>OY979669.1:19674172-20276233 GCA_963855955.1 Luperina nickerlii | reverse complement strand
TTTACTCACGAAGAACATTCATCTCCGATAGTTGAAAGTGGTTGAAATGGCCCAATTGAGGAATGACATGTTCTTTTGTCGCAGTAACTGAGCGATACTCCATTCGGTTGGTTTTGAATTTTAAGTCAGAAACATGGAAGTATATATAGTTAGGACTTGTGTTAGGCTCTTAGTCTAATAAGTAAAAGTTGTTTCATCGTTTTTAAAAAAGTCATCCCAAGGCTCCTCAGAAGTTGTCGATGGGAATTCCCATTGGTAGATTGTAATAATCATAAACGAGTTTGTTAGGGTTCCGTACCAAAATGGTAAAACGGAACCCTTATGGTGAGACATAAGATTTTTTTTTACAATGGACTGAAAAGGAAAATTCGAAGTGGGGCTACTAGGGCATGTGGGGTATCATATGACATAACGCAGTTTGCACATTCTTAAACATTTTTTCTTTTTTTAGGCCGCATAGTTTTCGACTATTGATGAAAAATATAAAAAAAATACCATTCCCCCCTTATCTAAGAAGTTTGCAAAGAGAAAAATCTGAAATAATTCTATGTGATAGAAGTTTAGCTAAAGATTACAGGAAAAATAAAACGATGTCTAAATAGCACACTTTTTCAGAAATCATCAACAAAAGTTACATTAGTTCCACTATCGGTCAAGAAATGGCGCTGACCTAAAACTTCAATATTCTACACATATTTTTATACTATATAAAGCTCGATTACCACTCACTGACTCACTGACTCACTGATTGACATAATTGTTCTCCCAGATGGTGAAGGGGGAGGTGGGTATATTTTTACAGATTCGTATACAAGTAACTCTCACGAGTATGGGAAAAATCCCAAACCTCCCCTTTTCCACCCCACTCTCCCCCCTCCCTATCGTATCTCGGAAACTAAGAGTCCCGTGCTTTGTTGTTTTACGGACTGGTATAGAGGAGGCTCGGAAAAGTAAAATCCATTTTTCAAAGTTGCCCCCTTGCTCCCCTTCTCCCCCCCCCCTCTAGGTAGATCTCGGAAGTTAAGAGACTTGGAACATTTTTTTTTTCAGATTCATATCAAGGGGCCCAGAGTTGGTCAAAATCATTTTTCAAAACTCCCCCCTCTCCCCCCCTTCACCCCTCCCCCCATCGTATCTCGGAAATTAAGAAACCTGGGTTGTGTTTTTTTACGGATTCGTATAGAGGAGGCTCGGAAAAGTAAAAAGCATTTTTCAAAATTCAAACCTCCCCTTTTCCATTCCACCCCACTCTCCCCCATCCCTATCGTATCTCGAAAACTAAGAGTCCCGTGTTTTGTTGTTTTACGGATTCGTATAGAGGAGGCTCGGAAAAGTAAAATCCATTTTTCAAAGTTGCCCCCTTGCCCCCCTTCTCTCCCCCCCTCTAGGTAGATCTCGGAAGTTAAGAGACTTGGAACATTTTTTTTTTCAGATTCATATCAAGGGGCCCAGAGTTGGTCAAAATCATTTTTCAAAACTCCCCCCTCTCCCCCCTTCACCCCTCCCCCCATCGTATCTCGGAAACTAAGAGTCCCGTGTTTTGTTGTTTTACGGATTCGTATAGAGGAGGCTCGGAAAAGTAAAATCCATTTTTCAAAGTTGCCTCCTTGCCCCCCTTCTCCCCCCCCCATCTAGGTTGATCTCGGAAGTTAAGAGTCTTGGAACATTTTTTTTTTCAGATTCATATCAAGGGGCCCAGAGTTGGTCAAAATCATTTTTCAAAACTCCCCCCTCTCCCCCCCTTCACCCCTCCCCCATCGTATCTCGGAAATTAAGAAACCTGGGTTTTGTTTTTTTACGGATTCGTATAGAGGAGGCTCGGAAAAGTAAAAACCATTTTTTAAAATTCAAAGCTCCCCTTTTCCATTCCACCCCACTCTCCCCAATCCCTATCGTATCTCGGAAACTAAGAGTCCCGTGTTTTGTTGTTTTACGGATTCGTATAGAGGAGGCTCGGAAAAAAAAAATCCATTTTTCAAATTTGCCCCCCTTGCCCCCCTTTTCCCCCACCCTCTAGGTAGATCTCGGAAGTTAAGAGACTTATAACATTTTTTTTTTCAGATTCATGTCAAGGAGCCCAGAGTTGGTCAAAATCATTTTTCAAAACTCCCCCCTCTCCCCCCCTTCACCCCTCCCCCCATCGTATCTCGGAAATTAAGAAACCTGGGTTTTGTTTTTTTACGGATTCGTATAGAGGAGGCTCGGAAAAGAAAAACCATTTTTCAAAATTCCCCCCATTCTCTCCCCCTTCTCCCCCCTTTAAGCGGATCTCGGAAGTTAAGACTTGGAACATTATTATTATACTATATAAAGCTCGATTACCACTCACTGACTCACTGACTCACTGATTGACATAATTGTTCTCCCAGATGGTGAAGGGGGAGGTGGGTATATTTTTACAGATTCGTATACAAGTAACTCTCACGAGTATGGGAAAAATCCCAAACCTCCCCTTTTCCACCCCACTCTCCCCCCTCCCTATCGTATCTCGGAAACTAAGAGTCCCGTGCTTTGTTGTTTTACGGACTGGTATAGAGGAGGCTCGGAAAAGTAAAATCCATTTTTCAAAGTTGCCCCCTTGCTCCCCTTCTCCCCCCCCCCTCTAGGTAGATCTCGGAAGTTAAGAGACTTGGAACATTTTTTTTTTCAGATTCATATCAAGGGGCCCAGAGTTGGTCAAAATCATTTTTCAAAACTCCCCCCTCTCCCCCCCTTCACCCCTCCCCCCATCGTATCTCGGAAATTAAGAAACCTGGGTTGTGTTTTTTTACGGATTCGTATAGAGGAGGCTCGGAAAAGTAAAAAGCATTTTTCAAAATTCAAACCTCCCCTTTTCCATTCCACCCCACTCTCCCCCATCCCTATCGTATCTCGAAAACTAAGAGTCCCGTGTTTTGTTGTTTTACGGATTCGTATAGAGGAGGCTCGGAAAAGTAAAATCCATTTTTCAAAGTTGCCCCCTTGCCCCCCTTCTCTCCCCCCCTCTAGGTAGATCTCGGAAGTTAAGAGACTTGGAACATTTTTTTTTTCAGATTCATATCAAGGGGCCCAGAGTTGGTCAAAATCATTTTTCAAAACTCCCCCCTCTCCCCCCTTCACCCCTCCCCCCATCGTATCTCGGAAACTAAGAGTCCCGTGTTTTGTTGTTTTACGGATTCGTATAGAGGAGGCTCGGAAAAGTAAAATCCATTTTTCAAAGTTGCCTCCTTGCCCCCCTTCTCCCCCCCCCATCTAGGTTGATCTCGGAAGTTAAGAGTCTTGGAACATTTTTTTTTTCAGATTCATATCAAGGGGCCCAGAGTTGGTCAAAATCATTTTTCAAAACTCCCCCCTCTCCCCCCCTTCACCCCTCCCCCATCGTATCTCGGAAATTAAGAAACCTGGGTTTTGTTTTTTTACGGATTCGTATAGAGGAGGCTCGGAAAAGTAAAAACCATTTTTTAAAATTCAAAGCTCCCCTTTTCCATTCCACCCCACTCTCCCCAATCCCTATCGTATCTCGGAAACTAAGAGTCCCGTGTTTTGTTGTTTTACGGATTCGTATAGAGGAGGCTCGGAAAAAAAAAATCCATTTTTCAAATTTGCCCCCCTTGCCCCCCTTTTCCCCCACCCTCTAGGTAGATCTCGGAAGTTAAGAGACTTATAACATTTTTTTTTTCAGATTCATGTCAAGGAGCCCAGAGTTGGTCAAAATCATTTTTCAAAACTCCCCCCTCTCCCCCCCTTCACCCCTCCCCCCATCGTATCTCGGAAATTAAGAAACCTGGGTTTTGTTTTTTTACGGATTCGTATAGAGGAGGCTCGGAAAAGAAAAACCATTTTTCAAAATTCCCCCCATTCTCTCCCCCTTCTCCCCCCTTTAAGCGGATCTCGGAAGTTAAGACTTGGAACATTATTATTATACTATATAAAGCTCGATTACCACTCACTCACTGACATAATTGTTCTCCCAGATGGTGAAGGCGGGAGGTGGGTATATTTTTACAGATTCGTATAGAAGTAACTCTCACAAGTATGGGAAAAATCCCAAACCTCCCCTTTTCCACCCCACTCTCCCCCCTCCCTATCGTATCTCGGAAACTAAGAGTCCCGTGTTTTGTTGTTTTACGGATTCGTATAGAGGAGGCTCGGAAAAGTGAAATCCATTTTTCAAAGTTGCCCCCTTGCCCCCCTTCTCCCCCCCCCCCCTCTAGGTAGATCTCGGAAGTTAAGAGACTTGGAACATTTTTTTTTTCAGATTCATATCACGGGGCCCAGAGTTGGTCAAAATCATTTTTCAAAACTCCCCCCACTCGCCCGTTTACCCCTCCCCCCATCGTATCTCGGAAATTAAGAAACCTGGGTTTTGTTTTTTTAGGGATTCGTATAGAGGAGGTTCGGAAAAGTAAAAACGATTTTTCAAAATTCCCCCCATTCTCTCCCCCTTCTCCCCCCTTTAGGCGGATCATCTCGGAAGTTAAGACTTGGAACATTAATTATTAATTATACTATATAAAGCTCGATTACCACTCACTGACATAATTGTTCTCCCAGATGGTGAAGGGGGAGGTGGGTATATTTTTACAGATTCGTATAGAAGTAACTCTCACGAGTATGGGAAGAATCCCAAACCTCCCCTTTTCCACCCCACTCTCCCCCCTCCCTATTGTATCTTGGAAACTAAGAGTCCCGTGTTTTGTTGTTTTACGGATTCGTATAGAGGAGGCTCGGAAAAGTAAAAACCATTTTTCAAAATTCAAAGCTCCCCTTTTCCATTCCACCCCACTCTCCCCCATCCTTATCGTATCTCGGAAACTAAGAGTCCCGTGTTTTGTTGTTTTACGGATTCGTATAGAGGAGGCTCGGAAAAGTAAAATCCATTTTTCAAATTTGCCCCCCTTGCCCCCCTTTTCCCCCACCCTCTAGGTAGATCTCGGAAGTTAAGAGACTTATAAAAATTTTTTTTTTTCAGATTCATGTCAAGGGGCCCAGAGTTGGTCAAAATCATTTTTCAAAACTCCCCCCTCTCCCCCCCTTCACCCCTCCCCCCATCGTATCTCGGAAATTAAGAAACCTGGGTTTTGTTTTTTTACGGATTCGTATAGAGGAGGCTCGGAAAAGTAAAAACCATTTTTCAAAATTCCCCCCATTCTCTCCCCTTTAGGCGGATCTCGGAAGTTAAGACTTGGAACATTTCCTTTTTCAGATTCATGTCCGTGGGCCCAGAGTAGGTCAAAATCATTTTCCGAAACTCCCCCCTCTCCCCCCCTTCCCCCATCGTATCTCGGAAATTAAGAAACCTGGGTTTTGTTTTTTTACGGATTCGTATAGAGGAGGCTCGGAAAAGTAAAATCCATTTTTCAAAGTTGCCCCCTTGCCCCCCTTCTCCCCCCCCCTCTAGGTAGATCCCGGAAGTTAAGAGACTTGGAACATTTGTTTTTTCAGATTCATATCAAGGGGCCCAGAGTTGGTCAAAATCATTTTTCAAAACTCCCCCCTCTCCCCCCCTTCACCCCTCCCCCCATCGTATCTCGGAAATTAAGAAACCTGGGTTTTGTTTTTTTACGGATTCGTATAGAGGAGGCTCGGAAAAGTAAAAACCATTTTTCAAAATTCCCCCCATTCTCTCCCCTTTAGGCGGATCTCGGAAGTTAAGACTTGGAACATTTTCTTTTTCAGATTCATGTCCGTGGGCCCAGAGTAGGTCAAAATCATTTTTCAAAACTCCCCCCTCTCCCCCCCTTCCCCCATCGTATCTCGGAAATTAAGAAACCTGGGTTTTGTTTTTTTACGGATTCGTATAGAGAAGGCTCGGAAAAGTAAAATCCATTTTTCAAAGTTGCCCCCTTGCCCCCCTTCTCCCCCCCCTCTAGGTAGATCTCGGAAGTTAAGAGTCTTGGAACATTTTTTTTTTCAGATTCATATCAAGGGGCCCAGAGTTGGTCAAAATCATTTTTCAAAACTCCCCCCTCTCCCCCCCTTCTCCCCTCCGCACATCGTATCTCGGAAATTAAGAAACCTGGGTTTTGTTTTTTTACGGATTCGTATAGAGGAGGCTCGGAAAAGTAAAAACTATTTTTCAAAATTCAAACCTCCCCTTTTCCATTCCACCCCACTCTCCCCCATCCCTATCGTATCTCTGAAACTAAGAGTCCCGTGTTTTGTTGTTTTACGGAAAAGTAAAATCCATTTTTCAAATATGCCCCCCTTGCCCCCCTTCTCCCCCACCCTCTAGGTAGATCTCGGAAGTTAAGAGACTTATAATATTTTTTTTTTCAGATTCATGTCAAGGGGCCCAGAATTGGTCAAAGTCATTTTTCAAAACTCCCCCCTTTCCCCCCTTTCAGCCCTCCCCCCATCGTATCTCAAAAATTAAGAAACCTGGGTTTTGTTTTTTTACGGATTCGTATAGAGGAGGCTCGGAAAAGTAAAAACCATTTTTCAAAATTCCCCCCATTCTCTCCCCTTTAGGCGGATCTCGGAAGTTAAGACTTGGAACATTTTCTTTTTCAGATTCATGTACGTGGGCCCAGAGTAGGTCAAAATCATTTTTCAAAACACCCCCTCTCCCCCCCTTCCCCCATCGTATCTCGGAAATTAAGAAACCTGGGTTTTGTTTTTTTACGGATTCGTATAGAGGAGGTTCGGAAAAGTAAAAACGATTTTTCAAAATTCCCCCCATTCTCTCCCCCTTCTCCCCCCTTTAGGCGGATCATCTCGGAAGTTAAGACTTGGAACATTATTATTATTATACTATATAAAGCTCGATTACCACTCACTGACTCACTCACTCACTGACATAATTGTTCTCCCAGATGGTGAAGGGGGAGGTGGGTATATTTTTACAGATTCGTATAGAAGTAACTCTCACGAGTATGGGAAAAATCCCAAACCTCCCCTTTTCCACCCCACTCTCCCCCCTCCCTATCGTATCTCGGAAACTAAGAGTCCCGTGTTTTGTTGTTTTACGGATTCGTATAGAGGAGGGTCGAAAAGTAAAATCGATTTTTCAAAGTTGCGCCCTTGCCCCCCTTCTCCCCCCCTCTAGAGGTAGATCTCGGAAGTTAAGAGACTTGGAACATTTTTTTTTTCAGATTCATATCAAGGGGCCCAGAGTTGGTCAAAATCATTTTTCAAAACTCCCCCCTCTCCCCCCCTTCACCCCTCTCCCCATCGTATCTTGGAAATTAAGAAACCTGGGTTGTGTTTTTTTACGGATTCGTATAGAGGAGGCTCGGAAAAGTAAAAAGCATTTTTCAAAATTCAAACCTCCCCTTTTCCATTCCACCCCACTCTCCCCCATCCCTATCGTATCTCGAAAACTAAGAGTCCCGTGTTTTGTTGTTTTACGGATTCGTATAGAGGAGGCTCGGAAAAGTAAAATCCATTTTTCAAAGTTGCCCCCTTGCCCCCCTTCTCTCCCCCCCTCTAGGTAGATCTCGGAAGTTAAGAGACTTGGAACATTTTTTTTTTCAGACTCATATCAAGGGGCCCAGAGTTGGTCAAAATCATTTTTCAAAACTCCCCCCTCTCCCCCCTTCACCCCTCCCCCCATCGTATCTCGAAAACTAAGAGTCCCGTGTTTTGTTGTTTTACGGATTCGTATAGAGGAGGCTCGGAAAAGTAAAATCCATTTTTCAAAGTTGCACCCTTGCCCCCCTTCTCTCCCCCCCTCTAGGTAGATCTCGGAAGTTAAGAGACTTGGAACATTTTTTTTTTCAGATTCATATCAAGGGGCCCAGAGTTGGTCAAAATCATTTTTCAAAACTCCCCCGTCTCCCCCCTTCACCCCTCCCCCCATCGTATCTCGGAAATTAAGAAACCTGGGTTTTGTTTTTTTACGGATTCGTATAGAGGAGGCTCGGAAAAGTAAAATCCATTTTTCAAAGTTGCCCCCTTGCCCCCCTTCTCCCCCCCCCCCCTCTAGGTAGATCTCGGAAGTTAAGAGACTTGGAACATTTTTTTTTTCAGATTCATATCAAGGGGCCCAGAGTTGGTCAAAATCATTTTTCAAAACTCCCCTCTCCCCCCCCCCCCTTCACCCCTCCCCCCATCGTATCTCGGAAATTAAGAAACCTGGGTTTTGTTTTTTTACGGATTCGTATAGAGGAGGCTCGGAAAAGTAAAAACCATTTTTCAAAATTCCCCCCATTCTCTCCCTTTCTCCCCCCTTTAGGCGGATCTCGGAAGTTAAGACTTGGAACATTTTCTTTTTCAGATTCATGTCCGTGGGCCCAGAGTAGGTCAAAATTAGTTTTTTCAAAACTCCCCCCTCTCCCCCCCTTCACCCCTCCCCCATCGTATCTCGGAAACTAGGTAGCGGTAAAGCGAAGCGTAGCGTAGCGTAGCGTAGGGATAAGATCACGATAGCTTTCTGGTGGTAGGTAGGTCCTGAGTGGAGCGAACCTGCGAGACCGAGTGGAGCAAAGGGGGGAAGAATACAATATGGCGGACAGCGTTTTTGTATTGACTGCCTAAGGGCCGAGTTCACGGACTGTCATTTGACCAATGTTTGTGTAATCGGCCGATGAATTCCTAAACATCGTTTATGCAGCCGGTTAAGTATTCACTGCTCACCACGAATATTTTAACCGTGATTATTAAATCGGGCAATCAGCATTCGCTCAAAGTGAATGAACGAATGCTATAAGTGTACTCATTTGCGAAGTCACGTCGTTAGATTTAGTCAACACGAGTTTTGGTGACATCTATATTTAGTAGCATAAAATAAAACGCTTTCAACTTGAGAAGTTCGAAAACGCATTGGGATCATTATGCTAGCCTGTAGTGTCTAATTTGGATGGGTAATAACTTCACACCGCTGTCACTGTCAATGTAATAGACATAAGATTTAACGTGGGAGCAAATGAGACAGAAAGCATTATACAGTGTTTTTGTGTTTTTGAGTGTTATTGAGTGTTGTTGAGTGTTGTTGAGTGTTGTTGAGGGTTGTTGAGTGTTGTTGAGTGTTGTTGAGTGTTGTTGAGTGTTGTTGAGTGTTGTTGAGTGTTGTTGAGTGTTGTTGAGTGTTGTTGAGTGTTGTTGAGTGTTGTTGAGTGTTGTTGAGTGTTGTTGATGAGTGTTGTTGAGTGTTGTTGAGTGTTGTTGAGTGTTGTTGAGTGTTGTTGATGAGTGTTGTTGAGTGTTGTTGAGTGTTGTTGAGGGCTGTTGAGTGTTTTGAGTGTTGTTGAGTGTTGATGAGTGTTGTTGAGTGTTGTTGAGTGTTTTGAGTGTTGTTGAGTGTTGTTGAGTGTTGTTGAGTGTTGTTGAGGGATGTTGAGTGTTTTGAGTGTTGTTGAGTGTTGATGAGTGTTGTTGAGTGTTTTGAGTGTTGTTGAGTGTGGCTGAGTGTTGTTGAGTGTTGTTGAGTGTTGTTGAGTGTTGATGAGTGTTGTTGAGTGTTGTTGAGTGTTGTTGAGTGTTGTTGAGGGTTGTTGAGTGTTGTTGAGTGTTGTTGAGTGTTGTTGAGTGTTGTTGAGTGTTGGTGAGTGTTGATGAGTGTTGATGAGTGTTGTCGAGTGTTGTTGAGTGTTGTTGAGTGTTGTTGAATGTTGTTGAGTGTTTTGGGTGTTGTTGAGTTTTGTTGATCACAACAAATCACAAAAGACGTTAAGCCGCGTCCCCACTAGAGCCATGCGGCTTAACGTCTTTTGGCGCGAAAACTGTTTGACGCGCTAAAATAAGAAAAAAAAAAAGACTTATTTTGTTGGTTGACGTATTTTGTAGAAATTAAAGTTTGGCGGTGTAAATCACAAGTTAAAATAAGTGATTCCAGTGACAATTATAGCAATTTATTAACAACAACTCCACAAGTGTAGTATAAAGCAGTATATATCACTCGAGGGTAAGTACAGATTACTCCCCTTGGTGAATAAATAGCTATTATTACAAAATCCTATAAGTGCGAAGGATTACTGTCCAATTCTCAAAATTTTACAAGGGTAAGAAATACTCCTCAAAAACACGACCCCGCGAGCTGCTTGCAGCTCGCGCAACGCCCAAAATCTAGTTATACTATATAAAGCTCGATTACCACTCACTCACTGACATAATTGTTCTCCCAGATGGTGAAGGCGGGAGGTGGGTATATTTTTACAGATTCGTATAGAAGTAACTCTCACAAGTATGGGAAAAATCCCAAACCTCCCCTTTTCCACCCCACTCTCCCCCCTCCCTATCGTATCTCGGAAACTAAGAGTCCCGTGTTTTGTTGTTTTACGGATTCGTATAGAGGAGGCTCGGAAAAGTGAAATCCATTTTTCAAAGTTGCCCCCTTGCCCCCCTTCTCCCCCCCCCCCTCTAGGTAGATCTCGGAAGTTAAGAGACTTGGAACATTTTTTTTTTCAGATTCATATCACGGGGCCCAGAGTTGGTCAAAATCATTTTTCAAAACTCCCCCCACTCGCCCGTTTACCCCTCCCCCCATCGTATCTCGGAAATTAAGAAACCTGGGTTTTGTTTTTTTAGGGATTCGTATAGAGGAGGTTCGGAAAAGTAAAAACGATTTTTCAAAATTCCCCCCATTCTCTCCCCCTTCTCCCCCCTTTAGGCGGATCATCTCGGAAGTTAAGACTTGGAACATTAATTATTAATTATACTATATAAAGCTCGATTACCACTCACTGACATAATTGTTCTCCCAGATGGTGAAGGGGGAGGTGGGTATATTTTTACAGATTCGTATAGAAGTAACTCTCACGAGTATGGGAAGAATCCCAAACCTCCCCTTTTCCACCCCACTCTCCCCCCTCCCTATTGTATCTTGGAAACTAAGAGTCCCGTGTTTTGTTGTTTTACGGATTCGTATAGAGGAGGCTCGGAAAAGTAAAAACCATTTTTCAAAATTCAAAGCTCCCCTTTTCCATTCCACCCCACTCTCCCCCATCCTTATCGTATCTCGGAAACTAAGAGTCCCGTGTTTTGTTGTTTTACGGATTCGTATAGAGGAGGCTCGGAAAAGTAAAATCCATTTTTCAAATTTGCCCCCCTTGCCCCCCTTTTCCCCCACCCTCTAGGTAGATCTCGGAAGTTAAGAGACTTATAAAAATTTTTTTTTTTCAGATTCATGTCAAGGGGCCCAGAGTTGGTCAAAATCATTTTTCAAAACTCCCCCCTCTCCCCCCCTTCACCCCTCCCCCCATCGTATCTCGGAAATTAAGAAACCTGGGTTTTGTTTTTTTACGGATTCGTATAGAGGAGGCTCGGAAAAGTAAAAACCATTTTTCAAAATTCCCCCCATTCTCTCCCCTTTAGGCGGATCTCGGAAGTTAAGACTTGGAACATTTCCTTTTTCAGATTCATGTCCGTGGGCCCAGAGTAGGTCAAAATCATTTTCCGAAACTCCCCCCTCTCCCCCCCTTCCCCCATCGTATCTCGGAAATTAAGAAACCTGGGTTTTGTTTTTTTACGGATTCGTATAGAGGAGGCTCGGAAAAGTAAAATCCATTTTTCAAAGTTGCCCCCTTGCCCCCCTTCTCCCCCCCCCTCTAGGTAGATCCCGGAAGTTAAGAGACTTGGAACATTTGTTTTTTCAGATTCATATCAAGGGGCCCAGAGTTGGTCAAAATCATTTTTCAAAACTCCCCCCTCTCCCCCCCTTCACCCCTCCCCCCATCGTATCTCGGAAATTAAGAAACCTGGGTTTTGTTTTTTTACGGATTCGTATAGAGGAGGCTCGGAAAAGTAAAAACCATTTTTCAAAATTCCCCCCATTCTCTCCCCTTTAGGCGGATCTCGGAAGTTAAGACTTGGAACATTTTCTTTTTCAGATTCATGTCCGTGGGCCCAGAGTAGGTCAAAATCATTTTTCAAAACTCCCCCCTCTCCCCCCCTTCCCCCATCGTATCTCGGAAATTAAGAAACCTGGGTTTTGTTTTTTTACGGATTCGTATAGAGAAGGCTCGGAAAAGTAAAATCCATTTTTCAAAGTTGCCCCCTTGCCCCCCTTCTCCCCCCCCTCTAGGTAGATCTCGGAAGTTAAGAGTCTTGGAACATTTTTTTTTTCAGATTCATATCAAGGGGCCCAGAGTTGGTCAAAATCATTTTTCAAAACTCCCCCCTCTCCCCCCCTTCTCCCCTCCGCACATCGTATCTCGGAAATTAAGAAACCTGGGTTTTGTTTTTTTACGGATTCGTATAGAGGAGGCTCGGAAAAGTAAAAACTATTTTTCAAAATTCAAACCTCCCCTTTTCCATTCCACCCCACTCTCCCCCATCCCTATCGTATCTCTGAAACTAAGAGTCCCGTGTTTTGTTGTTTTACGGAAAAGTAAAATCCATTTTTCAAATATGCCCCCCTTGCCCCCCTTCTCCCCCACCCTCTAGGTAGATCTCGGAAGTTAAGAGACTTATAATATTTTTTTTTTCAGATTCATGTCAAGGGGCCCAGAATTGGTCAAAGTCATTTTTCAAAACTCCCCCCTTTCCCCCCTTTCAGCCCTCCCCCCATCGTATCTCAAAAATTAAGAAACCTGGGTTTTGTTTTTTTACGGATTCGTATAGAGGAGGCTCGGAAAAGTAAAAACCATTTTTCAAAATTCCCCCCATTCTCTCCCCTTTAGGCGGATCTCGGAAGTTAAGACTTGGAACATTTTCTTTTTCAGATTCATGTACGTGGGCCCAGAGTAGGTCAAAATCATTTTTCAAAACACCCCCTCTCCCCCCCTTCCCCCATCGTATCTCGGAAATTAAGAAACCTGGGTTTTGTTTTTTTACGGATTCGTATAGAGGAGGTTCGGAAAAGTAAAAACGATTTTTCAAAATTCCCCCCATTCTCTCCCCCTTCTCCCCCCTTTAGGCGGATCATCTCGGAAGTTAAGACTTGGAACATTATTATTATTATACTATATAAAGCTCGATTACCACTCACTGACTCACTCACTCACTGACATAATTGTTCTCCCAGATGGTGAAGGGGGAGGTGGGTATATTTTTACAGATTCGTATAGAAGTAACTCTCACGAGTATGGGAAAAATCCCAAACCTCCCCTTTTCCACCCCACTCTCCCCCCTCCCTATCGTATCTCGGAAACTAAGAGTCCCGTGTTTTGTTGTTTTACGGATTCGTATAGAGGAGGGTCGAAAAGTAAAATCGATTTTTCAAAGTTGCGCCCTTGCCCCCCTTCTCCCCCCCTCTAGAGGTAGATCTCGGAAGTTAAGAGACTTGGAACATTTTTTTTTTCAGATTCATATCAAGGGGCCCAGAGTTGGTCAAAATCATTTTTCAAAACTCCCCCCTCTCCCCCCCTTCACCCCTCTCCCCATCGTATCTTGGAAATTAAGAAACCTGGGTTGTGTTTTTTTACGGATTCGTATAGAGGAGGCTCGGAAAAGTAAAAAGCATTTTTCAAAATTCAAACCTCCCCTTTTCCATTCCACCCCACTCTCCCCCATCCCTATCGTATCTCGAAAACTAAGAGTCCCGTGTTTTGTTGTTTTACGGATTCGTATAGAGGAGGCTCGGAAAAGTAAAATCCATTTTTCAAAGTTGCCCCCTTGCCCCCCTTCTCTCCCCCCCTCTAGGTAGATCTCGGAAGTTAAGAGACTTGGAACATTTTTTTTTTCAGACTCATATCAAGGGGCCCAGAGTTGGTCAAAATCATTTTTCAAAACTCCCCCCTCTCCCCCCTTCACCCCTCCCCCCATCGTATCTCGAAAACTAAGAGTCCCGTGTTTTGTTGTTTTACGGATTCGTATAGAGGAGGCTCGGAAAAGTAAAATCCATTTTTCAAAGTTGCACCCTTGCCCCCCTTCTCTCCCCCCCTCTAGGTAGATCTCGGAAGTTAAGAGACTTGGAACATTTTTTTTTTCAGATTCATATCAAGGGGCCCAGAGTTGGTCAAAATCATTTTTCAAAACTCCCCCGTCTCCCCCCTTCACCCCTCCCCCCATCGTATCTCGGAAATTAAGAAACCTGGGTTTTGTTTTTTTACGGATTCGTATAGAGGAGGCTCGGAAAAGTAAAATCCATTTTTCAAAGTTGCCCCCTTGCCCCCCTTCTCCCCCCCCCCCCTCTAGGTAGATCTCGGAAGTTAAGAGACTTGGAACATTTTTTTTTTCAGATTCATATCAAGGGGCCCAGAGTTGGTCAAAATCATTTTTCAAAACTCCCCTCTCCCCCCCCCCCCCTTCACCCCTCCCCCCATCGTATCTCGGAAATTAAGAAACCTGGGTTTTGTTTTTTTACGGATTCGTATAGAGGAGGCTCGGAAAAGTAAAAACCATTTTTCAAAATTCCCCCCATTCTCTCCCTTTCTCCCCCCTTTAGGCGGATCTCGGAAGTTAAGACTTGGAACATTTTCTTTTTCAGATTCATGTCCGTGGGCCCAGAGTAGGTCAAAATTAGTTTTTTCAAAACTCCCCCCTCTCCCCCCCTTCACCCCTCCCCCATCGTATCTCGGAAACTAGGTAGCGGTAAAGCGAAGCGTAGCGTAGCGTAGCGTAGGGATAAGATCACGATAGCTTTCTGGTGGTAGGTAGGTCCTGAGTGGAGCGAACCTGCGAGACCGAGTGGAGCAAAGGGGGGAAGAATACAATATGGCGGACAGCGTTTTTGTATTGACTGCCTAAGGGCCGAGTTCACGGACTGTCATTTGACCAATGTTTGTGTAATCGGCCGATGAATTCCTAAACATCGTTTATGCAGCCGGTTAAGTATTCACTGCTCACCACGAATATTTTAACCGTGATTATTAAATCGGGCAATCAGCATTCGCTCAAAGTGAATGAACGAATGCTATAAGTGTACTCATTTGCGAAGTCACGTCGTTAGATTTAGTCAACACGAGTTTTGGTGACATCTATATTTAGTAGCATAAAATAAAACGCTTTCAACTTGAGAAGTTCGAAAACGCATTGGGATCATTATGCTAGCCTGTAGTGTCTAATTTGGATGGGTAATAACTTCACACCGCTGTCACTGTCAATGTAATAGACATAAGATTTAACGTGGGAGCAAATGAGACAGAAAGCATTATACAGTGTTTTTGTGTTTTTGAGTGTTATTGAGTGTTGTTGAGTGTTGTTGAGTGTTGTTGAGGGTTGTTGAGTGTTGTTGAGTGTTGTTGAGTGTTGTTGAGTGTTGTTGAGTGTTGTTGAGTGTTGTTGAGTGTTGTTGAGTGTTGTTGAGTGTTGTTGAGTGTTGTTGAGTGTTGTTGAGTGTTGTTGATGAGTGTTGTTGAGTGTTGTTGAGTGTTGTTGAGTGTTGTTGAGTGTTGTTGATGAGTGTTGTTGAGTGTTGTTGAGTGTTGTTGAGGGCTGTTGAGTGTTTTGAGTGTTGTTGAGTGTTGATGAGTGTTGTTGAGTGTTGTTGAGTGTTTTGAGTGTTGTTGAGTGTTGTTGAGTGTTGTTGAGTGTTGTTGAGGGATGTTGAGTGTTTTGAGTGTTGTTGAGTGTTGATGAGTGTTGTTGAGTGTTTTGAGTGTTGTTGAGTGTGGCTGAGTGTTGTTGAGTGTTGTTGAGTGTTGTTGAGTGTTGATGAGTGTTGTTGAGTGTTGTTGAGTGTTGTTGAGTGTTGTTGAGGGTTGTTGAGTGTTGTTGAGTGTTGTTGAGTGTTGTTGAGTGTTGTTGAGTGTTGGTGAGTGTTGATGAGTGTTGATGAGTGTTGTCGAGTGTTGTTGAGTGTTGTTGAGTGTTGTTGAATGTTGTTGAGTGTTTTGGGTGTTGTTGAGTTTTGTTGATCACAACAAATCACAAAAGACGTTAAGCCGCGTCCCCACTAGAGCCATGCGGCTTAACGTCTTTTGGCGCGAAAACTGTTTGACGCGCTAAAATAAGAAAAAAAAAAAGACTTATTTTGTTGGTTGACGTATTTTGTAGAAATTAAAGTTTGGCGGTGTAAATCACAAGTTAAAATAAGTGATTCCAGTGACAATTATAGCAATTTATTAACAACAACTCCACAAGTGTAGTATAAAGCAGTATATATCACTCGAGGGTAAGTACAGATTACTCCCCTTGGTGAATAAATAGCTATTATTACAAAATCCTATAAGTGCGAAGGATTACTGTCCAATTCTCAAAATTTTACAAGGGTAAGAAATACTCCTCAAAAACACGACCCCGCGAGCTGCTTGCAGCTCGCGCAACGCCCAAAATCTAGTTATACTATATAAAGCTCGATTACCACTCACTCACTGACATAATTGTTCTCCCAGATGGTGAAGGCGGGAGGTGGGTATATTTTTACAGATTCGTATAGAAGTAACTCTCACAAGTATGGGAAAAATCCCAAACCTCCCCTTTTCCACCCCACTCTCCCCCCTCCCTATCGTATCTCGGAAACTAAGAGTCCCGTGTTTTGTTGTTTTACGGATTCGTATAGAGGAGGCTCGGAAAAGTGAAATCCATTTTTCAAAGTTGCCCCCTTGCCCCCCTTCTCCCCCCCCCCCTCTAGGTAGATCTCGGAAGTTAAGAGACTTGGAACATTTTTTTTTTCAGATTCATATCACGGGGCCCAGAGTTGGTCAAAATCATTTTTCAAAACTCCCCCCACTCGCCCGTTTACCCCTCCCCCCATCGTATCTCGGAAATTAAGAAACCTGGGTTTTGTTTTTTTAGGGATTCGTATAGAGGAGGTTCGGAAAAGTAAAAACGATTTTTCAAAATTCCCCCCATTCTCTCCCCCTTCTCCCCCCTTTAGGCGGATCATCTCGGAAGTTAAGACTTGGAACATTAATTATTAATTATACTATATAAAGCTCGATTACCACTCACTGACATAATTGTTCTCCCAGATGGTGAAGGGGGAGGTGGGTATATTTTTACAGATTCGTATAGAAGTAACTCTCACGAGTATGGGAAGAATCCCAAACCTCCCCTTTTCCACCCCACTCTCCCCCCTCCCTATTGTATCTTGGAAACTAAGAGTCCCGTGTTTTGTTGTTTTACGGATTCGTATAGAGGAGGCTCGGAAAAGTAAAAACCATTTTTCAAAATTCAAAGCTCCCCTTTTCCATTCCACCCCACTCTCCCCCATCCTTATCGTATCTCGGAAACTAAGAGTCCCGTGTTTTGTTGTTTTACGGATTCGTATAGAGGAGGCTCGGAAAAGTAAAATCCATTTTTCAAATTTGCCCCCCTTGCCCCCCTTCTCCCCCACCCTCTAGGTAGATCTCGGAAGTTAAGAGACTTATAATATTTTTTTTTTCAGATTCATGTCAAGGGGCCCAGAATTGGTCAAAGTCATTTTTCAAAACTCCCCCCTTTCCCCCCTTTCAGCCCTCCCCCCATCGTATCTCAAAAATTAAGAAACCTGGGTTTTGTTTTTTTACGGATTCGTATAGAGGAGGCTCGGAAAAGTAAAAACCATTTTTCAAAATTCCCCCCATTCTCTCCCCTTTAGGCGGATCTCGGAAGTTAAGACTTGGAACATTTTCTTTTTCAGATTCATGTACGTGGGCCCAGAGTAGGTCAAAATCATTTTTCAAAACACCCCCTCTCCCCCCCTTCCCCCATCGTATCTCGGAAATTAAGAAACCTGGGTTTTGTTTTTTTACGGATTCGTATAGAGGAGGTTCGGAAAAGTAAAAACGATTTTTCAAAATTCCCCCCATTCTCTCCCCCTTCTCCCCCCTTTAGGCGGATCATCTCGGAAGTTAAGACTTGGAACATTATTATTATTATATTATACTATATAAAGCTCGATTACCACTCACTCACTCACTGACTGACATAATTGTTCTCCCAGATGGTGAAGGGGGAGGTGGGTATATTTTTACAGATACGTATACAAGTAACTCTCACGAGTATGGGAAAAATCCCAAACCTCCCCTTTTCCACCCCACTCTCCCCCCTCCCTATCGTATCTCGGAAACTAAGAGTCCCGTGTTTTGTTGTTTTACGGATTCGTATAGAGGAGGCTCGGAAAAGTAAAATCCATTTTTCAAAGTTGCCCCCTTGCCCCCCTTCTCCCCCCCCTCTAGGTAGATCTCGGAAGTTAAGAGACTTGGAACATTTTTTTTTTCAGATTCATATCAAGGGGCCCAGAGTTGGTCAAAATCATTTTTCAAAACTCCCCCCTCTCCCCCCCTTCACCCCTCCCCCCATCGTATCTCGGAAATTAAGAAACCTGGGTTTTGTTTTATTACGGATTCGTATAGAGAAGGCTCGAAAAAGTAAAAACCATTTTTCAAAATTCAAACCTCCCCTTTTCCATTCCACCCCACTCTCCCCCATCCCTATCGTATCTCGGAAACTAAGAGTCCCGTGTTTTGTTGTTTTACGGATTCGTATAGAGGAGGCTCGGAAAAGTAAAATCCATTTTTCAAAGTTGCCCCCTTGCCCCCCTTCTCCCCCCCCCCCCTTTCTAGGTAGATCTCGGAAGTTAAGAGACTTGGAACATTTTTTTTTTCAGATTCATATCAAGGGGCCCAGAGTTGGTCAAAATCATTTTTCAAAACTCCCCCCACTCCCCCCCTTCACCCCTCCCCCCATCGTATCTCGGAAATTAAGAAACCTGGGTTTTGTTTTATTACGGATTCGTATAGAGAAGGCTCGGAAAAGTAAAAACCATTTTTCAAAATTCAAACCTCCCCTTTTCCATTCCACCCCACTCTCCCCCATCCCTATCGTATCTCGGAAACTAAGAGTCCCGTGTTTTGTTGTTTTACGGATTCGTATAGAGGAGGCTCGGAAAAGTAAAATCCATTTTTCAAAGTTGCCCCCTTGCCCCCCTTCTCCCCCCCCCCCCCCTCTAGGTAGATCTCGGAAGTTAAGAGACTTGGAACATTTTTTTTTTCAGATTCATATCAAGGGGCCCAGAGTTGGTCAAAATCATTTTTCAAAATTCCCCCCATTCTCTCCCCCTTCCCTTTAGGCGGATCTCGGAAGTTAAGACTTGGAACATTTTCTTTATCAGATTCATATCAAGGGGCCCAGAGTTGGTCAAAATAATTTTTCAAAACTCCCCCCTCTCCCCCCCTTCACCCCTCTCCCCATCGTATCTCGGAAATTAAGAAACCTGGGTTTTGTTTTTTTACGGATTCGTATAGAGGAGGCTCGGAAAAGTAAAAACCATTTTTCAAAATTCAAACCTCCCCTTTTCCATTCCACCCCACTCTCCCCCATCCCTATCGTATCTCGGAAACTAAGAGTCCCGTGTTTTGTTGTTTTACGGATTCGTATAGAGGAGGCTCGTAAAAGTAAAATCCATTTTTCAAAGTTGCCCCCCTTGCCCCCCTTCTCCCCCCTCTAGGTAAATCTCGGAAGTTAAGAGACTTGGAACATTTTTTTTTTTTCAGATTCATATCAAGGGGCCCAGAGTTGGTCAAAATCATTTTTCAAAACTCCCCCCATTCTCTCCCCCTTCCCTTTAGGCGGATCTCGGAAGTTAAGACTTGGAACATTTTCTTTTTCAGATTCATGTCCGTGGAGTAGGTCAAAATTAGTTTTTTCAAAACACCCCCTCTTCCCCCTTCACCCCTCCCCCCATCGTATCTCGGAAACTAGGTAGCGGTAAAGCGAAGCGTAGCGTAGCGTAGGGATAAGGTCACAATAGCTTTCCGGTGGTAGGCAGGTCCTGAGTGGAGCGAACCTGCGAGACCGAGTGGAGCGAAGGGGGCAGGAATACTAACATGGCGGACAGCGTTTTTGTTTGGGGTGCGTTTAAGTCAATTATTCAGTTTAAAATTGACTGCCTAAGGGCCGAGTTCACGGACTGTCATTTGACCAATGTTAGAGTAATCGGCCGATGAATTCCTAAACATCGTTTATGCAGCCGGTAAGTATTCACTGCTCACCACGAATATTTTAACCGTGATTATTAAATCGGGCAATCAGCATTCGCTCAGAGTGAATGAACGAATGCTATAAGTGTACTCATTTGCGAAGTCATGTCGTTAGATTTAGTCAACACGAGTTTTGGTGACATCTATATTTAGTAGCATAAAATAAAACGCTTTCAACTTGAGAAGTTCGAAAACGCATTGGGATCATTATGCTAGCCTGTAGTGTCTAATTTGGATGGGTAATAACTTCACAGCGCTGTCACTGTCAAATGTCACACGTGCTAATATTATTCTCCGTGTTGACTGTTGAATATTAATAAGTTGTGTTTGTGTTGTGAAAGTGTTTAATTCTATCCTACGACTTACTATTTACCTTCTACTTGTAAAATGGCAGCTCAGAAAAAGAGAACAAATAATTTTTCAAGCGATGAGAAGCGTATTTTAACGGAGTTGGTGTTAAAATACCAAGATGTTGTCGAAAATAAGCGCACCGATGCCACTACGAATGCCTCTAATTAAAAGGGTGGATTCGTATAGTAGAAGAATTCAATACTGTCAGCACGTTTTGCCATTGAACTCACACAGTCCTAAAATGTTGCTGGGAAAATATTAAAAGGCAGACGAAAAAAGATCAAGCGGACAGGAAGAAAAAGCTATTTATGACTGGTATGTACAATAACAATTCACGTGGTGTATTAGGTATCTTTTAGGATATTGCATAATAATGCTTTTCTTGTGTGTTTTTGTATTGCAGGTGGTGGAAAACCGCCAACACCGCCACCGTCTAATACCGAGTCGACAATAGTGGAGGCCATATTAGGACCAGCACTAAAGGGAATCCCAAGTGATTTCGACACCGACAGTCCCACATTCAGTGTAAGTACTTTATTTCTTCCTGTTATCCAAAAGTGTGAGTTCAAATCTGATAATTGACCACTATACCTATAGGTATAGTGCACTCAACAGAGAACCTAATTCCTCCTGATTCTGCATCCAAAATTGTTGTATTTTGACTGATATAATTAATGTTTCAACAGGAAATTATAGAATGCAAGACACTGGATCAAAATGAAACAGTCTATGTAATAGAAGGCAATACTGCTTATGCAGGCATAGAGGATAATGTGAGTTGATAATATTTAGGTATAAGTTATAATTTACACACCTACTTACCTGTTATCAATTTTAACTTATTATTTTTTACAGGAAAACATTGAGACTATTGTTTCAACGGTTGATGAATATGAACAGAATGCTCACACAAGTACTGGTTTATTGAAAGAAAAGAATGTAAGTTAACACAGTTTATAAGTTGAATATACATGAAACATCATACCAATTAATAATTCTCCTAAAATATATGACAATATATTTTTTATTACATGACATAGTGCTTTATTATGGTATTTTTTGTGAACAGGACAATGATACCTGGAGTTCATGGACTCCGAAGAATTTAAAAAAACCAGTATCAGGTCAGAAAGTAACCAAAGAATGCAAAGAAGGGTGGTTAAAAAGAAGACCTAAAATTGACTGCTTGGGTGACGAATTAGTAAAAGAAAAAATTCGCTTGGTAAAAATTTTACAAGAAAATGCTGAGAAGGAATCCCGTATTCGATTAGCCATTCTGGAACAGCAATTACAGCAAGAAAAAATAAAAACCCAAAAACTTAACGATAGTTAATTATTTTTTAGCTTTTAAGTATTAGTAATAAAAAAATCAGTTTATGCAAAACATAGTTTTATTTATTGGTTAATATCTGGAACAGCAATTACACCAAGAACAAATAAAGACCCAAAAACTTAAGGATAGTTAGTTATTTTTTAATTTTTAAGTATTAGTAATAAAAAAATTCAGTTGATGTAAAACATAGTTTTATTTACACATTTACACATACATATATACCTACATAACTTATTTATCAAACAAGACTTTGATAATAATTTGATATTAGTGATCTTCTGCTGAGATTTACATCTCTTATACTATTATCTAAAAAGCGCTGTACTCTTCCCTGGTGTAATATTTCTTCCCATGGTGCTGGCAAGGCTAGATTTGGGTCGTCTAAAGGCATTTCATCTCCTCTCATTTGTAGGATGTTGTGTAATACACCCGTAGCCACTATAATAGGTGGTGTATTTTTCAAATACACCCTAATCCCAAGGGCTAACACTGGGAAGCGCCTTTTCCAAACCCCAAATAACCTCTCAATTGGGTTGAGAGTCCTGATTTGGGATTCATTATATAATGATTCTGCTGGTGTAGCAACTCGATCTAATGGCATCATCATGTAACTCCTATTCATGTAGCCACTGTCTGCAACAAGTACTGAATCATCATACATTCCCAATTCAAACATGGCATGTCTTCTAGATGCACTGAATATCCGTTCATCATGGTTACTTCCTGGCCACCTAACTACTAGGTCAGTTATTATCAATTGGGCATTACAGATAGCTTGCACATTTATTGACATATAGCCTTTTCTATTCCTGAAGGTTTCAGCATGGCTTCCTCCTGGTGATATTGTCTTTATATGTGTGCAATCCAATGCACCTATAACTTTTGGAAATCTGGCTATATTGTAAAAGTCTATTTGCGTTTTTCTAATATCTGTATCAGTCTGTGGGAACTTGATGTAATCCCGGCTCAGGGAAGCTATTGCTGCAGTTACTTGGTGGATGACACGATTAGCTGTTGGTCGACTCACTCCAGAGAAATCACCCATGGTCAGTTGATGACATCCAGTTGCGTAGTACCGTAAAGTCAATAGTAACTGATTTATAGGTGCCAGGGAATTATTCCTACAATAAAGTAAAAGGTTACAATGCATACATAAACAATCTAAATTTTCATAAATTACAGGTTTGTGAAGAAATTTAAAAAAGTTGCATTTATTGTCAACTATTTGGTAACTGCACACAAACTTAAGCAGGCACTTTTTCTTTTTTATGAATTACTGGTACCTACAATAAATAATCTGTTTGTCAGGCAGCAGGGGTAGCTTTGAGTTAAAAGAACTTTTCAAACTAGATCTGATCTATCTTTCCCCCAACATAGATACAAACACAGTTTTACCTATTTTTAATAAACATTGATCATAAATAATGCTTGTAGGTAAGTACTTACTTATCGTTCGGGAATTCTAATTTATTCTCTATTAATTGTAGTACGTTCAGTGCAGAAGGTTTTGACAAACGGAATCTAATTTTAAATGCTTCCTCATTATATTCTTCGTAATAATTACGACGCACTTGAAATAGTCTAGGTTGTTGTAAATTGTTCTGGTCTCGATATCTTCTAGATTTTCTAAAAGGCTCATGTAGTGATCTTGATTCTTGATAGTTATCAATTAATACATTGAACACTGACTGCATGTTTATCTATTCTCAAAAACTGCGAAAAATCGGAATAACCTAAACGTATTGTTGCAACTCTTGTAAAATCACAGCAAATGTCAAAATAACGGACGGTTAAACGATGCTTTTGAGCTCGGTTAAAATGATCGGCTGTTTAACCCTAGAACCGTACCCATATAGGAATTTCTATTCTTGAAAACTTGCTTATTAGTGGCGTTTGATGAATTGACCAATATCATGGACATTAATGTACTCTGTGATCATGGAATTGATCCCCACAATATTTAATATTCCATAGAATACACATAGGCTCCAGCGGCGAGTTTTGCATGACACACTATACGTATGACAATTGTCAGGAATAAAAAAAGAACAGTTAAGTGCGAGTCGGACTCGTGCACCGAGGGTTCCGTACTTTGTAGGTATGTAAATAGTTTATCACGGGATTTTTTTAATGTACCTACAAATTTACGGTTTTCGGATTTTTTCTTTACATGTACATGTACTACATGATCTTGCTTCTTGCCAAATTTCAATTCTAGGTCAACGGGAAGTACCCTATAAATTTTAATTCCCTTGAGAGTGTCGAAATATACGTTTTTTTGCGGCATAAACGGTCGTATCTTTTTTTTAAGTTAACTTAGGTTTTTGATTTTTTCACAGTTTCAAGGGACTGCTCGATTATAGACCTGAGTATATGGTTTTAATTACAACTCGATACCTACACGCGTTCCCGAGATAAAGGGTTTTGACAGACAGACAGACGGACGGACGGACAACAAAGTGATCCTCTTAAGAGTTCCGTTTTTTTCCATTTGAGGTACGGAACCCTAAAAAGAAGACAAAAATATAAGAAATAAAATAATAATCAAAGAATAAAATCTAATAATAAACAATCTATTAATTGATTATTTATTAATTATTCATCTGAACCTCGAAGCCTTTCAATGCTGGGTATAGCTTCCAGCAATTGCTGGTCTTTCATAATAATTTTATGAAACTCTTCACATGATGTGTTCTTCAGATTGAAGTACTGTGTCAACAGTAGAGCCTTAACAGAAGCAAAGCAGTCTATATCTCTCCTTTGTCCACTGCGCACCCATTATTGAAAAATGTCAGGAAATTTATTGCAAAGGCAGGGATTTTTCCAGGAAAACTTATTTTCGGATCTGGTAACCCTACCCTGGGGTGCTTGTGTACCCCACAAGCAGCGTGTCACGTCCACTTATTAGCAGGACCGCCGTCCGACTGAAGTATCTGCGCGTCCCTTCACCCCGCGTAAATACACGGACGCGCAAAACAAACTATCAAAGAGTATAAATTTTATAGACAACTTTATTTTATTTTTTCATTTGTACCCCAGGGTACGATTCTAGGGTTAAGGGCTGTAAACACTGGTTAACGTGTGGTGAACAGTAAAAATGATTTAATCAGTTGTTCAAGTGATAAACAGCCGTTTTAAAAGTCGGTGAACTCCGCCCTAAACGTCAAACACCCCGTTTAAGCACACCGCGAGGCGCAAATTAAACTATGGATAATTAACGAACTTTTAAAATAAAGTTTTCCTGTTTTCTAGGTCTCAAAAAAATATGGTAATATTTTTTTGAGATAATCGAGAAATTATTAATCATTTAAAAATATGACCTATTTAAAAAAAGAGTCGATTAACATATTTCCAAAAATCAAACAATCGACCATAGAGTTCATCAATTTGAATTTTGAACTTGACATTGAATTTAAAAAAAAACTTGAAAAGAGCGCCAAAATAAAGCGTCGTGAATCGAGGTTTCTTGTTGCAAGTTGCAAGTTGATATTGATTGATAATTATTATCAAAATAATCAATTTCCAACATGAAACGAGCAAGTACTGAAGAGTTATCAACTGTTCCGCGTCGCGGAGGCACAGCTGTGGAATATTCAGAATGTCTTATTTCTGGTGAGTTTCTGAATAGTTTTGTTAAGTGAATAACGTAACCTTATTAGCAGGCTTCCAAACCTAGGTACTGGCGTCTCGGGAGCTTTGGACCATGGACGTTTGTGTTGCAGCGTTTAGCCTTACTTGCTCATGGACAACAAGTTTTAGTGCATCTATTTTGCGTCGGTCTTTGAGGCTAACCGTACCTACATGTTTTTGCGCCATACAGATATATTGGAAAAACCAAACTTCTCGGCAGGCGGTCTTTTGTGGCTTTGCTGATATTATGATTGGCCCAGACTCTTTTGAGCTTATCAACGGCAGATGTTGTGTTAGCACATCTCCTTAGAATCTCATCCTCACACCCCCCAGTGTGTGATTAATTGATTATGGAACCAAGGGGTAAAAATTTCGAAATACGTCGCCATTTTAAGGGGTTGTGAGTGGTTGGGGGAGGGGGAGGGGAGGGGTCAGATCCCCCCCTCACCATTTTCACCCGCCGGAAGTACTTGGTTCCCTTAGAAAAAATAAAAAACAGAAATTTGTACAAAAATTGTTTATTCCACTTTATAAACATGTTTTATCGCTTTTATTAATTCCATGAATGGATCTTTCTCGTATTTCACGTTATTTCGCCGCCATAAATATTCAAAAATAACATCTGCAAAATTTTCTGTGTTATTAAAATTGTCCTTCCTAAAAAATCTTTTAACAGCTCTCCACTGGGACTCAATTCGTTGAGTATGAGTCCCATTTTCAGCTATGAATGGGTTGTCACGATCCGAGTGGTTGACTTTTTTGTGTATGTAGTATGTAGCCATGTACTGACAAGCAATCATATGCTCTCCAAAAATCAGTGTGGATGGTGGTGCCAACTTCTACATTCTTTAATATAAGTGGCACCAAAACCTCAGCAGAGCGAATATTGTCTGGGCTCACTTCCAACCTCAGATCTTGAGATCCATCCTCAATCATACCGAGAACCCAATGGCCCTCAATATATATATAAAAACTGGCTTCAATTATGAGTCGACGGAGCCCCGCTACGCGGGGCTCCTACTATTGGGTGGTTTAAAAAAAAATAACCACGATGGCTAAGGCGGGAGCTTCGCTGCGCTACGCTCCCGCCTTAGCCATCTAACCTAACCCAATGAAGTCGGATTGTGCCAACTCGGAGTAATACATTGCTATTAATTACCAAAGGAATAACGCACAAATTTGACATTAGCTGTCAATATCATCCATCCAAGATGGCGGGTTGCGTTTCGTTTCACGTTTTTCACATAAAACCTAAAAATTACATTTGAAAAACTACTAAAGCATAAAAATTACGTTCCGTTTTGCATAATTGCAATAGTATTTAAGAATTTTTGGAAATTGTTTAAAAATATTTAGACGCAACTCCGGCAGCCAAAATTACTTTGGGGGGATTAAGACTAACTCCCTTAAGCCCCCTACACCACCAATACCCTCAAATTCAGGCGACTCGTTTTAAAATCCAACCCAACCAAGGTACTTACTTACTAACATATAAGATTGACCAATCTCACAGTTGCCAATCACATGAACAAGTTGGTTTAGTCAGGTTCGGTCCACGATAACAGACATAGAGACAGAGATAATGATCGTTAAATTAATTGGTTGCAACTAAAAAGCCACTCACATATTTTAAAATCTAGCTCAAAAGTAAAGTATCAAACATGTAATGAAGGCAAAATGAAGGTCGTATACATGTACCTATGTATCTTTATTTGCATAAAATGTGAAGAAATAGGACATTACAGTTATTTCAGTGCAGAACACACAAGTAATGAATATTACATATCACAGTACCTACATCATAGCTATACTATCTATGTAAAAATTGTAAACAAGACAATATGTAAATAATATCTACTTACACACATCATTTAATTATACTTAATACAAAAAAATACTAAAGTACAAACATCTGTATCAATAAATACAATAATATACACAAATACTTTCTTCAAACAAGGCAAAATTATCAATTATTGAAATACTAACATGAAAATCAACGTTAAAATTAAAGACGATCGGCAGGGTTGTACGGGAGTTTCGTACACCTAATAAAATATCGTGTTTTGGGATACTTTTGGTAGTCAATACGATAGGCAAGCCCTTTTAAAATACTTAGATTTTTAGAAGTTGGGACCAGTTTTATTTTTGAGGTTATGTCCCAATACATATTATTACGTGCAGGCACATAAACATTATTTTGGTGAAATAGGGATATATTCTAGATAGCTGGTGCTATCTTTGTAGTGTTTTACTTATCCTTACTTTGGCAAATTGATATGAGAATTGTACCTATTCAGTAGGGTGCTTTAGGAGAGACCTACGTCCAGCAGCGGTCTGCAATAGTTTGATGATGATGAATGATGAAGTGCTGATGGAGTTTTGAGTGTGGGTAAATAAAACAACTTTGTTTTTGTAGGAACATACATTTATTTATTATATTCATAATTAGCCTCCTGTCTATGTTAGGAGCAAATACGAGCACCTCTTTTGTATAAAATATTGATACCTAATCAACACATCTTGCCTGGTTTCTTCAGGCACAATATTTCTCTCCGGTTCCATGCACTCTTGGAAAATACAATGTCTTGGTGTTTCAGCCGCTCTTCTTATATTGGGCAACACAATATGTTGGGGTCTTTCTTCTGGTCCTTCTGGAACATTGAAGCTCAAATCTCGAGCTTGGCCCCAGCAAACTCCACAAACTTCATTCATGGATGACTTCTGTAAATATAAATAACATTGATGAAATAAAAATTAAACACGACGTTTGATAAACATAAATTGTGCCCATCATGACCAAGCTACAGAATAGTTCTTGACATACAATGATTGGTTTTTACCTTTCAGAAAACCTTTACCAAAAATATCTATGTTGTGTTAATATGAGTGAATAGGTTTATTGCTCACTGGAGTAGAGAAGAAGGGCTATGTGACACTGGAAAAACCAGTATCCTTTTGTTGTTAGTAAAGCCAACATCATGCCTGTCCCAGATTTATCAACATAAAATAGTAATTTAAAAAAAAACTTTGCCCCACACTAGGAATTTCTCTTGTGTCGTGAGTGTGTTTACAAACATAGAAACTCACATACACAAACATCCAGACCCTGAACAACTACTTGCAGATCATACAAATATTTGTTCCGTGCGGGGATTGTTGAACCAGCAACACACAACGCAATTGCTCAGCCATTGCGCCAAACGTGTTGTCAAAGTAAAAGTAATTGCCCTTTGCATGACACATGTTTATAATATAAAAGTTATAATAGGTACATGTTGTTATACCTCTCGTGGTTGGATCCAAGTAGCAAGTGTGTTAGCCATTCTTTGTTCTTCTTTATTTGAACCTTCAATCAAAATCCTGTGTCAACTGATTCTTAGTATGGATCGTCCGCATACAACACAAACATTTTGATGGCCTATGCATCTCCTCGGCATATTATCAGAAGAACGTGGATGAGTAGCTAGCAGCCAACATGCATGGCAAACATGGTCAGCATCTGGAAATAATGAAGTTATTTTGAGTACAGTTCAACATTGCTTTATATGACTGACAGTCATACTAACAGAGAAATAACTATTATAACAATGTTATGCAAACCAAGTTAGGCAACCAAGTGTTAGGCAGTAAACAATACATGATCACTTTTGTGTTTGTAAATTAACAAACACATAAGTGATCTTTTACAGGACAAATTGTAAATATTTTTAGAACCACAACAGTGTTTGTTATTTTTTCAAATACTTAATGTTTAGATTAGTTTTAGTTACATATGGTAAGTCTACTTTTTAACATGTAAAAGTTATCACTTCGTAACTGGCATACTCGTACGCAAAATGTTATTTGGAAACTACTTACATCTCTAGGATATGTCCACAGCCGAATAGTATTGACGATATCTTCACTCTCATCGGATAAAGCGTGCCTTCTTATTCGCGATAAGCGAACGTTGCAATTGATGCATTGCAAACTCGTCATTTTAAAGCACGTACACACACAGCACAACTAATAAAGCGTCCTTTCGCAAAAGTACTATCAACAGATAAAGTACGGCGGAGCAGTTGCTCGACTCAACGTAAAAATGGCCAGATAATTTGCTAAATTGCTCAGATGCAGTTACAAACCACGGTCCAAAACTACAGCAAAGAAAACAGAGACTCGGAAAGATTTTCGTAACCTGTCAATAAAATAATTGCCAATACAAACAATTCATATCATTAAATAGTTAATAATTAAGATTGTATGCAATAATTATTAATTTTAAGGTATAATGTGTAATTGGTTTATTATTTACTGTTATTTCTATTTTTAAATAATTATTTATCATTTCGAGCCTCGTGATATTTTACAAATGGCAACTTCTAAAAACAGAACTACGTTTAGTTGCGTTTAGTTTAAGATTATATTACGTTTAATTACTTGAATCTTTTAATTGGTATAATTAATTAATCCGGCTTCTAAAAATACTAATGTTTCATGAAAATGAATGGTTTAGTTGCCTTAATAAGTGGTACAAATTCTATCACAAAACAACAAAAAAAGTATGTTGTACGAATCCTGCTGATTACCTTTCACACTGCATTTTTAATATAGGAAGAATGAGATGAATAATGGTAACTATGTTAGTGTGTTACTAACATAGTTTTTTGTAAGTACATATTATATTGTTAATAACACTATCGAGTCTTGTTGCTTGAATTAAATGATTTAATTTGGTTGAATTTGCCATTGGTACAAAAAAAATATAGGATTGGTTAACTACTTTCTTCGATATAACATTATAAATTAATGGAATAACTTTAAAATAAACGGGTAATTCTCCTTCAAACATGTTTCAGTTATTCAAACCTTGGTTGATGAGCTTTGTATACTTATTGAATATTTTGGAATTATTTTGCACACAAGCATTTCTTTTGTGTCACTTAAACTTGTAATAACTCTGCTGTGTATCCCTTACAACTATAGTACGGTAATATTAAATATTGGAACACTGCGATTACATACATTTATATTGAAAGAATCTTATCAATATTACATACACTACACTATTTCACTCAGTTTGATTTTCTGCTTGTCCTTTGTCATTCTTTTACTGGTAGTCCCCAGCTCCGTGGAGGTCGGAGGTTCTTTTTAGTGTGAACAGCTCGCTACACACTACTTCCCAAAGCTTTGGTATGGTACGACACAAGGAATCCGCATGATTAAAATGAAAAATCCCTTGAATCTGCTTATTTCTGTATCCTGACGGAATACCAATGTTTCATGCAGCTCCTACAGCCATCTCTTCAAACACATTTTTGTCGAATTCCAGTATCATTTCGTAGATACTCAGACGTCTGTAAATCCGCCCCAAAGACGACCCACTGACCGTGAATGTAGAAGTATATCCAGTGGGGTAGCAGCTTCAGCCACAAAGCAGAGGTACTGTACTCTTAGCTATCAATAAAAAATGCTTGAGAAAATACCATTGTCCATTGCACAGAGTACATTTTTATACAGGTCCATTGTTAATAGAACAGAAACAAAATAAACAAAACGTCAAAACCAATGACTTGACAAGTTTGACACTAAACCAATGTTGCAAGGAGGCAAATTTTAATTTCCTTAAATATTTAATATTTTTTATTTTTTTTACACGTTCGAGTTTTCATGTAAAATAGTGCCTTCAAAATAAGGCTTTTATTATAGTCTATTTTTATTGAACCATGTTTTCTATTTTTCCCCATAATCAAGGAGATTTTATTTTCGTTTTTCGCTGCCGTACCGATTTACTTTTATTATCATTGGTACCGATATGTCAAGTTATTGTACATCTTGGCTCGCTAACTTGGATGTAGAGACTTGCGTTTCTCACGAGCGTCGTTATTGCAACAGAATTTTTTCGTTATTAGGTATTATTACGATCGCAAGTTTGCGACAGCGACATTACCTACTAATGTCGAGACTGCTGAAATAGTATTCAAGTATAAATATATGATCTCATAGCTCCTTCATCAAATAATTCTATACTATTACAAATTAATGTTTGATTAATTTAAGTAGGTAAGTACATATCAATTAATAAGTTATAGGTACTTAAAAAGCAGTTTCATCATCAGCCAGCTAATATACTTAGAGATATTTTTTTTGTTGTTTTGTTTTTAAATAATTTAGAAAATTGACATAATTAGGTATTGATCATTATAAATAATGCTTATAAGAGACACCATATTATTAGCCATGCAAACTTTTGAGCTCATTTTGCAATCAGTTCAATGTCATCCTGTGCTACAATGTGAAATAGATATTTTTCGAATATTTAATGCATACATAATGTTTTTGGTTTTTTCCTTTGTTCTGCTCCTAAATGTACTGCACAAAAAATGAGTGGGAAATACATTTTTTTTTTAAATATATTATAAATTTTGCTTTGTGCCAGAAACCCTCGCGTTCTAAAATCCTACCAGTTTCTTCACAACCTGATCAATTGTTTAAGACAGTTTAGAGGTAAAACATACAAACATTATTAATTGTTAGGGTGCCGTACCTGAAGGGTAAAAACTACAGAATCTTGTTATGTACTAAGACTGCTGTTCGTCCGTCTGTCCATCTGTCTGTTAGCGGGCTGCAGCTCATGATCAAGAATGTGGATTTCGGTTGCCGCTATACATAATAAAAATAAGTTAAAAATCGGAAGCAGGTTCCCCAGTAAATAAAAATAAATATGTTGTTTTTTGCTTACTGTCGTCTCTGTCAGCGAGCTGTCTGTAACCCATTAATCCAATCAATGGGGACAAAAAAGACGCTTTGCCTTACAAAGGGTGGTGTAGATGATTTTTGTCATTACAAAATATTCTCCCTCTTGTAACATTATATCTACCTTGCACTTGACCTTGTATTTTTGTTAATGTTTTAGGAACTACACACCAAGGGAGTAGCAATTATAAGGGTAATAACGCTCAATGCGTGGCAATGTCCGCTTGCGCGTCAGTATTGTCAGTTTGCAGACATCGGAATCTGACTTGTCATGATATCGATGTCATTCTCCAAAGTGGAGACACTTTATATATGTCGCTTAAACCAATTCTACCGAAGGGTGTCATATTTTTGAACCCCGAGGAATTGCCTACGGAGATTGTCGTCGGAAACAATAGAGCTCAAATTGAAAATATGACCGCCAATTGGATTACAAATGGATTATATCCTCAAATTTCAGAAAATGAATACGGTATTTTAATTCTTGCAAACATAATTGAATCCAATGTTTTCGACGCAAACCACAATGATGAGACGGATAGCGTGATATTTACCGGGCAAGACTATACAGTTTCTTTTTGGAGATTCGATAGTGCATTCTATTTATTTAACAGTCACGCAGTAGATGAATATAACAAATTAAATTCTACATGCGGAGTAGCACGTTTGTTTAAATGTTATTCGATTCGCGAATTAGCCAGATTGCTGTTATTGCGAAATATAGGTGTTGGTCAGTATTCAATACACAGACTACGCGTTCTCAATTATCAAACAATTGAAAATTTTGTTGTAGGATCTGCATTGCCATTGCCAGCGTCTGTCGAGTCTATAATAGACTTCGAATGCCCGGCATCAACAGATCATAGTCAATCGGATTCGGATTCACAATCTATATTGCTTGGTTTTCAAAAAACCCCTGAACCGGTAGTAGTTGACACCCATGTGGCGTCAACAAAGAGAGGTCGACCCAAAAAACAAAAACGTGGCAGGAAATGTAGTACAGTAAACGCCCATTTGGATGCGGTTAAAAAATATAATAAAAAAAAACCGCAAATTCATCGCGATGCCGTTAAAAAATATACCAAGGAAAATCCAGAAATTAATCGCGATGCCGTTAAAAAATATACCAAGGAAAATCCAGAAATTAATCGCGATGCCGTTAAAAAATATACCAAGGAAAATCCAGAAATTAATCGCGATGCTGTACACCGTTATACCAAGCAGAACCCTGAAATAAATCAAATAGCCACTGACAAATATAATAAAAACAGCCGTCGTATTGACATACCACTACGTCAATCTAAAAACCTAATAGCACAGAAGAGGGACGCTGAGTTAGACGTAATAAAATTATTTTCTTTAAAAAAAACGTCCTTGCTTTTTTCAGACACTTTTAGGTGTCCATCTTGTAATGCGCGTCTGTTTGAAGAAGAAAAATCTCGAAAACAATGGTGTTGTGGGTCGGGCGCGTACAACATACAAAATTTAATTCCGTTAACCGAGGAGTTTTACTCTCACCCATCTTTTCTGAGTAGACCGCGAGCTTACAATAATTTATTTGCCTTCAGTGCCTTGGGCGTTTCTCACGGGTACCAACAACCAACGGGAATATCTTTTCTTAAAATTCAAGGTCGAGTCTATCATAGAGTTTTTGATTTAGCTTACACTGGTAGCGTAAATAATTTAGGACTATACATTAACGATACAAGCGAACGCGAGCAAATAGCCGCAAATATGAAACTTGATAGGCAGGTAATTAGTTGCATAACTAACTTTTTACATAACGTCAATCCGTTTATCGAATGTTTTAAACGATTAAGTAGGGAACCATCCGATCAGGCCTTTATTAAATTTCAGCAAACGTCTCGCTCAATCCACGGTAACATTTTAGGAGATTTACCTGTTGGTAAAGAAGTCGCGGCCATTATTAGTACAGAACGCGAAAATTTTATACCTCATTGCATAGCAGTTTGGAAAATCGGTGATAGGAAACCGCACACTGTAGATATAATGCATCCGTTATATGAGAGTTTTCAGTATCCATTATTATATCCTGAGGGTAATGCGGGTTGGTACCCGAACAAAGTAGATAATAACGAAAATAAATTAACTCAAGCGAAATACGTTCGCTGCTTGTTATTGTCGGAGCCACGATTTTCCGATATAGGTAGGCTATCGGAAGAATGGTTAGTTGACATGCATTGCCGAATCATAGAAGAACGCTTACGTTTTATATCAAGTCTACAAAAACATAACTCGAGTAGTGCACTGAGGTCCGCTCCACTTCAAGAAGTTGAAATGAGCATTGAAGTCGCGCGTCAAATTCGTCAAGATGAAACCATTCAGGGAGAGGGATTCGTACCAGGTCGCGTTTATTTGCCTAGCACTTTTACGGGGGGGCCGCGATACATGAAAGGAAAATATAGTGATGCTATTGCAATAGTAAGCAGATTGGGGAACCCATCATTTTTCTTGACGTTTACTTGTAATCCCAAGTGGCCAGAAATTCAACAATCCACTCAAAGCAGCTATGTAAATCCTTCTGTATGTGCTAGAGTTTTTAATTTAAAGCTAGCAGAATTATTAAGAGATATCCGAGGTGGTAATTGGTTTGGCAAATGTATTTATATGATGCACGTAATAGAGTTTCAAAAGCGAGGTTTACCACACGCTCACATTTGTTTTAGGGTTGAAGGTGGCGGGCCTGTCCAAAATATAGAAATTGATAAATTTGTTAGAGCAGACATTCCTGATGCATCAGAGGCAGAGGGAAGATTACGAAAAGCTGTTTTGAATCATATGATTCACGGTCCTTGCGGTCCCTCGCACAGAACTAATTTACCTTGTTGGGATAGTGAGAAAAGTAAATGTTCAAAATTTTTTCCAAAACGTGAGACAGCCACCACTTTTTCTGATGAAAAAGGATTTATTAACTTGTGTAGAGACAGTAAAAACGAAGCAACTATAAAATATCGCGGTAACGATGTAATTGTAAATGATACTTGGGTAGTTCCTTATAACGCAAGTCTTCTTTTAAAATACGATGCTCATATCAACTTGGAGGTCTCCTCGCAACGCACGGTCGTTAAGTATTTGTTTAAATATATCACTAAGGGTCCTGACGAATCGCGTGTAGCTGTCGTACCGGAAGAACATGAAAATAACGAAATAGAGCAGTATGTCACAAAACGTTATATAGGCTCCAGCGACGCCGCTTGGAGGACGTTAGAATTCGATGTGACCGCGCGCGAACCCAACGTCAAACAGCTGTCAGTGCATTTAGAAAATCAACAAACCGTTTATTTTAAACCAGGCACTGAAGTAGAAGCCGCGCAACAAGCTGGTTCGGACCTTATTACCTATTTTAACCGCCCCGTAAGAGACGAATTTGACTCATTGACCTACTTGGACTTTTACGAACAGTACATTGTTCATTCCAAGCGTCCCTCAACAAAAAATACGGAAATTTTTGAAACATCAAATCATAAATTCATTACTAAAAGACAAAAGGGTGAGCTTGTCGCGCGTCTATTTTGGGTCGCACCTAACAGAGGTGAACAGTTTTATCTTAGAATTCTATTAAAAAAATTCTCGTGTCGTAGTTACACCGATCTTAAATCTCTTGGTGGTCCCGATTGTAAAACTTTTCAGGAAGCTGCTAAAATAGTTGGTCTTGCCGATGACGAAGTCGAATACGAAAGAGCTATGTTGGAAGCATCAAACTTTTTAACGGGACCACGCCTTCGTAGCTTCTTCGTTTGTTTGGCTGTAAACGGTGTTCCAGTCGCGTCTTTCTGGGACACTTTTAAAAATCAACTCAGCGAAGACATCTCATATAGGTTAGGTGCGGATGCGGACATGGAAAGAGTACACACTTTGTGTCTCATTCAAATAAATAGGTTGCTTCGGAAACACGGATCGACGTTACAACAACACGGTTTGCCAGAAATCGAAGATACCACTACCGAGTTAGGCAGGGAACGCGTAGAACACAACCGCGAATCATTGGAACATTTTACAGATCAATGGATTCCTCGCTTGTCTCGAGAGCAAAATTGTATTTTTGATTACGTTGTAAAACTTTGTAACGATACTGACTTCCGTGACGTTAATGATACCGCGATTTTCGTTGATGGTCCCGCGGGTACCGGTAAAACGTTATTGTTAAAAGTTATTTCTGCGTACGTACGCGGTAACTTAAACGGAGTAGTTCTTTGTACTGCGAGTTCTGCCATCGCGGCGCAAAACTACGAAGGAGGGACCACGGCGCATAGCATGTTTAAATTCCCCATAGATCTGGTAGACGATAATGACTTCTGGAATATCACAAACGGCACGCAAAGAGCAGAATTAATATCACACGCGGACGTTATAATATACGATGAAGCCCCTATGGCACACAAATTTTTGATTCATCTACTGGATAGGTCGTTGCGTGATCTCATGCGTAATGATAAAATTTTTGGTGGCAAAATTATTATCTTTGCAGGGGATTTTAGACAAATTCCCCCTGTAGTTACAAATGCAAAAACTAATTCAGATATATTAAATGCATCAGTAAAAACATCGCGCATCTGGCAAAGTATAAAATCTTTCTCCCTAGCTACTTCGCAAAGATGCAGGGATGACGTAGAGTTTGCAGAATTTTTATTAAATTTAGGCTCAAATAAATTAACATCTCATCCTTTTGTAATTGGCAAAAATATTCAAAATTTAGTTGATTTAGGTGGTATTGAAATTGTATCAGAATTAGACGATTTGATTGACTTTGTTTTCCCCGTTCTAAATATAGAATCCTGTGCTAGCATACATAGAGCAATTTTATGCACACGGAACGACGCCGTTCGAGAAATAAATAACTTAATACTCGATCGGTTAGATGGAGAAACACTGCATTTCTACTCCATCGATAAAGTCGAAAATGAAAATGCAGATGAATTATTTTTGGGGCCAGATGCGCTTAACAGAATGCAACCAAGAGGTTTTCCAGAGCACGATCTTAAGCTCAAAATAGGATGTATTTGTATGATCATGCGTAATCTCAGTTTTAACGACGGATTGGTAAACGGAACTAAAGTAATTGTAACAGGTACGTCGCCACGCTTAATTACCGTTCAAAAATCGTCGGGTACAGAGGAATATTTAATTCCTCGTATTATTTTTAAGGGTCCTATTGATCCCAAAAGTCCATTTGAAATGTGCCGCCGTCAATTTCCTTTACAGTTGTCTTACGCGATGACTATTCACAAAAGTCAGGGCCAAACCCTGAGCCGGGTCGGAGTAGATCTTAGGTCGGACATGTTTAGTCACGGGCAATTGTACGTCGCGCTAGGTCGAGCAACCAAAAAGGAATACATCAAAATTTTAATTCACAAAGATCGGGTTTTAGATGGCAAACCGTACGCGAAAAATGTAATAATACCGGAGCTCCTATAAATTAATTAATGTAGAGCTTCCTGAATAAGTCTAAAACTGTTTACCTCTGATCTTCGTAGGCAAATCAATTAAGTTAATCATTAAATCATGTTGACATTGCTATTCAATGAGCGTTTTTTATTTAATTTGTTTTAGCTTTTTTAAATTAAGTAATGTAATGTCATCATTCACATTATATATTGTTGGCATATATGTATATTATTTACATTACACTAACTGTGAAAAATAAATATTTTATAACCTGTGTTTGTAGCAGATGTACATTGAGCGTTATGTCGAATAATAACTCTGGTCTAAGCTGTTTATAATTATAAATAAATTAACGGATCAAAGAGGTTAGTTTTTGATGATATGCGTCTCAGTGTGAGATCCGTTGAACCATGTTGGTCTGTAGGGAATCTTTCCGATTGTAGATCGGAAGCGGGTAATTGCCGGGTTAACTGTCCGATCTGTAAGTAGTTGGTTTTGGATTCTGATCAGAGTCGGCTTACTGCCGAGAACATGCTCCGTTTGGTGATGAAGTCAATAGAACGGAGTGATTGCGAATTCGTCGTTGTGGTGAGTTTTCGTACCGGTGATGGGGGGTCAGTAAAGTGTGGTCGGTGTCGGTTGATTGCTAGGATGTCTTGCATTGTTTGTGGCGCGAAAGTCAGGATGAGATTCGATGTCAAGTTGTGGATGCTATCTGACTTGTGGTGGATCGGTCGGGACGTATATGTCCGTTAAAATGGGTAAAAGTTGTTGTCTTATCAGTATGATATTATTAAAGACATTAATTTTGAGATTTCGTCACTTATCGTAGAACGTATTACTGACACGTTGCCAAATGCACAAGTGGACGTATCTCAACTCACGCATCTCGAGATGTTACCGCTGGCAAATTCTGACTTTGCGCAGCCGGGAAACATCGATGCCCTGTTAGGGGCCTCCATATTACCACATATATTTTTACATAATGTGGTACGCAGTAAACAACATAATATACCTCCCGCTATTGAGACGGTATTGGGATATGTGATTATGGGTACCGTACCTACGTCACATACTCCTAATTATACCATGTCTTGTTGTGCTGTTCTTCAAGAAAATAATATTGATTCTCTTCTCAAGCGATTTTGGGAGCTTGAAGAGATTTCCGCACCGCCCTCGCAGAGCCATAAGGAACTCGAGTGTGAAGAACACTTCCGCGCCACCACTGTTCGCGATGACAGTGGCAGATATATTGTGGCGTTACCCTTCTGTGGTGACCCGTATTCTCTAGGCGACTCATACGCTGCCGCGCTTAGACGCTTCTATTGTTTAGAACGCAAACTTGATACATCGCTCAAGTTACGCGGCGCCTATAATGCTGCAGCAGCTGTTGCCACCTCCGCTTTATATATGGATGACATCGCTTGTAGTGTCACATCCGCTCCGCAAGCAATTTCGCTTTGTGAAGAGCTTATTCAGCTCTTCAAACGAGGCCAGTTTGATCTTGTCAAATGGACAAGCAATTGTAAAGAGGTTCTCACGCACCTACCTGATTCTCATAAGGCTTCTCCAGACATTGAGTTTGAGAGGTCTGTACCGCATAAAGTTCTCGGTTTACGCTGGGATAAATCCTGTGATAGTTTTCGATTTGACGTCGCACCACCTGATAATAAGTGCACCAAACGCACTATGCTGTCCACAGTGGCTCGACTATGGGACATACTGGGTTTTGTGGCTCCCACAATTTTGTACGCCAAGCTCTTGATCAAAGAGCTTTGGTTATCAAAGTGTGAGTGGGATGACGCACCTCCCGACCATGTGATAGTTTTCGATTTGACGTCGCACCACCTGATAATAAGTGCACCAAACGCACTATGCTGTCCACAGTGGCTCGACTATGGGACATACTGGGTTTTGTGGCTCCCACAATTTTGTACGCCAAGCTCTTGATCAAAGAGCTTTGGTTATCAAAGTGTGAGTGGGATGACGCACCTCCCGACCATGTGATAGTTTTCGATTTGACGTCGCACCACCTGATAATAAGTGCACCAAACGCACTATGCTGTCCACAGTGGCTCGACTATGGGACATACTGGGTTTTGTGGCTCCCACAATTTTGTACGCCAAGCTCTTGATCAAAGAGCTTTGGTTATCAAAGTGTGAGTGGGATGACGCACCTCCCGACCATGTGATAGTTTTCGATTTGACGTCGCACCACCTGATAATAAGTGCACCAAACGCACTATGCTGTCCACAGTGGCTCGACTATGGGACATACTGGGTTTTGTGGCTCCCACAATTTTGTACGCCAAGCTCTTGATCAAAGAGCTTTGGTTATCAAAGTGTGAGTGGGATGACGCACCTCCCGACCATGTGATAGTTTTCGATTTGACGTCGCACCACCTGATAATAAGTGCACCAAACGCACTATGCTGTCCACAGTGGCTCGACTATGGGACATACTGGGTTTTGTGGCTCCCACAATTTTGTACGCCAAGCTCTTGATCAAAGAGCTTTGGTTATCAAAGTGTGAGTGGGATGACGCACCTCCCGACCATGTGATAGTTTTCGATTTGACGTCGCACCACCTGATAATAAGTGCACCAAACGCACTATGCTGTCCACAGTGGCTCGACCATGGGACATACTGGGTTTTGTGGCTCCCACAATTTTGTACGCCAAGCTCTTGATCAAAGAGCTTTGGTTATCAAAGTGTGAGTGGGATGACGCACCTCCCGACCATGTGATAGTTTTCGATTTGACGTCGCACCACCTGATAATAAGTGCACCAAACGCACTATGCTGTCCACAGTGGCTCGACCATGGGACATACTGGGTTTTGTGGCTCCCACAATTTTGTACGCCAAGCTCTTGATCAAAGAGCTTTGGTTATCAAAGTGTGAGTGGGATGACGCACCTCCCGACCATGTGATAGTTTTAGATTTGACGTCGCACCACCTGATAATAAGTGCACCAAACGCACTATGCTGTCCACAGTGGCTCGACTATGGGACATACTGGGTTTTGTGGCTCCCACAATTTTGTACGCCAAGCTCTTGATCAAAGAGCTTTGGTTATCAAAGTGTGAGTGGGATGACGCACCTCCCGACCATGTGATAGTTTTCGATTTGACGTCGCACCACCTGATAATAAGTGCACCAAACGCACTATGCTGTCCACAGTGGCTCGACTATGGGACATACTGGGTTTTGTGGCTCCCACAATTTTGTACGCCAAGCTCTTGATCAAAGAGCTTTGGTTATCAAAGTGTGAGTGGGATGACGCACCTCCCGACCATGTGATAGTTTTCGATTTGACGTCGCACCACCTGATAATAAGTGCACCAAACGCACTATGCTGTCCACAGTGGCTCGACTATGGGACATACTGGGTTTTGTGGCTCCCACAATTTTGTACGCCAAGCTCTTGATCAAAGAGCTTTGGTTATCAAAGTGTGAGTGGGATGACGCACCTCCCGACCAATTCACTTAAATCATACGATGTAAAGGGCCATATAGATCTATATTAAATGAACAATGTATTCAAGGTATTTAATTGGTTAAGGATTAATGCTGTATTGGTTAAAATCGCTTCGAAATTTAGCCATTATTTGTCGTAAAAAGTAAATGACAAAAAAAAGTTATTGTGGGTTATCCATAAGAGATAGACATATACCATCACGGACTTTTCTGTAGACCTTTTCAATGTGTACAATACTTAGTACATTATTTTGATAAAACTCGTAGGGCAGCCTGCGTTTGCAATGTAAGCGGAAAAAATGTTAATGGAATTTACGACATCACATTAGAAACCTCAAAAATAACAGTACTTCTCCACTATTTAATGGATGTTATTATACATATAAACCTTCCTCTTGAATCATTCTATCTATTAAAAAAAACCGCATCAAAATCCGTTGCGTAGTTTCAAAGATTTAAGCATACAAAGGGACATAGGGACAGAGAAAGCGACTTTGTTTTATACTATGTAGTGATGATGATAATGATGATGAGTCGTAGTGTGCAAAGGTGTGGGTAGAGTCATTGTATTGGTTGAATGAGTTATATGGCATGGAGTTATGAGTTATATGGCAGATACCGAATGTCTTAGTTACTGTTTACTAAAAAATAATAAGCCGTGGACTGCTGTGTTGCACGAAGGTGTGGGTTTAAATGGCAGATACCAAATGTCAAGTTGTGGATGCTGTCTAACTTGTGGTGGATCGGTCGAGACGGATGATAATTATTTCCGTTAACATAACATGGGTATGCGGCATGAAAGTTGAGCGCTGACTTGAGACCCCGTGACTGCGCGGTAAGGATAATCGCTATCGCGCAGTTCACATTGGTCTCCGCTCACCATTCTTGCAGATATGATTTGTTGTCTTATCAGTAACAAGTTGCACTGGCAAAGGTGTAGGTAGAGTCATTGGTTCATTCAATTGGTTATTTTCTTTGTACTGGAATAAAAAGATGATGGGATGTAAAGCGATGTATGTACTACCTATGACGTGTTTGTTTGTTTTAATTACCATGCGAGAATTATGTTCATCAATATGCAAATCTTATTCTTTTTATAAGGTTTTTTAAAATCAGTTTCTTGTGATGTATTCGTCATCGTCTCAGTTTAAAAGCTTTTTAGAATAACTACACTCTTTAATTTAATTATTCCTTTTATATTTTGAGTATTTAATAAAAGACAAATTTTAATTATTCAAGAATGCCGTATTATTTGAAACTATATGTTGTAAATAGAAATAGATTTTTATGAAATTATTTAAATTCGAACAGACGGACAAAATATGTATTGCTTAAAGGTTCATGTTAACAAAAAGGTCGAATTTGGAAAAAAATGTGAAAATTAGAAAGAGAGTAAGGAGTATCAAAATGGCAGTCAAAATGAAAATTGGACATGACTTTCTGTGGCTTTTACTTTCACTACTATACTCTGATTGGCGCACTCAATCTTTTCATCGTTAACTCTTTCCGTTACTCTCACTGTTTTTTACTCTCAATTTGATTTTCTCTCTTACCACGTGCAAGAAAGGAGCCTCAAAAGGCGCACTTAATCTTTTCGCTCTGTCTCTTACTGTTTTTACTCTTAAGCTGCGCATGAAAGAAGCCTAAACACTTTCATTGGACTCTTATTTCAACTTTCATTCTGATTTTTATTCTGGTTCTCACAAACTCCAGTTTCAACCCCAACTATTAGCGTTTAAATTTTAATGTAAACGAAGAACTGAGATAATAATGAATTATTATCATAATTATCTTAGTTTGTTTCAAAGTACATTCATTATGTTGAATCTGTAATAAGGTGTTAAAATAATTAATACCGTAGTTTTCAGTACTTAACTGTCTCTGCTTCTTATGAAATAAGTTTAAATACAATGTCTAACGTTGCTGTCTTAACTAATGTTTATTCTTCGCCATTTTTTTAAACTGTTTTTTTTTTTAATTACATTTAATTTTGAGCATGATATTAAGCTCAAGTAGTTTGAAGCTTAAGTAGTTTGAATTATGCTGAATTATCATAACGCTTTTCAACTATTTGTATGCGAAATTTCTATCGACAATAATTTTTTTTTTGACAATATCGACAATAATGTGAAAAAAGATTTACATTATTTATTAATGTATTAAATAATTTATTACGTTCCATTCTGATGATATCCTGATGTAGATTACATTGCATATAAAAATACACAAATTGTTTGGAAGAAAGAAAAAAGAAAGAAAAAATTGATTAACCGTCGTCGTGTATTAAATAATTTATTACGTTCCATTCTGATGATATCCTGATGTAGATTACATTGCATATAAAAATACACAAATTGTTTGGAAGAAAGAAAAAAGAAAGAAAAAATTGATTAACCGTCGTCGCATAAAGGCAAATTCAAATGAAACTTCCGAATCTTGATGGAACTATGCGAAAACTTGTTTGAAACATATTTGAAAAAACATTTCATAAAATAAATTGTAACAACGTAATCCAGCTTTGAATTTAAATTTTGAAAATTTTGAAAACAAGAATCTAAAAACGTGTTCCAGGCGTCGCTTTCTGCAGAATATCCACAAAACCTGACCACTATATTATTACTTCACAAACAAACATATTTTTAGTTGCGTCATCAGCCTTGATTTTTGTATAGCATAGAATATGAGATCTGGATGGAACTCCATTGATGCCGTAGTAGTCTACTTACTTATTCTGCAAATTTACACGGTGACATTCATGTCGTTACAATCTACGCATAGCAATTTCATCATGACGCATTCAAGATCACTGATAGAACGCACTCCAAATTCAAGTTGCATGGATCACAGAACAGAATCCGCAGAACATTCTTTCGAATCATAGACATAAACTTTGGATACGCTTTTACTATTTCGACGACGATGCTCAATTCGTATCATCCTTTGACCATGAACAGAAGACACAAGATTGTAGAAAAAAATATAGATATTGCAAAAAAAAAAATGCAAAACAAACAAAAAATAAAACATGCAAAAAAATGGGTCATGTATTAAAAAAACAGCATGCAAAAAAAAGAGTCATGCGTGTAAAAAAACAAAAAAAAAACGAACTAATATGTACACTATACTTACTTAGTTATTATAATTGCTCTTTATAAATTTTAACTATAATACATATTAAAATGTCAGTAGTTAGCTAAGAAAAACGCTAGAAAGCATATTGCAAATGTGGTTCATAAAGAAAACTTTCCAAACCGAGTCAAAGTGTAAAGGCCTTTTGAATTGAGACGGGTCAGATTTTTTATATTTACCTATATTTTTTTACCTATATCTTTGAATGGAACCTACAAAACTTATATTATTAAAGAACTAACTTAAGAAGAAAAAGAATTGCATATTGAAGCACTTGTTCTCGCGTGTCACTGAAAATAGTTACATTTTGATTCATACATTTTTTGGTCTGCTTATTAATTTATTTCACAACTTAACCGTATACTAAAAAGAATATCATGCAAGATTAATATTTTATTTAGTTTACACTTTAGGTGTACCTATTTAATAATAATAAACAATTTATTTCAGGTAACAAAGACGCATAGATAAAATACCTTAACCTAAATATACATACCTACTAATAACAGTTTTGTTACTACAGCACACACACCTTCATGCATTACAGCTGTCCACGGCTTATTATTTTTTATTTTTTAGCAAAAAATAACAAGACATTCGGTATCTGCCATATAACTCATAACTCCATGCCATATAAATCATTCAACCAATACAATGACTCCACCCACACCTTTGCACACTACGTCTCATTACTGATAAGACAACAACTTTTACCCATTTTAACGGACATATCCGTCCCGACCGATCCACCACAAGTCAGATAGCATCCACAACTTGACATCGAATCTCATCCTGATTTTCGCGCCACAAACAATGCAAGACATCATAGCAATCAACCGACACCGACCACACTTTACTCACCCCTCATCACCGGTACGACAACTCACCTCAACGACGAATTCGCAATCACTTGGTTCTATTGACTTCATCACCAACCAGAGCATGTTCTCGGCAGTAAGCCGATTGATCAAAATCCAAAGCCTAACTACTTACAGATCATTCGGTTGACCGGGCAACCAACCGTTCCCGATCAACAGTCGGTCAGATTTTCTACTGACCAGTAACATGGTTCAATAACGATCTCGCATTGGGTACGTATTCATCTCGAACTACCTTACGTTCCGTTTTATTTATTTATAATTGACGAATAGTTTGGGTTGGAGTGTTTGTTTGCCATGATTATCAATGACAATTTGTTGTAATCATAGATTTATATTTATTTATTTTTCATGTACATATACACTTTGCACGCACATAGTCCGTATTATGTCCATTGCTAGCAATTAGTACGTAAAATGATGATTGTAAGGGTTATGTACGAATGAAGTCAAGGGGAAGTAAGTGTGTGTGTTTAAATGAAATTGCTAGCAATTAGTATATAAAATGTTGATTGAAAGGGTTATTAATGAAATCAAGGGGAAGTATGTGTGTGTATATGTGAAATTGCTAGCAAGCAGTATGTAAAATGTTGATTGAAAGGATTATGAATGAAGTCAAGGGAAAGTATGTGTGTGTGTATATGTGAAAAGAAGGATAATAAGAGAACGTTGTAGAAGTATGTTGTGAATCTTGTGAACTTGTAATAGTTTAAGAATATATTTGAACGTATTTGTATAACTTTTATCATATAACATACTATATCACACTTGTCAATGACACTGACTTACAGAGTATTTATTTTTAGGTATTACTTATTTTTTTATTTTCTATTTAATAATTATTTTCTAATTTATTTTTTTGTTTTTTAGTTTTTCGTAATAATATTTACAATAATTTGTTATCTTACCTAATAGTAATAATATATGTAAGTATACCTACCTACTGCGTGATCGAAACTGAATGAAAATAAGATGATTAGAGAGTGATGGTTAAGTGGAAATATATTATTTGCTATTAAAATCTAACATACCTACACTAACATAATATTTATTTAATCCAGTTTATTTATTAATATTAAGAAAATATATTTTAACGTAATTAGGCTACTTTGATTTTAGAAAATTGTAGTATAATGTATTAATGTATGTAGGTACATAGACGTAGTTTAGGTGGATTAGGCCTATTTATCAATATCAAGTAAATATATTTTAATGTGATTAGCTACTTTGATTTTAGGGAAGTGTACTATAATGTATGTAGATACATAGATGTAGGTGGATTAGGCCTATTGGGGATACCACGTAAAAAAAAACGCTCCTAATACCTTACCTCTTCGGGTGGTGTGGAAAAAGGTTTGTAGTTAGTTATCTGTAGTTTTGGATAAATACATACTTAATATAAATGAAGTTTAGATTTGTTTTAGTGTTATGTAAATCGAGTAGTTTAGGTGGATTAGGCCTTTAATATTTTTAGTTTTGATATACATACCTACTTAATATATGTAGATGTAGTATAGATATGATTTAGTGTTATGTAAATCGAGTAGTTTAGGTGGATTATGCTTATAATGGGGATACCTTGAAATAAAACGCACCAGGAACCAAATCTTCTGGTAGCGCGGAAATTACTATCTTGTGATTGAATCGAACCAGGAAATAAAAAATCAATGCGACCTTGGTAATATTGCATACTCCCATACACATGCTAATTAAATAAATAAATGTTACCCTGGGGTAGAGTAGTTTTGAAAAGCATAAAAGTAGGAACTTATTTCATTATTTACTTACCCCCGAATACTGAATCGTCACTCAACATTTAAGGGCTGCTTAAAATTTGAGCAGTTAAACTTAAACATTAAATTTTGTATGGCCATACGTCACTTTTGAGTAACTGTTAAATTTAAGTGCTACTTAAATTTTGAGTGACGTTTCAGCATTCGGGGGATAGTCACTTACAAGGAATATTATTTTATAGTTTATTCGTACTGACTTTTATGTAAATCAACTGTAGGAATAAAAAAAAACATTCAGTTGATTTACTTAAAAGTCCATACATAAATCCGTACAAAATATTTAAGAGATTTTATTAAAAAATCCAATAAGTGCTAAGGATTACTGTCCAATTCTCAAAATTTTACAAGGGTAAGAAATACTCCTCAAAACCACGACCCCGCGAGCTGCTTGCAGCTCGCGCAACGCCCAAAATCTAGTTATTATACTATATAAAGCTCGATTACCACTCACTGACTCACTGACTCACTGATTGACATAATTGTTCTCCCAGATGGTGAAGGGGGAGGTGGGTATATTTTTACAGATTCGTATACAAGTAACTCTCACGAGTATGGGAAAAATCCCAAACCTCCCCTTTTCCACCCCACTCTCCCCCCTCCCTATCGTATCTCGGAAACTAAGAGTCCCGTGTTTTGTTGTTTTACGGATTCGTATAGAGGAGGCTCGGAAAAGTAAAATCCATTTTTCAAAGTTGCCCCCTTGCCCCCCTTCTCCCCCCCCCCTCTAGGTAGATCTCGGAAGTTAAGAGACTTGGAACATTTTTTTTTTCAGATTCATATCAAGGGGCCCAGAGTTGGTCAAAATCATTTTTCAAAACTCCCCCCTCTCCCCCCCTTCACCCCTCCCCCCATCGTATCTCGGAAATTAAGAAACCTGAGTTTTGTTTTTTTACGGATTCGTATAGAGGAGGCTCGGAAAAGTAAAATCCATTTTTCAAAGTTGCCCCCTTGCCCCCCTTCTCCCCCCCCCCCCCCTCTAGGTAGATCTCGGAAGTTAGGAGACTTGGAACATTTTTTTTCAGATTCATATGAAGGGGCCCAGAGTTGGTCAAAATCATTTTTCAAAACTCCCCCCTCTCGCCCCCTTCACCCCTCCCCCCCCTCGTATCTCGGAAACTAGGTAGCGGTAAAGCGAAGCGTAGCGTAGCGTAGGGATAAGGTCACGATAGCTTTCCGGTAGTAGGTAGGTCCTGAGTGGAGCGAACCTGCGAGACCGAGTTATTATTATTCTTTTTATTATTATTATCATTATTATACTATATAAAGCTCGATTACCACTCACTGACTCACTGACTCACTGATTGACATAATTGTTCTCCCAGATGGTGAAGGGGGAGGTGGGTATATTTTTACAGATTCGTATACAAGTAACTCTCACGAGTATGGGAAAAATCCCAAACCTCCCCTTTTCCACCCCACTCTCCCCCCTCCCTATCGTATCTCGGAAACTAAGAGTCCCGTGTTTTGTTGTTTTACGGATTCGTATAGAGGAGGCTCGGAAAAGTAAAATCCATTTTTCAAAGTTGCCCCCTTGCCCCCCTTCTCCCCCCCCCTCTAGGTAGATCTCGGAAGTTAAGAGACTTGGAACATTTTTTTTTTCAGATTCATATCAAGGGGCCCAGAGTTGGTCAAAATCATTTTTCAAAACTCCCCCCTCTCCCCCCCTTCACCCCTCCCCCCATCGTATCTCGGAAATTAAGAAACCTGGGTTTTGTTTTTTTACGGAATCGTATAGAGCAGGCTCGGAAAAGTAAAAACCATTTTTCAAAATTCCCCCATTCTCTCCCCCTTCTCCCCCCTTTAGGCGGATCTCGGAAGTTAGGACTTGGAACATTATCATTATATTATTATTATACTATATAAAGCTCGATTACCACTCACTGACTGACTGACATAATTGTTCTCCCAGATGGTGAAGGGGGAGGTGGGTATATTTTTACAGATTCGTATAGAAGTAACTCTCACGAGTATGGGAAAAATCCCAAACCTCCCCTTTTCCACCCCACTCTCCCCCCTCCCTATCGTATCTCGGAAACTAAGAGTCCCGTGTTTTGTTGTTTTACGGATTCGTATAGAGGAGGCTCGGAAAAGTAAAATCCATTTTTCAAAGTTGCCCCCTTGCCCCCCTTCTCCCCCCCCCCTCTAGGTAGATCTCGGAAGTTAAGAGACTTGGAACATTTTTTTTTTCAGATTCATATCAAGGGGCCCAGAGTTGGTCAAAATCATTTTTCAAAACTCCCCCCTCTCCCCCCCTTCACCCCTCCCCCCATCGTATCTCGGAAATTAAGAAACCTGGGTTTTGTTTTTTTACGGAATCGTATAGAGCAGGCTCGGAAAAGTAAAAACCATTTTTCAAAATTCCCCCATTCTCTCCCCCTTCTCCCCCCTTTAGGCGGATCTCGGAAGTTAGGACTTGGAACATTATCATTATATTATTATTATACTATATAAAGCTCGATTACCACTCACTCACTCACTGACTGACATAATTGTTCTCCCAGATGGTGAAGGGGGAGGTGGGTATATTTTTACAGATACGTATACAAGTAACTCTCACGAGTATGGGAAAAATCCCAAACCTCCCCTTTTCCACCCCACTCTCCCCCCTCCCTATCGTATCTCGGAAACTAAGAGTCCCGTGTTTTGTTGTTTTACGGATTCGTATAGAGGAGGCTCGGAAAAGTAAAATCCATTTTTCAAAGTTGCCCCCTTGCCCCCCTTCTCCCCCCCCTCTAGGTAGATCTCGGAAGTTAAGAGACTTGGAACATTTTTTTTTTCAGATTCATATCAAGGGGCCCAGAGTTGGTCAAAATCATTTTTCAAAACTCCCCCCTCTCCCCCCCTTCACCCCTCCCCCCATCGTATCTCGGAAATTAAGAAACCTGGGTTTTGTTTTATTACGGATTCGTATAGAGAAGGCTCGAAAAAGTAAAAACCATTTTTCAAAATTCAAACCTCCCCTTTTCCATTCCACCCCACTCTCCCCCATCCCTATCGTATCTCGGAAACTAAGAGTCCCGTGTTTTGTTGTTTTACGGATTCGTATAGAGGAGGCTCGGAAAAGTAAAATCCATTTTTCAAAGTTGCCCCCTTGCCCCCCTTCTCCCCCCCCCCCCTTTCTAGGTAGATCTCGGAAGTTAAGAGACTTGGAACTTTTTTTTTCAGATTCATATCAAGGGGCCCAGAATTGGTCAAAATCATTTTTCAAAACTCCCCCTCTCCCCCCCTTTACCCCTCCCCCCATCGTATCTCGGAAATTAAGAAACCTGCGTTTTGTTTTTTTACGGATTCGTATAGAGGAGGCTCGGAAAAGTAAAAACCATTTTTCAAAATTCAAACCTCCCCTTTTACATTCCACCCCACTCTCCCTATCGTATCTCGGAAACTAAGAGTCTCGTGTTTTGTTGTTTTACGGATTAGTATAGAGGAGGCTCGGAAAAGTAAAATCCATTTTTCAAAGTTGCCCCCCTTGCCCCCCTTCTCCCCCCCTCTAGGTAGATCTCGGTAGTTAAGAGACTTGGAACATTTTTTTTTTCAGGTTCATATCAAGGGGCCTAGAGTTGGCCAAAATCATTTTTCAAAACTCTCCCCTCTCCCCCCCTTCACCCCTCCCCCCATTGTATCTTGGAAATTACGAAACCTGGGTTTTGTTTTTTTACGGATTCGTATAGAGGAGGCTCGGAAAAGTAAAAACCATTTTTCAAAATTCAAACCTCCCCTTTTCCATTCCACCCCACTCTACCCCATCCCTATCGTATCTCGGAAACTAAGAGTCCCGTGTTTTGTTGTTTTACGGAATCGTATAGAGGAGGCTCGGAAAAGTAAAAACCATTTTTCAAAATTCAAACCTCCCCTTTTCCATTCCACCCCACTCTCCCCCATCCCTATCGTATCTCGGAAACTAAGAGTCCCGTGTTTTGTTGTTTTACGGATTCGTATAGAGGAGGCTCGGAAAAGTAAAATCCATTTTTCAAAGTTGCCCCCCTTGCCCCCCTTCTCCCCCCCTCTAGAGGTAGATCTCGGAAGTTAAGAGACTTGGAACATTTTTTTTTCAGATTCATATCAAGGGGCCCAGAGTTGGTCAAAATCATTTTTCAAAACTCCCCCTCTCCCCCCCTTCACCCCTCCCCCCATCGTATCTCGGAAATTAAGAAACCAGGGTTGTGTTTTTTTACGGATTCGTATAGAGGAGGCTCGGAAAAGTAAAAAGCATTTTTCAAAATTCAAACCTCCCCTTTTCCATTCCACCCCACTCTCCCCCATCCCTATCGTATCTCGAAAACTAAGAGTCCCGTGTTTTGTTGTTTTACGGATTCGTATAGAGGAGGCTCGGAAAAGTAAAATCCATTTTTCAAAGTTGCCCCCTTTGCCCCCTTCTCCCCCCCCTCTAGGTAGATCTCGGAAGTTAAGAGACTTGGAACATTTTTTTTCCAGATTCATATCAAGGGGCCCAGAGTTGGTCAAAATCATTTTTCAAAACTCCCCCTCTCCCCCCCTTCACCCCTCCCCCCATCGTATCTCGGAAATTAAGAAACCAGGGTTTTGTTTTTTTACGGATTCGTATAGAGGAGGCTCGGAAAAGTAAAAACCATTTTTCAAAATTCCCCCCATTCTCTCCCCTTCTCCCCCCTTTAGGCGGATCTCGGAAGTTAAGACTTGGAACATTTTCTTTTTCAGATTCATGTCCGTGGGCCCAGAGTAGGTCAAAATTAGTTTTTTCAAAACTCCCCCCTCTCCCCCCCTTCACCCCTCCCCCATCGTATCTCGGAAACTAGGTAGCGGTAAAGCGAAGCGTAGCGTAGCGTAGGGATAAGGTCACGATAGCTTTCCGGTGGTAGGTAGGTCCTGAGTGGAGCGAACCTGCGAGACCGAGTGGAGCAAAGGGGGGAAGAATACAACATGGCGGACAGCGTTTTTGTATTGACTGCCTAAGGGCCGAGTTCACGGACTGTCATTTGACCAATGTTTGAGTTATCGGCCGATGAATTCCTAAACATCGTTTATGCAGCCGGTTAAGACAGTATTCACTGCTCACCACGAATATTTTAACCGTGATTATTAAATCGGGCAATCAGCATTCGCTCAAAGTGAATGAACGAATGCTATAAGTGTACTCATTTGCGAAGTCACGTCGTTAGATTTAGTCAACACGAGTTTTGGTGACATTTATATTTAGTAGCATAAAATAAAACGCTTTCAACTTGAGAAGTTCGAAAACGCATTGGGATCATTATGCTAGCCTGTAGTGTCTAATTTGGATGGGTAATAACTTCACACCGCTGTCACTGTCAATGTAATAGACATAAGATTTAACGTGGGAGCAAATGAGACAGAAAGCATTATACAGTGTTTTTGTGTTTTTGAGTGTTATTGAGTGTTGTTGAGTGTTGTTGAGGGTTGTTGAGTGTTGTTGAGTGTTGTTGAGTGTTGTTGAGGGTTGTTGAGTGTTGTTGAGTGTTGTTGAGTGTTGGTGAGTGTTGATGAGTGTTGATGAGTGTTGTTGAGTGTTGTTGAGTGTTGTTGAGTGTTGTTGAGGGTTGTTGAGTGTTGTTGAGTGTTGTCGAGTGTTGTTGAGTGTTATTGAGTGTTGTTGAGGGTTGTTGAGTGTTGTTGAGTGTTGATGAGTGTTGTTGAGTGTTGTTGAGTGTTTTGAGTGTTGTTGAGTGTTGTTGAGTGTGGCTGAGTGTTGTTGAGTGTTGTTGAGTGTTGATGAGTGTTGTTGAGTGTTGTTGAGGGTTGTTGAGTGTTGTTGAGTGTTGATGAGTGTTGTTGAGTGTTATTGAGTGTTTTGAGTGTTGTTGAGTGTTGTTGAGTGTGGCTGAGTGTTGTTGAGTGTTGATGAGTGTTGTTGAGTGTTGTTGCGGGTTGTTGAGTGTTGTTGAGTGTTGTTGAGTGTTGTTGAGTGTTGTTGAGTGTTGTTGAATGTTGTTGAATATTGTTGAGTGTTGTTGAGTGTTGTTGAGTGTTATAGAGTGTTGTTGAGGGTTGTTGAGTGTTGTTAAGTGTTGTTGAGTGTTGTTGAGTGTTGTTGAGTGTGGTTGAGTGTTGTTGAATGTTGTTGAGTGTTGATGAGTGTTGTTGAGTGTTGTTGAGTGTTTTGAGTGTTGTTGAGTGTTGTTGAGTGTTGTTGAGTGTTGTTGAGTGTTGATGAGTGTTGTTGAGTGTTGTTGAGGGTTGTTGAGTGTTGTTGAGTGTTGATGAGTGTTGTTGAGTGTTATTGAGTGTTTTGAGTGTTGTTGAGTGTTGTTGAGTGTGGCTGAGTGTTGTTGAGTGTTGATGAGTGTTGTTGAGTGTTGTTGCGGGTTGTTGAGTGTTGTTGAGTGTTGTTGAGTGTTGTTGAGTGTTGTTGAGTGTTGTTGAGTGTTGTTGAATGTTGTTGAATATTGTTGAGTGTTGTTGAGTGTTGTTGAGTGTTGTAGAGTGTTGTTGAGGGTTGTTGAGTGTTGTTGAGTGTTGTTGAGTGTTGTTGAGTGTTGTTGAATGTGGTTGAGTGTTGTTGAATGTTGTCGAGTGTTGTTGAGTGTTGTTGAGTGTTTTTGAGTGTTGTTGAATATTGTTGAGTGTTGTTGAGTGTTGTCGAGTGTTGTTGAGTGTTGCGGAGTGTTGTTGAGTGTTGTTAAGTGTTGATGAGTGTTGATGAGTGTTGTTGAGTGTTGTTGAGTGTTGTTGAGTGTTATTGAGGGTTGTTGAGTGTTGTTGAGTGTTGTTGAGTGTTGTTGAGTGTTGTTGAGTGTTGTTGAGGGTTGTCGAGTTTTGTCGAGTGTTGTCGAGTGTTGTCGAGTGTTGTTGAGTGTTGTTGAGTGTCGTTGAGTGTTGTTCAATGTTATTGAGTGTTGTTGAGTATTGCCGAGTGTTGTCGAGTGTTGTTGAGTGTTGTTGAGTGTTGTTGAGTGTTGTTGAATGTTTTTGAATGTTGTTGAGTGTTATTGAGTGTTGTCGAGTGTTGTCGAGTGTTGTTGAGTGTTGTTGAGTGTTGTTGAGTGTTGTTGAATGTTGTTGAGTGTTTTGGGTGTTGTTGAGTGTTGTTGATCACAACAAATCACAAAAGACGTTAAGCCGCGTCCCCACTAGAGCCATGCGGCTTAACGTCTTTTGGCGCGAAAACTGTTTGACGCGCTAAAATAAGAAAAAAAAAGACTTATTTTGTTGGTTGACGTATTTTGTAGAAACAATTTTCTTGGTAAAGTTTAAAGTATGGCGGTGTAAATCACAAGTTAAAATAAGTGATTCCAGTGACAATTATAGCAATTTATTAACAACAACTCCACAAGTGTAGTATAAAGCAGTATATATCACTCGAGGGTAAGTACAGATTACTCCCCGTGGTGAATAAATAGCTATTATTACAAAATCCTATAAGTGCTAAGGATTACTGTCCAATTCTCAAAATTTTACAAGGGTAAGAAATACTCCTCAAAAACACGACCCCGCGAGCTGCTTGCAGCTCGCGCAACGCCCAAAATCTAGTTATACTATATAAAGCTCGATTACCACTCACTGACTGACTGACATAATTGTTCTCCCAGATGGTGAAGGGGGAGGTGGGTATATTTTTACAGATTCGTATAGAAGTAACTCTCACGAGTATGGGAAAAATCCCAAACCTCCCCTTTTCCACCCCACTCTCCCCCCTCCCTATCGTATCTCGGAAACTAAGAGTCCCGTGTTTTGTTGTTTTACGGATTCGTATAGAGGAGGCTCGGAAAAGTAAAATCCATTTTTCAAAGTTGCCCCCCTTGCCCCCCTTCTCCCCCCCTCTAGAGGTAGATCTCGGAAGTTAAGAGACTTGGAACATTTTTTTTTTCAGATTCATATCAAGGGGCCCCGAGTTGGTCAAAATCATTTTTCAAAACTCCCCCCCTCTCCCCCCCTTCACCCCTCCCCCCATCGTATCTCGGAAACTAGGTAGCGGTAAAGCGAAGCGTAGCGTAGCGTAGGGATAAGGTCACGATAGCTTTCCGGTGGTAGGTAGGTCCTGAGTGGAGCGAACCTGCGAGACCGAGTTATTATATTATCGGGCAATCAGCATTCGCTCAGAGACTATGAACGAATGCTATAAGTGTACTCATTTGCGAAGTCACGTCGTTAGATTTAGTCAACACGAGTTTTGGTGACATCTATATTTAGTAGCATAAAATAAAACGCTTTCAACTTGAGAAGTTCGAAAACGCATTGGGATCATTATGCTAGCCTGTAGTGTCTAATTTGGATGGGTAATAACTTCACAGCGCTGTCACTGTCAATGTAATAGACATAAGATTTAACGTGGGAGCAAATGAGACAGAAAGCATTATACAGTGGTTTTGTGTTTTTGAGTGTTGTTGAGTGTTGTTGAGTGTTGTTGAGGGTTGTTGAGGGTTGTTGAGTGTTGTTGAGTGTTGTTGATTGTAGTTGAGTGTTTTGAGTGTGGTTGAGTGTTGTTGAGTGTTGTTGAGTGTTGATGAGTGTTGTTGAGTGTTGTTGATTGTTGTTGAGAGTTGTTGAGTGTTGTTGAGTGTTGTTGAGTGGTGTTGAGTGTTGTTGAGTGTTGTTGAGTGATGTTGAGTGTGGTTGAGTGTTGTTGAGTGTTATTGAGTGTTGTTGAGTGTTGATGAGTGTTTTGGGTGTTGTTGAGTGTTGTCGAGTGTTGTTGAGGGTTGTTGAGTGTTGTTGAGTGTTGATGAGTGTTGTTGAGTGTTGTTGAGTGTTGTTGCGGGTTGTTGAGTGTTGTTGAGTGTTTTGAGTGTGGTTGAGTGTTGTTGAGGGTTGTTGAGTGTTGTTGAGTGTTGTTGAGTGTTTTGAGTGTGGTTGAGTGTTGTTGAGTGTTGTTGAGTGTTGTTGAGTGTTGTTGAGGGTTGTTGAGTGTTGTTGAGTGTTGATGAGTGTTGTTGAGTGTTGTTGAGTGTTGTTGAGTGTTGTTGAGGGTTGTTGAGTGTTGTTGAGTGTTGTTGAGTATGGTTGAGTGTTGTTGAGTGTTGTTGAGTGTTATTGAGTTTTGTTGAGTGTTGTTGAGTGTTTTGAGTGTTTTGGGTGTTGTTGTGTTGGTGAGTGTTGATGAGTGTTGTTGAGGGTTGTTGAGTGTTGTTGAGGGTTTTTGAGTGTTGTTGAGTGTTGTTGAGTGTTGTTGAGTGTTGCTGAGTGTTATTGAGTGTTGTTGAGTGTTGTTGAGTGTTGATGAGTGTTGTTGAGTGTTGTTGAGTGTTGTTGAGTGTGGTTGAGTGTTGTTGAGTGTTGTTGAGTGTTGTTGAGTGTTGATGAGTGTTGTTGAGTGTTGTTGAGTGTTGATGAGTGTTGTTGAGTGCTGTTGAGTGTTTTGAGTGTTTTGGGTGTTGTTGAGTGTTGTTGAGTGTTGAAGAGTGTTGTTGAGTGTTGTTGAGTGATGTTGAGTGTTGTTGAGTGTTTTTGAGTGTTGTTGAGGGTTGTTGAGTGTTGTTGAGTGTTGTTGAGTGTTGTTGAGTGTTGTTGAGTGTTGTTGAGGGTTGTTGAGTGTTGTTGAATGTTGTTGAGTGTTGTTGAGTGTTATTGAGGGTTGTTGAGTGTTGTTGAGTGTTGTTGAGTGTTATTGAGTGTTATTGAGTGTTATTGAGTGTTGTTGAAAGTTGTTGAGTGTTGTTGAGTGTTGTTGAGGGTTGTTGAGTGTTGTTGAGTGTTGTTGAGTGATGTTGAGTGTGGTTGAGTGTTGTTGAGTGTTTTTGAGTGTTGTTGAGTGTTGTTGAGTGTGGTTGAGTGTTGTTGGGTGTTGTTGAGTGTTATTGAGTGTTGTTGAGTGTTGTTGAGTGTTGATGAATGTTGTTGAGTGTTTTGGGTGTTGTTGAGTGTTGTTGAGGGTTGTTGAGTGTTGTTGAGTGTTGTTGAGTGATGTTGAGTGTTGTTGAGTGTGGTTGAGTGTTGTTGAGTGTTGTTGAGTGATGTTGAGTGTGGTTGAGTGTTGTTGAGTGTTGTTGAGTGTTGTTGAGTGTTGTTGACTGTTGTTGAGTGTTGTTGAGTGGTGATGAATGTTGTTGAGTGTTTTGGGTGTTGTTGAGTGTTGTTGATCACAACAAATCAAAAAAGACGTTAAGCTGCGTCCCCACTAGAGCCATGCGGCTTAACGTCTTTTGGCGCGAAAACTGTTTGACGCGCTAAAATAAGAAAAAAAAAAGACTTATTTTGTTGGTTGACGTATTTTGTAGAAACAATTTTCTTGGTAAAGTTTAAAGTTTGGCGGTGTAAATCACAAGTTAAAATAAGTGATTCCAGTGACAATTATAGCAATTTATTAACAACAACTCCACAAGTGTAGTATAAAGCAGTATATATCACTCGAGGGTAAGTACAGATTACTCCCCTTGGTGAATAAATAGCTATTATTACAAAATCCTATAAGTGCTAAGGATTACTGTCCAATTCTCAAAATTTTACAAGGGTAAGAAATACTCCTCAAAAACACGACCCCGCGAGCTGCTTGCAGCTCGCGCAACGCCCAAAATCTAGTTTTTTTATAAGGTTTGTGCCCACAAGGTGGCCACGTTGATTGCGGCATCAGTGGCATTATTTAGGTCATCCGAGATGCAGGTGTACGGGCACTTAGGACACTCCAGCAAGTGGGGCATGATCTGGTCAAAATCTTGTAATAATGATTAAATTCCTTTTGCGCTCAATGAATATAAAACCATTTCATCGTGTTATTGACAAGTTTTTTTATTGATAAGTTTTACTTCATAGGGTTTTCTTCATTTCTGCGTAGATGCTGAAAGCGGTGCCTGGAAAGACCAAAATCTATAGGCCGACCTCTTAACTAAGACGTTGCCTAAGGTACGGGCGGGAGGGGTATGATGACGTGATACGCGAGCTCAGTGATTCGTCAACTTGTGACAACTGTCACCCCTCCCGCACCGCGCAGCTACCTCAGGCAACGTCTCAGTTAAGAGGTCGGCCTATAGATTTTGGTCTTTCCAGGCACCGCTTTCCTTTCGCTTTTTCATACGCATAAGCAGGATACAAAGGTCTTAAAAGTTAGTTAAGAATATTTTCGAAAAATAGTGTTACAGCAAAATTAGACCGATTTTAAATTTTCCATAGAAACAGAGATTTTTTTTTTAAATAAGTTATTTCGAAAATGTTCATAAGCACCTTTGTATCCTGCATGCGTATGAAGTTTCATTAAAATCGGTTCACTCATTTCGAAAAACAAGGCCTTGAAAGTTTTTATGAAATGCCGTACGGCGTAAACGCTCTTAAGGAATATCAATGTTTTGTCAAGTCGTAAAAACCTTGTGAAGCATAAGCTTATAGCTAGTAAGGAATAAATTGTATAAATCTCAACATAATTTGTAGGTAATCGCATATATTTGCAAGTAAATCTCGGGTTGCCGTAAAAATAGCGACTATTATCATATACACAATGCCTTTAAGCTATTGTTGGGGGCCTATTTGCATGGTGGGATGGGTGGTCATCGATCCGACTTCCTAATTTCACAGAATAAGTGTGAACTCAGTAGTTCTACTCGTTAAGTCCTAATACGTAGTATTATCTAAATGAGTATTCGAAGCATGATCGGTGCTCATTGATACATCAAATATTAACTGTAATATTTGGTCAGTTATCCTTATTATTGTAATATACATTACATTATTATGAAGATGGCTTTTGTTTATGAGGTTTATGTATTCATACACGAAATATTTCAAGATAAGAAACATTTATACGTGGTAAAGAAGTCATAGCAACGAATTTTTCTTTAAATCTAATTGCTTTTTTTACGTAATTATTATAATTAAAAAATTGCTTGAGACGTTTTGTATTATAAAACCTTTGCTACAATGGTTGTAAATACTATGTAGAAACTAACGATGTGACGAAATGGATATGAAAAAATAAGAAGGAGCCAAAATTTAAGGCTCCTGCAAACTGGCGCGACGCGCGACACAGATCGCGCGCGACACAAAGGCAGTGCTCGTTGCGCGACTTGCGGTGCTTATGTGTAGCGCTCGATTTTATCGCGTGTCACGCCTGTTTGAAGGAGCCTTTATTGTGTCAATTTTTTTTAAATAATATAATTACTTCCTTTTTTTTCCATTTCAATGGATTCTATACCATGTTTAGGTGTATGTCTTAAAATATTTCGTGTATGAATAGATATACCATTTATACTTAGTAATTGTTTATAGAAAAATTTGCCAAGCCAACAGTATCTACGGGTACTTTATTTACTAGGAGATAATTGATAGATTTGCTAAATAGACACATAATCAAAACGGCCAAATTATTAATTGATGAAACATAAGATTATGAATTTGAACTATTATAACATCCTGAACAAGAAACCCTTGCATTAGTTAATCAAATAAAAGCTCCTACAAACAGGCGCGACACGCGATATAATCGCGCGCGACACAAAGGCACCGCTCGTTGCGCTACTTGTAGTGCCTTTGTGTCGCGTGTCGCGTCGCGCCTGTTTGAAGGAGCCTTAAACAAAAAGACATATCAAGGGCACGTTGTTTTGTCCGTAACAAATAATGATATTTACTATCGCTATCCATAGCCAAAGTCTGGCAGCCAGAAAATATCAAGAGGTATCGTGTTATCCAGTAACAAGATTGTGGAGGTCAGGTAGGCATTCGTTACATGTAAAATACTGGTATTCAGCTGTATTCGGTTAGGCTGGAAGTCGACCCCAAACGGATGAAATATTTTGCGGATGAGTAGTCACCTAAGTTAACGGAGTTGGGAAAAGGCTGGTTAGATTGATATTTTTATCGCTATCCATAATCAAATTAGCTGTAAATATTTTGTTATCAGATCTGTATGTGCAAAATTACAATTGAATCGAATTACGTAGCGGAGCAATGGCCGACAAATCTATAACATTGATTTGTTCAACTGAGTGGGTATATAATAAGCCTGCAATTTATCCCACTGCTGGGACACAGGCCTCCTCTCTGTGAGAGGGAGTGGGCCGTAATCCACCACGAGGGGGCCAGTGCGGTTTGGCAGATGTCACATGTCTTCGAAATTTTGGTTCTAGGACATGCCGGTTTAGATGTGGTCCTTTATCGTTTTGAGAGCAGTGTGCAGTGGTGATTGAATCCATACTAATATTATAAAATATGCGAAAGTTTGTCTGTCTGTTACATGCCGGTTTCATCAAGTTGTGGTCCTTTACCGTTTTAAGAGCAAGTGTGCAGTGGTGATTGAAGCCATACTAATATTATAAATGCAAAAGTGTGTCTGTCTGCCACCTCTTCAAGCTTAAACCGCTGAACCGATTTAGATGAAACTTGGTATAGACATAGTTTGAGTCCCGGGAAAGGACATAGGATAGTTTTTATCCCGATATTCCCACGGGATCGACACTTATGCGGGTAAAACCGCAGGGCACTGCTAGTAATTTATACAATGCAAACGTAAAAGTCTGAGTTTGAACATACGACGACTCATAAATCGCGGCTGTTACCACTTAGCTAGGTACCATTGCTCTCTGACTGGCTGGATGTATACATAAAACCACAAAAATAATAAACAAGTGATCCTTCTGTGTCCCTCCAAACATGTCTGGTCTCATAGTAAAACGTAAACATGTTGGTTCAGCGTTTTATCCACAGCCGATGTCCGTTATACAGAAACTCTTCAATATTCAAAGTACATATTGGGATTCGGAATGAGGGGAAGCAAAAAAATAGTATAAGAAACTTTTCGGAGTTAAAAACGCGGTCAGGTGTTCGACGCAAAATGTTTTTTGTATCGAAAATTGCTGTGTATAATATTGGTATGTTCGATGGAAGCTGTAAGGAGTACGTATAAAATGTTGATAGGTATTTACGTACTGTTGTTATGTCTTATTTAGGGAAGTAGTCTGTGATCGGTTTTATGAATGACCTATTTTCAGGGTGATACCCCTTTGGGATGTTCGTGTGTTATTACAAACGTGAGAGAAGCTTTGAGCTGTATTCAGACCTGGAACAGTATCAAAGATTAGTAAAATAACATACATTGAAACTATCTATCATCTATCTATTCAGCCCGAAATGTCCCACTGGTGAGCAAAGTGGGCAAAGGCCTTGCTTTCCCTTTTCCAAACACGTCTGTCCATTGCCATTGAGGGCCAGTCCTCTCGGTAGAAGTCAAGTTTGTCCCTCCATCTTCGTCTTGGTCTGCCGCAATGTCCTTCTAAAACTTAATGAGACCCAATAAACATTTGCAACAGTATAAATGTAACAAACTAGGCGCTGCCCACAGCCCGCTATCAAAACCAGTCTTAAGATGTAAACACAGTCACATATACTAAGTAGGTACCACTTTAGGCTTAGTAGTTTCTAAGTAGCCCGGAGTCTAGATTTGGGGCCGATCAATGGCTTGTCCCCATTAAAGGGGTATTATAATACAACTGGCAAAACGTGGGTGTACGTTCATCAAAGGAGATAAGTAACCAGGCTCGTCGGATATAGTTAAAGTGTAGTAAGAAACCGATTTCTTTGAAGTGAAAACTTCTTTAGCGGCTTTGTACACTTTTTTGTAATGGGTAAATTTAAACTCGCGTCAGGACACGTGACCTGAACGAAAATTCGTAAGACGGATCGCCGTAGCCGGTGCCGCGCGTGTTTTGTTTATAAGACGATTCACAAAATACACACGTAATTGTTCAAGTTTTCACTTCTGTCGGCACTCCCGGAGTGCCACTGTTTTTGAAGTGAAAACTTCTTTAGCGGCGTTGTACACTTTTTTTTGTAATGGTTAAAAAATGTTAAACTCGCGTCAGGACACGTGACCTGATCGAAAATTCGTAAGACGGATGGCCGTAGCCGGTACCGCGCGTGTTTTGTTTATAAGACGATTCACAAAATACACACGTAATTGTTCAAGTTTTCACTTCTGTCGGCACTCCCGGAGTGCCACTGTTTTTGAAGTGAAAACTTCTTTAGCGGCGTTGTACACTTTTTTTGTAATGGGTAATAAATGTTAAACTCGCGTCAGGACACGTGACCTGATCGAAAATTCGTAAGACGGATGGAGAGTAGACAGCCGGCGCGGCGTGGGAGAGGAAGTATCCCCCTCTCTTTCTACGGCGTGGCGAAAATGTATGCCTGCGCCTGCTGTTTCGTTTAGGCGGTGCAGGGCGCTTGCGGGAATGTTCGTGTGTGTTTATGTTACAGCGTGCCACGCGCATCCATGGATAATAAATATTGTATTCTACCGCATAAATGATAGTACTTTTATACTGATAATTAAAGCAATTCGTGCAAAATTATTTCCTAACCATTCCAAAATATCAAAAATGCACAACGTTAATTTTATTTGAAAACGTTGCCCCACACTAGGAATTTCTCCTGTATTGTGGGTGCGTTTACAAACATTTAAACTCACATATACAGAAAGCCAGACCCGGAACAACTACGCGTAGGTCATAAAAATATTTGTTCCGTGCAGGGATCGAACCCGTGACACGCAGCGCAGCAGTCAATCGCTTGACCACTGCGCCAACCGTACCGTCCGATTGATGTTTTCGAATGAAATTTAATTTGATAAATGAGCTGTTTGTTTTCTATTAATTAAATTAAATTTTGTTCGAGAACATCGATCGGTTTCTTATTAAACTTCAACTATATCCGACGACCCTGGTTACTTCTCTCCTTTGGTGACTGTACATACTATACACGTTTATTTAGCCCCTAGAACAAAGGCTTAATGATAAATTATTTATCGGTTTATATAATGTATCTATCTATAATGTATGTATCTTTCCATCTGGAATTTCTCAGTAGCCTTGTTCAAAATAATAAATCCAGTTTGGATTTGTGCCTCCTGGGTTTGATTACCAGATCGGAAAAATTCTTATTGGGTTTTTCTATTAAGAATTTTTCAGAAGCAGCTTGGAGTCTGAATTTGTGCTCGGTTGAGGGCAATAATTTGGGGGAGGCTTATGTCCACCAGTGGACGTCTTTCGACTGAAAGATGATGGCAGTAATAATAATATCTTTATTCATCAAGTAACATGACTCAGTTGCGTTAGTACAGATATTCTATTTCACGAAGTCAGTTCGGCTTTGATTGTAGTAGTGACGTATCCCGACAAGCGCGCTCCCACAGCGGCTGCCCCTTGCTGCCGTCGCATGAGGCTATTCCCGCGAATGTGTACCGTTTTACTTCACCCATTGTTGAGTCTCTGTTAATCACAATGTGCATGTGCACGCTTGACAACATCGGACTTCGTGACATAGAACATTTGTAACAATATTCCTTACCCCTATGTTAGGATTCCTATTCTAATCACTTTGCCTAAAACCATGAATTCATGTGAATCACTGCCACACGCCTAACACCGAGGTGGACAGTTTGCAGCAGCGACTCGCATTACAAACAATCGAGTCTGCTCGCCACTCAGCGCAGAATAAGGTTGGGGCTGGCCCGCATGCGGCGCACTAGGGAAGCGCATCGTTTTCTCATCGTTGTATAAAAACAGTCGACTCGAGCTTCAGCAAACATCCCTGAAGTACTACAGAAGCGGGGCAATCCCATCAATATCCTGAACGCATTATTATATTGAACGCGAAGGACAGTGGGCTCGCCGCATTTTATATGAAACTTAAATATAATTGCGAGATGTGGTGCACTATTGGTACACTTCTGCTTAACCCTTACGGGAAAACAGGCGTCATGTTTCAACAGCGGTCACCTAATATAAATAGAGAGAAAGAGTGCTTAGATAATGCGGAATTTTACCTTTTGTTCTCGTGATTTAACTCCCCACGACACCCAACGGAAATCTGACATAATCTTGGCCGGGGTCTACGGAACAATTCATTTTCCTATTACAATAAAAAACTTTGCCATAGTACATGATAGGATTTCAGATAAACGTTCATGTTCAAGTTTACACGATCATGAAATCTCTCGAACAGTATATTCAATGAAGACGGAAAAAACATTTGTAAATTATCCGGGATACGAGTTCTTGGCACAAGATGCAGGTACACGAAATGCCAGGAAACTTTAACTTGATATTACAGTGCATCTATGTATAGTATATGTAAGAATATTATGTAGTATGAAAACCGTTTAGGTATATCGCTTGCAGGTAAGTTAACCCCTTGTATGCCGGGAGCGTAGATCTACGCGAGACACAATAGTTTTTAATTGTTTTCTGTAATTACGGCATACAACCGGATAAAGCTTTTGTGGTTGCGACCATAATGTTTATCTATTTATACTAATAATAAATATAATAAAGAGGCTTGTGGCTACGAAAGAACGATTTATTCCAGCCGCACGGTGCGAACGATCAGGTTAAGCTACGCTTGCCGCGGTTTGTCCTTGGATGGCTGACCATTTTTACGTAACAAGACCCCTCCGTGCTGCACGCACGTTAAGCCGTTGGTCCAGGTGGTCATTCGCGGATCTTTGACAGTCGTTACGGGTCGTCAGAAGCCCGAAATCTGAAGGGCTTGTTTGTTTGAATGCGCTAATCTTTGGAACTACCGGTTGGATTTGAATAATTATATTTGCATTCGATAGCCCCATTCTTGAAGAAAGCTAAAGGCTTTACATCACGCTAGGACAACTAAAGAACCGAGAATAAAAAAAAACTATTGGAATAAACGCTTAGTAGAGACGGTGTGGGGAAGTCGCGGACATGAGCTAGTTCATAATAAAAACAATCATGTTAGATCATAATTATATAATAATAATAATAATAAAACTTTATTGCATAAAAGGTGTTGCAGTAAATACATTAAAAACAGTTGCACTACACTTGAACACTGGTATACAACAAAAATGGTTGGGGTACGTGGAGTATTATGTAGGTACTTACTTGAGCAGTGGTGGCCCAGTGGTCACGGCCGCGACTTACAATTTGTAGGTCGTAAGTTCGAATCCAGTCAGGCGCTTTACTTTGTGTAAATTATATCATCACCTCTTCTCTCAAAACGGTGAAGGAAAACATCGTGAGGAAACCGGCATGTCCTAGAACCAAAAATTTGAAGACATGTGACATCTACCAACCCGCACTGGGCCCGCGTGGTGGATTATGGCCCACTCCCACTCACAGGGAGGAGGCCTGTGTCCCAGTAGTGGGAACTTTATAGGCTAATAATGTAGGTACTTAATTTTTAGCGTAATGAAGTATTTTTATATTATATAATCTATTCAATCTGAGATCAACACCGAGGCACAACCCTACTGCAAAGAAATATCAATAACAACGGAACGGACCATTTATCAAAACGTCACGAACAAAATTATTATTACAGCAACTTATAAAGGTCCTTTTATAACACGAAGGTCGCAAAATCCTTTAGCACTTTTTCGTCCGCCGGTCAGCCGTTCCCCCCTATTTTTTACTGACAACCGCGCTGCGTACAAATTGAAACGTCTTCCTTTGAATATGGTTAATTTAGTGGAGTCCGAGGTCGGATTTTTTCCTAAAGTTTTACGTATAAAGTTAGGAAAATAAAATGGTATGGTTGTGTGAGAGTGTGGCCTTATATGTAAATGTGTGGTGTTCCAGCGACGAGATGAATGGTGGTCCTAATATACGGAAAGAGATGGGTGTGGTTTGTATACTGGTCATGTTTCGGCATGGAAATGAAAGAGCGAACAGGCGGTGCGTTTTGATTTGTATGGCGTAAAGGAATTAGATTATTACGGTTCAGATTTTACGTTTTTCAATTTGGTTCTAATTGGATTCCAGTGTTATGAGTCCTCAATAATTGTTTAGACATAATTATGTGAGGTTTTATGCATATCCAAAAATGATATGACGTAGCAGATACTTAGCAAGGCAGTATACAATAATTTTTTGACTCTTCAAAAGGAAGGAATATATAACATAGAAATTTTATGCCAGTACCATGCCAAAGAGTGTGTACTCAGATGTGTTTAAAATCTTAACTTATATCAACACTAGCTTCGCCCGCGAGGTTTGTCAATAAAAACTATTCTATGTCCTTTCCGTGGATGCAATCTATCTCTCTGCCAAATTTCATCGAAATCCGTTCAGTGGTTTAGGCGTGAAAAGGTAACATATAGACAGACAGACAGAGTTACTTTCGAATTTATAATATTATAGTATGGATGTTTTTTACCAAAAATACATCGCCGGCAAATACAAGTCCATTATTCAGTCTCTTATCCAACTGAATGTAATGAAATCAAAACAGTAGTTTAAAAACAAAATGGCGACTGTTAAACGTCAATAATATTGTTATTGTGTTGCAATCCAGTTTTCTTTTTTAAACTTTTATCCTTTCCAAAGAGAATTTTATAGAGGATTTTATTAGTAATTTTTCGTTTACAGCCTTTTAAAAAAGCCGGGATTGATGTAGCTATAAATTTTGTGGCTACTTTTTAAAGCAGATTTTATATGTCCGTTATTTGGTCTGGCTTTTAATGAAAATACGGTTTTTAGCATCATCCTGTGGTATAGTCGAGACAATGGGTTAGTGACTTATTTACCTACCTCTGGAGTATTGTATTGTGTGTTTATTCCTAATGCTCAGTATTGTCATGCAATATTTTATAAATATTTAAAAAAAATTAAAAGTCTGTTTAATTAAAAGCACACACACACACACAGCACACAACACATAGCAGTATTTAGGTCGGTTATCCAACAGTTTTAATCTACCCACAGTCAGAAACTACAAAATGCTAAAATTGCTGAAAATGCCATCATCATCATCATTTCAGCCGAAAGACGTCCACTGCTGGACATAGTCCTCCCCCAAGCACCTCCACATCGACCGGTTCTGTGCTTCTCACATCCAACGGGTTCCTGCGGCCTTCACAAGGTCGTCGGACCACCTCGTGAGAGGCCTTCCAACGCTACGTCTTCCGGTACGCGGTCGCCACTCCAGAACCTTTCGGCCCCATCGGCCATCTGTTCTGCGAGCAATGTGCCCTGCTAACTGCCACTTAAGTTTGGCAATTCTTCGGGCTATGTCGGTTACCTTGGTTCTCCTGCGGATCTCCTCATTCCTGATCCGATCACGCAGGGAAACTCCAGCATAGCCCTCTCCATTGCTCTTTGGGTGAGTTTTAGCCTTCTTATTTGGGATGAAAATACACTCACTTGTAATTAGTGTAGTTAAACAACCATAAGATATGATATAATAAAATAAAAGAAATAAAAAAAAATACGCTATAACTATTTATAGAGTTTTTTCATTAACAATAATTCCGATAAAATTAAGTACAAACACAAAAATTTCTATAAAACAGTCGGGTATATACCAAAATGTACGCTTTTAAAAATATAATAATAATCCAATCTCCGTACGACGTTTATGAATATTTCACCGCGAAGTGTATACTCGATTACTATAGGAGTAAACGAGAGAGCCCGAGGGCGTAATCACGTATAGGTATTTTATTACGTTATTTGACCGACCGTGGGTAGAAAAGTAAATTAGCTTGTTGCTCCGCGATGCGGGGGTTGTGGAAGAGAAAACTTGCTCTTTTCGTGGTCTTTTTGTATTGTTTTAGGATCAGAACTATTATTATGTAAGTTTGAATAAGAGAGTTTAGTGTAATACAAAGCTAAAAAAAAATATATTTGTAAGCTTTGAACCAAAAATTCGAAGACGTGTGACGTCCACCAACCCGCACTGGACTCACTTTGTGGATTACGGCGCACTACCTCTCACAGAAAGAAGGCCTGTGTTCCAGCGTTGGGAATATTTTAGGCTAATTATATGATTATTACCTATGTACAGTCAGATATAGTAATTAGCAGAATCACCTTTGCATATATGGTTGAGATTTTTTAGAATACGAATCGATAGAATTTTAACATTCTTTTTCTTTTACTTTGCTCAAATAAATAAAATATAAAAGAATGATAAAATTCTATCGATTCGTATTCCAAAAAAAATCTCAACCGTTTATACAAAGGTGAGTCAGCTAATTGCTGTAACTGACTGTACTAGGGTGTGTCTTAAAAACAACAGAGCTTCTGTCATTTTTTTAACATCATGTCATATAGTCATTATATATCATCATGTCATATCATGTCATGCCACATATATGTCATATAATTCAGAAAATAATGACTAGGGTACATACCCTAGTCATTTTTTTTCTAAACTATAGCGTACTTTAAAACACATAGTTATTTATACAGCATGTATCAGAAAGGTATGGACATGTTTAAGGGTGTTGTACAGACCATCTAACTGATGAACTGTCTCCATGAGATTAACATTGTAAAATTGTTGAAAAAATAATCAGCCGCCCCATACGTTTGGGTCGAGTAGGTATTGAAGTTGTATATGGAACAGATGATATTTTTTGTACACGTGTTTAACACGCAGTACATGATTTTTACGTTATAAAAGGTAAAGTAATAAATGACATGGGACAATGGGAGCAGTGGTGGCCCAGTGGTAACGGACACGACTTACGAGTTGTACGTCGTAGGTTCGAACCCAAAAAGGCACTTTACTTTGTGTAAATTATTTCATCTCAAGACTGCTCTCAAAACGGCGAAGGAAAACATTGTGAGGAAACCGGTATGTTGTAGAACCAAAAATTCGAAGACATGTGACATCCACCAACTCGCACTGGGCCCGCGTGGTGGATTACGGCCCACTCCCTTTCACAGAGAGGAGGCCTGTGTCCCAGCAGTGGGAACACTTTAGTTTGATTATGAGTTATGAGTAATAAATGACTTAACTATCAATATTTCAATCACTTAAATAATTTCGTGATTTTCAAATGATTTTTATGATTTAAATTGATAGTTAAGATGTCATTTTTCTCAGATCACCGAGGAAAATCTCCCTTATTAACATTGAAACTCTCAAAATTCAACCCATTCCACTGATAAACTCGGGACCCACCCAATTCTCTTCATAACAAACTATGTAAGTACCAATACCGATATTAAAAACAATAAATAAAGCCTAGTACACAATTTTGGCTTCAATAAAACCCTAAAAATTTACAGGCAGCCCTTTTCAATCGGCGATACAACTTTACGTCGTATGGGTTATGAAAATTTTCACCCGCAGCCGGAATTGACAATGGGCGCACAAAAGTGATGTTCCGGATTATTATTTTTTGGCCTGTTTTTATTATCTGGGTTACTCTAAGTCTTTTTTGGCTTTTTGGAGTCTTATATTCCGTGATACGTATGTGCTAGTTCTGAAAATTTGAGTAATTTTCTTACGATGCGTTGTGCACATTGTAAATAGGTACAGTACCCGGCGGTAAATATTGCACATCGACTAATTCAAATTGGTGTATTTTATACAAATAATAAAAATTATTATCAAAAGAAGCAAATCATAATTGTTTTAAAGCTCCTAATAGATACCGGACTGTTTGTATTTCGTGCGATAGAGACGACGCTCTACGAAGCCGAAATTAGCCGATTGTCTCTTTCCAAAGGTCGATGTGCAATATTTATCGCCGGGTACTGTAACATGCTTATTATAGTTAGCATATAAAGTTCCCACTACTGGGGCACAGCCCTCCTCTCAGTGAGAGGGAGTGGGCCGTAATCCACCACGCGGGCCCAGTGCGGGTTGGTAGATGGCACATGTCTTCGAATTTTTGGTTCTAGGACATGCCGGATTCCTCACAATTTTCCTTTACCGTTTTAAGAGCACGACCACATTGTAAATAAAAAGATGTATTTATTATAACAGGAATCATCGTCATCTGCCTAGCCTTTTCGGGGGTCGGCTTCCAGTCTAACCGGATGTAGCTGAATACCAGTATTTTACATGGAGCGACTGCCTATCTGACCTCCACAATCCAGTTACTGGGTAATACGATACCCCTTGGTAAGATCGGTTGTCAGACTTTCGGGCTTCTGACGACCCGTAACGACTGTCAAAGATCTACAAATGACAGCCGGGACCAACAGCTTAACGTGCTTTCAGAGGCACGGAGTATATTTATAACAGAAATATAGTAGATAATAGATACTTAACCAAATCATTAGTATTGTTACTGATAAACTAAATCTGAAGACCAAATCGAATCTTCCGGAAAAATAACAGGACGAACCAGAAATAAATATTCAACTCTTCCACAGCAAAGAATGCAGAATAAACTGAATCCCTCCTCAACTACCGACGTAAAGTGCACCAGAAAAGATCACAATGGGGGCCACGTTTTCATAAAGAAAGAACTCCTTTTCAACTGAAAAACACTACTCCCGCCCCTATACCTCCTCCATGAACAAAAAGCCACACAATTAAGTAGCTGTTAATTCCTTATTATATTTATTTTCCAAGCAATGTTGGACGTCAAGTTCATGCAAAAATAAGCTGGTAGCGAGGAAAATAAGCCGCCTGGTTGCCCGTGAACTGTTCACAATCGAGACAGCTTTGTTTGTTCGTGTTATGGACGCAGTGTGGTAGCTGACTGTTTTGTAAACATTTTATTAAATAATAGCATAATTTTCCTGTTTCGTGTACGTTTATGCCAATGTCGTTTTGAGTGCTTTGAACGTTGGCTAGAGGAAGCTTTTGTGGATTTTGAATGAGCTAGTAACTCCAGGCGTGCTTATTATTCAGTAGTTTTGTAAAAGCAATCCATATCCATACAATCCATACTAATACTAATATACTAATAATATTATAAATTCGAAAGTGACTCTGTGTGTCTGTATGTTACCTTTTCACGCCTAAACCACTGAACGGATTTAGATGAAATTTGGCAGAGAGATAGATTGCATCCCGGGGAAAGGACATAGGATAGTTTTTATCTCAATCTTCCCACGGGATCGACACTTATGCGAGTGAGACCGCGGTGCGCTGCTAGTAATATTATAAATGCGAAAGTGTGTCTGTCTGTCTGTTACCTCTTCACGCTTAAACCGCTGAACCGATTGAGATGAGATTTGGTATATAGATAGTTTGAGTTCCGGCACAGATTATTAAATAGTTACTACGTAACAGATACTTCACTCAGTAGAAAATTTCCAATACCTATTGCTATAATAGCCTACTCCGTCGCGTCAGCAACCGCTGCATGCTAAAATGTGCCTAAATGCTCAAGCGTACAGTTGTGATTGCTTCGCACCGCGCGATCCCACAGCAATCGCATGGCTGCCTCTTCGATAAAATTAAATCAACATAACTATTTGTGTCTATTTTATTGAGAACTGTGAATATGTTCGGTAGTTTAAAATTGTATCGTATAAAGGTAAAATATGTTTTTAATAAATTGGTGCTGACTGTAATAATTTTGAAACGACAAAAAATGGTAGTAGTTTATCACTTAACTTTCTTCATTGACAGGTAAATGGAAAAATATTAGGTGTTTATCCCTTCTTTTACTTGATTTGCACCCATCTACTGCACATAAGGCACCAGACGGCATTGTAGGTACCCGTACAAACGAATGGAATTATTAAAATTGAATAACGTGCGTGCGCTTCGCTTGCAAAAACCGCACTGAATATGGTCCGCAAACGGCCCGAGACCGCTCGGCCGGGCGGTAGGTAATTATAGCCCGCAAGTACATGGAGTGACGGAGGCCTGGTTCCGGGAAAAGACATAGGATAGTTTTTATCCCGATATTCCCACGAAATCGAAACTTACGCGAGTGAAACCGAGGAGCGCTGCTAGTACTCTATAAATTCGAAAGTAACTCTGTCTGTATATTACCTTTTCACGCCTAAACCACTGAACGAATTTCGATAAAATTTGGCAAGGAGATAAATGGCATCCTGAGGACATGGGCTACTTTTTGTCCCGGTAGCACGTTTCCGTGGGATAATTTCTGAGAGTTTTATCGTGAAAATGATTAGTTCAATCATCATGTCAACAGAAGATATTCATTGCTAGACAGAGGTCATTCCTAAGCATCGCCACAGCGGTCCAATCCAGCAAATTCCCACTAGTTATATTACTAGTAGCAAAATAGCAAATCTTATGTTCTTAGCTTCATCAATTCTTTTTAACCTCTTGATATTGAATACAAATTCTCAGAACTTTCTACTCTAAAACTAATATGGAAATACATCAAAATGTCATAAAATTCTCGATGAATATTGCTCATCGTAAGATCGCAGTGAAATCTTATTGGTTCAAGAGAGCGTAAGATTCTTTATGCAAGAGGGATTTTATCGGAACCACTCCTAAGATATGTTTATCCAGGTGAAAAAAATTATGGGGTCTTCCTTGAATTTATGGGGTTATCTTTTCATACTTAAGTGGTAATTTAATAATGTATTTTCACGCTTTTTGTTTTTAACTGGGTATGATTTAGAGCAGACTTAAGAGGGTTGATCCGTTAGAGCCACGCTGGAGTCAAAATTGATGATTTCCGACGGACAATAAAACCATAATCTGTTTAATTTATAGATAAGATATTGACGTCATATTAATGGGAATTTCATAATCTAGTGCATGGCTGAAAAACATTTTCATTTATTCGTACAGTTTTCTCATTAGAACAGTTTTTATGCAAGCCTTTTTTTAAACTAGCGATCGACGGTCTACGCAAATGTAAGGTATTAGTAAAACCATATACGACAAACTTATAACAACGTTGCTTTATAAATAATAATAGCATTTATTAGTGCATGGCTGAAAAAAAAAAACGATTACTGTAAGTTTTCATTCAAGAAAAGTATATTCAAAAGTGTCAATTTTAGCCACTTTTCGATATTTTAAACGCGTTAGTTTAGGATGAAATCTGAAATATTTATTTGTTATTTTAGGCCTAGTAAACGAAGACATTTACGTTCTAAAACATGGTACAAATATTTTTTTAATAACTTATTTTTTTATTTTACTATGAATTATTTAGTGCAGCTATATAATCGGCGCGGAATCACGCCAGCGCTCAGTGCCGGCCGAGGCCTTTCAGAGGTAGGACGTGTGTCGCTCCCGTAGCCGCGAGTCGCGTAAAATATTATCGTACTTTCGCGAGTTTTTAGCGCGACTAGGACATGTTGATACGTTTTATTATAATATATTTTTATTATATTACAAAACTTTGGTGAGTACATATTTTAATGTAATGGTGTTCTATTAACTTAGGAAAGATTAAATTAGACTTCTTTATGTATGTTTTCATTTTACTTTTTTTTTCAGATATGGCTAACAAAAGGCGCTATATGGGAACAAAAAAAAAACGAAAATTTGGCCAAGGCTAATGAAGCTAAAAGGTATGTTACCGAGGTTCTCTACTTATAAAAAATATATTTTTATTAGGTGTAATAAGAAACAATATACTTACTACTTTTTGAAGTAATTTTTTTTTTATTACTTTTTGTTTGGATATTTTTATGAAACACAGTAGTAATAAGATAAAGTTAATATCCAATTCGTTGTTATAGGCAGAAAAGAGAAGTTCAAATACTTCAAAACCAGGACTTAAATAAAAATGCTGTTGTAAGTTTTATTTTTTTACTTTATATTTTACTAGCTGCGGCAGACACGTGTTTCCTTGGTTTTGATTGAGCAGTTGTTAAACCAAAACTAAATAAGACCTTTCTTCATTATTTATTTATCTCAAGCCGACAATCGATCGCCTGTCATGGTGCTTACTTTTTGTGTCACTATATTATACCCTACATATTATTTTCAGAACCAAGAAAATGAAAAAGACAGTGAAAAAACACTGGAAATTCTGGAAAACTTGCAGGCATTAGAAACGGCTCCAATTCAAGATCCTGACGCAGGGAATCTTGTAAGAATTACTTGGTCATTTGTATACATATTTTAGCACAAAAAAAAACATTGTTAGTTATGTGCTATCTTAAGCCGACAATCGATCGCCTGTCATGGTGCATACGGTTTGTGTCACTATATATTATACTCTACATATTATTTTCAGACTCAAGAAAATGAAAAAGACAGTGATAAAACACTGGAAATTCAGGAAAACTTGCAGGCATTAGAAACGGCTTCAATTCAAGATCCTGACGCAGGGAATCTTGTAAGAATGACTTGGTCTTTATAAACATATTTTAGGACAAATAAAACAAGAACCTTCAAGAACAAGTGCGTATTTACAGTATACTTTCATAAGTTCAGATACATGTTGTACATTGTTTCTGATAATATTAGACTTAAAAATATATTTCCAAATTTTATGTTATAGGTAAATAGTAGACAAGAAGTTGAAAGGGATACTGTACTTCAGACAGAGAGTGCACTTTGGCTAGAGCTACGACGTTGTTTATTGACAGCCTCTTCATTCTGTAAAGTGTGCAAACGGCGATCGACTATTAGCCCAGCCCCTTTGGTTAAACAATTTCTTTACTCATATTCCTTGGACCATATCCCTAGTATTCAACATGGGAAAGTAAACGAAAAAGTGGCCATAGAACAGTTGCAGGTACAAGTTTAGATTTTTCTAACAAACAATTTATTTTTATATTCTTAAATTCTATTAAAAAGAAGTAATTAGAGTATTGAGTTTCAAATTATTATGATTACAGGTGCTTCGCCGGATGGACTAATCGACGATGATGGCATCACCGAAATTAAATGTCCTAGTTCGGCATTTGGATTAGAGGCAGATTTTGCTATTAGCCAAAAAAAAATTGAATTCTGGAAAATAGATGGATCTGTGAATCGACGCCATGACTGGTTTTATCAGATACAGGGGCAGCTGCATATAACTAACAGAAATTACTGTCTGTTTGCTGCGTGGACAGGCAAAGATTTTAAATTGAAGACTGAAAACATAATCAGGGACGATAAATTTTGGAGCGAAAATATGGAACATCGGCTAGTCAGCTTTTACAATAAATGCCTGATACCCGAAATTGTTGATCCCCGAAAAGCTAGGTCCATGAAACTTAGAGACAACAAATATTAAGATTTTATTTTACACGAAATTGTTTTTATTTACTTTAACCTAACTAATAATAATTTAATTGCTCATTTATTACAATAAACAAAAAACTGAATCCCCGCTTACGGAAAACGAAAACATTCCCTACTAACTAAAAACTGGCTAAGTATCAAGATGATTCTAAGCGGTGTATGATACGCGCTCCAACACAGACGGCTGTGTGTGCGTTTAACTGTATAGCTGTGTGAGTAAATTTACCTAAACACGAGGCGCGCCGCTCTGGAGTAACGCTCTTAAAAATGTGCAATGTTTACCCATGGATGATGTTACTGTTATGTATTTTTCTTATATTTTTTTTCATATTTCAATTAGCTGGTTTTTTTGCTGGACACTTTAGGGTTGTCAGATCTCTTAGAGGTACTTATGTCAATAAAATATTCATAGATTTGGTCCACATATGTAGGTTTTTGTCTTGTATGTGTCGTCATTATTATGACTATTCTTTTTATATTTATATCAATTGTGTTTCTATTTAATGTAGTATGTAATGTAGGTTCGCGAGCACATTCTCAAGAAGCTGGCAGTATCATCACAGCGGTAATATTTTCTCATTTTATGTCTTATTTCTTTTTATTAAGTTTATTTATGTATATTTATTTGTACTTATATTTATATGTAGTTAGGTATATATTATTATCAGTTTTAATAGGTTTATACGTATCTTTATATTTAAAATATTTATTCCTCAATGTTCACGATTGCACCTACCACTGTTTGTCTCTGCATCACCCAAAGGTTGACTGGTAGAAAATGCCTATGGCATTAAGTCCGCCTCTGTACATTTATGTGCTTGAAGTATTAAATAAATAAATAACAAATAAAATGTTGTAAGTTTTCCAATAAACAGCTACTTACCACGACCCGGCCAGCCTTTGCTCAGCTTGAGCCTTTTATTCTTTATAGTTTGTTTTTACTCTCCATTCTTACTGTACATGCAAGCGGTCGCAAATCCGATTTGTGTATCTCCAGGCTTTGAATCGGACCACTGGCATTGTAGTTTTAGATAACTTTGTTCTGTTAAAATGTACGATCAATATACCCTGGGAGACCTGATTTAATCAAACCTGAGTAGGATTTAGTTGGTTGACATGGATTTAAAAGGCAATTAATTTGCTGTCATTTCGTTTTTGTAAAGTTTCTTTTAATAATGTTAAAGTGTGGTTAAAGGACCACGGATGGGGTCGCAAGGACAATTTCGAATTAATAAGGGTATAGAGGTATGAGAAACAGGGTGTAAAGTTCACTCATTTTCCACAGAAAAGGGAGGATCCTCTGACCAGATGAGTGTCGTGTCTGGTGCACAACTGCCCCACGATAATGATGTCGGGATGTTGTATATATGCTAGTCGCGCGGTAAACTCTGTTTGCGCGATGCAGGATTTTGCGTGACGTCAGAATGATGCGTAGTTCGCATGTGGCGAACCAGAAGATATAAACAACAACAACAACACAACAACAATACAACAACAACAACAACAACGCAACAACAACAACAACAATACACAACACACCAACAAAACACAACAACAATACAACTCTAATAACCCACCACCAGGGTTCCTTTAATTAGTGGTCCTTTATGTATACCCATCGAAAACAATGATGCTAGAGTAATAAATTTAGAATAATAAAGATCAAGTATAGTGAAGTGACTTACGTGTTGTAGATCGAGGGTTCGAACCCAGGTAGGGGCTTTACATTGTACAATTTATTTCATCACCACTGCTTTCAAAACGGTGAAGGAAAACATTTTGAGGAAATCGGCATGTCCTAGAATCAAACATTAGAAGCCATGTAATGTCTACCAACCCGCACAGGGCCCACGTGGTGGTAAAAACCACTCCTTCTCAAAGAGAGTAAGGCTGATTAAAAATAGTGAACTGGACCCCGCCCTATCGATATTAATAATGCTAGACAAAAATAGGCAGCAAGACACACCCATTTATGTAGGCACAAATAATATTATCGTAATATCTACAAGGCAGGCTCACGTTCTGCAGTAGACAGCTCAAGCTAACAGAGCCTCATAGTTCAGCAAATGATGTCACAATGCACAGAAACCAACGATATCATAGAGGTCACTGAGCGAACTGCATGCTTGTTCACGTCCTACATATTTACTGCAAGCAAACAAGTACAAAACGTTCTCGAAACAATCTGAGTAAACCTCATCAGTACAAACTTACCCAATTATAGAAGTATGTTTATGGATGTGCACGGGTACTCACGTGTGTATTACGTAAATACTTGGACGTGATTCTTGCGTCCTAACTTAGAGCTATTCCTGAAGGAACAGTTTGAGCATGAGACTTATATCGGTTATTTAAAAAGATCAACTGTTTGATACAAAAGCGCAATAGGTACCTAAAAATGTATAGAGCATAACCGACGAAAACTTTCTACGCTTGGAGTCATGTGCTGAATTCTAGGTAACAGTTTGCGCAAACCCAGTACGAATGAGGTAGTTACAATGGTTTTTAGATTGTCCTATTTCGCTATCCTTTAACGAGGGTCAGTAACCATAAAGCAATTATCATCTCATTACTTTCGTTAAAAACTATGAATGTATCAAGTAGGAAAATGGCGAGAGTGCGAACCAAATACATCTCAACCTCAATTCCACTTATCACTTTAAAACACGTTTAAATCTGATAAGGAGCATTCTGAAGGATAATTTTCCCATTAATCTTCCTCAACAGAGCTACACTCAGTTGTCTGTACACATTCTACGTTTATCTATTGAGAACCAGTTCCTTCAAGCGCTCCTCTTTCAAGCGTTTTGAACATTCAAATAAGGGTACTAAAAGCTTTCAAATGTTGTTGCAATTTATTTAAACCAATAAACAATATTTAATTTAATTTATTTACTAGCTGCGACACTCGGTATCACCCGCTTAAATGTCGATCCCGTGGGAATATCAGGATAAAAGTAGCCTATATGTTAATCCAGGGTGTCAACTACCTCCATACACAATTTTATCAAAATTGCTTCAGCCGCTTGACCGTGAAGAAGTAACAAATATATAAACACACAACACACAACACACACACACACTCACAAACTTTCGCCTTTATAATATTAGTGTGAAGTCACGAATGTACCCGGAGATATGGGCAAAGATCGTCACTTAGGTACTGGACGCCTGATGTAGGACATCGCCCTCGAGGTATACCAAGGCGAAGGTGGTGTGACATTCTAATATCATTTGCAGGGCGAACATGGCCAGAGATCGCACAAGACAGGGAGGTTTGGAAGAAAAGAGGAGGCCTTTGCTCAGCAGTGGAACATAATATAGGCTAGCATAAAAAAAATTATACATAAAAACTCATGAGGAAAGTTTTGAGTTTTTTGTATGTATGTTTTGTTTTGTTTTGAAAGGGAAGACCAAAGAAACGATGTATGGACTGTGTAAATGAATATATGGTTAGAAAGGGGGTGACTACTAATAGAAAAGAATGGCTGAAAAATACATATTGGGCCGAACCCAAATAAATTGGGATAAGAGCAAGAGAATTATGACTTAAGGGGACTACATGACCTAAAGCGCGGTCACTGTCGGACTGCATAGATAAGAAAGAGAAGCGCGATGACACAACGCTGGTAATTTATTGCCCAATAAATTTTTGTATACAGATAATTCTATATACAAAAAATTTATTGTTTGGAAAAAAATTAAAACACCAGTGCTTTAGTATGTTGCTTGTAGAATAATCTGACCAAAAATCAGAATAAAAAAAATTCTATCGTATCAAATTAGTAATATATTATGTTTTAAACACGCTATCTAACTAGCATAATATATCCTGAAGAATATATTATATTTTTCTGATTTTGTATAATGTGATCGATCATATACTTTTAGGCATTATAAAACTTGCGTTTTTTGCGTTTAGGTCCTTTAGTCCCTTAAGTAAGACGCATGTGATCCATATTTACATTTATGTTAGTAGGTATATTAGTAAATAATTTTAGTAACCATAGATTAAAAACATGCTACAATAATACTATTATAACTGAAATATAACTGAAGTGCATAAAACGAAATTACAAAATGAATTCATAAGTTATAACGCAATAGTCTTAAAATTCATTAAAATCTTTTACATCTTCTAATACATTGATACAACTGAATTTATGCTACCTATGTGAAAATTTTCTTAGGTGAGCGATGTAATTTCACAATTTTATAGTGTACCGTTAAACATTTATCTAAAGATTTATGGACCAAATGATGGGTTATGGAAGTAATTTTCCAATTTTATAGTGAACATTATTACCTACTTTAAAGTTAAATTACCTGTGCCATTAGCTTGGAACATACTTCTTTCATACGTCGTGTTTATTGTGAAACTTATTTAGCAACGCAAAATTTTACTGCTCTTTTACTCTACGTTTGTTATAACCAAATAATTCACAAACTAGCAAGTCCTATTCTTATATTCATGTCAAAATCATATTCGTAGATTAAGTGACGAATGTCCTCACAAGTTTCGCCACAAAAGCCAGTGTTGGTGAAAAACGGTCCCAGTTTTCCAATAAAACAGCGAAACTTTCGTTACTGGTTGTCTGTCATCACAAATCCATGGTGGAATCTACTTGGATTCTTTTGTAGGGGATTTCTTTTACCCCTTGATTTATGTTGGTATGCTTTTCCCCTAGAGTTTATATGGGAAAGTAGGGCTGTAAGCCTTATTATTAACTCGTTTTATTTGTTCAATTTCCATTTACGAGTCTGATTATAAGGGATGACTGCTGTAGTCTTGTGTTTGTGATTTTCTTTTGGAACAAAGTTTTTGTGTTGGTTCCATGATGAATGCTCTTTCGAAAGTTGTTGGAATTATCTATCTCTTGGGAGCTGGAATAGTGTATTAGTAGGCTTTGATGCCCCCGTCTGTGTGGATGAATGGAATTAGGCGTTCGTTCTAGGATTATGATTACATGTTGGATTAAGACGAAAATAGGTTTCAATTAATGGATCACTCAGTACCTATCGTTAAAGATTAAACAAAACTAGAGATTATGGTTTATGAAAAACTTTTATTCACATATATTCTCACAAGTCGTAACCTTTACACAATGTATATTGTCTGTGGTCCCCGGCCCTGAAATCAAGCAATAGACAAAATTGTCAAATTTTATTTGGTTAAATACGAGGATTTTGGCTAGTTTGCATTGTTTTTTTTTTTGTAATGCGCGTTTAATTTGAGCAGAATAAACATTTTTTCTTTCTTTCGTTCTAAGTCTTGCGCAATCCAAGACCTGCCTGCATGCATCATTTTGTGCGTTGTTATAATATCTACCTATCCTTTCCTATTTCGCTATTTATTTATTTATTTATCCATTTATTTCAGGCGTCAAGATACAACATTTTATGTAAAAGCAATGAGGTAACATGAGGATACGAGGAGTGTCCTTTACTGTTGTGTTTATTAAAGCCTGCACGTGGAACATCTTACCTTTCTCTGACAATGTCGAATACATTTGTTTATCTTAAGTTAATTATGACGTCCTTCCCCAACATATCAACAGGCACTATTAAATAAAACATTCCCTTTTCGATAGCGTGGAGAAAATAAGCAGCAAAATAAAACACAATAGGTAAACTGATAAAGATTTTGAGCCTACGCAAACCTACGCAAAGTTGTTGAATTAAAACTTCACATGGAAGGTTGGGAGGCTAGGAGTAACCAATTTTCTCAATATTAGAACGGCATCCTAATTAACACAGTTTTAACCACAATTTGATAGTTTTGAAGGATATTTCTCATCCATTGCTTCATGAGTTTAATAAATTCGTCTGCTCAACAACTAAAGCGACGCAATAAATGTGGCTGTACTGCCAAAATATGTGGTCAATATTTGACAAAATATGAAGTGTCATATGAAGTATCAAGCGATTTTGAACCATATGCGGTGCAGCTATAAATGGCAACTTGACCTGCCCTGCAAATGATTATAAGTATGGGGCTTAGTCCAGTAAGTACAGACGCCAGCACATCAAGCTACTAAAATCTGTCAAATTTCTTTAACAGATTTTCAACTATATCGCTATAGCATAAGGTTCAAAGTTGGTTGGGAAAATTTGACAGTTTCGAGTAGCTTGATATGCTGGCGTCTGTACCTGCGTATTTGCTGCAGCCAAATTACTATCAAAACAATATAATGACAATACTTACTTATTTTATTTAGGTACCTATGATGATGATGATAGGACTCCCTTTTCTGCACTTAGACTCCCATTCGGTCCGTTGTGCGTGGGGATTCTGGCTAACAGAGCCAGCCTAGCTCCACCCAAAAGCACAGAAGCTTCCTGGGAGCTTCACAGGCTTCGCGGAGCGACCTCATTGTTCCGAGGATTTCTGCACGTTGAGAAGCCACGGCCTCGCAATCCAGTATGACGTGGGCGGCTGATTCCTCGGCATCAAGGCAGCCCCTGCAAAGGGGGCTGTCCGTGGCGCCTATGTTGAAAAGATGTTTGTTAAGGAGGTTGTGGCCCGTAATTATGCTTATTATTATTCTAAGGTTATTTCTACTCAGGCTGAGAAGTTTTTTGGTTAATCGCGGGTGTATCATTGGTAAAGCCAGTTTTGACTGTCTACAGTCTGTTGCCCGTGACCATCTGTTGTTATGGAGTTCGGTCGATCTTTGGCGCATCCACGCACGAAATTGTGAGAAAGGCAAAGGGAGAAGTGGGTACGGGCCTAACACCCTCATATCAGAGCCTCTCTTCGCAAGTTCATCTGCAGCATCATTGCCCAGAGATTCACTGTGCCCTTTGATCCACTGGAGAGTAACACGATTAGCCATCGATAAACTCTCCAGAGCTAGATGGCACTCAAAAATTAGCTTGTTGTTAGTTTGTTTGCTTCCTAAAGATTTAAGCACAGATAGGCTGTCGGATAGGAATTTAATGCCGTAGTTCCGGATGCCTAAGCGCTTTACTGCTGTTGCGGCTTGTGTTAAGGCAACACATTCGCATTGAAAGATCGAACTATGTGTGCCTAGTGGTATGTGAAAGTTAATATTGAGGTCAAGGGAGTGTACGCCAGCACCTGAACCGTTTTGTGTTTTAGAGCCGTCTGTATAAATGCGCACTTCATTGACTCCTGACTGATCCCTATCTTCCTGAACTGTTTGTATAATGTAGTTCTTGTTGATAATCGATTGGTTTGGTGTTCTGTCACACGGGGCAGCGATGAGAGGCTGATACTCAATCGCCCGGTCCAGAATTTTAGCGTGTGGACTGGTAATGTTTTTACCCCATATGCCCAAGTGCATTAGCCTGATGGCAGCCAGCGCCGCTTCCTGCTGTATGTACAGGTCAAGGGGAGTTAATTGAAGGGCTATCTCCATGGCTGCTGTTGGGGTGGTTCTCATGCAGCCAGTGGTAGCTGAGCAGGCCAGGCGCTGGAAGCGCTGTAGTCTGGTAATGGTGGTCGAGAGTTCTGTCCTCGTCCACCAAACCAAAGCTCCATAAGCCAACATTGGCCTGATCAGCACTTTGTATATCCACAGAGTAATCTTCGGAGAGAGCCCCCAAGTTTTCCCTAACATTTTTTTACATTGGTAGAGTGCAATTGTACTTTTATTAAGTTTGTAGTCAAGATGCTTGTTCCAGAGCAGTTTGCTGTCAAGGATCACCCCCAAGTACTTGACTTCGTCTTTCAGTGTTAGTTCCGTGTTGAAAAGTTTTGGGAGCCTATGAGGTCCAAGAGTTCTCTTGTTGGTAAACATTATTAGTTCTGTTTTCGAGGGGTTAACCGATAGTTCGTGCTTGGTGCACCAACTCTCGACTATTTTGAAGGCCTTTCTCATGAGATCGCATAATATGCCCTCAAATTTTTCCCGAAATCAATTTAGGTACCTAAGTAATAAAGTAACCCTAGTAAGCGGATTTCTACATTGTTTTATTACAACACAAACAGCGGTGCTATTCTGTAAAAATCTCACCGTGAAAACTTAGAGGAAGTGAGCGTGGAGTGAGCTGTCAATAGTGTCAATTCCTAGCAAAAACAAACTCACTTCACTTAAGTTTTCATGGTGAGATTTTTACAGAATCGACCGGCAGTAGCGAGTAAGAAAAATAGCCATCATCAAAATAATGAGCCATCAATATATAATCACCCTATAATATTCCCACTGCTGGGACACAGGCTTGCTCTCTTCGAGAGGCAGTGGGCTGTAATCTACTGCGCAGGCCCAGTGCGGGTTGGTAGATGTCACAATGTTTTTTCGAATTTTTCTCACACACTTGTTAAAATTCTAGAAATATCATCTACTTTTTCAAAATATTTGTAAATATTTTGTAAATATGTGAGCACCATGTATCTATCACATAATTGATTTACCTGTCTTCCATTTTAATTTTTTTTAGTGCATCATCTTCACATATAATTAGGTATGTATACAAAACCTTGTAAAACATTTAAAAGAGTATCGGTGGAGTTTCTTGCTCATTCTTCTCCATACGAACACTACCTTTTGGAAGGGGCGACTAGAATCAATTCAATTTTACTGTAATTTTTGACGTTCAAAAGTGCCTTTAATGTGCCTATTTGAAAATTAAATGATTTGACTTTGACTTTGGTTCTCGGACATTCCGGTTTCCTCACGATCTTTCCTTCACTGTTTTGAGAGCAGTGGTGATGTACCTATTTACACAAAATAAAGCGCCTGCCTGGGTTCGTACCAATTCAATTCAATTATTTATTGCAATCACATGTGAACCCACGACCTACAACTCGGAAGTTGGGGTCGACACCATTAGGCCAACATTGCTCTCTCAGACAGGAGCTATCAAAGTAAATATTATTCATCAGAATTAAAAAAAAAATCGCTCCATACCAAAATTATTTTATATCAACTTTTTACAGGCCATACCTACACTTTCCATTTTCCAGAGTTGCCATAGTAAGAGGATACATACCCTTTGCCTACGGAGCCTTAAAAAACGCTTGTTAAATTCAAATATAAATTGTCCAATTTAAATCCAATGTACAAATGAATGCGGCATCCCTTTTGATTGGATATAAATGACCTCTCGATGTCAAATTGCCTCGAGGACATCCATTAAATTCGCGCAAAAGGTATTTTATATTGTACGTATTCCTACGTTTGTAAATGAATATAAAATACGTATGAAGATATGTACACATTATTAAATTGAAAAGTACGTGATATCCGCTTTAAATCCTTTGTATTATTCTGTTAACTGGAACTCTGTAACCAAGCAAACTAATCTGCATTCGCGATTTATTTGGCAAAAATGTAAACAAATATGAGTTTATGGAAAAATTACTTTAAATCCTACACAATAAGGTTCAGTTTATTATAAAGGGCAGATCCAGATCCGTGCACGGTATTCCATTGCCTCACAACCGGGCAATCAACCCCAATATGATATTCAGAAGGCTGTAATAAAACATCCAATTAAAAATGATGAATGATGTACACATCATAGAACACGATGTTAATACGACAAAATTGACTCATTATTTATTAAAACACACAAACTGCTTACGAAATTATGCTAATTAACAGCCATTACGAAAATTAAATTCGAATATGGAATCAGTAAAGCCGCGAGTGCGCTAATCGTTATTAAATCGATATTAATGATCACTCGAGTCGATGTCAATTCGTGGATACTCGAGGGAGCTCGTGCACGCATATAGAAAATGCACGACGAAAAACTGAAACCATTTATTATTCGACGACGTGTGAAATACGTATGCGACTAGTGACGTGAGTTTTCCCTTTTTTTGTTATTCGATTTTGCGAAATTTTGTGAACTTGCAAATGTTACTGTTTCGTTACAAAAATAACAGAAAAACTTGTTTTTATATTAGTTACGCACTGTTCTGAAAAGCTAAAAGTCATGTCTGGCGTGAACACAAATGCTTGTTCAAAACCACAATTTGTGCAAAAATGTTTGGTTTTATTTGCGGTTCGCCGTGTTGCGTAGCTTTAATGGTATCATCAAGAAACAAAATGGATTTATAATTTAACAGCCCATTATGGTAGGTCCACTAGGTAACAGTAGCACTTAGCATTATTGTCTTGCTAAAGCAAAGCTACAGTTTCTTCGAAAAGCGGTAGCCGCCATATAGCGGCCGCAGTGACGGCTGTCATGAAAATAATGGTAACGGGATTTGACTTTACGGTGTCAAAAAAACGTTCTTCTAAAAACACAACAACTAAATAGTTTCAGTGACGTTATTCGCCGGTAAACTGCAGACGCTATGTGGCGGCCTCCGCTGTTCCAGGAAACAGTAGATTTAGTATAAAATTTGATCGTATTTAATTTCGTTGAGTAAACTCTAGGGAAATTACTATCTACATACTTACCTATCAATTCGTACCTTAACGAACAATTATCGAAAACGACAACCACAATCATTTTCATTTCCAAAGTCGAAAAATATGTTAAATGATAATAATTTTGTAATATTTAACATTCAAAATTACGAATAATTTATGCGAAATAAGGCCAAGGGGGGGGGAGGGGGGGTAGGTTGGCGGGTTGTGAAAATCCAATTGACTCGCGACCCCACGATTGAAATCTATTATTGATAGCGAATTCAAAATGGCGACTATTCATTAGTCCCTCGATACGTGGGCTTTGTACGTATACGATTCGAACCGATTCCGATGACACGAATATTCGATTTCATATTTAATGAGAATTCAGTGAGTGATGTTTACATTATCATATTCAAAATTACGTGATAATGTAGTTTTAGTAGTAGATACAACGGATCTTTGTTTGGTTAGTTGGTTGTTGTTATGAAAATGCACGCGGCATTCATGAGCACGAGTTTATTATCAACAGATTAAAGGATTACGTAGTTTTAATATTTCAACGTATTTTCGCGATCATTTGTAACGTGTTTTCAAGTACAAACATTATTATCATATTAACCGGAAACCAGATGAGTTTCAAATGAGTTGATTGAAATTTAATATGTTCAGGCTTCCTAGAAATCTCAGAGCAAAAACTGATCAATTATAAGGCACATAAATACAGGATGACTGGGACACCGACGTGCGCATCGTACGGTAAAAGGTATATGGTAAAAGGTTGCGACCTTTTTGTGATCGATTTAGTACAAGATTCTGAACGGGGTATTGAAATATATCGACGGCTATTAAAAAAAAATACTGTTCCATCCATTTTGACCGCGTAGGGGCATTTAGCTAAGTAATGACAGCCGCACGGGTCGATCGATCAGGTTAAGATACTCTGGCCGCGGTTGGTCTGTCGATGGGTGACCATAATTACATACCAAGACCCCTCCGTGCCTCGGAAAGCACGTTAAGCCGTTGGTCCCGGCTGTCATTTGAGGATCTTTGACAGTCGTTACGGGTCGTCGGAAGACTGAAAATCTGACATCCAGTCTTTCCAAGGGTTATCGTATTACCCAGTAACTGGGTTGTGGAGATCAGATAGGCAGCTGCTCCATGTAAAATACTGGTATTCAGCTGCATCCGGTTAGACTGGAAGCCGACCCCAACATAGTTGGGAAAAGGTAAGGACGGTGATGGAAATTTTGACCGCGTAGGTTCTCTTTTCTATCAAACAGCTTTAGGCGACAAACTTCTACGCTATGGGGTCTAGAAACATGTGCTGAATTCATGGCTGGTTTGCACGTCGATGTCCCTGCCACCCTGTTTAATAGAACCTAGACACTCTAGACAGTAATAAACTACCACCCACCACTCACCACCGGAATCCGACGTCAAGCAGCCTACTGTGTTTCATAGATGTGTGGGAGTTCCAGTGTCTTAGGCATCTTCTGGGCACGCTCATTCTCTGACTCATCCATCGCTTTTCAACAGGTGTGATTGAGGTCATAGAGCAGCATTAAAAAAGAAAACTAATTTAACTTAAATTAAAATGTATACCCATTTTGCCTTCATTTAAAGCATCAACTTCGTTATAAAGCATTACTAATAACTTAAACATTCTAAATAGCTTAAACTGTAAGCTCGTAATTTCAAGCAAAAATTGCATACAAACAACTCCAGAAAAACTATTTTCAGGCGGAAAATAAGCTCATATATTTTCAAACAATGTACCAATCTTTCAGTTCCGACAAACTGGCGCTTAAACTCGACAAGTCTCTGGCAGGTGGCGCCACCGGCGTCGCCGGAAGTGGCGGTAACGGCCTACTTCCGGCACGTCGACGCCTCGGGCTTACACACCTTGTTATGTTGGTACTACATGGGAATTAGACTTCCTTTGTTTTGCTTTTAAATGATGGTAATTCTTTAAGTGTTAAGTTGATAAGGTTGGTACTGAATTTGAATTGGGTTTGTTGTGTTTGATAAGATTAGCAAGCTTCAATATCGTCGCTTAGGTAACAATGGCGTGCAAGTTAAAGCGGATTGAAGATTCAAGATTTTATTGACTTTGAAAAATAAATGATTTATTATGCAAAATAGCGACCTTGCATGAAACCTACTGTTTGCATTAATAATAATAAAACCTTTATTTTCAGGCTACTTAGCACTTGGCTGCATTGATGTCAGCTAACGATTTATATAAGTTTCACGTGTGCTGCCATTTTGAAAAAAATAAAATATGGCGGAATGGTAGTTATGCCAGGCTCCATATTATATAAATCTCTTTTTTTAAACAAATACAAGGACAGAAGGATGTTTTAACATTTCCCTTCAAACTACGTTCGGTCATCTGAAAGAACGAAAATATTTTATTTGGGACACGAATAGGAAATACAAACAATAAAAAAGAACATTAAATCTAACAAAATAATGGAAACAAAAAAAAATAACATTAAATCTTTTAAGTTTATTTAATACTAGCTCCCGCCCGCGGCTTCGCCCGCGAGGTATGTCGATAAAAACTAACCTATGTCCTTCCCCGGGATGCAATCTATCTCTGCCAAATTTTATCCAAATCCGTTCATTGGTTTAGGCGTGAAAAGGTAACAGACAGACAGACAGAGTTACTATCGAATTAATAATATTAGTATGGATATTATAATATATAATATAGATTATAACGCGAACAAAATAAAAGGAAAACCTGTGCGAGGCCAAAAAGGCTATTATCCCAGCATGATGCGATGATTGAAAAAAAAAACCACGGCGCTGGTATTCTAATAGGGCCCGCACTGAACGTTGTTATTAACACTTGCACTGTAAAAATCGCCCTTATTACTACGAAACAAAGGCACTGTCACATTACCACACACGTGTTCGACTTCTACAGGTAGGAAAAAGACATAAATACTGGTACATCTTGAGTGATAAAATTTATTATTATTATTTATTAATTTTTATCATGGTTATAAATGTGAATAATGCGAATAGTAATGATTTCTATTACTTTCATATTTAAATCATGTATATGAATGCTGTTTGGACATTTAGGTACCATATGATTTTATTAGTTATTATATATTATTATTTATTTACCGTTACTTCGATCAAGAAATAATTTCTCTTTGAACTCCTACCACTTCGTAAGAACATTATACAGGGTTAAATTAAATTAGCTAGTGAAACTCCGCAGACGTGATGAGTATTTAAATGTAATAAAACAAAAAATAATAATTTGGTGATATCGATATCTAAACATGATAAAACATAAGCAAATGATTTATTTATATACTAGCTTCTGCCCGCGACTTCGTCCGCGTGAAATTTCTTGTTACTCCGACCCACCCCGTCGCATCGCATCGCCTGCCCGCGCTATTACTTCGTTTTTGCTTAACGTTCTTTTTGACTTTTTTTTTTCTTTTTGCTCGGCTCCTAAAGGTCATAGCGTGATGTTAAATAGCCTATAGCCTTCCTCAAGATTTCGGCTATCAAATGCAAAAAGATTTTTTAAAATCCGACTGGTAGTTCCAGAGATTAACGCGTTCAACCAAACAAACTCTTCAGCTTTATAATATTAGTATAGATTTTTGGGGTCAAGCACCGCTGGTAGTGTATTTACTTGAAGTATGAGCTGAGAACATTTTTTTTATTGTATTCAAATTACAATACCCATTACGTCTGTAAAGTTTACACAAAAAAACTTATTAGTTAACTAATATTTCAAATACCTACCGGTCGTTGACCCCAAAAAAGATATATAATTCAATCTTTTGTTTATGTTTTTATTGTGTTTAGGTATCAAGATCCATCACGTCTGCGGAGTTTCGCTAGATAATTTAATTTTACCGTGTATTCCTTCATGTTGCCACCTTCACGGGAAATCCAAAGGTTTGAAACTATAGACAGAATAGCACTATTGTCTTATTCATACATATGTGTGAATAGAAATTATGCATTGAAGGAGTCTATCGTTCGTACTTAAATAAGTTCGAACAATAGACACAGCAGAATATTCTATTCTATTCAATTCAATATTCTGAAATAAATCAATAGAACTGAATTCTAACTAAATTAAGACCCCTATTCACAGCGCCGTCAGCACATGAGATACCGCACAGCCTCCCACAGAGGTCAGAGTTCAAGCCAAATCTTGACCAGTGAGAGAGGACATTTATAATTAATGCACGGATGTAGCTAGTGATTTATTATGGGCAAAGTTGTAAGAGGTTAACGACCTTTTGACAGCGTTAATGTTTTATAGTATTTGGCAAAGTTACGATGTTCTTTAAAGTTCAAAGATCACTTTGAAAGCTTCGAGCTTCGTGTTTTAGTACTTTGAGTTGATTTAAATATAATTCAGTCGGACAACAAAATTGATTGGAAATAAATTGTTAATAGGCCATCGCCTACTGGTGTCGTAAACCGAGATTGAGGGATTACTTTGAAGTGTTGAGTAAACTGTTTTCTTTTAGCTAATAATAACACGCGGCGATCATCTGTTAAGTATGATGATTAATCCATTCTTTACTAAACTAGTATTGTGACTTTTCAGTGTTGTAAGGTGCTCAGAGGTGAACCAAAATCAGACCCAAAACATTTATTTAAAGAAGGCCGAGAATCAGTAATTTTTGAGTGTCAAAATTGCATAAGACAGTCCTTCAAAACACCCGCCCTTCACCACTTCGTAACGCTTTATTTGGAAGACGTTGCGCAACAAACTCCTCAGCACAGCTGTCTGTACAATTAGAAGAACTTGATTCTATACAATAGAAAGTAATTAGCATTACACAACACCAAACATTTAGTTAAATTACTTGCCATAAGTCCGCTAGCACAAGCCAGTATACCAACAAAACCATTGAAAACTATACTCAAGCAGAAATAAAAATTTAATAAAAACTTAAACAGAACTTAATTCCACTAACATTCTACTGTCAAATCAAATGTCATCGTTAACTGGACAAAATCCGTAAAATCTACGTTTTATAGGTCAGAGACAATCGATTTTTAAAAACATGCGCTTTCCGTGATTTCCCGCAATATGCAAAATTTCAATCGAGAATTCTTTGAAAAGTTTCAAATAAGCGTTTCTCGACTTGCCACGCTTTTCGCTCACAGTCCGTCAATTTGGGTACCTACGTAGTGTGAAGTTTAGTTCGAAAAGTTTCACAAAGAATAACTTTTCACACAGTATTCTTAAAAGCTTTCTATTGATTTATTTTCTAGACATTTTTGCTACGGGAAATAACATACTTTTAGTCACTAAATGACGGTTATTTTTTTTAGAAAATATTAAATTGGTGTTTACTTTATTTGGGAAACTTATAGCTAATTTATACAATGTTCTTAAACAATATGTATGTATGAAGGCCATTTACAAGTTTCCACTGATAATCACTATAATTAAAAACGAGAACAATAAAGGTCGAAGAGGAATGAGGAGGGAAGGTGTTTCTAATATGGCATTTATTTTAAATACTAAATGTTCTCAAGTAAGTGAATTCCTTGTAATTTATTATTGAGAAATCATCATCATCATCATTTGAGTCTGGAATCACTCACTGCTGCCAAAGGCCTCCCGTTTTTTCTGCCATACTTCCCGGTTCCGTGAGTACATCCAGGTGTTTCTTGCGACACGATATCATAAACCCAACGCACTTTTGTACGGCCCTGGTTTCTTTGGCCTAATCTTGGCCACCATTTGGTCACAGCGTCACTCCATCCGCCATCTCCTCGACTAACTTCATGTCCTGCCCAACTCGAGAAATAAATTTCTTTAACCATAATAATATGGCATTTTAGGCACCTCCCAACATTTTTAAGACAAGTAGTTTTACTTATTAAAGGTACCATTTTAGCACTCTCAAGACTCATTGATTTTTAGACACTCTTTTTAAATAGTCCAAGATAAATGTATTTTGTGTCGTCGACAACATTGAATAAAGACTTCAATATAAGAAGGATTCTACGGAAAACGATTACAGTACCTAGGTAGGTACTTATTTTCTACGGCAAGCAATTTACTACTTCACAATGCAATTCCTTTCCTCTTGAACGAGCTGATGGACAAGATGCTTTTTATAAAACAGGAACAATCTGAATCGGTTCCAGTCTTGTAGGATACATAACTATTGAAATCGGTGTACGAGTAAAAGCACGAAAGCGATTTCTGTTGGTGTACCAATTCTCGTACATACATAAAAAACGTTCAAATTCAAGTAGGAATTTCCTCTTAACGATAAGCAATGTTTTAAGTTTGTTGATTGAGAGGTTTTTTGATAGATTGTGATTAGAATGTCAGTGTTCTTTAAAATACGGAAAACCCATCTAAGCTGGTTTTAGCGTTTAGGTTTTCTCCTGAATCGTGGTTTTACATGCATTTCAAGTAAAGTGCCTGTATGGGTTCGAACTCGTTAGTCGAGTTCGATACCACTGGGCTACCACTGCTCTAAGATATTATGAGAGAAAGAGAGAGAGAATGTTTCTTATTTGCTTAAACAAGTGGGTGTATATACATAGAAAGTGCATACAAGATGTTAAAGTAAATTAAGTGCAAACATGTTTGTCACTACGTGACGTGCAAAATAATAGATTTATACAATAAAACAAAATAGCAAAATATTAAAAGTTGTCATACTTATTATTAATGGGTTATGAAAATTATAGATAAAATCAACATTATTATATGAGTAGCTCCAAATGAATTTAATTACTTATGTCAAGACGAATTCTTTTTCATTAAGAAACTCAGTAATGCTATAATATGCTCTGGCGGTCAAAAAAGTACGAAGTTTATTTATAAACATAGATTGAGGTGATATGATAGAAGAAGCAACAAATACACCATGACCACGTGACCTTTGCACGTATTTAAAACTTGAGAAAACATCGAGATTTCTCAAAAAAAATGTGATGTTGTTTTTTTTTTTATTGATATTATCAAGAAACTTATTTACATTACAATTGACAAAATATACGTTCCAGAAAACCACAGAGGTTTGTTAGGAACGTTGATTCAGCTAGTAGGTCATAAAAATAGAATAGGTACAATATTTTTAAGCGATTAATCGGTATGCACATCGTGTTACCAACCAATCCATGCAGTTCATATCGGCGCGGCTCTGTCGTCAGTCAGTAAGCATAATGTTCATTAGAGTTGGTTTCGAATTTATCTGTCTGCATAGATATGTTGGTCGCATTAGTACTACAAACAGTAATAGATAGATACAACATGCTTAACTGGGTACGGCACACATCTATGGTTTGCTAATAACCAGTTACAATATTGGCGTTGTCGTCCTTTAACTTCGTTATACAGTACGATTTTAATTTTGATTTTATATTGGATTTCGTTATACTGTTATACTGTTAAAATAAATCCTATGCTTAGAGCATAGGATTCATTTTATTTAGCAGTCGAGGAATTAAATAAGTAGTGGTTCGTTGTCCGTACGTGTTTTTAGCATAAGTTGTCACTAGTTTTTTTTGTGATACGGAGCGCGTTTGTTTGCAGTGCGATACTTCAGTTTGGATGTCAGTGTTAAAGAATTGTTCATTTAGTAATGCGTATTCTATTTTAAGATGGATGGGAAGAACATTGCAATGTTCAAACAAAAGCGCTTCGTTACCCGTACATTTGAGTTTGACATTCTGAGAGACTACTTGCTTGAGAATACGAACTTGAAGTCGGTATATATTTTGCAGGTAAGTTTTGTAAGTACGGCCGTAGCTTGTTAACCCGTAGGATATATTCATCATAGTCCGTCGCCTAGATAAATGTGTAATAAATGTTGTAATATTATGTGTGTCTATTGTTGTGTTTAATGTGGACAAGCCGATTTAATTGTTTGGAAAACCTTCCGGAATAAATTCTCTAAACTATGGTGAAGACCGCACCAAAATCCGTTGCGTAATTAAGAAGAACAACGTGGTCATACAGACAGACATGAAGTTCTTGTCGTGGCAAAACCAAACAAACTATATTTAATCTTAAGCTGTATAGAATAATTATAGTGTCTTGTTTATACTGTGTCTATAAATACGTTAAAATAAATTACAAACTGTCATTAGTTTTCACAGAATTTACGTCATTTCTATTTAAATATTCCCATTATCCTACTACTAATATTATAAATGCGAAAGTTTCACGCAAAAACAACTGAACGGATTTTGATGAAACTTTACAGTAATTTATGTAGCTTATACATCTGAATCGTAAAAACAGATAGGATATATTTTCCCCGATATTCCCACGGGATCCACACTTATGCGGGTGAAACCGCGGGGCGCAGCTTGTATTAATATATGTAGATACAGATTACACATTTAAGGCTCCTACAAACAGGCGCGACACGCGACATAATCGTGCGCGACACAAAGCCACCGCTCGTTGCGCGACTTGCGGTGCCTTTGTGTCGCGTGTCGTGTCGCGCCTGCTTGTAGGAGCCTATAAACGAGTTTAAAAAAGATCATCGTGTAAAAAGTGCTAGCATTTTTTTTTTTTTTAGCATACCACAAACAATCATTCATATTTTTTGACAAATAAAGCGATGCATTTCAAAAGAGAACGAAAACAAAAAGCAAGCGATACATATTGAATGCGTGTGTCCCAATACTCGCCAAAACGTGATCGTGCTCAGTTTAAAGCCGCGACATAGTTAGTATTGAAACGTTTGTGAAGCCGCAGCAACCGAGCGTTGACCGGTGTACCGCATGCGGAATTGGTAAAAATTGGTATATCTGCCTACCCGCAGAGATGAAAGGCTTTAGTGATGATAGTGAGGCATGAATATTATAGATCAGAGGATCGGTACTTTATAAGTGACGTTTTAAAGGTATTTTTAGGTTGATATGTTTTTCTAAAAACAATAGAAAATATTTGTGTCAGCATTAAAAAAAACATGAGTATTCTAGCTTAAACTAAAAATAAAGAAATAGAAAGTGATATAATGCGTGTATCCCAATACTCGCCAAAATGAGTTCGCGATCAGTTTAAACTCGCGACGCAGTTAGTACTGGAACGTTTTTGAAGCCGCAGCGACCGAGCATTGACCGGAAATTTTCGACTGATCAGAGGATCGAAAGATTATTAGTGACATTTAACGTTTATTAAACCTCTTCTAGTTTGATATGTTTTTTCTGAAAACGATACATAGGGATTACTATGTTACGTTTTCAGAAAAACAAAAATAAACAAAAAGATAGATACACACACAATGCGTGTGTCCCAATGCTCGCCAAAACGAGATCGCGCTCAGTTTAAAGCTACGACGTAGTTAGTATTGTATGGACCCTTTGTAAAATCGCAGCGACCGAGCGTTGACCGGATATTTTCTCTAGAAAGCAGGGGGCTACTATTAGTAAAGGTTTAGGCTACACTTCACACGTGGCCCTGCTTTGACTTACTCAAGCTGTGGTGACATTGTGGCGTGACAACGGACATCAGGATCGGTACATTTAAACTAACTCAAACCCTTTCTGGTGTTTTTTTTTCTAAACGATACGTAGAAAAACATCAGTAAAACGATATTATATTAAACCTTTAAAAACATCATTCAGCTCATACTAAAAATAATCTTTTGAAACATATTGAAAGCGTGTGTCCCAATGTTCATCAGATCGCTCAGTTTAAAGCAACGACATAATACTGGAACGTTTGTGAAACCGCTGCGCCCAAGCTTTGAGTGGTGGTATTCGGTAAAGGGTTAGGTAGATTTGTATGGCCAGACTACTGTGGCCAGTCGAAACATCGTCAAACCATCACAAAATGCCAACGCATTTTGTGATGGTTTGACGATGTTTCGACTCTCGAACTCAGTGAATAGTGTACTGTTACAACAGTCATATGTATTTGTACCGTAGTTCTGACATTTGTGTATATGTATAATTCCTGACGACTCTTGATAATTTCTGTAGGTACCTATAACTGATAAATCGACTCTCTCCTGATTTCAACATGCTAAAAAAAAAATATTCTGTCATCGTATTTTTTTCCCATAGAAAATGCAATTTCAGTTTTTCCGAGTTTTCAGCTGTTCCTTTTGGTTTTTCCTAACTTTTTTTTTTCCTAAACCACCCATGAATTGAGGCGAACAAGACGAAAATTCAAAGCGGTTGAGTCACTTTCGAGTCTTTGGCAAGACTAACGCACAACTATTAATATTTATATACATAGGTACACAAGCCTCCAAAAGTTAGTTGACGTTTTCACTTCAGCGGTGCTATTCTGTAGAAAGCTCACCGTGAAAACTTAGGTGAAGTGAGCGTGGAGTGAGCTAAGTGAGTCAATAGTGTCAATTCCTAGCAAAAACAAACTCACTTCACCTAAGTTTTCACGGTGAGATTTTTACAGAATCGATCGGCAGTTGTGATAGTACCTTATAAATTAAATAAAAATAAAAAAACCGGTCAAGTGCTTGTCGAACTCGCGCACCGAGGGTTCCGTACAAATTTGTAGGTATTTATATAGGTTATACCGTTTTTTTGTATTGTATCTATACTCGTAAATTTACGGTTTTCGGATTATTTCCTTTCCTGCTACGTGACATTGCTGCTTGCCAAATTTCATGATTCTAGGTCAACGGAAAGTACCCTATAAATTTTGATTCCTTTGAGAGTGTCGAAATATAAGTTTGTTGCGGCATAAACGACCGTGTCTTTTTTTACGTAAAGTTAGAAGTTTGATTTTTTCACAGCTTCAAGGGACTGTAAATCTGAGTATATGGTTTTAATTTCAACTGGATACCTCCACGTGTTCCCTAGATAAAGGGTCTTGGCAGGCAGACAGATGGACAACAAAGTAATCCTATAAGGAGTCTGTTTTTCCTTTAAAAAATCAGGTAGTCGGGATTACTAGATTATATTTTATGATATGTCAAAGGTGGTTAAATTAGTCATTAATAAAAACGTTATAGCAGTTCAAACATTTGGATGATAAGAATTTTAAATCATAATGTGGTGTGTCACAGCTGAAGGGGGAGAATGTCAAAGTTTAACTTTGGAAGGCCACTGTACACATCCACAAGAATTGAAATTCTCTCATATTTTTTACCGACTTAAAAAAAAGGAGTTTATCAACTCGACACGTATGTATACGTATGTAATATTATTGGAACTGCATTATATTCACATACGACAATCTATTAGGGCTACCAAACAAATATACAAAATTTTATAGATGTATGCATGTTGCTTTTTTTTTATCGGTTTACATTTACTTCAACTTAGAGACCAGTGCAAGTTTCATCAAAATCGATTCAGTAATTTTCAAGATATGGACTAATACGTGTAAATGTGACGGCCTGGCTTATTGATACGAGACGGGTGTAGTGTCAAAGAAAAAACATCTCAAAATCTAGGTCAAATTCTAGTGCAATATTTATAATAAAACTATTGCCTACTTATTAAAAAGAAATATTCCTGTTTTTACTTAAGGGGCCGGCGAACTACGCATGCAAATGCGTAGTTCATACAAACGTAATACAAAAATAATTTGTAAATCAAACATATTCTTTAGGTAGAGTGTATTTATTCCGATTGGATTACTTAATATCTAGGTTCGCAAATATATATTTTGAAAGGACTCTGATATAAAGACGAGATATGAGGAATTTCAAATTTCTATAGACAGAGATTATTCTATTGTGCACAGATTTCTGCAGGATCCAAATGTTTTATGTAAAGGTTATCTATCTGTATTTTTGGGAAATAAAGATATTATTGTTATTATATTATAATTCATATCATTAAGTAGTTAATTATAAAGATTGTATGTAATAATTATTCATTTTAAGGTATAATGTGTAAGTGCATTGCATTGCATTGTATTTACTGTTATTTCTAAACATATTTTTCTCATAACTCGTCATAATCAGTGTCCTTTCAAAATATATATTTGGGAACCTAGATATTCTGTAATACAATCGTAATAAATACACACTACATTAAGAATGTTTGATTTACAAATTATTTTGGTACTACGTTTGTATGAACTACCTACGCATGCTCCACCGGCCCCTTAAAACTAAAAATTACGAAATAAAAAGTGATTAAAAAAAAATCTACTTCAAAAAGAAATTAACTCAAAATTATGAAATAACTTTAGTTTCGGAAACCGGTGGCAAAAAACTAAAACTAAAATGCAGATCCCGACACCGACTTCCGAAATTAATAATTTTGAGTTAATTTCTTTTTGAAGTCGATTTTATTTTTTTTAAGTACTTTTTTTTTATTGTTAGAAAAACACCAAAAGAAAGAACATTCCCGGTATGAACACCGTGATAGGTGTCAATTCTGCATCTCACACATAATTATATATTATGGGATATTATATAATCTTTAATAACACTTAATCATCTGCCTCATCTGCATAGCCTTTTCCAAACTATGTAGGAGTCGGCTTCCAGTCTAACCGGATGCAGCTGAATACCAGCATTTTGCATGGAGCGACTGCCTATCTGACCTACACAATCTTGTGACTGGGTAATACAATAACCCTTACTAAGACTGGTTGTCAGACTTTCGGTCTTCTGACGACCCGTAACGACTGTCAAAGATCCACGAATGACAGCCGGGACCAACGGCTTAAAGTGCTTTCTGAGGCATAGAGGGGTCTTTGTATGGTCACCCACCCACGGACCAACCGCGGCAAGCGTAGCTTAACCTGATCGATCGAACCGTGCGGCTGTTATTATTTAGCCACACGCTTCTTTCATATCCCAACGCTTATCCCAATGATTGTACGAGAATACCTATTAGGAGGTAAGTCGACAAAAACTGTCGCAATATAAAAGTTAATATCTCACTCACGTATAAAACTTATTAACTCCCACACGCCAAGTGATAATGATGTTTCTTTAAGTGCAGGAAGAAAAGTATTAACTATAATGGTAGGTGGATATTAAAAGAAAGGGCTCGTGGGTATTTAATAGCGGTCGACGGATAAAGCTGAACGGATTTGGATGAAATGGCGCGTCAGGCACCAGTTGTCTGGCATTTTTGCTGAACTGGGCCTTTTTGGCGCAGCCGTGAGGCACACTTTCCTGCTAATTTCTTACATCGGACTTTGCACTTTTTATTTTTATCTTATTTTTTATTCTGATGTACGACTAATATCTAACTACCTGGTGTATTGTGTGTCTCTTAGTCTGTGCTAAATAAATGTATTTTCTTTCTTTCTTTCTTTAAATGCCACATATACAGGGTGGATCAAAAATCATGGATAAAACGAAACAGGGCGATAGTTGGGGTTATTTGCAGAAAAAATACATAAAGAAAGTATCATCACTACAAAAGTGCTTTTATGACAGCAGGTACTATGATTTATCAGTATTCGAACTTTTTTTCAATATCTTTTATGTCTCACCAAAAATTATTTGTTAATTTAGAACCTTAATGTAAAAAAATACACTACCAAAAAATTACCCTGTATTAAAAAAACTTGCCTATCTAATGAGCATTAAAACAAGGGTAACCATTTTACTGTAATCGCCTAGTTATTAAAAAAATGGTATTTTCTTTAAAAAAAACACTCAAATTGTCATAAATTTTAAGGAGATCAAATTAGGGCTCTGCTACAGAGATATTTTTACTGCAAAGAACCCCAACTATCGACTTGTTTCCTTTGATCCACGATTTTTTACTCACCTGTATTAACACACAGGATACTTTGGATTAACATTAACCCTGGATTAACACACAGGGTACTTTTAATCCCTAACGTTCCTATGGTATAATTTTCGACATCCACGCAGGTGAACCTGCGGGCAAAAGCTAGTCACCAATAAGTGTGCCGTGTGTGTTCATTCATTGATTTTCTAAGCTTTTTAAAACATTTTTCTTCTTCCAAGTGCTATAAAAAGTCAGTTTTCAATGCGCGTCTGCTACATTAGTCACAGGTTATTGTAACTAGTTTTTGGGATCCAGAATTATTCTTAAATTCAACAAACGATAAAAACATTTCGCATCTCAACTTCAAAACAAAACATGGCAACACCAGCCGGCACGCAAAACAGTCCGTAGTGTATGTATGACATAAGTTGCAACTTGAAACATTTCACCTAAGTTTAATGCGTGCGTCGCAGCACTGGCAACACTGCAAGCTGCTGTAATAAGCCAAATATACGTGCTTGTTTTACTCAATATTTGTTTGTTGAATTTGAACAAATTGTTGTTCTTTGTAAATTAATTAGCGAAAATAAAAACACGAATAAAACAATTGGAACATCAAAGGGGCGATTTTCGTAATTTTAAGAACGTCTGATCTCAATCTCGATCTGTCAAAAATACCCTTAATTCCCATTTTTGACAAGGGTTTTGACTAGTGTTGTAAAAGAACTGAGTCTTTATAGTCCTAATATTGAGACTCGAGTCTTTTTTTGAAGACTCAAGTCAAAAAAGAAAAAGTAAAAGTACAAGCCTCTCTGAGTTTTTAGTCTTCTTAAAATAGACGCCAGTCTTGCCATAGAGAACTCGAGACTGAGTCTTTTAAAACAGCTCACTCTTTACAAAAAGAACTCAAGACTAAGGACTTAGTCTTGAGTTCTTTTTGTAAAGAGTGAGCTAAATAAAAAATTAGTTTTCCTAAGAAGAACTAGCAACTGAGTCCTTTTAAAAAAGAGCTCAGTCTTACGAAAAGAACTCGCGACTGACCGTTAATAACGTAACGATGATTTCAATGTCTTTATTAGCCATATTTATTGTTTATTCGAACTTAATAAGTGACTATGACTGCAATCCTCTACTTAAATTATTCAAATACTTCATAATATGCGATTCTTTTTGATTGGGCTGCAGTCCTCTACTTTATAGTTTACGACTCAAGGAACTCAAAGGCTTTATGACACGAGTCTTTTTGATTGGACGGCAGTCCTGCTGTATAATTCACGACTTCTAAGACTTGAAAGAACTTAAAGGACTCAAAGAGCTCAAAGGACTGAAAAAAAAAAAACGAAAGGACTTAGAATAAATCTAACGACTCAAGAAATTTTAGGACTGAAAGAACTAAAAAGACTCAAAAGAACTCAAGACTCAGGACTCGGAAGACTAATTAGTCGTGAGTTCTGCAAAAAGAACTCATAGCCGCAAAATGAGGACTAAAAGACTCAGCTCTTTTACAACACTATTTTTGACATTGATTATCGATGAGATGAGATTGCGAATTTTGAACGTGTTTAATCAATTACAGGAATTGACCATCTGTTGTTTGAGTCCAGCCAGTGCTAAAGCAATTTCAAAAATAAATAAATAAACTGTAATAAAATCAGAAGCATTTGTTTTCGTTTCTCTTTTGTTTCATTCACGTAATTATAATCTAACTAAAGGCCCATTTAATGGAATAATTTATTTTCCCGTATTCCATGGAAAATTACATAATTTGTTTCTCCTAAATGGGGCTTCGTGTGCCTCAAATTATGTACAAGTTTACATGCTTGTACAGATACAACCTGTTTATATGTATATGAATTAAGAATTTCAGATAATTTTCAAGTTACGGAACAACAAACTGAATGTCATACGTAACAAAGTTGAAATTCCATTACAACCAAAAACTTATTAGGACCTTTTTGTTACAAATATAGCTAAAGTAGATAACTGATTAAGTGGCGATGGAACGTAAACTAATTGATATATTATGAACACTGCTATAAAATTAATTAGCATACTTATTGCTTTTTACCATGACGCGTCGTCGCGTGGACAGAATAGGACAAACCAAGCATTGATTTAGAATTCTGCATGTCTTTTTGAGAACTTTTTCCTATAGAAAAGTCTACTCATGAACAGATTGGTATCTATTTATCTTACACCTAGATAAAGCAAGAGCAACTACTTGGCGTGCCAAAAATCGCACCAGCTTACGTACAAAAATCGTAAGCCGCCACTTTAGCGCTTAGTCCTGTACTGCCGGTCGACTCTGTAAAAATCTCACCGTGAAAACTTAGTTGAAGTGAGTTTGTTTTTTCTAGGAATTGACACTATTGACACCGCACTCCACGCTCACTTCGCCTAAGTTTTCACGGTGAGATTTTTACAGAATAGCACCGCTGTACTGCTGGCTGGGTGAGCGTGGGCGTGAGCGCTAGGGGGTGGGGCGAGATGGGTGCTGCATACGGCGGCGTCTATGAATCGATTTGATTTACCCATCACTAAATAGTGCTTGTGATGTCTTACTAGGTAGTCAAAATGGCACGCTTGGTTTTCATACAGATCTTGATACTTGCGTTATCTAGTTGTATCTATATCTGTGGGGTCATCGCAACATGTATTTTTCTCCCATAAGTACTTCTCCATTCGTCGTCATCTCTATAATAACCTTCTTTCCAGCCATATCATTTTTCACACAGTCCTTCGTTTCTTAGGTCTTCTTCTAGTTTTATCTATCTGCCTTCAGTAGGTATACACACATAAATAACATCAAGCGTTTATTTCCCGAAGGGTTAGGTAGGGTCGTACCTACAGTACAACACACACCTTTCCAACACATCACAACACTACATTACTCAACACAACACAACACAACACTATACAACACAACACATAAAATAACACTAAACAGATGGTTTTTCTCTTTGATTAGTTTATTTTTGCTTTTGTTCATATAAATATAAAATATTGTTTTATTTTTCTGTCTATCTAAAAAATCAACAAAAAAAAAATCAATCCCACAAAATTTCGAACCTTTATTTGTCTACCTGGTATTAACTTGAGAGCCCTGACACCCGTAGCACAAGTTCAATCTTAGCTTGCGTGTCAGAGGTTTATAACTCTGTATAAACCTAAAACTTATAAGACAATATACCTAATGGCACGATAAATCAAGTGGTAAATGTAAATTGTTAAAATGGAAAATAACGATTTTCAAACTCAAACTCAAAGCATTTATTTCAATTAAACCATTTACAGGCACTTTTGAATTGTCAAGAAGTCGGTCAGTCAGAAAATATGAAGCTAGTTGCCCATTCCAAAGCGTAGGTACCTATGGAGAAGAACGGGCAAGAAACTCCATGGACACTCTTTTTAAATCATATTTTACAAAAATATTAGTTACATCATTACTTTTGATATTAAAATTATATAATGTGAGAACGATGTAAAAAATTAAAAAAGACGTACGCGTTAAAAGCGTCCAGAGTACAAGAAATAGTACTTAACTAACAACAATCCAAAATTAAAATAATTAAAAATAAGCCGAGGCAGCTAAGTGATGACCAGCCCCAACTGACGGCGCCCGTTCACGAACATGACGCATAAATCAGCACCATTCAGCTCAACCATTTTGAAGGGAGCTAAATGATCCAACACACACGCCACCGTCAGCGAGACATTTGAGTGAGCATGACACACCATCAGCTGCCAGGGCACATTCGAGTCAATGAAAGACATATTATTACCCGGTAAATGGTAGCTATAGGGTACATAGAACTCACATCTGTGCTATGCAATTATACAAAACAAAGGAAATTGATTTTATACAATGCAAAGATAGTCTTACAATCTTCAGCAGCTCCAACAGTATTTTCATGTGTTAATCAATTAGTTGTGGTTGTGGAGCAGGACCAGCATTGAGCCAGGCATTTTTATCAGCAGTGTAATCCCCTAACTTATAATATGCCTGACTGCATAGTGTGCGTTTTATACAAGACTTGAATTTTGTCTCATTCAGTTGAAGAATGTGGGGAGGTATTTTATTATAACATTTTAAACAGTACCCCATAAAAGATGAGTCTACTTTAGCCAGTCTGAAACCTGGTTGAACTAATAGGTCCCTATTTCTAGTACTATAATTATGTCTTTCACCTCTTTTACTAAAAAGATGTAAATTTTTCCTTACATACATGATGTTTTCATAGATGTATTGACAAGGTACCGTCATGATGTTAATTTCCTTAAACCGTTCCCTTAGAGAATCGCGCCTGCGGAGATTATATATGGCTCTGATAGCTCTTTTCTGCTCTTTTTTATTATTATGATTATACTAGCAGCGCCCCGCGGTTTCACCCACGTGGGAATATTGGAATAAAACGTATGCTATGTATTAATCCACAAAATGCTCTATCTATGTGCCAATTTTCATCCAAATCTGTTCAACGGTTTACGCGCGATTGAGTAACAAACATCCAAATATCTTCACAAACTTTCACATTATTTTATAATATTACAAGCTGTTCAAGCTTATGAACGCAGCTAAACCACGTCATCTTCATCAACCAATCGCGTTGCTTTTTGTGTAACCAATCCTAATACTCCATGTATACGGTTAGCTTTAAGTTTCAACTACCATTTTTTGTACTACTTCACTTTAAGCTTTGTTCAAGAATAGATCAATTTAATATATCCGCATTTTTTATTGAAATAAAGAAGAAGTCACCCTGAATCCTATTATAGCTAGAAATAGCACACATAATTTGGTCCTTCGAGTCGGACATCAGCGATCAAGAATTTGGATATACGACGACGACGGTTGGGCATTGATCAACGCAAGATCCTCGTCAATCATCATCAGCAGCATTGCAGCGCATTTGGTGAGACGAGCCAACCAGAATATCCAAAACCTGTCCATTCCCCTGTGTGATCTCGGTTTTTGTGCTAAATTCCAGTGTTGAGCCACCTCCGCGTGACCGCTACGTGTCGGTTGCCTACTTCACATTCAAGCTGAAACCGAAGCTTCAATCACCGCTTCAGCTGCTGTGAATATCGCGCTCCTGTTTAATCGTGAGTACTTCCACACCATTCCAGAATGACTGACGCTAAGGAGAAAATTAAAGAGCTTAATAATAGAAGAGGTCACATCAAAAGGTCTCTCACTAATTTTAAAAAACATGTAGAAGCTCTAGACGGTAACGTTTTAACTGTTAGGCAGCGTATGGAGTTGCAATTGCGTGTTTCAGGCATTCAAGAACTATACTCGTTATTCGATGACGTTCAATACAAAATTGAAACATTAACCACGTCCGAAACAGACATTCCAAAAGCATTAGAAGAACGAGATAGTTTTGACTCTGAATATTATTCAATATTAGCTAAAGCGCAATGTTTAATTAACAATGAAGATGAGAAAGCTGATAATTCAAATGTATTAGCCGATAACCACTCAATTCAAACGTCGTCTGTTAAACTACCTACTATATCTCTGCCTGAATATGACGGTTCGTACGAGCACTGGCTAGAATATCGCGATATATTTTTATCCCTAGTTCACAATTGCCGATCTATTCCTAAAATACAGAAATTTCACTACCTTAAATCATCATTAAAAGGCTCTGCTCGCTTAGTGATCGATTCAGTTGAGTTTTCTGCAGATAACTACATTGTTGCATGGGAATTACTTCTCAATCGTTACGATAATTCTACACTTCTTGCTCAGAAACACGTCAAATCTTTATTTTCCATGCCGTCAGTCACAAAAGAATCATCGCCGCAGATAAGGAAACTTATTGATATAACCCTAAAAAATTTACGCGCTTTGAAGTTACTCGGCGAAAGTATCGAGCATTGGGACATATTAATTATACATATGGTTGTTTCCAAGCTCGACCAAACTACTGAACGCGAGTGGGAACAATATAAGAATACTTTATCAGTGACGGATGATTCTAAACGCATTAAACTGGATAATTTAATGAAATTTCTTAGGCAGAAAGCAGATATGTTAGAGACACTTTCACACTCTGTCTCACACAGTTCACCCAAAGCCAATTCAACACAAAACAAACCTTCCAACAATTCTTCCACACAGAAGGTTAATTGTAACATAGTTACACAAAAACCGGACACCAACACTAACACTAAAACCAAACAATCTCGCAAACGAACGTGTTGTATGTGTAATGCATCGCATCCTTTATATTCATGCCAAAAGTTCCTCGATCTTGGTTTGCAAGACAGAAAACAGCTGGTACACAGGCACGAAATTTGCGAGAACTGTTTCCGTAGCGGCCACACAGCTGCCGAGTGTAGGTACGGTCCGTGCAGAAGATGTGAGAAAAAACATAATTCATTAATATGTGATATTGTGGTCGGGAGCCAAGAACACAACCGCTTGGTCGCCCTGCACTCGGTAGCTGAGGTGCCGGCCGCTGTGGATCTCCCCGCCTCTAGTTCCAATACGTCACATACACACGCACAGTCACAAAGCTATTCAATCCAGGTAAATAATGCTCACCCAGACATAAACGCGCAATCGTCACCCGAGCAATATGAATCTGTGTTGTTATCTACTGCTCTAGTCGAAATACCTGATAAATTAGGTAATTTACACCAAGTACGCGCAATTTTAGACAACGGCAGTGATAGATGTTTCATTACACAATCGTTATGTGACAAATTAAACGTGCAATTAATAAAGTCCACTCAAAATGTTCAAGGAGTAGCTTATTCCGTGACGCAGTGCACAAAGTATTGCAATATAGAACTGCGTTCTTTGGATAAAACATTTGCCACACATGTACAATGTTTAGTTTTACCCGGAATTACTTCCAATTAGCCAAACTTTACTTTGCCACGGAAAAAGTTCAGTCTACCTGACAATATTGTGTTAGCCGATCCCACTTTCAATGAAAGCCAAAAAATTGATATTTTAATAGGTGCGAATCTGTTTTGGGATCTGCTGGCTGAAGGGAAAATAAAACTTAATAATGGCCCTTACATTATTAACACAAAGTTAGGGTGGATTATTTCAGGTTCTGTTTTAGACTACCCGCGAAAATCTAATCATGTAAATTGTAATTTCACGCAATCTATAGATATTCAATCTTTAGATAAACAAGTCCGCAGCTTCTGGGAGCTCGAAGAGTTACCCATTAGCACCAAATCAGCTGACTCACGCAGCGACGATGAGCGTGCGTGCGAGGATCATTTCCATAATACCATGAAGCGCACAGCTGATGGCAGATTTATCGTACGCATACCATTCAAATATGAACCTGACACGTTAGGTGATACATTCGCACAAGCTGAACGACGTTTTTATGCTTTGGAAAAACGGCTGGAACGTTATCCAGAATATAAAAAGTTGTACACGGAATTTATGAACGAGTATGAAACTTTAGGTCATATGAGTCGTATCACCACATACGGAACCCCGCATTATTTCATGCCCCATCACGGCGTCTTTCGTCCTCATGCCACATCAACAAAACTGCGTGTTGTATATAATGCAAGCGCAGCTTCAAGTTCGGGAAGGTCGTTAAATGATTTACAGTACGTCGGACCACCTATACAAGGTGATTTAATTTCTATTTTACTGCGATTCCGAGAGAACAAGTATGTAGCTTGCGCAGACATAGAAAAAATGTATAGGCAGGTGTTGATTGATAAAGAACAACGTGACCTTCAGTTGATTTTATGGCGCGAAAACAAGTCAGATCCCTTAGGTATTTATCAGTTAAACACGGTGACATATGGTACCGCGTCTGCGCCGTTTCTTAGTTGCAGGTGTCTGAAACAATTAGCACAGGAATGTGACGATCCTGATGTGGCACGAACTATTCGCGAAGACTTTTACGTTGATGACTTAATTTGTGGAAACAACGATAAAAGTACATTAATTCAGATCTGTAATGATACGGCAAAAGTTTTACATACCGGCTGTTTTCCGCTACGTAAGTGGGTGTACAATTTCAATGCAGATTCCAGTTGTGTAGACATGCCCAATAACGCAAAAGATTTCTCATTAGGTGAGCATGTACACAGCAAAACGTTAGGGTTGGGATGGTACCCACATTGTGACGAATTATATTTCCACACACAGTTTGATTTTAACACAAAACCGATCACTAAACGCACAATATTATCAGGTGCATCACAAATTTACGACCCGCTCGGTTTATTGAGTCCAGTTATTACACAAGCAAAGATATTGTTGCAAAAGTGTTGGTTGCTTAAACTCGATTGGGATCAACCATTACCGGATGACGTCACGCAAGTCTGGAAACGGTTTATCAATAATTTGTTTATGCTCAATAAAATTCGAGTACCTCGTTTTGTGATGTGCGAACACCCTGTAAACACTGAACTGCACATATTTACCGACGCGTCACAAGCAGCCTATGGCACCTGCGCCTACGTTCGTACGATTGATAACGCATCCACCGTCACAGTAAGATTGTTATGCTCAAAGGGTAGGGTCGCTTCTATAAAGCCTGTTATGACTATACCTAGGCTCGAGCTGTGTGGGGCGCTGGTGGGCGCAAGATTATATGAAAAAATTAGGGGTTCGCTGCGATCGAGTTTTGATAAAGTCGTATTCTGGACGGATTCGACTATTGTATTAAGTTGGTTACAAACTCCACCTAACATGTTAAAAACCTACGTCCAGAATAGGGCCGGGGAGATACACGAACTGACAAAAGGCCATTCGTGGCGACATGTTAGTGGTATAGATAACCCCGCCGACTTAGTGTCGCGAGGTCAAAGTGTAGATGCACTGAACGTCAACAATTTATGGTGGTCAGGGCCACATTTTTTGCATGACCCTAAATTCGATAGTTTAAATGAAGAAACACGCATAAAAATATCGACAGAAAATTTACCTGAGCTCAAAAGTCACGACGCACACACACTTCTCACCCGTCAAACAACTGAAGAAAACTTATTTCCATTTTCCAGGTTTTCTCAGTATAACCGCATGCAGCGTGCTGTCGCTTATGTACTCCGCTTTATACATAACACGCGTTGTAAAGACGATCGGTGGAAGGGGCCGTTGAGTACATCTGAACTAAACAAGTCTACGACAACGCTCGCTAGCTTGTCGCAGCGTGAGTCATTCCCCGATGCGCGCGATTCACTTCTTAGAAAGGGACAAGTAAACAAAACACAGACTCACTTAGCAAAGTTAGACTTATTTATTGATGAAAATAAATTGATTCGAGTTGGAGGTCGTCTAAAAAACAGTCCCAACTTTGATTTTGATAAAAAACACCCCATATTAATCTCTGGTAAACATCAACTTTCATTGTTGTTATTCCGATATGAGCATAACCGGTTGATGCACGCAGGTCCACAGATGTTATTGTTTACTATCAGGGAAGCGTGGTGGCCATTAGGTGGTAGAAATCTCGCACGTCAGACCTGTCATAAGTGCGTAAAGTGCGTACGTATGCGAGGTAAAATAGTTACACCTAAAATGGCTGATTTACCAAAGGAAAGATTAGATTATGGGTTCCCGTTTATACATTGCGGCGTAGATTACGCTGGGCCATTGCTTGTATTGAACCGAAAGGGCAGAGGTGCTAGAACCGTAAAAGCATACGTTTGTTTATTTATATGTTTTACGACGCGCGCGGTACATTTAGAATTGGTCAGCGATCTCACTTCAGAAGCATATTTATTAGCATTAAAACGTTTCATTTCACGCCGTGGTAAACCGGCTGAAATATTTTCTGACAATGGAAGGAACTTTGTTGGCTTAATGAATGATTTCAACAAATTTCTTACCAGTTGTTCTGACGATATAAAAGAGTACGCCACAGCTCAAAATATTAAATTGAAAATGATTCCTCCTTACGCCAGTCATTTTGGAGGCCTGTGGGAGGCCGGGGTTAAGAGTTGTAAACACCACTTGCGACGTGTAGTAGGCAATGCGCACTTAACGTTCGAGGAGCTCAGCACGGTGTTGACACAAGTCGAGGCCATACTGAACTCCCGCCCACTGACTCCTATGTCCACAGATCCGCATGACTATCTCCCTCTTAGCCCTGCTCATTTTCTGGTTGGCCGTCCGATGACTGCACCTGTCTGCGCTGACGTCACCGCCGTGCCTACGCACCGCCTGACACGCTACCAGAGGGTCGAACAAATCCGTCAGCACTTCTGGAGCCGCTGGTCTAAGGAGTACGTTTCAGAACTGCAGACCAGAGGAAAATGGAGAGAAAACCAAGATTGTCTGAAGAAGAACACGCTTGTCCTTATGAAGGATGACAATCAGCCTCCACTAAAATGGGGTTTAGGACGTATTGTTGACGTTTTTCCAGGCAAGGATGGAGTGGCCAGGGTTGCCGATATCCAAACCGCTTCTGGCATCGTACGACGAGCTTTTTCCAAGATCTGCCCTTTGCCAATTCGAGATGAGTAGCTGCAGCGGGATCGCCTGGTTCGAGTCGCTTGAAAGTTACCACTTCCAAGGCCGGGGAGGATGTTCAAGCTTATGAACGCAGCTAAACCACGTCATCTTCATCAACCAATCGCGTTGCTTTTTGTGTAACCAATCCTAATACTCCATGTATACGGTTAGCTTTAAGTTTCAACTACCATTTTTTGTACTACTTCACTTTAAGCTTTGTTCAAGAATAGATCAATTTAATATATCCGCATTTTTTATTGAAATAAAGAAGAAGTCACCCTGAATCCTATTATAGCTAGAAATAGCACACACAAGCTGCTCCTCGCGGTGTCATCCGCATAACTTTCGGTCCCGTAGGAATATCTGGATAAAAAGTATCCTATAATTATGTTAATCCAGGGTGTCAGCTACCTTCATACAAAATTTTATCAAAATTGGTCCAGCCGTTTGAGCGTGAAGAAGTAACAAACATATAAACAATATAAACACACACAAACTTTCGCCTTTATAATATTAGTGTGAGTGTGATAGCAGGGTTAGTAGAATAATTAACTACATTTCGCCATTTCAGTAGGTTCAGTTTCTTGAGTATACCTACATATATCAATTATTATCAGATCAACACTAGAGTTGAGTCCATTCAAGCAAAAAAGCCTCGACTTCTTAACTCGCGTATGGTTTACTAGAAAAAATGTTAGGCCTATGTGAGAATCATGTCTCCAGTAATTAGACGATACATTTTCTGGGGAACACATTAACCTAAATGGCCGCATTTTTTGCCCCTCTCTCCTACGGTCGAGGGAAAAAATAAAGGCCACTCACAGTGTGGCGTAGGAAGCGGTTTGTGGGTAGTTTTAAGATGTGTGAAAAAGGCGTTTAGGCTGATTTAGTGAATACTTTAATCGGTTTGATGAACACTGAACAACACACAATAGCAGTTACCTTGTTATTGTTGTTTGTTTAATTGTTTTGAATAATGGATAAATTTGTGATTATTTGATGTTTACCTATTTATATTTGTGCAAAACATAACTGTTTTTAATTTATTGGCACATCTTGCTTGCCATGTGTGTATACTACTTGTCATGTTTTGGACAAATAAATTATCTTTATTCCTATGAGGCTTGTATCCCTCAAAGTTTTAATTAATGATTAATGATGTAATTAAATTTTAAACTTTTTGAATGTTTCAAAGCAGGAACCATATCGACTATGAGTAATATCTATCATCATCATCATCATCATCATCATCAGCCTATAGTAGTCTACTGCTGGACATAGGCCTCCCCTAATGAGCGCCATAGCGCCCTGTCTTCAGCTTGACGCATCCAGCATCTGCCTGCAGTCTTTCGCAGATCGTCATCCCACCTGGCCGGAGGGCGTCCTACACTACGTTTGCCGAGTCGCGGTAATATCTATAGGTGACCTAAATTAAATTAATAATGTTTTACTTTTTTTATTTAATTTTATTATGTTCGGGAAACTTACAGATAATATTAACAGTGTTCTTAAATAATATGCAACTGAAGGCCATTTACAAGTTTCCACTGATAAACACTTGAAACAAAAAGACAACAAAAAAGGTCGATACAAAATCAAGGGAAATTACAGCTTAAAGTTAAATTAGTCTACAGATACCTACATAATATCATAAATAAAATTACACGATGGACTAACACAAACTAAAAATCATTTACAATGCAAACAACACATACAATTAACAAATTCTTAATCCGAGGAACACTGATATTGAAAATGTCCAAATTGTGAAATAGAATTCATAACTAATGTAGGTTCTGCGAGGTGATTGCGTACAGTACCCGGCGATAAATATTGGACATCGACCTTTGGAAAGAGACAATCGGCTAATTTCGGCTTCGTAGAGCGTTATCTCTGTCGCACGAAATACAAACAGTCCGTATCTATTAGGAGCTGTTAAAACGTTTATGATTTGCTTCTTTTGATAATTATTTTTATTCTTTGTATAAAATCGATAGGATCGAATAGGTCGATGTACAATATTTATAGCCGGGTACTGTACGTGTACACACTATCAGTAGCAATGGGATTCATTTTGACAGTTCAACAGCATTCATTGCGTTATTCACGTGGTTGAGCAGACACATTTTTCGAACATATGAAGCAATGGATTAACAATATCCTTCAAAATGATTCAGATTAAGGGCTGATTTTACCAAAGTCAGATATCTTTTATTTGTGGATTAAAATTTACGTCTATAGACAGTTCTGGTATGGAAAAACTGTCAAAAATTAAAATAAATATTCTTAGATTACGACTTATTCTTGGTATAAAAGTTTGGTGGAATACGCCCTGAGAGTGATAGTGTGTTACGCAATTAGGTAGCTGGATACTTTTATGTTAGTTTACACCGTTTTATTGACGCGTCGTTGATTTATAGTTGTTGACACTTACTAAGCGAAATAAAACTCTGATCTCTGTTCTTGAATTGACTCGCGAGGTTGTTGACATGTGGGATGTGGACTCAGCGATCATTGTGCCGATAGTCGTGACAGCCAATGGTTTAATACCCAAGAGCCTCGACCAACACCTAGGGAGGCTCTCGTTGGGCAGCTGGATCAAGGGCTTGATTCAGAGACTGGTACTTCTGGCCTGCATTGTTAGGAGGTTCTTCTCTCTGGAACCCTGACCGCGTAGCTTGGACCCTGTTCCCGATACCGGTGGGCTACTATTTTTTTTAATGTTTTTATATTTCTTTTTATATTAATATTTAAAAATAAAATTTATATGTATTTTGTTTAATAAAGGAAATAATAATTTAACTATAATGCTTCCTTATACTATGTACTTACCCCCTCTGCCTTAGCTAATGGTAATTAAATTGAATTTTTGCAGTGCAGTGTGTACGCAATGAAATGATAATAATCATGTTTGTGTTTCAACAAAAAAACAAATATAAATAGGGTAGCAGTATTTTTGGCTGTGTTTTAATTTTACAAAAATAAGCGCAATTAACCCTTGGTAATTAAACGTTCTTGTACTGCTCGCTACGGAGCAGTGGTGCCCCAGTGGTCGCGGCCTTGACTTACCGAGTTGCAGGTTGTAGGTTCGATCTCAGACAGGCGCTTTACTTTGTTGCACTGCTCTGAACACGGTGAATGAAAACATTGTGAGGAAACCATGTCCTAGAACCAAAAATTCTAAAACATGTGACATCTACCAACCCGCACTGAACCCTCGTTGTGGATTACGACTTCCTCACCGAGAGGAGGCCTGTGTCCCAGTAATGGAAACATTTTATACTGATTATTTAATTATGTAATCCTGTTGCCAAGTGTTGTTTTTATGAAGATTTTACCATGCTACGTTTTAATGTTGAGGCCTGTGTCTCAACAAGGATAACATTATAGGCTGATTATAAATATCACTCGGAAAATAGCAGAAGGCATAGAAAGCTAAAGCTTATGAGAAACACAGGAGTCATTCAACCAACTTTCTATAAAGGAGGTTACGATTCGATTCCTATTCATTGACGCTTATCGCTCCCACACACAAGGTAAGTCGAAGACCATTATTTAATGGGAGTTGATTGGTAGCTGAAAACCGTCTCACTCATACCAGTTATTCACTCATTTATTTCTGTTATCTATTGATATTGTTTCGCGCCACACTTAATGCTTGATACATGGCGACATTAGTTACCACTAGCGCCATCTAGTATCGGGTAGCGGAACTAGTACCTTGGTACTAGGACCTTGACCCTACTTGACCTTTTTCTAAGTACTAGTAATTCCGAGAACTATCGACGTCGAGTCAGTCGGGACCGCTATGTACATACTAGATGTTTATAGAGTAGCTCTGTGGGACTATATAAGGCGGGCGCGAGCCGCGAGACACATAGTTTCGATTAAGCGATACGAGCGAGTACATCAAAGCGACATTCGAGTGCGACTTAAGAGTGATCAGTAAGTGAAATTGTGTTTCTTAATTAGTGTGTTTGAGTTGTAATTAGTGTTGGTGAGTAAAGTGTCATTTTTTTGGTTATTAAATCGGCAGTTTTTATTGTCACGAACCCCAAGCTCGTAACAATATGTTTATTTTTAGCACCTCTCAGTAACACTCACTAATGAGCTAATACTATTTACGGCAAAATAAATTGCCTTTAAAAATTACAACGGGAAATATTTAACTGACCCCTCTCTAGGAGACCAAAATATGAATTGTTTGAGACTCACAAAAATACGATTAATACAGAGAGATTAAAAAGAGATTGAACACTCTAATATAATGATTGCGTTTTTATATCAGACTGTACAATAATATTTTTAGGGAAGTAAAATGGGAATTATTTTAAATATTATGAGCATGAAAAATAATCTGGAAAAGCTTATGTATTATTAGGTATTTTATATGTTATACCACTGTTACAACGAGCAAAAACAATGCTAAAGATAGCCCGGACACATTCTTCCTTAACAACGTTCTGAATGTCCAAAGTTTATCCTATCCATTCCTATACTATATATATATATTATATATCTGTGTACGTTCCCCCAGATAGTTCCGACGCACGGCTCACAAACGCAACACAAATTAAATCGGCTACTTGGATTACCAGGGTAAATGGTCCAATTAGTGTTTCGGTGGGTCGACGCTTCGGAGTCAAGACAAACGAGATTGCCTGCTACGGCCACCTGCTTCGCTGTTTACGAAATTGAATTTTGTTCCGTCTTGATTGTGGTCCGCTTTATTTAAGTTGTGACCGGCCGACAATTGGGTGTCTCACCCTAAAATCGGAAATGAATAGACTCGAATAATTCTGTTGTTTTAGTACTTAGTTGCTAAAGAAATTCGTTGGGATTACTATTTTTGAAACAATGTCGATTCTTAGAAAAAATATGAAAACTACTGTAATATTTTTATTAAATTGCCATAAAAAGGCATTTCTATGTGTCCAGGATTACAATAAAAACTAGCTTCTGCCCGCGACTTTGTTCTCGTGAAATTTCTTGTTCCCTCTACCCGCCCCGTTGTATCGTATCGCCTGCTCGCGCTATTACTTCGTTTTCACTTAGCGTTCTTTCTGACTCTTTTCTATTTTTCGGTCGGCTCCTAAGGGTTCTAGTGATGTCAAGTATCTTATGGCTTTCCTTAAGAATTGGGCTATCAAATGCAAAAAGAATTTTGTAAATCCTACTAGTGGTTTCAGAGATTAGCTCGTTCAAACAAACAAATTCTTCAGTTTTACTATCAGTAAAGATAGATATGGATGGCAGCTTATGTGAACGAACATACTGACCGCGAAAATGCAAGGCTGGGGCAACGAAAAACAGAATGTCAGTTGGTCCACTGCTCGCTAAACGCATGCCTCCAAAGCAAAACCAATGACCTTTGAGCAAAACATACTTTAAAGTTAAACTAACAACACATGTACCGTTCGAAAACTATCAAACGTACAACGCACAAATTTAATGCTCCAGGCTTTATCACAAAGCAATGAAATGACATAATTGAAACGCCTATTTGGCGGAAAATTCAGAATGTATGCAATAGTAATTTGCATGGAACATTAGTTCATAGTGGATGCTTTCAAAACCGTATAATTCCGGTATTATAATCTACCGCAATTTTGATACTTCAGATGGTTTTAGTGGATATGTATACATGTATCTGGTTTACGTGCAGAAGGAAATAATTTAACTTTGATGGATTGGTGGTATACAGGTGAATTTTTCAAGTGGGCGTGTATGGCCAAATCCAAAACTATGAGGAATAGTGAAAAGTACTCAAAGGAGTCTCGGGCTCAATTTTGATGAAAACTAAAACAGATTCATTGGTTTTTTGAAAAATCAATATTTCTAGCCAGGAATCGAACCCGTTGATTTGAAAAAACAGTAATAGTACACCATTTGATAGTGTCTCTAATAAAGATCGAATTTTGGCAAACTTAAGGAAAATATAGGATTTTAATAAATTGCTTCTTATTTTAAAGTATTCATACCTACATTACTTGTACCTTTTTCGAAATACTACTCAATATTTAAAAAAAGAATCAGTTGTTCCCTACATTTATGTTCGCATAACTCGTCATAATGTTGGGAAAAGCTGATAGTAAAAGTTGTTCATAATGATGAGTACAATGACCCGTTAAGAGGTTTTGCGTTAATTCAATAACACCCCGCCTATGGACCAATAATCACATAATACAGGACAGGGACATCGATGCGCAAACTGTAATCATGGTTTTAGGACATGATTTCTAGACCATAACGTCGAAATTTTTCATTAGTTATTAAAAAAATAAGTTGCAGCTTCATAGAAAAGTGCAATATCTACGCGGTTAAATAACTGACGAAAAAATTCAACGGTTGGGTTCAGAATCGTGTGCTCAATCCATGATAACAGTTTGCGTATTGTTATCCCTGTTACCCTGTATAAATCGAAACAGAATACCGGACAAACGTACACAGGTTAAGGCTCCTTCAAATAGGCGCGACACGACACGCGACACAAAGGCACGTGCTGGCTCGGAACATAAAAGGCTAAGGAAGGAACACGGGTGGGTTTTAGTCAGTAAGAGTCTGACACTCCTTTCCACTCTACCCAGAGCGGGAGGGGTCATTTGACGATTTCCCATGCTCAAAAAAAAAAAAGTATGCGTCACATCCACGTAAAACGACCATCGCTGAGCTTAACCGTTGATAGCCGTTTTGCGTGGATGTGACGCATGTTTCCCGTACCTTTTCTATTTTATTTTTTGTGTCATGTTCACGGCAAATAACCGTAGTTTCTTTCTTTCTTTTCTTTCATAATGCTAAGACCTTATGCGAGACAAAGCCCCAGCGCTTCATAACTAAACAAGAGAACCAAGAAACGACTGCTAAAATAAATAATCAAGTATGTGTATTTCTACGTATTGCATGTTGGAACGTGGTAATATAATTGTACATTTGGAATAACACAACAACAATTAAGAAACTTTATGAACATGAAAATAATATTAAGCGAGACCTCTCCGTGTCTTTTCGTAATGTTCTGGTTTAAGGGCACAATTTCCTTTCCTTGTAATTGGGTGCTTAAAAACGTTAACCTAACACTAGAACAAGATACCTCTGAGACAATGAGAAAATAGAGTGGAGAGGTTGCGCGTTGATGTCCTCGCTAGTCGGTATGTTTGATTACTTATTATTAAACTATCACGAATAGCTGTTACTAATAGAATTAATAGATTTCCTTATAAATTGCATATCCCTTACCAACGCACCAAAATGTATATACTATAAATTCGTACTGTATGGCTATTCGAATTTATAATAAACTAACTGCGCCACGCTGTTTCACCCGCATAGATGATGATCCCGTGGTAATATCGGGATATAAAGTAGCCTATATGTTAATCCAGGGTATCAGCTACCTCCATACAAAATTTTATCTAAATTGATCCAGCTGTTTGAGCGTGAAGAAGAAACAAACATACATACACACACACTCACAAACTTTCGCCTTTATAATATTAGTGTGATTACTAAATGGCTTTAAAATGCCTTAATCTAAACATGTTTAAGCGCAAACTCTTTGATCTATCTATAAATAAATGTTATTACTCAACAAAGGAGTTCCTGACTGATAAATAATTATAAAATATTGTTTAAATTTAGCTTTAAGTAAATTTATGTACTCCAGAAAAGGTAGAATGTATAAGACTATGACAATCACAACACCTTATTGTACTATATTCTTACAAATAAACTGTTCTTTCTTTCTTTAAAAAACTAGCTGCACTCCGCGGTTTCACCCGCATATGTGTCAATCCCGTGGAAATATCGGGATAAAAAGTACCCTAGGTGTTAATTCTGGCTATAAACTCAAACTCAAACTCAAAGCATTGATTTCAATTAAACCTTGTACAGGCACTTTTGAATTGTCAAAATTAAAATAGTGCGTCAGTTAGTCAGAAAGTTGAAGCTAGTAGTTGCCCATTCCAAAACGTAGATCTCTATGGAGAAGAACGGGCAAGAAACTCCATGGACACTCTTTTAAATCAAGATATTACAAATCGTGGGTACATTATTATTGTTGTTTCTATATGTGAGAACAATGTAAAAAAAAAACACAAATGAAGAAACATTTCAAAATATAAGATTAAAAATAAGCCTTGGCAGTTAAGAAATGACCAGTCTCAACCGACGGCGCCCGTTCACGAACATGACGTAGGATCAGCACCATCTAGCTCAACCATTTTGTAGGGAACCGAATGATCCAACACACGCGCCACCATCGATGAGACATTTAAGTAAGCATGACATGTTCTCAACCGCCATGGGCTCTTTCAAGTCAACATGAAAAAAAAATCATAGTAAACGAAAACATGGTTCTTACATTTACAAAATTTAAAAATGCTTCTAAATTATACAATGCTTCTAAATTATAAACTAACTGTGTGCCAAACACACTCACAAACTTTCGCCTTTATAATATTAGTGTGATAAAAAAGGGTGTCCTCATGATAGAAGTGAAAACTTTTATATTTGTCTGATTTCAAAATCTGATGACGACTAGAGCCAAAACTACCCGATTCAGCGTCACCGAGTCGAGTGTGACGGTTCAGTTTCGGTCACTGTTCAGAAAGAGCACAAATTGCGGCTAGACATGTTTTCACTTAATTTTTTTCAAGTGACTACATGTCACTTGAAATATATCAGTTTAAAAAAATATATAAATTTTGGTGTGTAAACGTCACACACGTGTAGGGAGTCGTTATCTCAACACGAAAAACAAAAAAAAATATTTTCATAACTCGTACTTCAAGCAACAATAAATATAAAATAAATATTGATAAATATTGCACATCGACCTTTACCTTTTTTGTTTTTTTTGTACCAAGATAAAAAATAATTATCAAACGAAGCAAATCATAATTGTTTTAACAGCTCCTAATAGATACCGGACTGTTTGTATTTCGTGCGACAGAGATAACGCTCTACGAAGCCGAAATTAGCCGATTGTCTCTTTCCAAAGGTCGATGTGCAATATTTATCGCCGAGTACTGTACTACAAGCGGTCATTTACCCCAAAAAAAAAATACAGTAGCACTCCAGGAGTGCCGATAGAAGTGAAAACTTGAAAAAGCATATTAATTATATAAATATGTTTGAAGGTCATTCGTCCCAAAGAAAATGTACCAGAGGTGTCGGTTACGGTAACAGTGTCGCGAGTTCAATGGTTTTTTCCCCATCTCAAAAAATGTCCAACGCGCCTAAAGAAGTAAAATATATGAATGTTTTTTTTTTATATCATTTTATTATATCATGTTTAGATATCGTATATATCTTTTTATAGCGAAATTCGCGATTTAGCGAGTTTCGGTAGCTAATTTAATTTGATGCTGTAGAGTGAATTTTATTGAGGTAAACATATTGCTCTGGGGTTATGAAACCGAACCATTTTCATATCAAAGTTTCACTAGATACCAGCTAGAAATCCAACCAAAATGACAGAAGGAATAGCATATCCATACGTCACGATTTTCAAACGATTTATCTGACGTTTCCAACTAACGATCTTTTAGACTTTGTAGGCCATTTGGGGCGTCACATTTTTCAGAAAATTTGTTCATATGCGAAGGATGAAAATGCATCATGCAAAGAATAAATTGTAGGTGATAGATGACAAAGCGTTAGATTACTCTGCGCTACACAATTACGAATGATCACTGTCTTTAGTCAAAGCAACAAGATTGTTGACGAGCAATAGACATGGGAATTTTCGGTATGTCTATGTTTCAAACTCAAAGCATTTATTTCAAATAAACCAATTACAAGCACTTTTGAATTGTCAAAGGGTCGGTCAGTCAGAAAAGCGTAGTAGGTTCAGACAACAGCACATCAAGCTACTACAATCTGTCAAATTTCTTTAATAGACTTTCAATTTTATTGCTGAAGCGTAAGGTTCAAAGTTGATTGAGAAAATTTGACAGTTTCGGGTAGCTTGATGTGCTGGCGTCTGTACCTATGGAGAAGAACGGGGAAGAAACTCCACGGACACTTTTAAATCATAAAATTGTTACAAAATATTGGTTACATCATTCATGTTGAAATTATACATGTGAGAATGATGTAGAAAGAGGTTTTACGTTGTGGTAATGCAATATGCAAGTGTTGGTTCTAGTGTTGCCCAAAATCGGTCTTGGTCTTGCAGTCTTGGTCTTGCAGTCTTGGTCTTGTTCTTGCATTTTTGCAAGACTAAGACCAAGACCGACTTATTGTAGCAAGACCAAGACCAAGACTGAACCCTGCAAGACTTGAGCAAGAACAAGACTAAGCCTGCAAGACTCTTGCGTCTCGCAGTTAAGTCAAACTGAGATTTGGGCGTTATAGTAGGTATTTGGTTTCAATCCCGATTTTGATAGACGTTCCCCAGTATCAAAACCGTATCGTCATAACACTAAAAGGTATTGATTATTATATGTTTCGACTACTTATTAAGTAGGTAGGTAGCGTGTTACTTACAAATTTGTTCCCATATGTGATAAAAATGTACCTAGCATAACTATCTAGCAAAGTTCATTTCATACCTTGTAGGTATATCTACTTAGAGTATTATACTATACTTGTATAAGTCTAATGTGCAGATCTAACGTTAGTAGGTTGATAAAAGTTATGTAGGTATTTATGTTTCAAAGTTTATATTATTCTTCTATTCAGAAAAATTTAAAACTAACAGCGAGTCGAGTAGGTCTAGTACTAGTAGCAGTTTTTAAGCCAGCCGATGTTATGGTACAGACGCCAGCACATCAAACTATTACAATCTGCCATATTTCTTTAACAGATTTTCAACTTTATCGCTAAAGCATTAAGGTTCATGGTTGATTGGCAAAATATGACGTTCCGCGAATAAACTGTTGGTCGGTCAGTGTATTACGTACCTACTTATTTGATAATTTACGGACAAAGACGCCGCCGCCGCGCGGGGATTTCCGCAATCTTCCGCATTTTATGTCAGGTTCAAGCATTTATGCACTTTATTGTAATAATTTAAAGTTTATTTTCAAGTGCATTAATAATACGAGGAGACCGCTTGGCGCTGCGGTCCCTTTGTCGCGGCATTTGAAAGCGAATAGCGTAGGTACGAACTACGAAGATAGTGTTGACCTCGTAAATGAACTTTAGCAATACAGCTGATCAGGTAGCCCTTTCGAGTTTTATTTACATTGCTGTTTTAAGTGAAACAAGTGAATTTATTATTTTTTAATTGAAAATCTCATTAAGTCAGATAGAAATAATGATTTTATACAGTTTACAGTAAAAAAAATTGCAGAAAAAAACGTAAAAATTAAAAAAAGCCGACGAAAAATTTCAACGCATGGGGGTCCAGAATCATGTACTGAATCCATGGTAAGCGCGTCGATGTCCCTGCCACCCAGCAATAGGCTAATAGGTATTTGAATGTAGTCTAGTCTAAGTAGTAGAGTCTCGCAAGACTTGCGAGACTCTTGCTGCAAGACCAAGACCAAGACCAAGACTGAGAGCGCAATACCAAGACCAAGACCAAGACCAGGTGTATTGACGCAAGACCAAGACCAAGACTGGCTAAGGTCTTGTCTTGGTCTTGCATTTGGGCAACACTAGTTGGTTCTGTTTTTTGTTTGTTTGTTGTCTGTTTTTTTTCAGATATTGTTACCCTTATACCAATTTATTTGGGGTCGGCGCAACATCTCTTTTTCTTCAATACTTCTCTATTAGAAGAAAGAAAAAATTGTGTATTCTGCACAAACAAAACGCACATTACAAATTAATTTATCACTATAATTCATTGTTTGCTGCACCGGACGACGTCAATACGTCGGCGTCGGCTGTCGCTGAAAACCAGCGCTGAGGCTCTGTCTTGCATACGCTCGCAGCATAATGATGAGCGATAGCCGTTTTGCGTGGATGTGACGCATAAAGAAAGGAAGAAAATACATTTATTTAGCACAGACTAATAGACACACAATAGACCAGATAGTTAGATAATAGTCGTAAAATGAAAGGGCAAAGTCTGATGTAAGAAATTAGCAGGAAAGTGTGCCTCACGACTGCGCCAAAAAGGCCCAGCATGGCATGGCCCGCATGTTTCCCGCAACCCCTTTTTGTGTTTATGTTCTTTATTGCGTCATGTTTACCGCAAATAAACGTATTTTTCTTCTTTTCTTTCTTTCTAAATAAATAAAAGCTGTTTTACAAAAATAACTTTAATTTCGGGAGTCGGTGTCTTTGGTTCCGCATTTTCGTTTTTTGCCACCGACTTCCGAAATTAATGTTATTTTTATAAAAAAGCTTTTTTTTACGTGTTCTACGCCCGCCTCAAAGAAATGTCATCAGCAACTGAAGGGGCCCGTTAGGGCTAAAACCTGTCGGGTCAGCGGGATTGTCCGAAAGGGTTAGCGCTGGCCCGGAACATAAAGGGCTAAGGAAGGAACATGGGAGGGTTTTAGTCAGTAAGAGTCTGACACTCCCTTCCGCTCCACCCAGAGCGGGAGGGTCATTTGATGATTTCCCATCCTCAAAAAAAAAAGCTAAATTACTAACGACATCTGTCGGCAAGTTGGCAGTGTCACACACATTTCTTTGCCGACTAAACCGTCGACAATTGGCAAGTTCGGGCTTGTTCAAAGATTAGCTTAGCTGGCATAATGCCATTGTGACGGTTGACCTGCACATATTGAGCAGTATATAGTGCTTAGGACGGGATCGTTGGCCCAGATCTAGATACACCTAGAGTGGGCTGTGGAGTGAGTAAAGTTTGATAGTGAAGGATTGAGGGATCTATTTGAATTTAGAAAAGATTTGGCTAGTGAAGTGGACTGAGAGTTTTGCTTCCATATTTATTGGGTGAGCAGTGGGGGTAACGGCCCCGATTTACAAGTCGTAGGGCGTGGGTTCGAACCTAGAAAGGCGCTTTACTTTGTGTAAATAATTTCATTACCACTGCTCTCAAAACAATGAAAGAAAACAACGGTAGAAACCGGCACGTCCTAGCAACTTAAATTTGAAGACATGTGCCATCTACCATCCCGCACTGGACCCGCGTGGTAGATCCCACTCCCTCTCCAGGAGAGGAGTGTCTCAACAGTGGGAATATTTTAAGCTGATTATTTATTGGGTTTACTGCTAAACTATGTTAAAGAATTTGCATCTGTGTTTCTCCAATGTGCCATTACACATATAAATATGACCCAAATACCGATGAAAAGATGTTTTAACGCAAGTTGACTTAGTAAGAAAGTGTGTATTTAGATTAAAGTGAAAGACACCATGGCTCAAATATAAAAAAAGAACCCTTAAAAATTATTTATTCCATTTTTGTATAAAATATTAATATTATCTTTATAAGAATACGAGCTTCCGCCCGCGGCTTCTACCGCGAGGTACCTATGTCGATAAAACTATCCTATGTCCTTCCCCGTGATGCAATCTATCTTTCTGCCAAATTGTATCGAAATCCGTTCACTGGTTTAGGCGTGAAAATGTAAGAGACAGACAGACAGTTACTTCCGAATTTATAATTATGGATTAAGGTATGAACTTGTTTATTCTTATAGTATGATTTTATTGTAACTATTCCAATATTCAGATAATTTATCAATATGTTCCTTTCTTTATAAAAACTTCTTTGGATTTCATGAAACATGAATGAAATGTCTGACGAAAAGTACGTTCAACTTTTTAAATTATTCGTCAAAGAAAAACTTTAGTTCAAAGTAATATTTCTGTTAAAAACGAATTAAATGAACGCGGAATATTCAAAGATTATTTCTATAAGGCATACAAATCGGAACGATTATAGGTCAAAACCGGAAAAAGTTGAGTGAAATCAGTAAGCAAGCGTGTTTATAATATCAATGCTGTTTCCTTCGACTTATGTATGAGAAGAACCCTTTGCCCCCCGAGGGAGGATACAAATGAGGCTAATGCTAACACAGCTTTAGCTGTTAACATAATAAATTTAAGGCATAAGATATTTTGGAGAGGAACTAAATCTCCTTTTTTGGCGACAAACTAAATCCTACCCGTGTTACTACTGAAGTGAAAATACTCAAAGTACAGACGCCAGCACATCAACCTACCCGAAACTGTCAAATTTTCCCAATCAACATTGGACCTTATGCTTTAGCGATAAAGTTGCAAATCTATTAAAGAAATTTGACAGATTGTAGTACCTTGACGTGCTGGTGTCTGTTCATACAAGTACCGATGGTAACAATACTGTCTTCTTTCTAACGTATCGATGGCAAAAAGTTCAAACATATTTGGCCCAGAATTCAGCTGCGCGAACTCCGATCACTGACGCAGTCACAGTCATAAAATCATCAAGTGCACAGGGCATGCGGTGCAGGATGGAAGGTCAATTCTATTTGCGGAGGTGTTCCACATACGCACTTGAGTTACAATAATGATAATAAAACTTTATCAACAGACAACAGTGAATCCATACATTAGTGGTAGTAAAGAAAACTAAAAACTAATCACATTTCTACAAATATTACTAATATTCTTAACATCACTTTACTTATAAGAATAATAAAATAGTGTAATTTCTAAAGCTACCTATTACATAAGATAACGCAGTCCTTAGATAAGTTATCACCAGACCACACTCCCGCAAGCCTAATATATTATATTAAGCGGTTTAGTTCAATTGTCGCGAACTCTGACCACATTTGGCCTGTGGTCGCCGGGGACAATTATCGAGTCTAAATCCAGGGCATTAATAACCCAGATAGCCATGCACTTGACTTGTGGTTAAACGATTGCATAATACTGTCCTCGGCAGCGGTCCAGATTTGTGGGGTTTTAGAAAAATAGATATGTGCTAATTCTCAGTTAGGATGTGGGCAGGAAGGGGCAGTTCTTTTTTCAGAAAGGCTGTGTGGGACCATCTTATTTATCGCACGAGCCAGCTATTGTGAGTTAGATTAATCTATGAATCATTGTCAACATCATCCACATCCTGGCTTCACTCACAGCTGAGCATAGGTCACTCTTTGCTTGTACCCATGTCCACGTTCTTGTTTTATCCGCGATGGCAATAATGTCGTCTGTCATGTTGTCTATGGATCAATACTTTTTTGAAGTGAAAACTTCTTTAGCGGCGTTGTACACTTTTTTTTGTAATGGGTAAAAAATGTTAAACTCGCGTCAGGACACGTGACCTGATCGAAAATTCGTAAGACATATGGCCGTAGCCGGTACCGCGCGTATTTTGTTTATACGACGATTCACAAAATACACACGTAATTGTTCAAGTTTTCACTTCTGTCGGCACTCCCGGAGTGCCACTGTTTTTTTTTTATAACAAAAAGTTTGTAAAGTTATTTGGGATTCATTCACACATAAACGGCAGAACTAATTTGAATGAAAATGGAATACCTAAAACATACCGAAACAAAGTTTTGTTTAATGAAAAAAATCTGTATTCGCAATCTTACTTACAACATTCAAGGAGAGGGGAACAATATTTTAAATAAAACCAATCACCGTCGAGAAATTAGTATGATGTAGCGTATGATATTCTTCCTTGCCTCGAGATGTCGCTATCAATCCTTGGATGTGTGTTTATGGAGTAAGAGTTCACAACAATAATGTTTTCGTAGAATTTAATTGCATTGCACTTAAGGCTCCTACAAACAGGCGCGACTCGCGATATAATCGGGCGCGTCACAAAGGCTCCGCTCGTTGCGCGACATGCGGTGCCTTTGTGTCGCGCGCGATTTTATCGCGTGTCGCGCCTGTTTGTAGGAGCCTTTAGTTATCTACCGCATACCTACGTAAATGGCGTTTGTATTCTACGTCAAATACCGCGGATGCATGCAGGTCACTCACGACATTTATTTTGTCTTTCGTCAAAGATTGGGGATGCTTATTATCATAAATAGTTTTCTTTACTCTAGAATACTGCCTAATAGAGAAGTGGTAGCCATACTAGTAAAACTGCTTTTAAATAATTTTATTTATATAATCTCTTACCTATGATATTCATCTTTAATTTTATAGCCATAGTTACCCCTTTATTACATCACATACAGCCCGGTTCAGCTGACCTGGATAACACAATATTGTTTTACGTTAGAAATAAACGGCCGGTGCATATCAATTCAATTTATCGGCGGCTTTTGAAGACATTATTTACGTTATGACATAACGCTGTGTGGAGAATAGTGTGGGCTATCATAAAACAAACACAATGGAAATATTTAAGCTCAGTGTAAAATAGAGTAAATATTCGGACGATTTTCTGAGTATTCTGTCAACAAACGGGTGGATTTTAGTCAATAAAAGCCCCTCTCCGCCCAGAGCGGGAGAAGTTATTTGTTAACTTCCCACACAAAAAAAAGGTCATTGACATGCAAACTGTTACAACAAATTCAGCACAATGATTCTAGACCCCCAAGCATAAAATTGTTCATAGATTATTTAAAAAAATCTGATGTTTCATACAATACCTATACGATCAAAAAGTGTGGATAAACTGTTTTTTTTTTAAATAACAACAAAAAAAATTTTACCACAATTTAAAAAAACCCACTTAAGTGCGAGTCGGACTCGCGCACCGAAGGTTCCGTACAAATTTGTAGGTAAGTATGTAAATAATCCATCACGGGTTTTTTTAATCTAACTACAAATTTGCGGTTTTCGGGTTTTGGTTTTGCCCTTTCCTTGCGCTACATGACCTTGCTTCTTGCCAAATTTCATGATATCGGGAAGATCTCGGGATATCATCGGGGATATCGGGATTTTCGGGAAGTATCCTATACATTTTGATTCCCTTATGAGTGTCGAAATATACGTTTTTTTGGGGCATAACCGGCCGTATCTTTTTTAACGTTAACTTAGCCGATACCTCTACGCGTTCCCGAGATAAAGGGTCTTGATATACAGACAGACGGACAACAAAGTGATCGTATAAGGGTTCCGTTTTTTCCTTTTGAGGTACGGAACCCGAAAAATAAATGATTCCAAAAATAATAGACCCAAATTCAAATCTAAGGCCACAATCACACTACAATAATGCCCTAATTCGTGCACATTCAAGACGTCAGAATCAGCGTGCATTTTTCACCGAATTTTCATAAAACTCAGTAACAGTATGCGAGGCACGAACACACCGAATGTTATGCTCGGTCAAATAAATTAAAATTCCCATTGCAAGTGGCGAGTGGAATCGTGAGGAAACTGCCGTCACCATGTTTTTCTGCACAGAAATAACATTTTAACGAAACAACATTATTTTTTCGTGTATACCTGCAAATTATTTTTACATGTGCTCTTTTGTTTTTTTTTTTTAATTCTGTTAAAGGGTTGACGAATTGGGTCAAAAACTATAATGATCCACTGAAAGGACTAAGAGCGGAACCCGAACCCTTGAACATAGAACTATGTAGTAGCTAAATATCCCAAAATATATAATCGTATCTCTATTTTATACGAATAACCAGAGTTACTTATGGATTTTGTTTACAAAAATCAAGGGGCACGAAATACAAATTTTCATATCACATGTGGGCGTTAAGGCGCGGGCCCACCGTGGTGCACGGAGAGGCTACGCACGTGCATTAAGCTTCGCTTTGGAAGAAAATGTATGTGATTGTATCCACTGCAACCCACGGAGAGGCTGGGCATGAATTGACGTCATTGATACACGCGTGGCTTGCTCGAATAGGCGGTTACATAGCTCAACGCTGGCGACGTGGGTCTACGTTTCTACTAGAGGACACGAATATGACCCACGACTATGTACAGCTCGCTTATCACAGCGCAGTTTTCAGTCAGTTTTTTGTCCGTGGATTGCAGTGGCACGTGCGTAGCCCCTCCGTGCGCCGTGCCACGCTATACATAGTCGTGGGTTATATTCGTGTACTCCAGTGGAAACGTAGACCCACGTTGTCAAACAAATTAATACACGCAGCTAAAATGCGCCGCGTGCCCGTGCACAGCATGCGCCGCGGTGGGCCCGCGCCTTTATTTCGGATTCGGGGAGCCTACGGGTTACACGACCGTTATTTCGTAGCACTTTCGTAGCAGTGCTACGAAATGGCTACGAGCGCCTACGAAGACCACTTGCTAAGGAAAATACAAATTTAATAATAACAAAGCCACAGCAAAGCAGTAAACCTAAGATAATATACGCTAAAGTTGCGAAATTCTTTGACAAAAGAGTCATACTTGTATCCAGTGAATATGTATATGGAATAAGAATTACTTATTATCGCTGAGGAATACGTACGTTTTATGACACCAAAGCTACGCTCAACTTAATACGTACGTAATCTCCTTACGTATATAATAAAATATACGTCAAAAGATAATAAGTCAGGTCATCAAAAAGTTTTATATCACAAATTATTAATGTTGGGCGATGAAAAAGTTTTGATTCGATTTTATGAGAAAGCGATCGTGTTTGTTGGTCGGTATAACGCGGTATAAGCATTCGAGATCCGATCAACAGATAAGATGTTGTAAAAACTTTGTTAATCAGTGTTGTTTTATTAAGTAGCCGATTTTTGAAGAGATTTCATCTTGGGAGTAGTCGAAAGTTTCAGTAGTATCCTTGTCTGTATTTTATGAAGGATTTGTTTGGTGTAGGTATTTCTGTATTTTGTACGGCCGAATTATGTCTAGGGAAAAATTATATTTGAATGAGAGGACTGTACCATAACCATAGGGATGTTCCCACTGTTCTCCTATAATGTTCCCACTGCTGGGACACTAGCCTCTTCTCTTCGAAGGATAGTGGGCTGTAATTCACCACACGAGCACAGTGCGGGTTGGTAGATGTCACATGTCTTCGAATTTTTGGTTCTAAGACATACCGGTTTCCTCAAAATGATTTCCTTCACAGTTTTGAGAGCATTGTTGAAAAAATTATTTCTTATTTTGAGAGGACTGTAATAGACATATTTATTTTTATTTATTTAATTAGGTTCACCAACAAATGATGACACTAATACAACCACATAATACATTTTGAAAATTAAAATAACAGTGCATCAATTACTTAAAGGTATACACAACATGCATAAAACAATGAATCAGAGAAATGAGCTAAATAAGCTAGAAATATATGCTAGATAAAAACTTTCATTTCATTTTCGAATAGAAAAATCTAATAACACGGTTCTTCCTAAGTCTTGACTTTACTATCCATGAAATAAACCTGTTATAACACATAAACTCTTCAGGTTCCACCTCGACGCTCTGACACCCCTCCTCAATTTTCTTTTCTAACATATTTTTTAATTCTTAACCTTATGACGATAATAAAACAGAATTAAACAGTGCACCGTCATTATACGGGACGTGTTAATTGGCCGCGCTAATCACCTGTTATATCCGAATATCTGCACGGCGGTATATCCGCGGGTATCCGCACGACTAATTGTTATTGCTACTTTGAATGGTTTATTTGCTATGCGCAGCAGAATTTATGAGTGTGTCCCAGCACTAGTTGAGTGATACTTTTTTTAATATCCGAATTTTTGGTTGACAAATATATTTTTTGTCGCGTTTATTGAATAAAAGACTTCGTTCGGAAAAAAACAGTATTTCTTTCTTTGTAATTAATTAAATTTTTTGATTCCCTTTGATTATTTTGCTTATTTTTTCATAAACATGTACATGTACATATTATTATTTTAAATGTTAGCTTATATTATGTAAATATTATCTTGATTTTGTAATTAATCTAGTGAAATCGCACAAACATATTTGTCAGTATTTATATATGTTCCTCTTTCCTTTGATTACATATTTACATTTCGTACATTTTGATGAAATGTACGAAAAAGGGTATTTATTAAAATTACCCATAACGTTCGCAAATATAAAAAATCGCTCAATAATCAATGACTGACGGGTCTGTAGATAGACAACGACTGCTAAAGCTTCATAGATTCACTTTCCATATTCCGGCACATAAATATTCATAAAGAAAGGGGAGTAAGTATTTTAGAGGAGAGAAAAGTATACAAAATAATGTACCGCTTTACGCCCTTTACGCTCGAGAAAGCTTTGGGGGAAGAGGGGTCGAAGTGGCACCGTCACGATACAATTACCTCCTACGTGCCGATGGGGACTCCCTGCGAATGACAACACCCTAATAACCCAACCAAACAAAAAACAATTGAAGGAACCCATTAAAACTATCCAACCAATTCTCATCTAACTTTCTCAGATTTTCATGATTTACTTGATAAACCAATAAATCATACCTTACCACGAAAAATATGAATAAAATTGAGTGAATCTGAATAAAGCGAACCGTAAGAAATAATATTTCATTCCAACGCCGATCAGTAGGTACATTTAGATGAGACAGAATAAGTAGTGGAAATAAAAGAGCGAATACTGAATTTATGAATGCGATGAACCGTGAGAGTAGTGACGATGAGTGGGAGGGGGCTACATGCATATTTGATTCCGTCATAAACTCAATTTACAGCTAATCCCATCTCAGATTGTCGAAGAAATAAAATTTCACACGCCGTTGGTTCACTCGTGAATGTAAATAGGGTAGGCGCGAGGATGTGAGTGGAGCACGTCAGTGGCGGGGCGGGGCGCGGGGGGGCGCTAATAAAATATACTCGGCTGAGTTCACGGCTCATTTAGCATGAGACGCCCGCGCCGGCAAGAAGCTCGGCGACAATTTAATATTTCGCCTTTAATTCCAAACACTAAATTAAGCACCGCCCCGTAATCTCGAGCTGCGCCGTTAAATTTTTGTCCCCGTGATCAGTATCGGCGGGTGATCGATTTTACGGGCCTACCGGTCTTGCGTTTCGTACGGTTGTAACTTTTTAGTGCTCCTTTTATTACGACAAACGATTTTAATCAAGCGAGTTTTTGTTCAGGGCGGACGCCATTAGCGCCCCGAGTCGGAATAAAATTCGAAGTTAAGTCGCAGTCGAGACTCGAGAATTTGCTTTTAAGTTCGTTTGATAGGTCGCTTCGGCTGCGTTTAGTGACCTTTATTTTACTCTATAAAATAAATCTATACAAACTGCTATTTGAATTTTCAATAAAGTATCCACGGGAGCTCAGTGATTCCACAGTTAATCGTGGTCTTATTCTGAGAAACTTTATTGCGTTGAAAAGGTTGTGAAAGTCCGATGTGCTGCCAAAGCATCGCCGGAAAGTTTTTAAATTCAAGAAAATCACTCGTGAAAGTCTCATTCGTGTCTAACAATCCTCAAAAAGCGCTGTAAGAACAAAGTTGAGCAAGCTCGGGCTCCCGCGGCTTGTACTAAACTAGACTAGTCACGAGAAAAATCTTGTAAACCTTTAAGAACAACATTATCTGGTAAAACTTTCTGGCAATGCTCAATAATGCGAGATGCCTAACAAGCTCTCTTGTTAAAGTCTTCACCAATTAGAAATATTAAAAAAAAACTAACAAAATTACTATTAGATATTTATTTATTTTATAATTTATGTACACACAGTAAAATACATAGGGATATGACATGATTATAATTTGAGTACAAAGGTACTGCTTATTTCTTAAGAAATTTCTTCCAGCAGAGCTGCGAAAGGAGAAGTAAGAAAGAAGAAATGTAGACAATAGTTTGTGAGAACAAGAAGAGAAAAATATGAATGTGTGAAGTCTAATACTAGAATATTAAATAAACCTACACATATAATGCAAAAAGAAATAACATAAAAAAATAATTAAGATATAAATGTTATTTGCTGATTTTTTAGCCGATAATTTACTATAATTAAAACTTTTTTAGATTGAGACCTCGTAAGTAATTAGTATATTTGTATAGCTATAATGCTCATAATATTCTTGCATGCCTTTAATTTTTTTTTAGGTGGGAAATTACCAAATAACTTCTCCCGCTCTGTGCGGAGCGGGAGGGCGTGTCAGACTTTTACCTACTGACTAAAACCCACCCGTGTTCCTTCAGTTGCCTTTGCCAGGGGCCAGGGTATCTCTTTATCTCTTTCGAACAACCGTCGACACTGGCAGGCACAGGCATCAGCCCTAGCGGACCCCGTCAGTTAATGCTGACATCTCTTTGCATGCCTGTTTTTTTTTTTTGAGGAAGGGAAATCATCACATGAACCCTTCAGGTCTGGGTGGGGCCGAAGGGAGTGTCAGACTCTTACTGACTTAAAAACCACCCGTGTTCTTTCCTTAGTCCTTTATTCCGGGCCAGCGGTAACCTTTTCGGACAATCCTGCTGACCCGGCAGGCTTCGGCCCTCTTTGCATGCCTTACATGCGTTGCGTGCCTTAAAGGCAGAATGTACAAGAAATCTAACATTAATTATAATAACGTACATTCTTTGCAAATAAATATATTCTATTCTATAGTAAACGGCGAATAAAACTAAAAAACAATTCTCTTCACAGCTATGAATGATGAGAGTACCTTTTTTTCTATTTCATTACTTACATCACTTCAATGTTTTATTGAATTCCAAGGTTTATTGAACTTGAAGTGGAGAGTTTGAATATTAATTTTTTTAGGGTTCCGTACCTAAAAAGGAAAAATGGAACCCTTATAAGATCACTTCGTTGTCCGTCTGTCTGTCCGTCTGTCAAGACCCTTTTTCTCAGGAACGCGTGGAGTTATCAAGTTGAAATTAATATCAAACACTCAAGGCTGCAATCCCTTGACGCAGTGAAAAATCAAACTTTTAAGTCAACGTAATCAAAAGCTACGGGCATTAATTATGTTCCATTTATGCCGCATATTTTGATACTCGCAAGGGAATCAAAACTAGAGGGTACTTCCCGTTGGCCTAGATTCATGAAATTCGGCAAGAACCAATGTCATGTAGCACAAGTAGTAACCGTACATTTGTAATTATACAAAAAAAAAAAGTTTTTGGTGATTACAAAATCATTTGCAGTTGGTTAACTAACCGCGACCTACGTCGATATATGGGGATATTAATTTACTCATGACTAAGTAAATTTGTCCCTCAATCAAGTTTATCTCTTCGTTAGAGCAATATTCAGTGCATTCATAGTTTATGAACTTCAGTAATATTATCTAATTATTTTGGTGAATGTAGCTGTACATTACCTAATTGCTTACACTGTTATAGGTACTTATTATTCTATAAGTACATAGCTTTGTCAAACGAAAAAACGGGAAAAATATCCGAGACACGATTTCCGTGATAAAACTATTTACATACCTAAAATTTTGTACGGAACCCTCAGTGCGCGTGTCCGGCTCGCTCTTGACCTTTTTTGTTCTATATTTTCCATTACACTTCCATTGAGGAGACTTCCAGAATGGAATAAGTAGTATTTTTGGAACAAAGTTCTTTAACGCGGCTTGCAGTGAGACTAAACTGGTAGAATTCTTCACGTAAAGTAAAAGCGTTATGCTCCGTGCCTTTCTATATTAGAAAGAGACAGAGAGAAAGAGAGGTAGTTTTCGAGGGTGCTGAATCCAATTGTCTGGTCAAAATGAAAAGCCAAGAAGGCGGCAGCGAAAATTTTCAAAATTGAGAAACTCCTCCTTTTTGAAGTCGGTTAAAAATTATTACATTACCTACTACAATAACGCTAGCTTCAATAATCTGTAATCGTCATTTATTTTCGTTGTTTGTTTGTGTTTATTTATGTATCTATTATAATATATTATTTTGCACAAATGACAACCTCATTTTTTGTACCCACGCAATCACTGTCCATTTCAGCGGGATTGTCCAAAAGGGTTACCGCTGGCCCGGAACATAAAGGGCTAAGGAAGGAACACGGGTGGGTTTTAGTCAGTAAGACTCTGACACTCCCTTCCGCTCCAACCAGAGCGGGAGGGGTCATTTGATGATTTCCTATCCTGAAAAACAAAATCACTTTCCATTCCAAGGTTGCCTGGATGAGATCGCAGAAAGCGATAAGGCCGCCCATTGTATGTTTTGTAGTGATAATTGTATTTTTTGTTATATATTTTTTGGTGTACAATAAAATATATATGTATAAATATAAATAATTAATAATCTTGATTAGCAATTTTTAAATTAGCACTGAAATCATTGTCCTCTCGAACACCGCTGTTATAAAATAATAATAACTCAGTTTCCATAAAGCTTATAACAAAACCAGTTGGACGTACACATAAAACACTATACAATGATCGTAAGTTTGTCACATATAATTTACACATTCACAACGATAATCTAACAAAATCACGCTCGCATTGCCAACTTTCTAGTGCTCACAGCAGTGAATCTGATTATGACAAAGTATCTAACGTCCAAAATTCCAAATTTCCGCTAATTAACAGGCCAAAACTTCTCTCCAGCCTTAAAAAGGAAAATATAAACTTTGTCAAAATTCGATTGTGGGAGAAAATCCCCTATTTTGCAAACTTTTTATGTTTCTTCAAGGGCTGAGTTCGTTCTCAAAACTTTTCATGTTCTAAGTTCCTTTTCTTAGTTCCTTTGCAACTGTTTCCTCTGAATCGTAATGCTCCTCTAAATTCGTACAAGCCACATATTGTCGGTATTTCGAAAGAATGGTTGTTAGAATTTTCTTTTCTTAAAGTTTAGAATGAAAACAGAAGCTTGGTGGATAGATTTTGTAGGCGAATTTCGGAGTTTTCTAACGTGAAAGCAGTATTTTAATTTCGTTTCATTGTAGAATATTTTTAAGCCGTGCCTACCAAGCCCGAGTTTTCAACCGTTTATATCGTAAGCTCGACTTTTATGTGAATTATTCTTAAAGTCGAGCTTACGATAACGTTTTTTTAATTAAACAAACGTTGAGCTCCTTAAGATAACTCCTCCTGAGTTCAGCTGCACGGTTACTGACAAATGTGTGCACTGACTGAGCAGGTCAAAAGACCATTTCAGACACCAATCTACATGGTCTTCACATGATCTGACCAAGACTATGTCTGGACTTCAAAGAGACCGTGACCTCTGAGTTTGTTTCGGCCTTCCTTCTCAGAGTAGTCAGATAGGAAACGCCGACCTCATCTAGTTTTTAAAATATGACTGACATGTAAAAGTGTTTGTACAAACCTACTTACAGAAATAAAATCATTTTAAATAATTTATCAAACATGTCCTTCTTTGCCTTTATTTTTATTTAATAAATAAAAATACAAGACTTTGAGGGTGGAATTCTGAGTTACGGGAACGTATACCGACGAACACCTTCATTTAGTCAATTTAACAAGCAAACTTTATGCACTAGAAGAATAGTATAACACGGGATTCTAAATAAACCAAGTGCAAGAGTAATAAGAGCATAAATAAAGACAATTTAGGTGTGTATGTTTCGTAATATGCACACAAGCTACATAGCTTCAAAACGTACAATTTAATTTATAAAACCGCGCAGAGAAGACGAATATACATTTTTCTATGAAACAAAAACTCTGGTGCAGTACGGGAATAAAACTGTATTTTGTACAAATTACATACTTACATGCTTACGTATACTCTCGCCTTCCATACATGGGGTTAGGCAAAAACTACAGAACGCCACCTGCTACCTGTTACAGTACCCGGCGATAAATATTGCACATCGACCTATTCGATCCTATCGATTTTATACAAAGAATAAAAATAATTATCAAAAGAAGCAAATTATAATTGTTTTAACAGCTCCTAATAGATACCGGACTGTTTGTATTTCGTGCGACAGAGATAACGCTCTACGAAGCCGAAATTAGCCGATTGTCTCTTTCCAAAGGTCGATGTGCAATATTTATCGCCGGGTACTGTACATGTCCTTGCAAAATCCTTTTGATTCCTTTACGTTCATATATCAGAGGGACAATTCTCGTAATTTTAAAAACGTGCACAGTCTGGACTTAGTCTCAATCTGTCATACATTTCCCTTCATTTTGACAAGTTTTTGACATTTGTTTGTCGCCGAGATGAGACTGCGTAGGATTCTTCATTGATCATCACATCATCATCACATCATTATATTTTTTGGAGACACATCAGCCGCAGTAGCGAGCTGTCTCACGTGTCAGAGGGATTTAATTTTTCATTTAGTGGATTTTAGTACGTGAAATTGGCAAAATTGTGGTGTTTGTTCCACAGAAGTCATTAATCAAGAGTTGAAGTTGAAATTGAGACTGCGTAGTCGCAGTAGAAAACGTTCAAAATCTAGTGATTTTGAAAGTTTTAAATTCCGAGAATTTGCCTCCTGGTCATACATGCAGATACTCTTTTCAATCTCTGTCACTACATCTTTTAAACCGCAACGTAGCCTTATAAATTAGTAACTTCTAGGACATACCGATTTCCTCACGATGTTTTCATTCACCGTTTTGAGAGCAGTGGTGATGATATCCCTGGCTGGGTTTGAACTTATGGCTCCTTCAAACAGGCGCGATACGACACGCGACACAAAGGCAACGCAAGTCGCGCAACGAGCTGTGCCTTTGTGTTGCGCGCGATTTTATGGCGTGTCGTGCCTGTTTGTAGGAGCCTTTACGAGTTGTAGGTAGGTTGGCCAGTGGTCACCACTAACCAAATTATTCGGAAATTCTAATATCCTTATGTAAAATATTTGACTTGATGATTTATTTTGGCACGTTCTCTCTAATGGCTTAGCAGTCTCGATGTAAAGTCAGGAAAATTAATTGTTTATCAAATCGACTACCTACCAACTTAAATTGAAATCAAATCTTTGACAGTTGTGAGAAATGGCTATGACATGGCAAATTAACGTACAGTCCTTTGACAGTTACTTTACCTCTGACCGTTGCAACCCAACATCAACTTTATTACAACAACAATAAAGTTCACTGTGATTTTGACAGACTTGTCAGTTGCAGCAACCCAATATCAACCTTATTGTCACGAAGTTAGAGATCAGTGCGATAATGACAGTGATGCAACATCAGAGGTAAAATAACTCAAAATGAACTGTAGTGTGCCAATTTCATAAATTATAAACTCTAACTGTACCAGAAAAGGTTAATTAATACTACGAAGTCTAGGAAACTCAATGCTAAACAGTGTACATTAAAAAACATGAAGCTACTTTTAGTTTAAAAACCTTTGTGTATAAAATACCAAAAATGGCACACCTCAAAGAAGTGTTGTGTCCCAGAAGTGTTACAAACACATTTACCTCTGGCAGTGTCGGCTCATACAAATTATGCTGTCGCATTCAAAGAGCTCCTGGCAAATTGTTAGCATACCCAGCTTACGTTGCCAACATAACTAATACTTGCATAACAAAGAAGATTGTGGCTGCATATTTTGATGCTGTGAGGTTTTATGAAAAATCTATATGCTAAATTATTGGGGCTTTTTGAAGGTTTTTTTTACTTTGTTTGGGATACAAACCAAATTCAAGAAATAAACTTAAGTATATACAGCTATGAGTCTATGACTTTCCGTGCCTCGGAAAGCACATTAAGCCGTTGGTCCCGGCTGTCATTCGTGGATCTTTGACAGGCGTTACGAGTAGTCAGAAGCCCGAAAGTCTGACAACCAGTCTTACCAAGGGGTATCGTATTACCCAGTACAGTTACGCAGATAAGCAGTCGCTCCATGTAAAATACTGGTATTCAGCTGCATCCGGTTAGACTGGAAGCCGACCTCAACATAGTTGGAAAAAGGCCAGGCAGATGATGATGATACAGCTAAGAGCCTTTTCTGGTCGAAACGCTCGGGTCATTGGGCCCGAGTAGGCGTCTCCATTTTAAAGAAATTTCTCGCTGACTAGTCGACACTTCACGTGGCCAGAAGGCTGGGTCGTTCTTTGGCCAAAGAATTAGCATTGCTGTTCAACGTGGCAATGCTGCCAGTCTTCTGGGCACGTTTTCGGATGACAACTATGCGGACGAGTACTTCGACGCCTAAGTGTCCTTTATTTTTGTATTTATTTCTATAGTTAGTTAGTGAGTCATTTAATTTAATACCTAGTGTAAATAGACAGTTATCTATACAAACAATAATGTTACCGCTCAATAAAAGTATACAATGGGCATTGTTCATATTTTTTTAAATGTTGTAATTGAAAAACCATTTTGAGGAATAGCGTTACTGATCATTACGGACTAATTAATTTTGAAAAATATTCATATGTTATTGATATTTTTGATAAAATACGATTGACCTTCTTTGCCCTTCAAATTACGTACGACTTTGGCCGTACAGTTTTGTATCGTTGCCTCAGAAAATAAAAAGTAAGAGGCAAGTATTGTCTACAATCTGTCAAATGTCAAATTATTGTAAATATGTCAAAAATATAAACATTCTTGTTTATATCTCATTATTACATTACATACATTATTTCAACACTCGACAATATTTAATATACTGGAAGAGTTATGGAATACAGGAAGTGCTTTGTTCCAACTTGCAGCAATAATAGTAATAATGTCGCCGCGTGCGTTATTATTCTATTTCTAAGTCGCCGTGTCGATTGTTCTAGTGACGATAGAGAGTAGTGTATTCCTTGGAGGACACTTACACATAAAAAAACCATTTGTAAATAAATACGCTAAGCTAGGATTCGATTATTTAAGACGTCTATTCGGCCTATTGACACTTTGACAGATGTGACATTGTTGAAGTTGTGTTGACAGATTAAAATTTTTAATTATGTACTAGTAAGGCAACGGCACTTAATCTTTATGCCACTGGATGACGTCACCTACCTTAAAAACTTAAAATAATTAAATAATTTTTATTAAAATAACTATTGAGCCAATCATCAAAATATTCAAATTAGTTTCTCAAAATGCTCTAAATTTACAAAAAATAAAATAAAATATAATGGTTAGAAAGTTTGGACAATCCCCATTATATGTAAAGCTACAACAGTATCAAGATACAGTTTCCTCATGTAACTATATCTACAACTAGATATCTATCCTGGGTCTTGTTACCTATTAGTTGATTTACGAGGATAAGAAACGAATCCGAAGAAAAGATTGGTGACCCTAATTAGGTAGCAACGGCGGGATCATTTGTACATATCCTAATGAAATCCATTAGAAATAAAGCAGGGCGAAAAAGAGTTTACACCATTGATTGGGTAAAGCACCCTCCGTCTCCTTTTTTCATTTCACATAAACACTGTTATCAGTGTAATTACGATGCCAAACGCACTCACACTTGGCAATCGTGCTTTGAAATACCAGACCTCGTTTATGAATAGTCGTTGTCTTAAAAAACCATAGTGGCAAAAGCCCGGAAAAAATCTGGGATAAATTTGAAAAAAAAAAAAAAACAAAATGCCTTATTGGTTTAGTGGTCGCAAGCGCTACTGCTGACCATGAGGTCCTGGGTTCAATTACAAGATTGGGCAAGGTTTTTTCCGTCAGGAATTTCTTTGTAGCAGCCCGCAGTCTGGATTTGTGCCCGGATGATGGCAATAGGTTCGTACCCTATTACATGGGACTTAAATATAACTGGCAAAATTTAGGTGTACTATACGAAATTTAGGTGTACTATACGAAATGTAGGTGTACTGTAGGCTGGTGCACCGAGTTATGTTCTGTTACCAAAATATGAGCACGAAGCACGGTTAATTGCGCATTACGTAAGGGTTCATAAACTAGTGCAGTGCTGATCCGGAGCCGCGTATCAAATTGGCCACGTAATCCCTCTGGCGTGGAGCCCGACACAAATAGGTGGACGGAATTCGATATGGTAGGGATTCTGAGGACGGTGGAGAAACGGTATGGAAACGATTTGTGAAGGTTTACTTTGGTTTTGAGCAGATACAAAATAAAATAAATATTGTCCTCCAAACCGTATTTCGGCCACGGCGACCAATCTCAACGGCGACTAGCCTTCGGCGCGGGAGAAATTATACACAAGTGTGCGCGCAGACAAAGGTGCACTCCCTCTTCCCTCACTCTCACAGTCCGATGGGACGGCAATCCGACATGACCGGAGTGAGATCAGGCACAGGACCAACAGATTAACGTGCTTTTCGAGGCACGGGGGTATCACACCGCCAACTTCCACGCTCTGGTCTGTTACTAAGAAATTCCTAATACTAAGCAAGATACTAACCAGCAGATACTAAGTAAGATTTTGTAACATGCTAGTTATATCTATTCTACATATATTCTATTCTTATAATAAAGCTGAAGACTTTGTTTACTTTATTGTTTGAACGCGGTAATTTCTCGAACGTCCAGTCGCATTTGAAAAAAAAAACAACCGACTTCCAAAAAAAAAACACGACAAAGTGAAAATAACTTTAATTTCGGAACCCGGTGTCGTTGTTTCTGTATTTTCGTTGTTTTACAGCCCACGCCCTAAGGTAAAATTAAAACCACAAAGAAAAAATAAAATACACAACACTTCCAGGAGTAACTAAATTTTCAGATCTTCTTTACTCAAAAAACTTAAAAAAAATCATTTCAAACGAAAAACTGTCATTGATAGACCAAAAAAAGGATCCTAAAACAACCGGCCAAGAGCATGTCAGACCACGCACAATGAAGGGTGCCAAAGTTAGGATGAATTTATCCCAAGAACAAACTTAACATTGCAGTTGAAAATCATGTTCTCCCATATATTCCAACGGCAAATGTAAGTTAGTCGACTATTACTCTCTAACTTATAAGGCCTAGTTAGTTGTGTTTTTCTTTTAACTCCGTTATCATATATTACTGCCGTGATTTTGTTCACATATCCTGTAAGCCCGGAACGGATCCCTGAATCAGAAAATGGTTTTAACACAGCAATAACCAAGGGATTGACGAGAAAAAAAATCATCCCCATTTTACATGCTTATCGGCGTGAATCATGCAAAATTACAGCTTTCTAGTACTAAGATTCTGTGAGCTAAGAAGCGGACAGACAGACGGGCATGGCGATACTATAAGAGTTGCTTATTGACTACGGAACCGTAAAAAGAACTCTTGTGCCAATTTGCCGTCGAGCAAAAATATTCTAAGTAGACATCTTTGTATCGACTTTCGACCGGTTCTCAAAATGTGTCCCCCCAAATAGCAATCCAGTTAGGCATCCCAGGTTTACCGCCCTGAATAACATCCTCTGCTTCGGCCGAAATGTGACTGAATACCAACCGATTGAGCTGTAAGTGACTGCTTTGCGTACTTGAACAGATTTTTACTTGCTTGTAGTATCTCCTTTTAGATTGGTAGTGACTTTTCATCAGAGAGATTTTTCACTCGATATTCTGGCTGTATCTATGCATAAAAGTTTTCTCTATCTGCTGGAATTGGTTTCCAGTTTTTCTATTATTTATTCTCTTTCGTGTCTTTTTGTATTATTTTTGTTGTTCCATGACCCACTTCCGATATACTCTAGTCACCAAATCGTTCTCATTGGAAAATGTAGAACCAAATTATAAGTAGCCGTTGCGGTCTCTTCATTTTCCATATTTTTACTGCAGTGGTAGTTTTCTTACCCAGTAAAAGACCCCAAATTGTTTCTTTTTAAACTCACATACCCAAAAATAACCCGTAATCAACCCAAACCGCCTCATCATAACCCAATCAGCTAATGCAATCCCTTTTCCATTCCCAAAATTTTGCATGCCACCCCACGATCTCTAATCCCAGGCAAAATAAACCAGACATTGAAATAGCTAAAAGATTGCAACGCGAAATCGTTTCTTAAACCCAAAACGCACGATTTAACACCAAAGCTTTGGTAAGACGAGTATTTCGGCAGCCGATTGCCCATTACGACGCGACGATACACGAAATTTCAATAAAACGCAATAGGCGACGGTATAGGAGCGTAGGGAGCGAGGGATCGCTAAGCAAGTTTGCTGGTTATCGCTGATAGTTCGACGGTTCAACGAGGTGAATTTTGTACGTTTTTTTTCTTGTATACGGTATTTTGTTTGTTCTACATTTCTTTGATCCTTTATTTTTACGTTACTACGGCGTGCGATGCTTGACAGAACTTTCAGCAAGGTTATAAAAACTTACTTCCAACAACTGGAGAACTCGGATTTCAGTACAGTTGTTTGGTGGATAGTGTCAGTGATAATAGTGATACCTTGGCGTAATCAGCTTATATGGTCCCACTGCTGCGACACAGGAGTCCTCTCTTTGAGAGGGAGTGGACTGCAATCTACCACGGGTTTCCAGTGCGGGTTAGTACATGTCACATGTCTTCAAATTTTTAGTTCCAGGACATGCCGGTAGTGATACCTTTCTATTGTCTAACCATTTGCAACCCAATACAGCTCCATAGAATCTAATCACCAGGAAAAGCCGGAAGCATCTTCAAATTCAAGTTTCTGTTAAAAGAGGGGAGTTAACTTAGTATAAAGTGAGGGGGCTCCAATCAAGGGTATCCCTAATTTCCTGAGGGCTGCGATTTGATGTACAGAACACATTATTGAATTCTGTGATCATCGTTAGGGGGCGATTTTTGGAATTGCTTATTTTGCCTAGCGGGGTGAAATAAATAGTGAATGATTTTTGTACAGATTAAATGATATCAAAAGTTGAATTGTGATTCTAATTATGCACGGAGATAGAATACAGGCTGGCAGGTACATCGACACGCGTCCTGTTATCATGAATTCAGAACATGATTTTGAAGCCCCACTGCTAAATAACCGGCGAAAATTTTCAACACAAGGGGCGTTAATATTTGTCGTCGAAATTTTTTTGAAGTGAAAACTTCTTTAGCGGCGCTGTGTACTTTTTTTGGAATGGGTAAAAACTTCTAAATTCGCGTTAGGTCACGTGACCCTGATCGTAAGATTCGTAAAACGAAAGACGCACGTTGTTGAGGACAGCGCCATCTATGCACATCGGGAAGAACTACGAGGGCCTCGCGTACTAACTACGTAGTTCATCCAACAACGACGAGATGGCGCTGAACCACGCATATATAACTGACGACGAGCTCCATGGGCTTGCTTCTCTTTCCACTGCCGCGACCAACACCACGAACTGAAGTCTATCCTGTGTGCTTATTTGTAAATCTGAATAAATTCCTTTCACGAGAAGAATAAACCAGTCACTTTGGTCATCATACCTGATTTGCAAAAAACCCTATAAAATAAGGAACACACCTTAACACGCGTGTTTTGTTTATAAGACGATTCACAAAATACACTCGTAATTGTTCAAGTTTTCACTTCTGTCGGCACTACCGGAGTGCCAGTTTTTTTTAATTTGCTGTTTCATACTCTTTGGCCGCGTGGGACGCACTTTTCTATGACATAGCTGACAACAGACGAAAAATTTCTACGCTGCGCTGGTGGGTCTAGAATCATGAGCTGAATTCATGGAAACAGTTTTCGCACGCTTGTCTCTGCCAACCTGTATGATATGGACTATTTTATAAAAAAAAAATATTTTTACCTTGATTAATTTAACTTCAATTATTTCTATCAGTCACCGTTCACTTGTCATTTTGAAGAAATTGTTGTTATGTTGGGAATTTGTCTACAGTCAGCAACAAAAGTCGATTAACACTTCAGTTTTTTTAATCTCATTTATTGAGCAAAATATTAACACTTCAGTTTTTTAATCTCAGTTATTGAGCAAAATATTTGTTCAAAATTGCATTGTAGGTACTTCTGCTGCAATTTTGAAAAAATATTTTGCTCAATAACTGAGATTAAAAAAACTGAAATGTTAATCGACTTTTGTTGCTGACCGTACCTCCGCTTTGACTTGACCTCCTTAACCAAACCGAAGCTCAGTGACACAAAACGTATTACACGTATGTTGTATGCTGATCAATACCTACGTGTCGTCCCGCGTCCGTCTTCATTGGTGACCACACGTAGGTACCTTTGGCATATAATAAGGGGTGTATAAGATGCTTAATGAAGCAGAGAGTCTGTTGGTCCTCCCGTCTTTGTGTTTTTTTGTACTGAAATATACCTGGGAACCTTCAGGTTACAGATATATTGAAACGAAAACAAGTTTTAAATGCTATAACTTAACTTTAATACTCCTAAGATTCCAGTACGGTTATAAGCAAAATTTTTAGCGCGCGTTGTTTCGTACTACTTAAACTACGGTTTCCTAAAAGAGCTACATAGCGTCCGCAATTTACTGGTGAATGACGTCACTGAAACGTTATCTTTGAAAGTAAGTTGATGTGTTTTCCTAGACATTTCTGACAACGTAAAGTCAAACCGCGCTGCCCAAAGATTTAAATCGCTAGATTTGTCCTCACCGTACTTAGTCACGCGAAAAAGTTTCCATACTAGAAGCTTACACATTTATTATATAGCGTTTCCATGACAATCAAGTCAAGTCACTGCATCAGAAGTTTAGTGTCAAAATGAAACAGAAACGCGACTATCTTTTGACGCGGTAAGGGTGTATTTAGTGGTTTGAATTTTTGCCGCTGTCATTATTTTCATGACAGTCGTCACCGCGGCCGTTATGTGCGGTCACCGATTTCTAAGAAAGTGTAGCTTTAGTTTGATATACAGTATGCGTAGATGACGGCTTCGTGATATGCCTTTTAAGATCCTACATGTAGCTAAAATTTCTTGGAGTTTACAGGATGGTCTGACCACAGAACAGAAGAAAACATCCTTCTAAAAGCACCTAACGTCCCTTTACACATATTTCAGTTGCCGGAGAACCATGGCCGGGTACCCGTAGACGAATCCCATACATTTGTCACCGACTACCCAGAACCGGGCTACCGAAGCGTGTGAAAAGGCACTTATCGTCTACTAAGGAATACTTAAAAAACCCATTTCCATTTTTTTCCATTGCAATTCAGTAATTCTCATAATCACTACAATAGCAAAATTCGCGTGTTAACAGTTTACTAAACTTGTTAAAAATAGAACAAAGAACTCACAAAGCGGTTCGCGTGAATATAAATCATAAGAGGACTGTCGTTCAGTCGCAGTTCGGGACTGAGATATATGTGGCCCGTTATATTTATAGCCCGACTATCGCCGAAGAAAATTGTCTTTTTCGATCAAAAATGTATAGATAATGTATTGATAGATTGTTTCGCATTGGGTTTTCGTTTTTTATTGGGTGACTATGTATCATGTGTAACGTATGCTTCTGCTGTTTGAATGCCGATTTTCGAAGGTCGTTTTACTTATTTGCCATGCTTGTTATTTACAAATTATAATTTCAACTTGTGGATCTCATTTATCTGTAAATTAATAAAATTCAATTACTCTATATTGCAATCCATAATGTACACATATAGATGGTAAGTATAATTAATCAATATAAACAATTATGGACCCTGTGGTGCACAGCACAATTTTGAATAAGTGGGAGCGCTTCAAAATTTGTAATATCAACTTATAAATAGCACAATGCAGGACAAAAGCCTGTACATTGCCTGTTGACGCTATCAGTCATTTAAAACCAGCCAGCCGGTCGATTCTGTAAAAATCTCACCGTGAAAACTTAGGTGAAGTGAGTTTGTTTTTGCTAGGAATTGACACTATTGACAGCTCACTCCACGCTCACTTCACCTAAGTTTTCACAGTGAGATGGTTACAGAATCGCACTGCTGTATCCTAATTGCGTGACTCACTGTCAATCACAATCCAAAGGATTTGAAGGAAATTCTCAAACCAGTGCTTCATAGGTTGGAAAAATTCGTCGGCCCAGCAACGTGAATAACGCAATGAACATGGCTGAACTATCAAAATGAAAGACATCGCGATAAATTGTCATTTTATGTGTGTTACGCCAAGACAGTATTAGAGTCCAAGTTAAAATAGATTAAATACATGTGACTAATTAAAACCCTGTTACAATCGCACTGGCAGCCATGTTTCTCCCTGACATCAGCCCCGGATCTACGATTTTTTCGAACCGGGGCAAAACCTTGATAGTGGCGCCCCCTCCCTTCAGTGTTTGAGAAAAACTTGCAAATTGTTGATTTCCACTACGATAATATATGATTTCACTATTAAATTACTTATTTTATTAACGCTGATTACTCGCAAACGCAATCAACCACATAAACAAACAGTGTTGTCACTTGACGTTCAACTGTTTGAATTTGTTCGGCTCGGCTCGTATAGATATGTGTGACGGGGATTCCCCTTGGCAGAAAGATCACGGACACTACGCACGCGTTCAAAAATTTACTTGATCTGTTAAGATTCGTTCATATAATATCACTTAGTATGTGTTCAAAAACTAACTGGGCGTATGGAAATAGAAAAGTTTGTTTTTCAAACATATTATATTAAGATTCGATTACTTGATAAAAACCTATGAGATTGTAGGAAAAGAGGCTTCATTTGTTCGATATTTCGAATTCTTGTCTCAAGGATTTGGCGCCCCCATGAAACTGCCGCCCGGGGCAAGTGCCCCGGTTTGTCCCCTCTTAGATCCGGGGCTGCCTGACATAAATACAGAACTCAAATGTTATTACAAAAACTATACAATATGGAGACAATAACACCACAGTAAATAAAAACACTGGCAATACTGATGCAAAAGAGTATTTTGGAACTCGTATCTTTCGACTCATCGGAAGTAAAGATTTTTTACAAATATACTAAATATTAGTGACGGACCGACTATAGTTTTTGCCAATTTTTGACTAGCTGTTATAGTGACAAAACTATTGCAAATACTTAGGCATTTCATTGAATTTTCGTATACAGACTGGGAACGGCATTAGATAATGCACTGCTGGACATAGGACTCCCCCAAGAACCTCCATTTCGACCGGTTCTGTGCATCGCGTAACCCACGAATTCCTGCTGTCACAAGGTCTTCGGTCCACTTTATGGGAGGCCTTCCAACCTATTTTTTTTTTTCGTTCTCTGTCCCATCGGTCTCATCGGTCATTTGTTTGTCATTAGATATACCTGATATTGTCTGTGCATTAGATATATGCAGCTCAATTTATTACCGTCTCCAGCTTCTGTATATTGCATACAGCAATTGCTTAATTCTCATCAGTCTATTCCTTTCCGTTCACACAGCTGATAAGCTCTCTCTACTATCACTCACGTATACAAAAGCCTCTTATTATCCAGGAAGCTTCACCTATAACATTATATTATTACCTTAATTAGGTTTGTTTTCCTTGTAATATGAGTGTAACAGACGCGCTGCTGTATTTTACGCGATTTCGGAATACGCAACGAAGATGGTTCATTTGAATTATTCGGTACGAGTGGGTACGTTTGTTCTTGAATTTTGTTTGTTTGTCTTTTACTCGTTTATTTAATGATGGGAAGTATACAGGAAATAAAATTCATATAAGTAATTAAGCTGCACGGTTCGATCGATCAGGTTAAGCTACGCTTGCCGCGGTTGTACTGTGGATGGGTGACCAATGGGTGGGTACATATCAAGACCCCTCCTTGCCTCGGAAAGCACGTTAAGCCGTTGGTCCCGGCTATCATTCGTGGATCTTTGATAGTCGTTACGGGTGGTCAGAAGCCCGACAGTCTAACAACCAGTCTTACCAAGGGGTATCGTATTAGTCAGTCACTGGGTTGTGGAGGTCAGATAGGCAGTCGCTCCATGTAAAATACTGGTATACAGCTGCATCCGGGTAAACTGGAAGCCAACCTCAACATAGTTGGGAAAAGGCTAGGCAGATGAGTGTGTTTATGTGTATTAAATACTAATTACTGTGACAAACAAGCAAAGCATACAAAACATTTTTTTACAAACACAATTTTCCTAGATTCCCGAGCACGCATGGGACATTAATAAAAAGCTATTTAATTTCGTAAATCATGAAACGTTTATTTTCTTTTGACTGTACTTACCTGTCAAAAAGATTAACCTAGATAAAGTGGATAAGACACAGATTAAAACAGAAGACGAACTAGCAGGGGATCGAGGGGAGGGGAAGGGGGGGGTTTAGGGGATCAGACCGGAATAAATCAATAAATCTTATCATTTGCTTCTTTTGTTATATTACTATATTTGATACGAGTTTCCGGGAATATTACTGCAATCAAAGAAACTTGGCCACTTTATCATGTCAGTTTCCGATATAAGAGATCAATCCTGATAAACGGAACGAATGTAAGAATAGCCGTGGTGGGCGGAGGGTTAGGCTCCTTTAATATTTTAGGCCTGAGTTCACCAAAATTCAAACCACCCGGTTAGGTATTTAAACGGTTGGTTTGTGTCAAATTTCCCTAGGAAATTTAAAAATATAGAACTGTTTAAATATTTAATCAGTTGATTTAAATGTTGGTGAACCCAAGGCTAAATTTCGATTACATTCAAATATCGAAGGAACCTAACCCGTAAACGGCGACAGCTGGACGTGGTAGTAGTAGTAATCTGTTGTATTTATTCGCCAAAAAAATAATAAGTTATAGGTACCAACTGGAGAAGGCGGTCAGTATGCGTCAAAATGCCTACGCGCCGACCTAGCTCTGGAGTCAGTTTCACATTTTTGTTTTGTAACCTTTAAGCCATTAAAGATTTTTAAAATTATATATATTGTGGTAGGGATATCGATGCATAACCTGTTATCATGGACTAAGTACATGATTCTGAACCTCATTCGTTGAAATTAGCTGTTCCATACATTTTTACCGTGTATGTATTGCAGTTTTCTATGAAACAGCACTTTTTTTTTCATATCCGTCGAAAAATTTCTATGCTTACATGGATTCAGCACATCATTTTACTTTTAGACCCCTAAAAGTAAAATGATGTGCTGAATCCATGTTTATAGTTTCCCTGCCACCCTGTATAATTGTCGTTATCCCCACCACCGTGTATAATTAAAAAAATCTTTAATGTCATAAAGGTTACAAAATAAAAATTCTAAAAACTGACTCCAGAGCTACGAGTAGGTCGGCGACTGACTAAAATTTAATATCCTTCCGCCTTCTCCAGTTGATATCTAGAAATCATTATTTTTAAATTATAGGTACTGTCACACTATTTTCACCACAACATAATTCGTATGTTATAGTGATAATGGTATGATAGTTTTTCAAACTTGTTATGCTATGAAAAATGCTCTCGCTAGCTTGCGGTGTATCGCCACCCTAACAGTCAGCCAAGCAAAATGAATTGTTGTGGTGCTGCAGGGTATAAGCCGGCAATCTGTCACCGCTTATGCGCTATTTACTCTTATCTTTATCCGCGTAACGTTATTGTGAAATGTCTCCCGTGGCATATCAAGCGTAGCGTTCAGTATCCCATGTTGTTGAAATAAAAATCAGAGAAATTTTATTCACACAAAGTGATAGACTATTGGGAATTAAAAGTTATACATCTTGTTGACTAAAAATATTATCTCGTTATTATGCTAATCTGTGTCCAATTAAGACTCACAAGGAAATATCCGAAATACGTACTGAAAAAACTGATTATATTTTCTATTTAGATCTACACATTATTTCTTCTATTTACATTTTTAATTTATATTTTAATACGTCATGAAAATGGCCCATAAGCTTCAAGAAATACAGGCTATTATGAAAAATTCCTTCAATCAACTAAAAGATGAGGCTTAATAATAATCCCGTACAAAAACAGAGCTCAATCTAACAAACCACAACAAGCGCAAAGAGTTAAACCCATACCTAATTTCACTTAACTTTTTCATTATAAATCCTTCCTTTCAATTCCACTTCCTCGTATTTGGGCGGAAATTAAACCGGGTAAAACAAAAAGTCTGCAAACTTCTTTGTCTGAAAACAGTCCTATAAAATGTTTGAGCCGTTCGTTTCTTGTAACCCCTAAAAAACTTTATACTATGCAAATGTTTTTATGTCGCGATCGATTGTGATGGGTTCCGTGTCAGTGTACAGTTAGCAGGCTATTTTATCATGGGCTGCGACGATAAGAATCGGGTTAAATGCATAGGGATAAGGCTCCTTCAAACAGGCGCGACACGACACGCGACACAAAGGCACCGCAAGTCGCGCAACGAGAGGTGTCTTTGTGTCGCGCGCGATTCGCGTCGCGCGTCTCGCCTGTTTGCAGGAGCCTTTAGGGTTTTTGTTTGGTATGTTGCAGGTTTGTATTTATTGATTGTTTTTTATGCTAGTTAGGTGGCTAAGTAGTTGAGTACTAGGAAGGTATCCGCTGTGACATAATATGACTTTGTTTATTTATTTTTAAACCGTTGCTTTTGCGGGAGCTGAGTTCGTACAATAATGATCTAAGGGGCAATTCTCGTGATTTTAAGAACGTTCACTGTCTGATATAAGTCTCAATCTGTCAAAAATACCTCTAATTTCCCTACATTTTTGACATTTGTTTGTCGCCGAGATGAGACTGTGACTAGATTTTGAACGTTTTCGGGTTTTCTGAAATGACGTTCGCTAGGTGGCAGCACTGACACGTCAGGTCCAGGCATCTGTCAAAGAGCCTATATTTTCTTTAGTCATGACTGAATGATGAACGAATGAATGAATCGAATGATGAACGTCATCATATATTTTATATTGGAAGACCTCTTGTCACAGTGGTGCCAACTGGTGTCGTAAATTTTCACGAAAACCCTCTTGCCTTCAGTTACCAGTTCCCACAAAGCATTCTGTAGGACTACAGACGTACTTGCGTCGGTTGTTTCGTCTCGCTGTCATGTCAGCTGTCGTGAACACTGCGCATCGCGAATTCAATGTTTTGTACTACGTATAATTTATGGACGAAAAACATTTATCGCCGCAAGTTACAAGAGACAGTCCCCAACATGCTTCATCCTTTAAGTACCAAACGCCTTAGCAACAAGTTTATAGTTAAGATACTTACATAAATCTCACAAAAGAATGACATGAGGAAGAGTTTTACATACATACATATATAAACTCACGCAGTCTTCCCGTGGGGATAGGCTTAAAACTATAGAACGCAACCTGCTACGATCCTTTGCTTCTGTTTACGTTCATACAACTGATCATACACTCACGCCGGTTGCGAGTACGAAGCACATGAACTTTCTAAAGGACATCACCAAAGTGAAAACATTATCTGTCACTTAGCCGTCAACTACGCATTTCGTACAGACGCCAGCACATCAACCTACTGTCAAACTTTCCCAATCAACATTGAACCTTATGTTTAGCGATAAAGTTGAAAATCTATTCAAGAAATTTGACAGATTTGTACTAGCTTGATGTGCTGGCGTCTGTACATCAAACTAAGTAAAATTGCACAAAAATAATAGCTGGGAAACGAGTTTTATTTTTGGCATGCAACGGTACAGGGGTCGTGGGTGTATTTAAAGTTGTTTAATTACATTAATAAAAACTTGGTTTCAATATCTCCGTAACCAGAAGTTTCCCAGGCATGGTCCACTACAAAAAAAAAAAAGATTAAAATGACGGGGAGTACAACTGGCTCTTTGCTTCGTTAAGTATCTGTTTAAACCCATTATTATATCCTTCCCGGCATTTCCACTCACATCTCTGCCTTGTAAATATTTCTAGAAAAGATCTTTACTAACACAGTAAACCGTCATAATTGAACAATACATCGACGATCAGTAATTGCTTCAAACCATGCCGCAAAACTAAGCCGCTGGAGAAGTATTGCGTCGCAATGGATTCTGACACTCACTTCCAATCAGTCTTTGAGGCTTTGCCTGCGAGGAAATTGATTATCCACCTTCAAGTTTGATGAAATCCCAGCGAGGGCAATCAATAACTGGGGGCTTTAAGTCGAAAGCGTAGGTTTTATGTGCCAGTGGGTTTAGGCTTGTGTGGGGAGTTTTTTGTATTGACTTAGAGGGAATTAAAGCGTACATGTTACGTTGCAATCATTTTTTTTTGATGTTGGAATGCTTTTAGCTACTTTTTAAATTAGTTGTTTTACCACACCGCATAGTATACGCGGTGTATTCGGTGGTTTCTGATATATCACCCTTTTATTTTTTCAGGATGGGAAATCATCAAATTACCCCTCCCGCTCTGGGTGGAGCGGAAGGGAGATATATCACTTTTGATTTTGAGTCCACTTTTTGAGCAAATTTAATCGGTTGACACGTCGCGCGTCGTCCCGAAAAGTGTTAATATCGACTTGGTTTGTTGTGCACTCGGTATCATTTACTTTAAGCAATAAAAATCTGTGAATATGTGAATTTAAGAAATAATGTAATGATGAATGTTGTAGTAAAAAAATATACAGGGTGAAAGCATCGACGCGCAAACTGCACCCATGACTTTAGCACATGATTCTAGACCCCTAACTTAGATGTTTTTTTAAGGGCAATTGAAAAAATTATCTGCTGTTTCATAGAAAAGTTTAATACCTATGCGGTTAAAATGTATGGGCCAGCTATTTTATGCTATTTTATGCCTGTTGTTTCCTTAACCTTACTTTCCATGTTACCAAATACGACTAGGTAGTGTGCCATTAGTTTATGATGCACCCTTAAGGCTCCTTCAAACAGGCGCGACACGCGATAAAATCGCGCGCGACAAAAAAGCACCACAAGTCGCGCAACGAGCGGTGCCTATGGTCGCGCGCGATTTTATCGCGTGTCGCGCCTGTTTGTAAGAGCCATTATTTATTTCCATTCAATTTAAAAAATCTTGATTTTTTTTTTCATTCCACAATAAGCCACAAACTACATCAAATATTTAATTAATTAAAACCTGCGCTCCAGATAGTGTATGGCCCACTATTACTCTCACAAAACTACCCACAAAGTAACACTAATGTATTCTCTTTCCTTTGTTTCAGGTAAGCAGCTGTCACACTTTATCATCTTCATGTCGGTTTTCAAGTTAAGCTGTAGCAGCTAAGAAGTATACTTAAGTACAATTTTTTGTAAAAACTATTAATATACCCAAACTCAAACTCAAAGCATTTATTTCAATTAAACGGGATAAGAACGGACAAGAAACTCCGTGGACACTCTTTTAAATCAAGATATTACAAAATCCTGGGTACATTATTCTTGTTGCTTCTATATGTGAGAAAAATGTAAAAAAAAGACACAAATGAAGAAACAATTCTAAATATAAGATTAAAACTACGCCTTGGCAGTTAACCCGTGAGAAGGCGCGCCTCTGTTTGTTACATGGAGAGGCGCGCGCGAGCAAATTACTCACACTACTTTAAATGCTCATATTTTTACTTTTATACTACTTATTGACTTATAATGGATTTATATGAATAAAACAAGGTTTAATAAGTAAGAAAATAAGTATTTTTATTAAAACTTTGAAACATAAATGCAACTTCTGAAACAAATAAAAAATCAACTAATTTTTATTTTCTAATTTTGACAGTCTTCATCTAAATCACTATAAAAAATCTTACATAACAAAAACTTAAAAAAATTACTCTTCCATGAGATCTGGACAAGTGTGCCTCTCGAAACACATTAACCACGTATATGTGATATGTTCGGTGCAGAGTAATTGATTGCACAAAGTGGAAGCTTTTTTTGACCGTCTATTCCTACAAATAGAGCAGAATCCGCTTGGCCTAAATAGGTCTAGGAGCCGACACAAATTGCTTCATTAGAAACTTAAGATCTGACGATATGTTCTCCATTCTCAAGATCCGCATCCAATGCTTCATTACCAGAATCCTCTTCCAGCCACGAACAAATTTGTGCTTGACGTCGGTCGCCCATTTTACATGTGTGTTGTAGCTAAAAACAAAACACATTATTATTAAAATATTACTATAGAGTATTTACGTAATAATTAACCAATTTAATATAAATAAATAAAATAATATAATCTAAAAAATACAATTATACTTTTTTAATTGGAAAAATAAATACTTACACGGATGGGCGCGTGATGAGCAAATTGCCGCACGATGGTACGCGGCCTCCACAAACACTTAGCTGCGCGGTCGCAACAGAACTGCGAACAACGAGAGTTGCGTCACGGGGGAGTGGATGAATAGTTAGGAAGGTACCTAGGCGCTTGAGACGCTAGGGCGTCGGTATCACCAAAAAATTTAGGTTTAAATTTTTGTGTGAGCAAATTGCTCATAGCGCGCCTTCTCACGGGTTAAGAGATGACCAGTCTCAACCGACGGCGCCCGTTCACGAACATGACACGTGGATCAGCACCATCCAGCTCAACCATTTTGTAGGGAACACCACATTGTAACAAGAAGATGTGTTTTTCTTGCCGTGAAAAACTAGCTATGGTTTATACGCCGCGTGTAGGTACGGTCGTCAGTATTGTATGGATCGCTATGGAAGCTTATTGACAGACACGTACTTTCTACGGCGCGGTTTATGCGCCGTACTGTAAAGGAACCGTACTGTGTACAAAGGGCTTTATAGTCTATACTATAGACTATAAAGCCCTTTGTATTTTACTAAAGACTCTATAGGCTTGCCATATTAGTAGTGTGAATTCAAAATAACAATAACAGCTGACGAACGCAACGACTGATCAAGTTTACAGACTGAAAATCTGTGGTCAGGGGGCCTAAAAAATCCACTTTGGCAGAATCATAAAAGGATTTTTTTTTTTTTCTTCCAGGATGGGAAATCATCAAATGACTCCTCCCGCTCTGGGTGGAGCGGAAGGGAGTGTCAGACTCTTACTGACTAAAACCCACCCGTGTTCCTTCCTTCGCCCTTTATGTTCCGGGCCAGCGGTAACCCTTTCGGACAATCCCGCTGACCCGGCAGGCTTTGGCCCTTACGGGCCCCTTCTTTTAATGCTGACATCTCTTTGAGGCGCGCGTGGAACACGTACGCGCCGTCCGGCACGGGCCTGGTCCTGATCGGACGCTGAGCTACCCATTACTCTCCGCCCGCAGGCCCGCGCCTACGGTGGCCGGGAGTCGTCGCGCGGCTCCCGACGCCCGGAGCGTCTCCCGCGGCGGCTGGGACGGGAGGCTCTCTCCCTCAGCCGTCCCGCCGCCTCCTTCGCTAGCATGACTGCTTCGCAGAAGGAGGCGACTGCCCCCCACTCCCTCTCGCCCCGGACCATGGCTTGAACCAGGCCCGGACGCGAGAGGTCGCCGCCGCTGCCGATCGCCTCTACGAGGACACGGCGGTGCTCCGCCCAAGCGGGGCAGACCTCCACCGTGTGCTCCACCGTGTCCTCTGGGCGATCCTGGCAATGGTGACACCCGGGCGTTTCCTCCCGCCTGATTATGTGCAGGAACCTCCCGAAACTTCCGTGTCTGGTGAGAACCTGCGTCAGGCGGTAGGTGAGGGCGCCATGACGCCTCTCTAGCCACTCCTCAAAGAGGGGTCTTACCGCCGCTATCGTGGCGTGCCCTGCGCTGGGTTGCGACAGTCGCTCTTTCCATGCCGCCATGAGATCGCGCCGGAGGTCCGTCCGCTCCGCCGCAATTTGCTGCGGAAGCGGAGTTTCCCCACGGCGTAGTGCCTCCGCGCGCCACTCATACAGGCGCGCGAGGTCTATCGCCTCCAGATCCCATGGCGGCAGTCCGGCAAGGAGGCTTGCCGCCTCGCCCGAGATCGTGCGGTACCCCCGGATCAGCCTTGTGGCTACCACCTTCTGGGGCGCGTTCAAATAATGGGCGGCTCGCCGCCGCAGTGAACGCGCCCACACCGGGGCCCCGTATAGGGCCATGGACCGCACGACCCCCGCGTAAAGCCTCCGGCAGGAGGCGTTTGGCCCCCTCAGGTTGGGCAGGAGCCGCTTGAAGGCGGCCCCGGCCCGTTCCAGTTTGGGAGCCAAACGTCGGAAATGCTCAACGAAGTTCCACCGGCTGTCGAGGACGAGACCCAGGTATTTCATCGTCGTCTCGACGCCGATGTGAACCCCTCCTACCGTTATTTGGGATCCCGATGGTGGCGTGTTCCGGGGCCCATGAAACGACATGGCCTCGGACTTGTGCAATGCCACCTCGAGACCCAATCATAAAAGGATAACATTATGAATCATAATGGACAGTTAACTGTTAAAGTAATCGTATCAAATCCCATTGGTAAAGGATTTTTCAGTAATTTTTTTCTTTGTCTGTGCTAAAATACCAATTAATCCAAACCAAATTCAATTCCAATCTCTTTGATTAACCTACGTAGTGCAGCGAAAAAAGAAAAACACGCACTGTCTTCGCCATATTATAATTCAAAATGTTATCCTTTTATGATTCTGCTAAAGTGGCTTTTTTTGACGACAGATTTTTAGTCTGTTAACTTGATCAGTCGTTCCAAATATGGAGGTAATTGATTTAGTCAATACTGGACACTAATAACTTTAACACCAAAACACAGCCTCCAAAAAACCTTCTAAAAACACACCTTCGCTTTTCAACTTTTCTAAGGTGAGACCGCCTTTGTCCGATAGGTGTGAAAATGGCCTTATACATAAAAGATCGAACGATTTGAGTGCGGTCGAGAGTTCGATGGTACAGTGTTACGGTCTTATTCATAATAAGTTATGGAACATCTAAAGGCTTGCTAAAGTCTCGTTGTCAAAAATTGGTATTCATAAACGCATTTTAGCACTAAAACGTTCTTTAAACCTACTATAAAGTTATGAGACCCAGAACCCTACTTTAACAGTACTTTAAGGAAAAAATGGCCGACTTTACATCAGCTGATTAATAAGAGTGACATTTGACGTACAATGTAACATGTGCAAAAAGTCAGTTTCGTAAACAATCGTACTTCGAGGAGCTGCAGTTGTATTTAATTTATTTTGCACTTCTGTTTAACCAATTTAGTTTATTTATTATTATATACCTACAATGCAAAATAGAAGCGAGGAAAAATATAACGAAGCACATATAGCAACAAGAAATACTGTGGGACGCTGCTGCTTTGGACTGTGGAAACAACGCGTTAATGTTTTTTACATGGCATACATGCAAACTAGGAAATGTGAAAACAACCATAGTGGCTAGAGCAGTACTTTACAATATTGCTGTTGACCATGGAGACATGCAGTTAGAAGGTAGAAATATCATACAAAGTCACCCTAAGAAGTTCAAGGGGAAATGCAAATGCTATTTTACAAACTTTCAGGGAAACATTCCGCCGAGGTAGCCCCACTTTACCAGGTCAGGGATTTCCGTGTGGATCACGAAGTTTATACCCTACAGGAAGATGCTCCAGTAGGATGCAGCAGTAGGGTGTGGTTGTGAAGCTATGTCGCAAACCATACTCCACCCCCTGTCCTACCCTATGTGTCCTAAAACATGCAGTCAAAGTAACCTCTGCACTGCCACTGACGACGTTGTGAAAGTGGCAGTTTTGGGCCAAGAAGATCTAAAATACAGTCATCCCCGCGACACGAAGAAGATAAAGAGGAGACATTTTAGCGAGTAGTTCATTAATAAAAATCTTATATACAAATATCTGTTTAATTTATTTATTTTTATAATACTCTAAACTTTAATTCGGCTTCTGGAACTTGTGCTAGCAGAACAACATTTTTAAAATGTTTCTTTTCATTTGCCATCCACGAGTATGCCATCTCTTCTATAGGCCGTTTCAGTTTCTGCTATTTGTAGTGAAGCACCATCCTTACTAGTCCTACTGTCCTGAAACATAAAATTAATGTTAAAATTCTTTCTCTTCATTATCTTCAAAATACTAAAATAATTAAAGAAATAGTGGCATAAAAATAACTAATATTACTAGTAATTATTAGTTATTGTTATGGCGGTGTTTTTTTTCTTACAAAATAAAGAGTTTTGTACAGGTAAACGAAGTTCTTGACATGCTTACTCAGGAACTTTGTAACTTATTAGTAAATTGGATAGGCACCTAATTCGTAAATCATGCCAGGCCGCCACTTTTTCGCGTTTATTTCGGTCAGTATCAGTGTTTTTATTTTCTATCTTCTTCTTAGTGCGCCCAGAATTTGGCTACTTGTTTGGCGCGATAATCAGCGTCCACCTTCATTTTCTATTATGGAGACCTTTTCCCTGACCAATTCTTATAAAAAGATCTAAGGAAAAGCAAGCATAGGTTTAAGAAATTAAGAATGTTTACAAAACAAAACTTACTTTGAACACTTTTTAGCTGTAACAGTACACACCTCGTCGTCCTCCAACCAATATTCACTTCTTTGCCCTTTATGGAACTAGTCACCGGTCTTAATTCCATTTCTTATAGATACAAAAAAATATTCAAAGGTTTTCGCTCGCCTGACAATGAAATTATAATATCAAATTCATTGACATAAAAGACGAAACTGTAGACAATAAATTAGTTTTCCATACGTCTTATTGTCTATGGTCACAAATTATTCAGTGCGTAGGCAGATATTCTCGTTTGACGATTCAATATGTTAGCCAATTTGTTGGATGACTTCATTATAATGGCAACATTTATATTTATATTGAAGTTAAAGGACATTTTAGTTATGGAACGTTTATGAAGCGTTTATGAATACAAAATTTTATCGAACGTTTTAAAGGCTTATTGAGCATTTTAACTAAAGTATGTTTTAAACCTTCTATAAGCTTTTTTTATGAATAAGACCGTTAGTCTCTCTTAAGACGAGCTCCGCAAATAGCGTCTTCACCTAGTAATCTCTGCGGGGCAAAGATCTGGAATGATAGTCTACTTTGTTGAAATATTCACGGTGAGGCAGTAAATATGGGTTGTTTAGAGGGTTTGGTGCGAGAGTGGGGTTTAGTTAAAGCGATGCTGGTGCGAAGACTAAATAGAATATACCTACGGTAGCTCATTTATTTAGTATTTTTAAATATTGCTTCTGAGAAGATAATACTAGCAGTTGGGATTGTGATAAGATACAGAGGGCCAAAATAATATTAACAGAAAATACTATTGACATGAATGCACTGCAATGCATTTTCTAAGAACGGAGAGCACGTAATCTTTTACACCAGAGGTAATTTTGACCCCACTCTAGGGTTAATATTACCCCATCATATATATTAGTATCTGTACCTTTTGTACCTTGGAGAAAACAATACTGGCGTTTGGGATAGTGACATGCAACCCCATGGTTGCATGTCACAGCAGTTGCAGAGGGTTAAGATAAATAATTTTAACAGAAAATACTGATGAAATGAATGCAATACCATGCATTTTCTAAGGACAGAAAACGCGTAATCTTATTAAGCCAGAGGTCGTTATGACCCCCGTCTAGGTTTACAATTACCCCATCTATTGACATCTTTCTACCTCTCTCAACAATGCCTTATAGATGATATAGTTATAATATATCCATCAGTTTTCTACTCACGAACAGGGCACTATTTCATAAACATTGCAATCTGTATCGCCAAACTTGGTCCCGGCTTCCAAAACAGCAACTTTGTTGGGAGTCTAACAGAATAAATGCCCAATTTTGTTTTATGACTGCATTTTATTCAATCCCATGACGTCATTCCGAAACCTCTTATAGGTTTTGATGCAATAGGGTATTATGGTGTAGAGAAGGTTGTGGGGAATAGTAACCGGTAAGTTCAATTGATAGGTGAGGCTAAGCTGTGGTTGTCGCAACTGATCTGCTGATTGGTGACCATTCATTATATGTATACTGATTTTTTTTCCGTAATTATGACGGCGCAGCAAGTGGCCCTGCCTAGTTTGGTTAAAAAGTACAGCCGAAGAAATCAAAAACAAACAAATGAATAAATGACTGTGAAACTGGCTGACTGCTGTCAGTCTAGCAGAGCGTCACAGCGATGGTTGCATGGCGGCAATCTTCTGATGACAGATGATGACAGGGGGAGCCATTGTCCATGACGAAATGTTTTATTCTGGCACAAAATTCTGATGATATTGAAGCTGCTGAACCACTAATACACCATAACCACTTTCAATATGACCACTTTCGTTAAAAGTTATCCTGCGCCGTTATATACAGGGTGTGGCGTAAACAGTGGTCCACCGTTAAGGATTCGATATACCAGATCATTTACTATAACATATTACAACAATCAAATTTGTAACAAAAGGTAGAAATTTCGTAAATAAAAAACAAAAAAAAAAAATTTTCGGAACCCTTGGGTAAAAATGGTTAAAATTGTTATACAGTATGTTAACTAACAGAGGGCGTTCCCGTTAACCCGCAATAGTATAGCATCCATACATGCTAAAAAAAATATTACCATTCGAAAATAAAATGTTTTTATATTTTTTTATATTAAAATATTCACTAAAAATCGTAAATTGATACTCTATTTATTTAATTAATTCTAATTTATTTAATTAAATAAATTCCGACATTGCTGTCCTTCAAGTACGCGTGTACAGAGTGTTTCTTTAACGTATCAATTTACGATTTTTAGTGAATATTTTAATATAAAAAAAAATAAAAACATTTTATTTTCGAATGGTAATATTTTTTTTAGCATGTATGGATGCTATACTATTGCGGGTTAACGGGAACGCCCTCTGTTAGTTAACATACTGTATGTTATAGTAAATTATCTGGTATATCGAATCCTTAACGGTGGACCACTATTTACGCCACACCCTGTATAAGTATTACCGTTTTAAGTGTTCCTCAAGGAAGAGTTCTGGTTGAAGGGTGTTGTGTACCGCCGGTTTCGCGGTGTTCTTAAGTAACTTTTTAGACTTTGTATCCTGCTTATGCGTATGAAGTTTCATTAAAATTGGTTCATTCATTTCGAAAAACAATAGCTTGAAAGTTTGTATGAAATGCCGTACGGCGTAAACGCTTTTATATTATGTCAGTTTTCTGATTTTAACTCGGTTTTGACCTGTTTTTTAACACAATCCACTCCCAAACAAAATACCACTACATACTGCAAAATTTGTGAAAAGCTAACGAGAAAGACGTATCTTGAAATATACGGTAGATTCAAACAGCTAGGAGAGCCGTTGCCAAGAGTGACGTTGCATAGGGAGGGGTAACGAAGGGATTCGGCCGTGTTCATAAATCCTTTGATTGAGCCACTTAAACATGGGTTGACCTAGATGGTTCTTGGGCAACGTACGAGCATGTGGAGGAAATTCGCTAAACAGAGACAGTGAAGTCAATTTGGTTATATTGAGGTGAACATGGTTAGACTTTTTGGAAATATACTCTTGGAAAAAGGTGTCCTCAAAACTTATAAAAGTTATATAAACATGAACTTTAGGAACAGACTGTTCTTGACATTTCAGTATTTTAGATCAGTAAAATTAGATAGAAAATTGACAGTTTAAGTTTCGTTGTATTGCATCGATATTTGAAGTTAGAATGAGTAATTTCATTTTAGTCTAAAATTCCTTTCAGAGGACATGATAACGCATGATTTAAGAGGGGTTGAAAAATACGTTTAATTTAAACATTACCCAACCATTATTGTTTAGACATTTGGAGAGTTTTCATCAGAGGTCTACGTTGAAGGACAAGCTGTTTAAAGCCGAATGTAGATTTCGAATAAAATAATTTTGAGTACTTACATATAGAATATAAAAAAATCTTGTAAAAAAATGGAAGTAGAAGTAACAATTGGATCAAGGTTTGTTTTATTATCCGACGCCAAAAAAGAAGGCGGTTATAATTGTCCGTCTCTTTGTATTTTTATTTATTTTTACAGACTTCAAAAAATAAGGTTTCCAAACAAATTTACAAAATTTTATGAATGCATGTATGTATGTTTGTCCACGCATTTTTCCGCAACTATTGAGCAGATCGTGACCATTTTTTTATTGGCTTTCATTTACTTCAACTTAGGGAACAGTGCAAGTTTCATCAAAAACGAATCAGTAATTTTCAAGATATGGACTAATACGTGTAAGTGTGAAGGCCTGGCTTATTGACACGAGCGGGTGTAGTGTCAAAGGGAAAACATCTAAAACTTTGTTCAAATTCTAGTGCAATATTTATAGCAAAACTATTACCTACTTATTACAAACAAACATTCCAGTTTTAACTTAAAACTAAAAGTTACTAAATAAAAAAGTAATTTAAGAAAATTAAACCGACTTCACAAAGAAATTAACTCAAAATTATGAAATAAATTTAATTTCGGTAGTCAGTGGCAGAAAACTAAATCTAAAATACAGATCCGCAAAACACCGACTTCCGAAATTGGAGTTATTTCATAATTTTGAGTTAATTTCTTTTTGAAGTCGGTTTAATTTTTTTAAATTACTTTTTATTCAAATTTATTGTTCCGACATTTAACTTAATAATTGATGCTAAAAACTCTGATAAGCCTTATTATTACATGTTATGGTACAGATTGCTGAAACGTAACATGAAATGTAACGCACGTTCAAATGTGTGTAAAAATTCACCTTGTTGTTGCGTTTCATTTGATGTTACATTACAAAAAGGACGGCTAATTTGTGCTACATGTATGTATGTTACGTTTTACCAATCTGTACTCAGTATAAAGGCTCTGGGTTTACAAAACAGAAATTACCAAATCCGACAACACATCAAAACAAGTTCTTTCCCTTTGAATGTCCTTACAACTCTATACACCTTTTAAAAGAGCAAGCAGCGTTGTACTCGAGATCACAAACAAACGTATCTGTTGTTTTACTTATGAATATTAATACAAGGGAAAAAATTCCATTATCTTTCACGATGAGGGACCCTCTTGAATACATTACGGCGAGTTCTAAGTGATATATACAACTTATTACGGTGTGGTGATAGATAATTTCTTCGTTCTTATGACGTTTCTTTTGTTGGGTTTAGTTGGAGGTTAATTTTACTATCATATACCCCTGTATGTCATAGTAAAACGTCAAGTGGCGGGAACATCGACGCGCTAACTGTAACATGAATTCTGCACATGATTCTACATCCCCCCTAGCGTAGAAATATTTCCTCGGTTATCAAAAAACAAAAAATATCTGCTGTCTCATAGAAAAGTGAAATACCTACGCGGTTTTTTTTTGTTAATAATATAAAAATTGCAGAGGCCTGAATTCCTGTTACGCTGACGTTGGTCGCGTACGGTCAATACTAACATACGCGCCGCTGACGTCAGCGTCGCAGTATAGTGCTATATATTCACACGCGCGACCGACGTCAGCGTAACAAGAATTTAGGCCATAGAATCACGGTTTTGCGTCGATGTCCCTGACCCCTGTGTAGACACCCTCTCGATGTATTTTAGCAGAATCTGGAAATGCTAATTTTACGAGCTTGAAGTAAGAGCTAATCTTAGTGTTTCAGCTCTTGCTGGTAGGTACTTGAAATGTATAGTAAAATTACTTAACGCTATTTGTGACTGGGTGCCCAGCAAATTGAAATTATTCACAGCTAAACATAAGTCATCTGAAAGAAGTCAACAATTTTTAAAAGAATTTTCAATTCAACGACTCATATTTTAAACGAAAAAAGTAGAACAGTATGCACACAAGGAATTCAAAGAAAATAAACCACCAATTCATTCAATCTCAAATTATGAAAGGAAAATAACTGACCCTGAGAACCCGCACTGAAATTCCAACCTTACAACTTCGCATCAAAGTCCATCTTTCCATACCACTGAAACTAATAAGCAATAAGTGGGTTCGCCCTGGATTACAACTTAATATCAAGTGCCTTATCTTTAGAGAATTTACTTTGTTGTCGTTATATGCCACTAGGGCCCCACTTTAACCTTTTCAAGCCGTTTTACCTTCTGGGTCTTGAAGTACCTAACCTTACTTATCTAGGCGAAGCCGGTCATAACGACCCTCAGATTATATTTAATTTGGCCGTCAATGAACCTGTGTGAACATTTTGGCCGGTAATTTGTATTAAGTCGAGGAAGAAGTTTTTCCGTATTTTATAGGTATAAAGATGTATTAAAATCTCTTTGGCTGTGCAGTGTTTATCTGGCTGGTTTTGATACCATTCAATAGATGACATTTAAAAAAAGAAAAATAAAAAGTAAAAACGATTTCCCGCCACTTATCAATTGTTTTTCTTTCCGCCAAAATGCGTGAAATTCGATACATTTTGAAGTTTTATTACAAAAAAGGAAAAAATGCGACACAAGCCGTGAAAAAATATGTGATGTTTATGGACTTAACGCAGTGTCCGTAAGAGTAGCACAAAGTTAGAACAAGCGTTTTCAATCCGGGAATTTTGATGTCAAAGGTGCAGCTCGCTCTGGTAGCCCTGTTACGGAAAAAGTCGATGCCGTTTTTGAAAAAGTAGAACTAAATCGCCATATTAATAATTACGATAAAGGTAAAGAGTAATGGTCTCATTCATAATAAGTTATGGAACATCTAAAGGCTTGCTAATGTCTCGTTGTCAAAAATTGTTATTCATAAACGCATTTTAGCACTAAAACGTTCTATAAACCTACTATAAAGTTATGAAACCCAGAACCCTACTAAACAGTACTATAAGGTAAAAATGGCAGACTCTACATCAGCTGATTAATAAGAAAATGAGGTTTGACATAGTATAACGTGCCAAAAGTCAGTTTCGTAAACAATCGTACTTCGAGGAGCTGCAGTTGTATTTAATTTATTTGCACTTTATTTAACCAATTTAGTTTATTTATTATTATATACCTACAATGCAAAATAGAAGCGAGGAAAAATATAACGAAGCACATATAGCAACAAGAAATACTGTGGACGCTGCTGTTTTGGACTGTGGAAACAACGCTTTCAATATTTTTTACATGGCATACATGCAAACTAGGAAATGTGAAAACAACTATAGTGGCTAGAGCAGTACTTTACAATATTGCAGTTGACCATGGAGTTTGGAGACATGCAGTTAGAGGGTAGCAATATCAATGAATATCATACAAAGTTACCCCAAGAAGTTGCAAGGGGAAATGCAAATGCTATTTTACAATCTTTCAACGAAACATTCCGCCGCGGTTGTCCCACTTTACCAGGTTGGAGGTACATCTTCCCACTTGTGTCCGGAGACGGTTCAGGGACTTTCGTGTGGATCACGGAAGCTTACACCCTGCAGATGGAGATGCTCCAGTAGGATGCGGCAGTAGGGTGTGGTTGTGAAGCTATGTCGCAAAACCATCCACCTCCTATCCTATCCTATGTGTCCCAAAACATCCAGTCAAAGTAACCTCTGTACTGCCACTGACGACGTTGTGGAAGTGGCAAAGTTTTGGGCCACCAAGATCTAAAATACAGTCGTCCCTGCGACACGAAGAAAATAAAGAGAAGACAGTTTAGCGAGTAGTTCATTAATAAAAAGCTTATATACAAATATTTGTTTCATTTATTTATTTTTACAATACTCTAAACTTTAATTCGGCTTCTAGAACTTGTGCTAGCAGAACAACATTTTTTTAATGTTTCTTTTCATTTGCCATCTATGCCATCTCTTCTGTAGGCCGTTTCAGTTTCTGCTATTTGTAGTGAAGCACCATCCTACTAGTCCTACTGTCCTGTCATTAATACAAAATTAATGTTATAATTATTTTTCATCATCACTACATAGTATAAAACAAAGTCGCTTTTTCTGTCCCTATGTCCCTTTGTATGCTTAAATCTTTGAAACTACGCAACGGATTTTGATGCGGTTTTTTTTAATAGATAGAGTGATTCAAGAGGAAGGTTTATATGTATAATAACATCCATTAAATAGTGGAGAAGTACTGTTATTTTTGAGGTTTCTAATGTGATGTCGTAAATAATTACATTTTTACCGCTTACATTGCAAACGCAGGCTGAACCCTACGAGTTTTATCAAAATAATGTACTAAGTATTGTACACATTGAAAAGGTCTACAGAAAAGTCCGTGATGGTATATGTCTATCTCTTATGGATAACCCACAATAACTTTTTTTTGTCATTTACTTTTTACGACAAATAATGGCTAAATTTCGAAGCGATTTTAACCAATACAGCATTAATCCTTAACCAATTAAATACCTTGAATACATTGTTCATTTAATATAGATCTATATGGCCCTTTACACCGTATGATTTAAGTGAATATTTTCGAAGATATTATAGATTTAAAAATTGCGGGACGTAGCGTTTGCGGCGGTACCGGCCGGCCGCCCGGTGCGGCAAGAGCGTGCCTATTAAATAGCGCGTCTGAGGCCGCGGTTTTTCCTATAGCACTTTGAATTTAGCAGCGATCGGACGCGATTATTATAAAAACGTGCTTTTCAGCGCGACAACGTATCAGTAATTATAAGTAAGTTACGATAAATAATTGTATGATAGTAGTTTTAAAATATAAATTATATTCTATTCTAAGGTTAATTTTTAAATCGCACTTATAGTAATTATAAGTACCTACCTACATAAGGTGAGATAAGATTAGATTAAATAAAACCATAATTTATGGATTGCGATTTTCTATTAAGATCTTGATTAAAATTTACTAAATAGTTAAAAATGTAAAAAGTAAATAAGTAAAAATGTAGTGTATGAATTTAGATATTCCAAAGATAGCAGGAAATCTTCATGGTATAGGGAAAGGGGGATTGTTTTACTCCAAATTTAACGCGTGCGGGCCACGGGCAGTAATGAATAAATCAAAACTACTGAATCGATTTTAATCACATAGGCTATATATTTTATACCATTATTACCATATATTTTTTATATACAACGTTTACAGTTTTTCTGTAGTGTATTTAGTATCAGCATTGCACCCGTGCGAAGCCGGGGCGGGTCGCTAGTTATCTTCTAAATATTAAAATAATTAAGTAAATAGTGGCATAAAAATAACTTATATTACGAGTAATTATTAGTTAATATTATGGTGGCAGTTTTTTTTTTTGTTACAAAATAAAGAGTTTTGTACAGGCAAACGAAGTTCTTGACATGCTTACTCAGGAACTTTGTAACTTATTAGTAAATTGGATAGGCACCTAATTTGTAAATCATGCCAGACCGCCCTCTTTTCGCGTTGGTGTCAGTCAGTATCAGTGCTTTTATTTTCTATCTTTTTCTTCTTATAATCCAGTCAAAATAGACAAAAATAAGTCGTAACTTAGACAAAATTCGCATAGAGCTGAAAATTGGCAGAGATGTTAAATACATCATTATAAATGAAATGTCAAAAATCCCCTTCGATCCTACTTCTGCAAAAAAAATTATTCAAGGTCAAAAGTACAAAATTAAGGTTTTTTCCATTTTTCTCGAAAACAGTAAGTATTATCGTGAAAATAGATCAGATAAAAGTTGTAGATCATACAATTCTCTACAAAAATGGTCCAGTCACTTTTTCTCTTACGACTCACCATTCGTGAGATATCGCGGTTTTAATCATTAGAAATTTCATATTTTACATAATATGCACACATTTCCGCACCACCTATGAGGTAATGTACTTAGTACATTTTTTCTAACGTGGTTTCCCCAGTAGGTTATGGAGATAGCCCTTCAATTAACTCCCCTTGACTTGTACATACAGCAGGAAGCGGCGCTAGCCGCCATCAGGCTAATGCATCTGGGCATATGGGGAAAAACATTACCAGTCCACACGCTAAAATCCTGGACCGGGCGATTGAGTACCAGCCTCTCATCGCTGCCCCGTGTGACAGAACACCAAACCAACCGATGTTTAACAAGAACTACATTATACAAACAGTTCAGGAAGAAAGGGATCAGTCAGGAGTTAATGAAGTGCGCATTTATACAGACGGCTCTAAAACACAAAACGGTTCAGGTGCTGGCGTACACTCCCTTGACCTAAATATTAACTTTCACATACCACTAGGCACACATAGTTCGATCTTTCAATGCGAATGTGTTGCCTTAACACAAGCTGCAACAGCAGTAAAGCGCTTAGGCATCCGGAACTATGGCATTAAATTCCTATCCGACAGCCTATCTGTGCTCAAAGCTTTAGGAAGGAAACAAACTAACAATAAGCTAATTTTTGAGTGCCATCTAGCTCTGGAGAGTTTATCGACGTCTAATCGTATTACTCTCCAGTGGATCAAAGGGCACAGTGAATCTCTGGGCAATGATGCTGCAGATGAACTTGCGAAGAGAGGCTCTGATATGAGGGTGCTAGGCCCGTACCCACTTCTCCCTTTGCCTTTCTCACAATTTCGTTCGTGGATTCGCCAAAGATCGACCGAACTTCATAACAACAGATGGTCACGGGCAACAGACTGTAGGTAGACAGTCAAAATTGGCTTTACCAATGATACACCCGCGATTAACCAAAAAACTTCTCAGCCTGAGTAGGAATAACCTTAGAATAATAATAGGTACAATTACGGGCCACAACCTCCTTAACAAACATCTTTTCAACATAGGCGCCACGGACAGCCCCCTTTGCAGGGGCTGCCTTGATGCTGAGGAATCAGCTGCCCACGTCATCCTGGATTGCGAGGCCGTGGCTTCTCAACGTGCAGAAATCTTCGGAACAATGAGGTCGCTCCGCGAAGCCTGTGAAGCTCCCAGGAAGCTTCTGTGCTTCTGGGCGGAGCTAGGCTGGCTCTGTTAGCCAGAATCCCCACGCACAACGCGAATGCGGGAAAGGGAGTCCCATCATCATCATCATTCCCCAGTAGGTATACTCTACGATCTATTGTAATAAAGAAAGTTTGATCAGATCGTATCCTTTTAATTGAAAGAATCCTCGTAGTAATATTGCTAATGAGTAAAGTGGAATAGATTGTTTTTTTTGCACATGTCATTATATAAGATAATTGTCTAATTCTACTTCGACAATTATTTCTTCGTCTTTATTTTCTTCTTCTTGCAGAAGTTCGCTGTTCTAAGAAAAGGGATGCATCAATTGTCTCCTCATTAATATCATAAATATCTTCATCTGTTGTATTTCTTTCAATATAACATGTAGAAAAACAACCTGGACCACTTTGATCATTATCAATATTACTATTCCTGCAATTAATAGGATACAATCTGATCAAACTTTCTTTATAACAATAGATCGTGGAGTATACCTACTGGGGAAACCACGTTAAAAAAATGCGCCAAGTACATTATTACCTCATAGGTGGTGCGGAAATGTGTGCATATTATGTAAAATATGAATTTTCTAATGATTAAAACCGCGATATCTCACGAATGGTGAGTCGTAAGTGAAAAAGTGACTGGACCATTTTTGTAGAGAATTGTATGATCTACAACTTTTGTCTGATCTATTTTCACGATAATACTTACTGTTTTCGAGAAAAATGGAAAAAACCTTAATTTTGTACTTTTGACCTTGAATAATTTTTTTTGCAGAAGTAGGATCGAAGGGGATTTTTGACATTTCATTTATAATGATGTATATAACGTCTCTGCCAATTTTCAGCTCTATGCGAATTTTGGCTAAGTCAAATGTCTATTTTGACTGGACTATTAGTGCGCCCAGAATTCGGTTACTTGTTTGGCGCTATCACCAGCGTCCACCTTTGTTTTCTATTATGGACACCCTCTCCCTGACCAATTCCTCTAAAAACATCTGTAACAGTACATACCTTATCGTCCTCCAACCAATATTCACTTCTTTGCCCCGTCATAAAATCTATGGTCACAATATTCAGTGCGTTGACAGATATTCTCGTTTGACGATTCAATAATGCTCATACAGCAAAAGTACGTTTACGCGTACTTTAATGACAAATCAGTCGAGTAAGTCCTCACTAAAACTCGGTCACGCGCTAATGTGCGGGTCGATAACTACCTAATAAACATATATTAAGTGCGGCTCAGATAACTAAGCGAACGCTTTAAACTGTTTCCACAAATAAACTATTAAACTTATCCGTGGTTTGGTGTAACTTAACATCCTACGTACAACAACTACCGGGGTATCCGTCAACGACGAGAAAACCACAACACAATGTGTCGGCCAATTTGTTGGATGACTTCATTATAATGACAGCATTTAGATTTATCTTGAAGTTATATAGGACATTATAGTTATAGAACGTTTAAGAAGCGTTTATGAATACAAAATTTTATCGAACAAATTTTAAAGGCTTATTGAGCATTTTAACTAATTAATGTTTTAAACCTTCTATAAGCTTTTTTTATGAATAAGACCGTTAGAAATTGACCACAAAACAGTTTTGACCCATTTGAAAAGGTCTGGGTATACAAAAAAGCTCGATATTTGGGTGCCACACGAGCTCACTGAAAGAAAACTAATGAATCATGTACTCATTTGCGATTCTCTATTGAAACGTAATGAACCCGAAACATTTTTGAAAAGATTGATCACTGGTGATGAAAAGTGGATCACCTATGACAACAACGTGCGAAAAAGATGATGATCAAAGGGCAGTCAAGCTCCATAGACTAACGAAACCCAGACTAACTCGCAGTAAGGTGAATGGTGGAATTGAAAGGGCATCGTTCATTACAAGCTTTTACCGTCGGGCGAAATCATCGATTCGGATCTCTACTGCTAACAGCTGATGAGACACAAGCAATAAATTGAGAAAATACGGCCGGAATTGATCAACAGAAAGGGTGTGGTCTTTCATCATGATAATGCCAGACGACACACATATTTAGCAACTCAGCAAAAGTTTAGAGAGCTTGGTTGGGAAGTGTTAACACATCTAACATATAGTCCTGATCTTGCACCCTCAGATTTCCACCTGTTTCGGTCTCTTTAGAATTCTTTAGGTAGTGTTAGGTTAACATTAAGAGAGGACTGTCAAAACTACTTGTCGCAGTTTTTTGATTAGAAGTACCAAAATTTCTGGAGTTTCATACCTGGAAATAGTATCCTGTATCGTTATTAAAATATAAAATATATATCAATCATTTTTCGCCGAAAATACTCCAACAAAGATCCGTTGAAATGATAAATTGACGTTGAGGAAAAGAGTGCTTAAAAATATGAATAAATAAATTTGAACGAATCCAATTTCCGCGAAAAAGGTTTATTTTACGTTTTACAGTTATTTCGTGATTAAAAAATATAATAACTAAGTTCAAATTAAGTGTGTATATGATACTGCTATTCCCATTTTAATTTGACTGACTCTATAAGTCAGTCAAATTAAAATGGGAATAGCAGTAAAAGGTGTAAAGTTAACTCATCCTTCGTAGAAAAGAGAGGATCTTCCGACCACACGAGTGTTCTGGCTGGTGGGCCCGACGATTAATGTCGGGACGTTGCATATGCTAACCGCGCAGTAAACTCTGCTTGCGCGATGCAGGATGTTGCGTGACGTCAGTGTGATACGTAGTTCACATATTGCGATGTAGCCGTCACAGACTTTTGCGTTCCGCGAAATTTGTGTACGTTACCCCAGCAAGAAAGTGTCTCCTAGAGTTATAGGAGTAGAACGTATAATATGTGCCCTATCTGCTGTAAATGTGCCCCCAAATAAAAAATGTGTGCCCCCTGTCGTTTTGGAAAAAAACGGAAAAAACGATTCCTGCTGGGGTAAAGTTTTTCTAGCAGGAAAATTCTAAACGAATGATCGGAGAGAGAAAAATTGTGCATGGCCAGAGAGCTTATATGTGTGCCAAAATGTGCCCCCAAAAAAAAAATCTGTGCCCCTTCAGGTTTTCGAGATATTGCATTTCCTGCTGGAGTAACGTTTTGATGAATCGTATATCTCTACAACCATTGCATGTGCCCCTGTAGAGTAAACATACACGAGTAGCTCTTAATGTGTGCCCCTTAGTGCCCCAATTAGTTTTAAGAATATTTATAGTTTTCAAGTTATAGCGGTTTTATGAAAACCCGAAAAAACATCGCAGCGCCTAAATTAGACAAGAAACAAGTTCGCTGAAAACTGTATTCGGTCCTTCTTGACGCTAATAATAACCATACAAAGTTTCAAAACTATTCATGCATGCGTTTTTGCTAAAAGTCAAAACGATGGTGTCCTAACTTTGACGGCAAAATACAAGGAACCGGCTCAATCCGAGATGTGTAGGTGTAAACCAAAATCATGTGCCTTTAGTCAAAAATATATGGTGAAAATATTCAGCTTGGAATGTTTCGCATTAAGTAAATATTAACAAAAAAACAAAATATGTAAGCAACGGCTGGTTATCCGACCAAATTTGAATGACTACTAAAAAGCGACGGATTCATACATATCGATGACCTTCTTTACTTTACTTACTAACCGGTTCACACGTGTTGTGCCTGAGTACACTGACTTACAAAAGTAATAAGTAATTAAATAAAGTTGTTATTGGATTATATTCTACTAGCTGTTTCTATGACGTTACACATGATTAAGTACATTATAAATAGTAGCCTAAGTGCTATTCCAAGGTAAGCTATCTTCTCGATTCTAAATTTCATTAAAATACATCCAGTAATTTATGTGTGAACGAAAGAAATACATCGAGATATTTGCCAGGTCTTTGACTTGGTCCCGATGTTTAAAAAAAAATATAGTTCATGAAATGTGTGATGAATACCTACTACTAAAAAGAGGTAGCTCTTTTTAGTATATAAATAAAAAGCCCGTATTTGTCTTTTTATATTAGGTACATATATATTTATTGATAAGCCGTAGGTTAGATAAATTAACAGTACAATGCGTGCCACGAAAGATGAGACTTGACCCGCCTCCCCCGCTCTTTCCGCCGCCCCTATGACGTCCAGTCCCGTCCCGCACTCAGACCTCATACCGCTAAAGATACCTAAAATCGTGTACTGCGCATGTCAAACCACGTGGTGTGTCAAGTCTCAAAGTCAAAGTCAAATCATTTATTTCAAATAGGCACATTAAAGGCACTTTTGAACGTCAAAACTTCAGTAAAATTGAATTGATTCTAGTCGCCCCTTCCAAAAGGTAGTTTTCGTATGGAGAAGCATGGGCAAGAAACTCCACCGTTACCGTTCTCATCTTTCGTGGCACGCATTGTAAGTTTTTCATCATTAAGGGGAATGCTCCAACTAGCCCGCGAAATTCAAAATTTCTTGCGTTTTTTGCAATTTGCAGGCCAGTGCTAGGTTGTATGTTGATTAAAATATTATTCGCGGTTGTAAGACGTATATAGTTACAGAATTATAATCATCAAAATCACCAATACAACCCTCCAAGTTCATAAAGGCGTAGGAACAAAAAAAAAAACAGAAAAAATTTGAATTTTGCGGGCTGGTTGGAGCATTTACCTTACTTAATAGAAGATTCCCTTTTTTCGCCTCCCCACACCGCTGCATATATCTCTGGCCCCGCGGCATCCGCTGACGTCGTGTCGCAGTCGCAAGGAGTCGCTTTGTCTAGCTTGGAGAAAGTGAGACAGCTAGTACGCGTACGGTGTTAGTGTGACAGAGACAGGTTACGTGTAACGTCGCTCTATTATGAATAATAGGTACGAAGTGTTTATTGAGGAAGTGCGTTTGGATTATTACTTGGTATTGGTAAACAGTTGCAGTTATGACGCCAAGGACACTGTTACGTTGAGTCACGCAGTTGCACTGATACTGTTTGATTACTTTTTTTTGAGTTGGTTGAAAGTGGCGTATTAAGCATTTTATAACAATTATGTGGTTGTAGGGGTGTTGAATTTTATGGCACGATCTGCGGTGGTAAGTATTTAATGGCATTGTTTTGACTTACCTATTTAAAAATACTTGTCTTATCAAGTACTTGGATTTTTGACGTGACAACGTCTAATAAATCGATGAAGCTGGCTGCACTCACGAAAAAACATGACTCATGTAGCGTTACCTCGCGGCCTCGCTCTGTAGCGTTACATGGCGGCTTGAAATGCAAGCGAATATTAACAAATGCAATGCAACTATTCCATCAGTATTTTCTTATGACGTTACGAAACCGACTTTACAGACAACCGATTTTTTCATTACTTTATATACTAATTTCTAATATTTATAGGTAGGAACTTTGATCTGTGATTTGATGCAATAATTACTTTAAGAATTAAAATTAAGGGAATAAAAATAATAATTTCCACATCAACAAGCTGTTTTATTTATTATAGTCACAAGGTGCATTTAATATATTTTTTAATTAGCCCCCAAAACTTTTGAACGCGACTGTACGGACAACAGCTTAGGTATAATACGTTCAATAAAGAAGGTCATCGATATGTATGAATCCGTCGCTTTTTAGTAGTCATTCAAATTTGGTCGGATAACCAGCCGTTGCTTACATATTTTGGTTTTTTGTTAATATTTACTTAATGCGAAACATTCCAAGCTGAATATTTTCACCATATATTTTTGACTAAAGGCACATGATTTTGGTTTACACCTACACATCTCGGATTGAGCCGGTTCCTTGTATTTTGCCGTCAAAGTTAGGACACCATCGTTTTGACTTTTAGCAAAACCGCATGCATGAATAGTTTTGAAACTTTGTATGGTTATTATTAGCGTCAAGAAGGACCGAATACAGTTTTCAGCGAACTTGTTTCTTGTCTAATTTAGGCGCTGCGATGTTTTTTCGGGTTTTCATAAAACCGCTATAACTTGAAAACTATAAATATTTTCTTAAAACTAATTGGGGCACTAAGGGGCACACATTAAGAGCTACTCGTGTATGTTTACTCTACAGGGGCACATGCAATGGTTGTAGAGATATACGATTCATCAAAACGTTACTCCAGCAGGAAATGCAATATCTCGAAAACCTGAAGGGGCACAGATTTTTTTTTTGGGGGCACATTTTGGCACACATATAAGCTCTCTGGCCATGCACAATTTTTTTCTCTCCGATCATTCGTTTAGAATTTTCCTGCTAGAAAAACTTTACCCCAGCAGGAATCGTTTTTTCCGTTTTTTTCCAAAACGACAGGGGGCACACATTTTTTATTTGGGGGCACATTTACAGCAGATAGGGCACATATTATACGTTCTACTCCTATAACTCTAGGAGACACTATCTTGCTGGGGTAACGTACACGCGAAATTTTAAAAACTTTACTACTTGTGACTTTGAGATTCCGTCTTTACTACTTCTGACTTTGACCTTCCGTCTCATACAAGAACAACGACTAATTTCAACGTCAAACATTTCATCAAATACTTGATACTCGTAATATTTTCGCACAAACATCCTTAACCTGTAACCGAATGGAATCCCTCGAGACAGTCGCGTGCAACTAACAATTCTTTCGACTTTTACCTCGTAAATAAAGTTACCAACTTGGTCAGAAGCGGCAAATTTATTAAAAGGAACAAATATAGCTAACAAGTACAGTAATAAGATTTAGTAGTTCACTGTTAACATCTCAGCTAACTTTGGCGTCATTTTAGTCCCCTTTTTCTAGTTAATGGGTCCTTTTTATAGAATAGAGTATGTGAGATCAGGGGCCTAAAAAGGCCACTTTGGAAGAATCATAAAAGGATAACAAGACATTATGAATCATAATATGGCGAAAACAGTGCGTGTTTTTCTTTTTTCGCTGCACTACGTAGGTATAATCAAAGAGATTGGGATTGGATTTGGTTTGGATTGATGGGTATTTTAGCACAGATAAAAAAATAACTGAAAAATCCTTCACCAATGGGATTTGGTACGATTAACTTAACAGTTAACTGTCCATTATGATTCAAAATGTTATCCTTTTATGATTCGCCAAAGTGGCCTTTTAGGCCCCCTGATCTTTGTTTATTAAGTAAAGGAAAAATTACTTATAGGCATCGACGGTTTATGTTCTGGGGAATTGTACAGACGCCAGCACATCAAGCTACTACAATCTGTCAAATTTCTCTAATAGATTTTCAACATTATCGCTATAGCATTAGGTTCAAAGTTGATTGGGAAAATTTGACAGTTTCGGGTAACATGTTATTATTATGGCTAAGCTGATTGGTTCTTTTAGTTTTCGTTCGATTTTTCCAGCATAATTAGCTTTTAGTGTTTCTCCTGCTGGAACATAGGAGCAGTGGGCCGTAATCCACCATGCAGGCCCGTGCGAGTTCATGGATGTTTGTTATTGAATTTTCGGTTCTAGGATATGCCGGTTTTCTCACGATGCTGATTTCCTTTGTCGTTTTGAGAGCAGTCTGTGGTGATGAAATAATTTACACAAAGTATAATGCCTATCTCGGTTCAAAGTCGTAAGTCACAGCCGTTTCCAGTGAGCCACCACTACTCTTCAGACTTCAGACAGGATTTTTCAGATAGAGAAACAATTGATATTTGCTTATACCTCAATGTTACAGCGAATATTATGGTATGTCGTCATATTCTAAACAAAAGGTATATAAAATACTAGCAGCGCCCCGTGGATTTACCCGCATAGTGTCGATCCCGTGGGAAGATCGAAATAAAAACTATCCTGTATCCTTTCCCGGCACTCAAACTATCTCTATACCAAATTTCATCTAAATCAGTTCAGCGGTTTAAGCGTGAAGAGGTAACAGACAGACAGACACACTTTCGCATTTATAATATTAAGTATGGATTTGTTCAACAGCTTCGCGTTTTGTCTAGTCATGATGCGATAAAATAAACTGATTGCGTTATTCTTAGATTTTTATATTGCTATGGATTCTCAACTCAAATTCACTCTGTTTCTCAATTTACCATTAATAGTTACCGTTTGAGTTAGGTACGTGTTTGATTACATGGTACAAAATGAAATTGAAACCTCTACCTTTCAAGCCCTCTTAGATGATTATTTGCCTATACTAGGGATGATTCCCTTTAGGCTACAGACACCAACATCCAAAATCTGGGATCGGCTTCCAGTCTAACCGGATGCAGCTGAATACACTGGTATTCAGATTGATGATATTGTGGAGGTCAGATAGGTAATCGCTTCATGTAAAATACTGATTTTACATGAAGCGATTACCTATCTGACCTCCATAACCCAGTAGCTGTGTACCATGATAACCCAGCAAGACTGGTTGTCAGACTTTTCGGTTTGTAACTACCTGTAGTGACTGTCAAAGATCTACAAACAGCCGGGACCAACGCTTTAAGGGGCATACGTGACCTAAAGCGCGGTCACTGTTGGACTGCATAGAAAAGAAAGAGAAGCGCGATGACACAACGCTAGTAATTTATTGCAAAATATGAAGCAATTATTTAATTACAAAAAATCTATTGTTTGGACTAAAAAATTAAAACACTAGTGTTTTAGCATGTTGCTTGTAGAATAATCTGATAAAAATTCACAATGATTTTATATATATTAGTATGGTTTTTATTGAAAAAATAAAGTTTTTAAAAGTATCTTCATGATTTTTTTCTATCGTACCAAATTAGTTATATTATGTTTTCAACAGAGTATCTACCTAACATATATCCTGAAGAATATCATATATTTTTGATTTCGTTTACTGTAGTCGATTATATACTTTTATTGTTTCTAAAACTTGCGTTTTTTTGCGTTTAAGACCTGTGATCCCCTTAACTGGCTATCCGAGGCACCAATATCCAAATCTACATAAATCTTCCTTAATAAAGACAAGATGTTCTCGCCGTAAAAAGTAACAGTACTCATTAAAATAGATGTTAAAAACGTTTAAATCATCCCAAACGCTTGACGTAATCAAATAAAATCGCTGTCTGGATTAAAGGAGCTCCTTGGCTCTTGATTTAACATAATTTGTTCCAAGGAGATTTCATTCTATTCTTTTCACTGATTTGTGACGTCAGTCTTTTAAAGTTATGTCATTAAGCTTAATTGGATTTCGGATACTGTGGATGTGGTTTCTTTTTATACAGGATGAAATTAAATTAAATCAACTGGCAACTGGCAAAGCAGTGGCGGCCCAGTGGCAGCGGCCCCAACTTACTAGTTGTAGATTCGAAACGGTGAAGGAAAACATCGTGAGGTAACCGGCATGTCCTAGATCCAAAAATTCGAAGACATGTGACATGTACCAACCCGCACTGGGCCCGCGTGGTAGATTTTAGCCCACTCCCTCTCGAAGAGGAACCCTGTGCCCCAGCTGTGGTAACATTATAGGTTGAATATGTCTGTAGCGGTATCTACAACGCCACATGCAAACAACGCGTCATACTGACGTCACGCAAATCCTGCATCGCGCAAGCAGAGTTTACCGCGCAACTAGCATAGATACAACGGCCCGACACGAATCAATGGGCAGTTGCCCGCCAGACACAACACCCGTCTGGTCGGAGGATCCTCCCTTTTCTATGGAGGTTGAGTGAACTTTACACCCTGTTCCTCATACCTCTATAATTATGTCTATGTTGATGCAACTGGCAAAACTTTGCTGATATAACTGTCACTCAAGTCAAGTTTCGCTTTACCCTTGTATATTTGATAAACTTGACCACTATCACCGCATGCGGGCCAGCCCCAACCTTATCCTGCGCTGTGTGGCGAGCAGACTCGATTGTCTTTACGTGAGTCGCTGCTGCAAGCTCTCCACCTCGGTAATAGGCGTGTGGCAGTGATTCACGTATAGTCATGATTTTAGACTAGATAAATAAAATAGGAATACTAACATAGCGGTAAGGAATATTGTTACTAACACGAATGAGTCATGTAACTTGATTAAATAAATATTATTATTATTATTACTATCTCTCTCGAGAATTCCAGTATTTTTCTGTCTAATCTCAGTCTCAATCTATAAAAAAATAATCTAATTTACCAACATTAAAAAAAACTTCCCCTGACTGCTTGACCGACTGTCTTTTTGATCTAGTGGTTGCAAGCGCTGCAGCTGAGCATGAGGTCCTGGGATTACCAAGTCGGATGAAGTCTTAGTGCTTTGCCAGATTGGTAGAGCGGGGCGGGGAGCGGCGCGGGTGCGGGAACGCGCGCGATCAGTCTGTCCGCAGTCGAGCGTGGCTTCGTTCTGAGTGTTGTCGTGTCCAGTGTTTGTCAAAATATAATATGGAAGAAGAAGACTTATTTTACTTGAAGCAGTAAAAAAATCAAAACTTCTAAGTCAACGCAATCAAAAGATACGGGCGTTTATGTTCCGGAAACAAAACCCATAGGGTACTTTCCGTTGACCTAAAATCATGAAATTTGCACAAGTAACACAAGTAGCACAAATAAAGGAAAAAATCCGAAAAACGTAAATTTGTAGTTACACTACAAGAAAAAAAAATACTTTTTTCCCGTGTTAAACTATTTACAAACCTACAAATGTGTACAGAACCCTCGGTACGGTCAGCATCAAAAGTCGATTAACACTTCAGTTTAATCTTAGTTATTGAGCAAAATATTAACACTTCAGTTTTTTTTAATCTCAGTTATTGAGCAAAATATTTGTTGAAAATTGCATCGTACTTCTGCTGCAATTTTGAATAAATATTTTGCTCAATAACTGTTAATCGACTTTTGATGCTGACCGTACGCGAGTTCGCTCGCACTTGACCAGTTTTTCTTTAACTACAAGAATAAATGAACGATATTGCATGCACACCTAGAAATAACCTACTCACTTGATAATTGAATTGACTCCCGCAATTTATTAATATTAATGCAATTTTGGTTTATCACATTGATTATATTATCGAAATAATTAAAGCGATGATGAGATTCTAATCGGGCAATCCGAATTGTATATCAATTCCTAATTTTGTACTGTTAACTATTTCATTAAACGTATGTAAATTGGAATACTCGTGACAATGATTCGGCCATTGTGGATTTGTATTTTGACTGATAACATTAAATTTATATATCCAAAGTATAAAGGAATCCGCTAGATGCGGCAAGCACAGAACTGGTCGAAGTGGCGGTGCTTGGGTAAGGCCTATGTCCAGCATTGGACATCTTTGTGCTCAAATAGAAAGAAAGAAAAGTTATTTGTAACAGAAACACGTGCATATACAAAAGATAAATAATTCTTTAGATAGATAAATTAATTAATAAGGAAAAATAAAAACAAAATAAATCTACATTCACGAAGCAAAAAGCAGAAATAGTCAACTGCTGCACTTCATGGCTGTGACAAGAAGGCTTCCACTCAGCATGATACTGTGCTATGGGTCCTACAGCACTGCGCTGATTTTCAGTGGTTACCCGAAAAGGACATACGGAAACCAAATGATTCATATTACCTATAGGTAACAAAATAAAATAAAACAAACAGTACTTATAATATAAAACAACTACATAAACAACCATTGATATGAATTAAATATTATTAAATAACATAAAATATAAATTATCCACAGGCATCACCGTGCGCTCAAAAATAAGTTCCCACCCAAAGCAAGAATATTCAGTGTTTTGTGTTGTGTCTCGCTCCCACCCAAATGATGATGATGGTGATATCTAAAGTAGAACAGCCGATCTATTCTTTAAAACTCTATCTCACCATGACACTTCAATCTTGAAATCTTGGTGTCGAAGGCACTCCAAAATATTAAATTTATCGAATTGGAGCAAATGCATAAAATAAAATCCTTAAACACTGATTCAAAAATAATAAACGTAACTATGAATTTACTTACATTTTGAGTTGCTTTCAAAACAAATGGTGATTCTCATGTCTTGCAAATGGGTCCTCAAAGATGGTCGCTATGTGCAGTGCCGGCGTTTTGGGGGCTGTCTCATACAATGTTGACGTTCAAAAAGTGTTGATTCTCAGCCTATTTCGAATAAATTACTTTCGATATACATAAAAAATCTTTCAGTTAAAACTGGTTCGCTCAAAGCGAAAACTGTAAAGATTTGTCTTAATCAAAGGACGACTGAATGTATTACTTTGAAATGTTATTCCAGTAGAAACAGCTCCGTCACTGTGGTTACAAGTGATTAATTAATCGATTGATTTATAGCTGGAGCCGTGAGTTTCTTGGATACAAATCAGACCAGAATAAAACCGTTTTTTGGTGAGAAATAGAATGGATCTAATAAAGGTAATTTCGTGGTAGGTTAATCAAAGGAGTGACAATTGGACGTGCGAAATTAGTTAAGGTAGATAGTTTTTTTTTTCTCCTAATAAAATACTATACCTAGTAAAATGTTATATTGATTTCAAACGTTTGTTCAGTTGTAGACGTACGCGGGTAAATATTGATAATATTATGATTACGATTCTAATTTATTTTTGGTGTAGTTAGGTATTTTTATTGAATATTATTGGTAGACAAGCTGTGTTTGAGGGGCATTTCCCTTCGGCAAAAATGGCGAACTTCCATACTTTTATGCCCTACTTAACCCCGATAAGGGATGAATGTATTTATTTATTGCCAAAACAACGAAGGGTTCGACGAAGAAACTTATGCAAGATTTCATGTTTCTAGACCCAGCGGTTGAGGGTGTGCGTTATCTGTCAATGAGTGAATTTAAGATTTTCAGAGATGAAACATAAACTTTTTGGGTAAGAAAACAGCAAAATTCTCGGCATAATTCTGACCGATATAACTCAAGAAGCTACGTTGTTGTTATAATACGAAGTAACGTTTTTAACATAGGGTTATTTTAAATTGGCAAGCTAAACTCCGCCGACGCGATGGATCTAAACACGATTAAATAAAAGATAAAAGGATTTGATATTTTTTTGGGAGGTTGTCGACCGTTGTGTATGTTGTTACTTGATGTACGAATTGAAAAAAAACTGTTTTCTTCTGTTTTATTGTATTTAGACATCGACATCCACCAAGTCTGTGAAGATAACATGAAAAAAAGTTTTTTTTTAAACCAATATTTCAAGTGTTTGCAATAAGTACGGTCGATGACCACACATAAAATCATTAAAATAATTTATTTTTGGTTTTATTATGTTAAGATACTGATATATAGCATCTGTGGTGTTTAGCTAGCCAATTTAAAAGAACCCTGTATATTGTACACATCTGCAATCACATGGGTTCAATGGGATATTACAAAATTTCACAAATTCAATCGATACGGTACAAAAAATGTCTTTGTTATTTTCTCTAGGTACCTCCTCTTCTTATCTCGCAATTTAAACTAACCACGGAACTATTACGGCTTGAGTTTAAAGTAACAAAGTAAAATGTATTAAGGCGAATAGCTCCCGTGCATTAGTGGTGAAGGCGATAAATGTCCACTTGCCACCAGGATGCATAGTGAGCGATGTTGTAGTGTAGCAGAGTTTCAAGTGGATGCTACCTACTTTTTGTGTTGTAATATGGTTAGTGTAAATTCTCTCTAGAAATTTAAAACGTTAAATGTCATATATTTATAAATTATATTATAGTGTATTCACCTGTTCAAATTTATTTTAATTAGCGTTATTCTATATTGAGCTCACGTTGTTTTCTATTTATGGATATTACGCGTGTCGCGCCTGTTTGTGAGAGCCTTAAATATTAAGACGGAGTACTTCAGGTATCGTCGATCGCTCTAGGCGATAAGACCGTCCATTGTATCACCCTTTGTTATCGCTAAAGCTTAAGGTTCAAAGTTGATTGGGAAAATTTGACAGTTTCGGGTAGCTTGATGTGCTGGCGTCTGTACATAACAAACAGTATTCTATTATTCTATCATTGAAAAAAATCTCGATAGCTCTTTTCAAAATTGGGGTAACCCGCTCTCATTCTACAACAAATAATTTACATAGGTACCAACCAAAACATCCATGTCTCCAACAAAATCGATAAATCTCAAAACTTGTAAAGAAAAGATCGCCAATAAGTGATAGGCCCGTCACCTGTCACTGAGGGTCGGAACTCGGGGCCAATGCGGGCGGACCCTAGTGTAATCCCTCCGATTTAACCGCCGGTTTGATCCCCTGATTCCGACCGCGGGGGGTCGGTAATTAGTTCCTTGTTTGACTGATGAAATTCTTTAGTATTAAGGAAGGTGAGGGAGATGGTGAAATGTTGGAACGTTTTGTTTTAATAAATGTGAAATATGACTTAGAGTCAAGGGAAATGTTTGGTACAGTATTGCTGTAAGCCTAATCAGCTTACAGTTCTCCCACTGCTGGGAAGCAGGCCTCCTTGGTGAGAGTAAGTGGGCTGTTATCAACCACACGGGCCTAGTGCGGGATGGTCGATGTGACGTCTTCGAATTTTTGGTTTTAAGAAATGCCGGATTCCTGACGATGTTTTCCTTCACCGTTTTGAGAGCAGTGGTGATGAAATAATTTATGCAAAGTGCCTTTCAGTGTGCGAACCTGCGACCTACAACTTGTAAGTCGCGGCCGGTACCACTAAACCATCACTGTTTTGTTGTAAGTTAGTATTTATTTGGTTACTTTTGACAGCTTGATCTGTACAGTTTTGGATTTAGCATGACAAATCGAACTTTTCACAAAGTAGTGTCCCTCGGGTGCCTAAAATGACAGGGGCTCAAATAATCTGAATTTAGTTTAGTATTTAATTAAAATAGCTCCATCTTATTCTGTCGAATTGGCACCAACTAATGTGGTAGTCCCTACAATTTAACCACCGTTTGGATCCCCTAATTCCGACCGCGAGGGGTCGGTAATTAGTTACTTGTTTGACTGATGAAATTCTTCAGTGTTAATGTGAGAGAAGATAGTGAAAAGCATTTTGTTTTAATACCTGAATGGAGAATGGGGCTTAGGATCAAGAGAAACGTGTTACTGGGCTGTTTAGCTGGAATTTGTTTGTTATTTTTTACCTCTCTCTAACATTTACGTAAGTATTTAAATTTTCATCATGAATTGTTTCTTTTTCTCAATAGAAACTGTTGATACGTGGTTCATGCCATGGTGAAAATGTGTCGATGATAAGGTCGACTTTGGAAAATAAGTAGGTACCAATAATTTTACAAAAAATACAAGCTAATAAAAAATCCTATAACGCATGTGGCAGAGGGCAGGGCACATTACTCGTAGTCGCAGATTAGGCCAAAAGGTTCTGAAGTGGTGACCGCGTATTGGAAGACGTAGCGTTAGAAGGTATCTCACAAGGTGGACTAGGCGGCCTTCACACGGTCACCAACCGTGACGACACGGTTGGCGCAGTGGCTGAGCGATCGACTGCTGCGCTGCGTGTCGCGGGTTCGATTCCCGCACGGAACAAATATTTGCATTGCCTACAGGTAGCTGTTGTTCCGGGTCTGACTGTTTGTGTATGTGAATTTAAATGTTTGTAAACGCACCCACGATACAGGAGTAATTACTAGTGTGGGGCAAAAAAAAAAAAAAACCGTGTGAAGGCTGTAGGAATCCGCTGGATGCGAGAAGCACAGAACCGGTGGAAGTGGCGGTGCTTTGGGGAGGCCTATGTCCAGCAGTGGACATCTTATAGTTTGAATGAATGACGACGATGATAAACGCGACCGTTTTTACGTAGCAATAAATCACAATCCTCAAAGAAACAAATTTTCCACCTATTTTAAGCAGTCATTGGATAATGCTATTACTTCGCACTCCGCAAAGGAATAATTACTATTACTTTGAAATCCAGCCCTAAATATACCGCTAAGAAGATTAATATTCACAGAGACATAAACGTGACAGGAGCTATCACTCACAAGTACGCAGACAGTTGTAGCTTTTACACTGATGACGCAGAGTAACAGCCGACAGAGGGCCCACTTTTGGTAACAAACGAAATTAATGTACCTAGCTTAGTATGTCCGGCATTGGAACAAAGTTTATTAGAGTTCATTGAAACAGAATCTATGAGTAATAGAACTTAAAGTGTGGCAGGTGTTTCCTTGTCAAGCTGCAAATCTTACTGATTGGTCATCCTTTTACTTCTGAATGCGCTAGGAGAATATCATGTGCTGACACAAGAATAAAGTGAATGTGGTAAATTCAAACCACAAAAAGATTATCAAAACATCATCACATTAAAACCATTACTAGGTGCAATCAGACATGACAGCAACATTTTATGTTTATTACATACAAAAAACACTGGCACTCCGGTAGTGCCGACAGAAGTGAAAACTTGAACAATTACGAGTGTATTTTGTGAATCGTCTTATAAACAAAACACGCGTGTTAAGGTGTGTTCCTTATTTTATAGGGTTTTTTGCAAATCAGGTATGATGACCAAAGTGACTGGTTTATTCTTCTCGTGAAAGGAATTTATTCAGATTTACAAATAAGCACACAGGATAGACTTCAGTTCGTGGTGTTGGTCGCGGCAGTGGTAAGAGAAGCAAGCCGCTCGCATTTAGCTCGTCGTCAGTTATATATCCGTGGTTCAGCGCCATCTCGTCGTTGTTGGATGAACTACGTAGTTAGTACGCGAGGCCCTCGTAGTTCTTCCCGATGTGCATAGATGGCGCTGTCCTCAACAACGCGCGTCTTACGTTTTACGTCTTACGTCTTACGAATTTTCGATCAGGGTCACGTGACCTGACGCGAATTTAGAAGTTTTTACCCATTCCAAAAAAAGTACACAGCGCCACTAAAGAAGTTTTCACTTCAAAAATATTTTTGGTAACAAAAAATACAAAACATGGAAAGATGATTATAGGACAACAGCCATGTCTCCGATGAAATATCCCATAGGCTATATGGAAAAGGCGTATGGTAGAATTGTTTTTCAAAAATCCTTCCTTATTGGCCATTTTTGTTATATGAGAAACTCTTGTGGCAAATTTCATCCTTCTAGATGCAGCGGTTTAGGCTGTGAGTTGTCTATCAGTGAATTAAGGAATTTAAGGTTTTTATCAAGAAGAAAATGTTGCAGCGCACGCTCACAATTCCTACTTTTTAAACTAACAGTAACTTCTTCTCAGCATCTTATTTTTCTGACACGTGAATGAAGCTTCTGTATCCATTATACTCTGTGTAAATAAGATTACATAGTGCTAGAAAATAGAACTATTCCTAGGTTATACTGCCACATAGCATCCTCATTGCAAGTAACAGAGCGAGATGGCAATCTACATATCGTTACAATATGTGCGCATTAGAATGAGATAGCGTAAGTCTCAAATTCTCGAAGACGCTTACAGTTCTCCAAGTATTTCAATGCGTTTCAAGATGAAGGATTACATAATAAAGTTAATTATTTTGATGGTTTGTAATCAGTTCTTGAGATATTTTATGACTCACCTTCGCGTGTGAGTACTCTATATTTTATTACAGTAATTTCAAAATTTCATGATCGTATAATAAAACCAACATTTTACTTGATGGATAAAATTCTTGTTTTATTAAACAAAAAGTACCTGGTTTTATAATCATTACTTTTCAATTAGTTGGCGTTTAAGTAATAACTTTAAGGCTCCTTAAAACAGGCGCGACACGCGATAAAATCGCGCGCGACACAAAGGCACCGCAAGTCGCGCAACGAGCGGTGCCTTTGAGTCGCGCGCGATTCGCGTCGTGCGCGATTCGCGTCGCGCGTCGCGCCTGTTTGTAGGAGCCTTTATTGGGCACTACACAAAACTTACAAATTCTTTTCCCGAGTCAGCTCGGGCTGTACTAGAACAAGTAATTGGGGCAAATTTCCCCAATGAAACTAAACGCGATCAGCATACCTAACCACGTTCTAGAGCTGTCAGTGTCATCTTGTTGTGGAATATTGATACTGACAGCTCTTAATGGTGGTTTAGATAAGCCGACCGCGTTCAGTTTCATCGGTGAAATTCGCCCTTATATTGTGGTAAACAGTTTACCCAGTCACTGACAGTAGAACGGACTGGCAATATCTGACACTGTCCTGGTTGCGATGAGACCGTCTATTGTCGTAATTTGAAATTCAAATGAATGTCAAATTGTCCCAATCAACTTTGAACCTTATGTTTTAGCGATACAGTTGAAAATCTATTAAAGAAATTTGACAGATTGTAGTAGCTTGATGTGCTGGCGTCTGAACCTATGTACCGATTGCCTTTAGTATGTGCTAAATCAATGTATTTTCTTTCTTTCAAATAAGCTCAACAACTAATTAATCTATTCGCCCACACGTCAATGTTACCAACACTCACCTCTCACATAGGAACGTTACTGCAATAATAATCTACTGGGACAGACGTAGATAAAGCTGCGTCATTAAGCCAGCTCGCTTGCCTGACAAACTGTTTGTTTTAACGCTAAGATATAGGAGAAAGAACATCTTTTACCAAGGAAAAGTAAGTTAAAATATTGTGTTGTAAGGAAGGGACTAAATATATTGTTACTGTACGTCTTTACTCCTTGAAGGCATTGACGTTGACTTTGACAATTTGGTCAGTTAAGGGGGAAGCGCTTTGGTAGCCCGCGAAATTCAAATTTTCTTACGTTTTTTGCAATTTGCTGGTCAGTATTAAGTTGTACGTCGATCAAAATATGATTCGCGGTCGTAAGAAATATGTATTTACAGAATTATATTCATTAACGTCATCAACACAACTCTCTAAGACCACGTAACTCCGAAGAATAACGATTTCATGAAACAGTTATTCTTTGGAGTTACGTGGTCTTAGAGAGTTGTGTTGATGACTTTAATTATTATAATTCTGTAAATACATATTTGTTACGGCCGCGAATCATATATTAATCAACGTACAACTTAATACTGACCAGCAAATTGCAAAAATCCTAAAAACAATTGAATTTCACGGGCTACCCTGGCGCTTTCGCCTTAACGCTAATTTACGTATTTACTCCTCGAAGGCACTGACGTTGATTTTGAACCCCATTTGGTCAGTTATGTTATTGAATCAATTAACTCAGCTTTTCGCAGTCCACTGCTGGACATAAATAGATCTCGCCTAGGCTACGCCACAACACCCTGTCCTCCGCCTTTCGCATCCAGTCCATCCCAACCACTTTCTTAAGGTTGTCGGTTCATCTGAAGTAAAAGTGCGCAGTGCTCCACACCCCTACATATTTCAAGTTAAACAAATATCAACTTTATTTCAATGACAATTAAGTTGATTTCAGAGTGACTAGCTTTATTGAAATAGTTATAAAAATGTTTGAAGTTCTACAACTACTTTATTGGGTAAACTGAACTTTATTGTGTAGGAATTAAAGTTATTTTTCCATTACTTCATGTTTGTTTACATTTTTGGAAAATAATTCGCGAATGCAGATTAGCTAGGGGGGCGTCACACGCTACGCTTGCCGATGCACGGTCGCCACTCCAGGACTAGTCTGCTTCACCAGCCATCGGTCCATAAGTTTTGTACCCAGGCTGGGAAAATTGCATAACACTTTGTCCTATCTGTAAATAAAGCCAAGCTGAGCAGTCTTCCTTCTTTTTCTGTTTGAGTCCATGGGATAATGTACAGGCGCCAGCACATCAAGCTACGTGAAACTGTCAATTTTTCCCAATCAACCTTGAACCTCATGATGTAGCGATAAAGTTGAAAATCTATTAAAGAAATTTGACAGATGTGTTGGCGTCTGTACACAACCAAGAAATTTATTGATATGCAATGTGACACCCTACGTCAATTTTCCGAGTTATGGCCATTTCATATAACTATCACAAAATGACAGTTTTAATTTGAATGTATGGACAATTTAAGTTCAAAAGTCACTAGGAACCATTAGACTCGCGAGGCAGACAAAACGATATAATACTAAGAAAGAATTTAGTATTTATATTTTTCTAAAGAATTTTAGACCAGCTACACATCGCCAGCAACATAATCGCGCAACTGTTGAGTCGTTAAATGAAATCGTATAAAACCGCTAATTGGGGATTTTGTGGATTTGCGGTTTTAATGCCCGGTCTGAAATGGAAAGTGAAATAAAACTGAGCGGATTACGCTGTTAATGTAGATTACTATCAGAATCTGGCAATAGCATTGTAGTATTTCGAAATAATTGAACGCTGACCTAAATAAATGTGTAACATTTACACCTACTTTCGAGTTAATAAACCGTACAATATCTGTAGTAATTTATTTATTTGAATAAGGATTCTTTTAAAATAAAAAAAAATCAATGTATACCATAGATTCGTAGTAGAATGGAAAACAATACCGCATAATCTGTTATGACTTGTAGCTTTTGCTACGGCGTAGCTGAAGCATGACGTCACAGCTACGCCGTTACGGTGTCGTAGCAAATAATCGCACACATCATTGTTCGAAGAACAAGGTTCAGTGGGGCTGTATGAGCCCCACTTAGTATTCTAAACCACCTTTGCATTCTGTCATATTCCATAAAACCGTGAAAATTCTAATAAAATAAATAAATAAAATGTTTTTGTATTCACCGTAGACACTGCGCCTAAAGACGTAACAAAAATAAAAACAGTTTACTCTCTAATAAGTATTCTGGGTGTTGTCCGCTTCTATTCAATAAAACGAACGAACGACTTTGAGTAAATTCACTTTTACGTTATTTATTTCTTCAGACAAATTTAGTTTTATATCTATACTACATAGATTTGTATACGAAGTCAATTTAACATTCGTGTACATATTGAATTGATTTTACTGACAGATTTTGACAGAGGAACATTTCAATGGAATGTCATTTATAAAATAACAAGACCAGACATCGAGAAAGTACTTCTATGATGTAGAATCCACATAATAAAAAATTCTCAGAAATATCTATACCTACATACTTGTAAGTTCAAGAAAATAATCGACATAGAAACAGAAACATTACTAAAGGTTCTGTTATATACCTGTTACGCCCACAGGCAAAGCACTTGTACTTTGATGTATGATGAAGTACGCAGCAAAATTTCACCGAAATTGTATATCAGATGTGTGATGTATGTGTGTGGATCTGTGTTATTGTGTGTGTTATTTTATTATTTGTTGTTTAACGGCCCCGTTAGTCTCGTGGTCGCAAGCGTGACTGCTGAGCGTGGGGCCCTCGGTTTGATTCACGGGTCGAGCAAAGTGTTATTCAGTTTTTCCATTAGGAATTTCTTAGTAACAGACTGGAGTTCGGAAGTTGGCGGTGTGATACCCCCGTGCCTCGGAAAGCACGTTAAGCCGTTGGTCCTGCGCCTAATCTCTCTCGACCACGTAACTCCAAAGAATGATGATTTCATGAAACAGTTATTCTTTGGAGTTACGTGGTCTTAGAGAGTTGTGTTGATGACTTTAATGATTATAATTCTGTAAATACATATTTGTTACGGCCGCGAATCATATAATAATCAACGTACAACTTAATACTGACCAGCAGATTGCAAAAAACCAAAAAAAAATTGAATTACGCGGGCTACCCTGGCGCTTTCGCCTTAAGTCGAAGTATTATTGGAATGTTAGTTTCAAGATACTTGTTTTTTTTTAATCTAAGCTTACTGGCAGATAAAATTGTTCTAAACTTTAAATTGTTAATTGTTCTAAATCGTATAATATATACAATGTTTTCTCTCTAAGTGAATTGTAATTTTTTTGAGAAAATAAATATCTTTAACCGTTAAATACTACCGTAATCACACTATTATTGTCAACAACAAAAACGTATGAGCTACTTTATTCAATCATCGTCTTGTCAACGCCATATAAAATGAATAACTAAACTCATAAATATAGAAGACGGGGATAATTTTGCAAGCATGACCCAGCGGCTATATTGGGACAAAATATCAGTCTCACAAATATTGCCATAAGAAAATATACGCAGCTCGAAGAAAGAGTGGTTTTTATTAGCTGCATTATTCGGAACCAGTGATGAGTGTGGTTCAGATGTCTCCTTTATTTACGAATAATCCTCTATTTGCGAACGTAACCTCTATTTTCGTGGTATATTTGTAAGCTTTGTTACTTCGGCTTTCTTTGATGTTGCCATCAAATAATATAGTTGGTTTTTGTTCAGAGGATTTAGGATTAGAAGATTTATTGTTGGCTAGGTTTTGTGTTTTATGAAATAACATTTGGTACCTTCTATAAGCTAGATTTGTCTAGCGTTTCTTGTAAGTCACTTTCGTATTTCATCTGAAATACAACTAAATTACTGTCAACAAAAAAATGTGGCAAGTCTACATTTTTTTGCCGGTTGAATGACATAATTACAGAAAAGATTAAATAGTCATCGTGTCTCGCGTGGATCCGTGTTCGATATGAAGGGTTAATCGTCTGGAATCACCTATAATGTACTGTGTTTGATGCTCGATTCTTCTCTGTATATGATAAAAAAGAGAGAGAAAAAGAAAGAAGAAATGAAACAACAGAAGTGGAACTTTTTAAACAATCTAAACCCCTTACTAATAAACGTATTATATGCAATGAATAGTTACACACCGATTTGTCCCTTTCAGCCGTCAGTAATTTGACTTTTGAAAGAAGACGACAAAGTGCGCTTTTGTGTAACTATATAGACGCTATACAACGTTTATTAGTAAGGGTGTTAATATATAAAATTCAAAATCCCGACTGACTGATATATCAACGCACAGAATAAACCGCTGGTCCTAGAGACATGAAATTTGGAGGATGTGTTCTTTGTGAAGAGTAGGTATCCACTAAGAAAGGGTTGTTCGAAATTCCACCCCTAAGAAGGTGAATGAGGGAGTGTGAAATTTCACGCGGACGAAGTCGCGGGCAGAAGCTAGTAAATTTATAAAAGAGATTTTTTATCTGTCACATATTTGATATACCTGTATTTGCTTTAGTTTTATTTGTTTTTACCTTTTGTACTAGACTAATTTTATTCTAGGTGTATCGTGTTCACATCATCATCACATAGTATAAAACAAAGTCGCTTTCTCTGTCCCTATGTCCCTTTGTATGCTTAAATCTTTGAAACTACGCAACGGATTTTGATGCGGTTTTTTTTAATAGATAGAGTGATTCAAGAGGAAGGTTTATATGTATAATAACATCCATTAAATAGTGGAGAAGTACTGTTATTTTTGAGGTTTCTAATGTGATGTCGTAAATAATTACATTTTTTCCGCTTACATAGCAAACGCAGGCTGAACCCTACGAGTTTTATCAAAATAATGTACTAAGTATTGTACACATTGAAAAGGTCTACAGAAAAGTCCGTGATGGTATATGTCTATCTCTTATGGATAACCCACAATAACTTTTTTTTGTCATTTACTTTTTACGACAAATAATGGCTAATTTTCGAAGCGATTTTAACCAATACAGCATTAATCCTTAACCAATTAAATACCTTGAATACATTGTTCATTTAATATAGATCTAAATGGCCCTTTACACCGTATGATTTAAGTGAAAATTTTCGAAGATATTACAGATTTAAAAATTGCGGGACGTAGCGTATGCGGCGGTACCGGCCGGCCGCCCGGTGCGGCAAGAGCGTGCCTATAAAAAAGCCGGAGCGGGCCGCTATGTTTTTATATACAACGTTCACAGTTTTTCTGTAGTGTATTTAGTATCAGCATTGCACCCGTGCGAAGCCGGGGCGGGTCGCTAGTGTAATTAAATAATGAATGTATACAAAACCTTGTGAAACATTTTGAAAGAGTAACGGTGGAGTTTCTTGCCCATTCTTCTCCATATGAACACTACCTTTTGGAAGGGGCGACTAGAATCAATTCTATTTTATTGTAATTTTTGACATTCAAAGGTGCCTTTTATGTGCCTGTTTGAAATAAATGATTTGACTTTACTGTGAGAGACAGAGAGGGATCTTTATGCTCGCTCATGTAACGAAATGTGCTTAAACGTGACGCGTCCTTGGAATTTCACTTTCAAATTCTCGTCCAATTATCGAATAGCCGTTTATGAAGTTTCACATAAAAAAATGTGTTTCCTGTAGTAGGATTCATCTTTGGAGTCTGTTTTGCGTCCTAGCAGAACTAATTGAATACTGCAGCATATTTTCAGAGAGTTCAAAAACTTGCTGCATTGCTCAATTTGCGATTTTCCGTATCTAATTTATCTCAGCTTCTTTAGTTTATGTATCTTGCTTCAAGGCGCTGCAGTCTCTTTGATTCAATAAACCGTCTGCTTTTAAAGTCATTGGTTTTTACAAAAATATATGAAGTTACAGCTTTCCAAAGAAAAGTATGTGCTTTAGGAATCTTCGTCCATATTCGGAAATACGAATGCACGATGCAGAGATCTAATATATAGATGTTACAACCATGGAAGTACCTGCCTATTTTGTATTACCAATTTACCATATTGAATGAATTGTAGATTAACAGCCCTATGCAATTTCGAAAAGCTTTTCAAAACTTTTGAGTGACATATGACGATCTGAGACCAGATTAAGTAATCTAATAGAGAGAAAACTTCATACAAACGCGCATTGATAGGTGAACTACTACAAAGCGCGTTAGTACAAAACTTGAAGCATTATCAGTGTGGGTGTTAGGTACTCTGTGGAGCGAAGATTACAGAAGCGCAAACTTTTTCTGGTTCATCTGTACGTGGGTTGAAATAAACGGCATTGATGATACTGTAGGGGATATCTAAAAATAAACCTTATGCAACTTGCATAAGGTTTATTCTACGTAGTTTTTTTTTATAAAGTGAAACATGAAACTGTTTATAATTAATGGCATCGATTTCTTAACTGATGCCACGCAAATAATCATTCTACTACTTATTCTATACATTTCAATCTATCAATTACCCGTAAAATTTTACCATCAGTGTTGCCAACGCGCAATAATACAGCCGTCCATATTATTTCACATGGCAACGTAACAAGTATGACAGTATAATTTGCAGCACCATGATGATTGATGTCGCTCATAATGCCTCGCCTGAACATTTTACATATCAAACGATGATTTACGATGTACCCTTAATAAATTGTAGTTTAATCAACCAATTTTAAAATATTGGCAGAGAAATGGACGAGTGTAGGGTGATGATTTTTAACCAACTTCCAAAAAGGGGAAGGTTATAAGGGTTTTTTTTTTATGTATGATCACCGAGTTCTCCGTCATTTGTTGACCTATTGTAAAAATATTTTTTTGTTTGAAAGAGTATGGTCTCGAGGTAGTCCTATTGTCACCAAGTCGGAATCTGATGAGGGAAATCAATGGAAATCGAGGGAAACCGATTAAACGATAAAGCGATTTGGGTATTTTTTATAGTAACTCGTGCATTTTGTCTTGGAAAACACCATTTGGTGAAGTGGAACTGATGATGAAAACCACAGATGGCTATCGGAACTACTCAATAATACGTATTTCACGGGTTGCGATTCGATTACGTACTTTAATGTGGTTGCTAAGCAATTTATGCTCGTCACAATGCGTATTGTGAAGTGGAGCTGATGGTGACTTCTCAGCTCCAGTTCTCCTGGTTCTTACTAGGAGAACCCCTCAACAATTAACGACCCTGCATCGGGAAAAATAATAATTTGTAAAAGGTGATGAGCAGTTGAGTTGGCTATTGTAACTTAGATAAATTACAAACTGACCCACTAAAAAGTGAAAAATAAAAACTTAAAAAAAACAACCGACTTCCGAAAATGTCTTTGGATCTGTATTTTAGTTTTTTTACAACGGACTTCCGAAATTAAAGTTATTTTTCACATTGTAGTGATTATTGGAAGTCGGTTGTTTTGGTTAAAAAGTTTTTGTGTTTAAAGGTTGATGCAATCACCAATCAGTATAAACATACACATAATTTATTAGCCTATAATTTTCCCATTGCTAGGACACAGGACTCCTCTTGTTAAAAGGGATTGACCCATAATCTACCACGCAGACCCAGTGTGGGTTGATAGATGTCACATGTCTTCGAATTTTTGGTTCTAGGACATACCGGTTTCCTCACGATGTTTTCCTTCACGTTTTGACCAATTAGCTCCATTCTTAATGTACAAGTTTCCGAATATTGATGGCGAATGTATGCGTTAACCGGATGAACATTGCCTGTGGACAGGGTGTAAACAGCAGAGCATATAGGAGTTTATTCATACACGATGATAAAAGTTTGAAACGTGCAAAATGTATGGTCAAAAAGTCACTAAACACTACTTAACTTTTACGAATAAAGGGGTATGTCGTTAGCTTGTTGTAACAAAAATAATCCAAAGGGTAGGACACATTCAGTTGTATTTCCGATTCAAAAATCGTTCGAACGTACAGACGCCAGCACATCAAGCTACCCGATACTGTCAAATTTTCCCAATCAACTTTGAACCTCATGCTTTAGCGATGAAATTGAAAAAATTGAATTTATTAAAGAAATTCGACAGATTGTAGTAGCTTGATGTGCTCGCACCTGTACGTAAGTTTACCTCGCGCGTTCCTGCTAGTCTCTGACGTTGGAGAGCACAGCTTAGGTAATTAGTATGCATAAGTAAGTCTTCATCTATTTCTATACATATTATTAATAATTAAAGTAACCTTTCGTCTCCGTTTGTGTCCGCGTTATCCTTGTAAACTAGGCAACGGATTTGTATACCATTTTCACCATCATTTACATAATTAATTCCGTAAGATTTATGTGTATGATACTTTCATATGCAACTTACATGTTATAAAGAAATCTTGATGTTTTGTCAATTCTTAAAAACTGCGAAGCAGGGGCGGGTTGCTCGGGATTTACTCCCTAAGCACGAAATCCTTCGTTTTAGCCGAATTTACGTTTCCTACTCCGTATCACTTTTAGATATATGAATAGTTCTGGACTCGAAGTATGGAGGGTCAGACTGCGTTAAATTAGGGTGGCGCCACACTAGCAACAAGGTAAATTTCTCACAGCATTAATTTTAGGTTATGTTTACAAAATTATTTTGGACTACGTAAATAGTTGAGATTTGGTATACTGGGTTGTCACTAACAACTCTAGTCACTAAAAATACGGCATACTTCATCCGCCAACAACCGCTACATTCATACCCTTTGCCTACGCTAGCGCCATTTTGGAGGGTTTTTGAATTGTTATTTACTGCTTATAGCTGGACCCTTTTTCAACTTTCCCCCCATATGAGACGTTCTCCTTACCACTACCCTACATACCTTGAACTAAGAACGAATGACAACACGATTTGAAAGTTGTGCCTACTCCCGATATGTGTGTACGCCCGTCCGAAAAATTTAATTGGACACTTTTTTTGACAGATTAATTACTTTCGGACGGACCCGTAGTATTTTTTTTTTTTTATGACGGAGCTAGAGAGTAGACCATTGGTTTGAATATAAACCTAATCGACCTCTACAATAAATCGTGTGAAGTTCACTTAGCATTCATCGTCGATATTGTTCACTGTTCACTGTTCAGCGTCCCGATTAGATACATTACAAGTAGGTAATTCTCTTGAAATATCAGCTACATTGTGAAGCTTTAATGTAACTTGAAGCCATGTACAATGACTTATCTCGTATCAGTGCTCAGAGTGACTTAATGTAGTTTGTCGTGTGTGTGAAATTGATCTTATATGTATGTGAACTTTGCTATACGTGTCAATGAACCTTGTGACCTTCTTTAGATTAGATTCAGACATGACTTTATATGTATGGTTTCCAAGTCAATAGTACGTAATGGATGATAAATCACAGTTATTTGTATTAGGTTTCTTTTTATTAATAAATATTATTGGTACGCAAGCAAGGACAACATATTTTATACAGCTTCTACCAAATGACCTTCAATGAGAAATTCTAAAAATAGAGAGACTTTTGAAAAATCCTAAGTAAAAAGTTAAAAAGTCGTAATTCAAGGTTTGGCTTTCGCCTATTTACTTCTCTAATATTGGACCAATTTATAAGATATTTCATGACCTATATAATAAGGATATATAATGTGTCCTTACGTTTTTCTTTTCTCATTAATAGTTGTCAAATTTGTACACCGGGCCTCTGTTGACAGCGGTTTAAATCGGCATTTTATTAAGGTTCTAGTGCTTATAAAAATAATGTATCATCAAAACGGAAAGCATAGGGACATACAAGTAGTTTATATTTATTATTCTGTAAAAAATCATTGCTTTATGGTCACTAACCGGAAAGAAAACTGGTGAGAGCGTTTTTGTGGAGAAACGACCACCCGCATTTCCTACAAACATTATTCACCTCGTCAGATAGAAAACCACAGATGTACACAAGTAATGACACTAATTTCCTGCGCATATAAAGTAAATTTTCCTCGAATAACACCAAAATAGCCATTCATAAACAAAAATAACTTTCAAAAGACACAAACATACTACAATTTGCATCACAAAAACAAAAGCGCTCGTTTAACCCTAGGAGGGCCGATGAATCAGTGAAAATTTGCCGAAAAATACTTATTCCTCTTACATTAGCCTCGAAAATTGTTGCTACCATAAAAAAACGACCGTCATAACGTGTGGGGGGTAGAATTATTATAAATCTTCATGATATTACCATAGACCAACTTAGGGAACTTTGCTCTCTGCCGAAATTCGCTTGGTAAGTGGGCTGTTAGTCATCTTGCCCTATATGGTCGCTGTTGGATAGTACTTCTTGTTTACGATTCTGTATCGTACGTTAATATTGCCAATGTTTTTGGGAAGTTCGAGTTATTTACGAACTTTAGGAGTATATGCGCGGGATTAAAAGTACCGTGTGTAAAATGTTTTAGGAACGTACGCTCAGGGCCGTCTTTACCCGGGGGTGCAAAGGGTGCGTGGCACCCGGGCGCAAGGTCTTCGGGGGCGCAATCCAATCCTTATACCTACATGTACCATGCCTAAACCTTCTCGAAATTGGAATTAATAAAAAACTACTTACGATTAACTATGACTCAAGTCAAAATAGATTGACAAATTTGGCTATAGACCTATAGAATTGAACGTTGATTACAACACAGACGATATCATAAAAAAGATTTCTGATTTTAAAGCCGGAAAAATTAAATTTGATGTTTGAAAATGTACCTAATTTTATTGTAGAGTAGGTAAAATATATAAAATAAAACACAATTGGGGCGCAAACTGGTTTTCGCATCTCGGCGCCCAATATTGTTAAAACGTCTCTGCATACGCTAATGGTTATACTACGAGTATATTTGCTAATAGCCATTTTTAACTAACGGGGTTGATAGTGAGATATATAATGTTATCATGAATCATACTTATTAGTGATGTTCTTCAGAAAGTTCAGGTGCGTAGTACTCGCAACCGGCGTGCGTGTAAGACCAGCCGGGCGATTCTGCGAAAATCACATCATGAAAACTTAGGTGAAGTGAGCTTGAAGTGAGCTGTCAAAAGTGTTAATCCCTAGCATCACGTGGATTGACAGCTTATTCACCCAAGTTTTCACGGTGAATTTTTTGCAGAATAGTTTGGCTGATGTATGAACGTAGTCGAGGCAAAACGAGTATGCAAGGATCGTAGCTGGTGCGTTCTGTAGTTTCTGCCTACCTCCATGGGATGGTGTCAGTTTTTTTATTGCTAAATGGGCCCGCTCTTGACTTCGATCACGCCTGATGGAAAGCGATGGATGAGGTCTATGATAGAACGAGCGTGCCCAGAAGATGCCTAAGGCACTGGAATCCCATGCATCGACGAAACACAGCAGGGTGCTTGACCGGGTCGGATTTCGGTGGGAAGGTGGTCGCAAGCCAGGCGGGCGTTAGCTCTACCATCACAAGGGAAGAATTGGCCAGTCAAATAAGGTGTAGGGTGTGACAGTCCAGGATGCGCCGAGCGCTCGGTTCAGTTGAGTAACTAGCGGAACTTACTGCGCTACACGAGGAGGCTTCTTCATGCATCCCTATTTATTTTAAGATAACGACGACATGGGATTATGTTGTTTGTTTTCTAAAGCTGTTTATAAAGTTCGTTCTAGCTTAGCTAAACTTACCTCGGTGTTACTAACTAATCCTATGAAAAGCTGTACTTTGTTCTAATTATGTACTTAGATTAAAAATGAAAGTCGGTTTTCGTGTCTGTCTACGCAACGGACTTCAACGTAATTTAGAGAATTTGTTCTGGGAGGTTTCTGTGTTTAATACTATAATAATAAATAAAGAGAGTTTTAGAGTTTAGTTATTTTAGTTTTTTTTTTTTTTTTGAGTTTTTTTATTCTGTTTTTAATATTAAACTTAAGTATAATAAACAAATCTCGATGTGTTTTCCAGTCGTAAAAACTGTGCGTAGATGGGGCGGGTCGCTAGCGAAATAATTATCGTTGGTAAACAGAATTAGCTTTTTATAAGTATTAGTATAAAACTTTAATGCAACAGCTGTTAAGTGATAAAGTCATGACAGGACTGAATGTTAACCTTTATACAGGGTTATTGGTAAAACATTAACAACCTTTTAAGAGGTCATTGTACTAATCATTATGAACAACTTCGCGAAAAAAAATCAGCTGTTCCCTACATTTATGTTCGTATAACTCGTCAAAATGTAGGGAACAGCAGATTTTTTTTTTCGCGGTTTCTTGTTTTGTCCCATAGTAAAAGTTGTTCATAATGATGAGTACAATGACCTCTTAAGAGGTTGTCAATGTTTTACCAATAACCCTGTATAATCAGCTTATAATGTACCCATTATTGGGACACAGGGATCCTCTCTGTGAGAGGGAGTGGCATGTAATCCACCACGCTGGTCCAGTGCGAGTTGGTGGATGTCACATGTATTCAAAATTTTAGTTCTAGGATGTACCGATTTCCTTACAACGTTTTCCTTTACCATTTTGAGAGCAGTCGTGATGAAACAATTTACTCAAAGTTAAGTGCCTGCCTGTGTTTGAACCCACGACTTACAAATCGTAAGTTACGGCCAGTACCACTGGGCCACCACTGCTGTAAGGCATAATAATATTATTAACTCTTCGCACGTCGAGTGTACACCATGTGTACCGATAACAATAAAATTTCTATTTTGTCTGCTAATTGGACGCGCAACGAGTTAAAATCTTTTCAATTACTTGTCATCCAGTATCAACCATAACGGGTTAATAGACACTTTCACAAAAAAAATAGTTCGGTGAGTTTCCCTGGTAGGAGCCGTGGAACGTTCGTCGCCAACTATTTTTGTGGGGTTACAACTGAGTTATAACGCGAATGTCCCCGTTGAAAGGTAACGACGAGGTAAAAGTATGTTATTTCTATATTTACACCAAAATAACCCTTATTCCTTTGTGTTGCTACGTAATTTACCCACAAAGGTTTTAATTTACTATGTTTTGGGATTTTCTCCTGTTTTGGAATAATCTTGATTACATTTTGGCTAGCAGTACCTACCTAGATTACATAGCATTGACATAGAATGAAAACAGGGTACTGCTTACATAAGCAAGATTGGCAACGTCAAAATTGGGAAAAGAATTCCAATGCTGGGAAAATAATACCCGTCGTTCGTGTTCACAGTCATTTCTCTGCTAAAGTTGTGAAATTGTACTCAGGAATGTCTTTCTTTAATTCTTTATTTACACCACAAGACACAAACATCTGTGCAGCCCTTCTTTTTTGTTTGGGAAATTCTCAAATAACTTCTCCCGGTCTAGGAGAAGTGGAAGGGTGTGTCAGATTTTTACTGACTAAAACCCACCCCTGTTCCTTCAGTTGTCTGTGCCAGGGGCCACGGTAACTCTTTTGAACAACCTGCGACCCTGGCAGGCATCGGCCTGAGCGGACCCCGTCAGTTAGTGCTGACATCTCTTTCGAGGCGCGCGTGGAACAACGCGCCGTGCGGGGCCTGGTCCTTACCAGACGGCGAACTGCCTATTGCTCGCCGCCCGCAACCCCGCGCCTGCGGTAGCCGGGAATTGGCTCGTGGATCCTGACTGTCAGGGCGTCTCCTGCGGCGACTACGTGAGGGCGCAAAGATTGCCTCTCCCTCACACGTTTCGCCCCTTCCTTTGCAAGCATTACTGCTTCGCGGAAAGAGGTGACGGCTTCCCATGCACTCTCGCTCCGTACCATGGCCTGGACCAGGGCCAGACGCGGGAGATCGCCGCCACCGATCGCTACCGTGAGGACGCGGCGGTGCTCCGCCCGAGCCGGGCAGACCTCCACCATGTCCTCCGAGCGATCCACACAATGGTGACACCCGGGCGTTTCCTCCCTCCCGCTTTAAGGCTCCTACAATTAGGCGCGACACGCGATATCATCGCGCGCGACACAAAGGCATCGCTCGTTGCTCGACTTGCGGTGCCTTTGTGTCGCGCGCGATTTTATGGCGTGTCGTGCCTGTTTGAAGGAGCCTTTATACGGAACAGAAACCTTCCGGAACAATCATTTCCGGTGAGGACCTACGTCAGGCGGACCGGAAGGTGAGGGCTTTTGTACTAAGAGTTCCTGTAGCACAAGAGCCAGATACCAAGGGCAATAAAATTAAACAAGTCTTCACTGAAAGAAAAATATAGTTTCTTTCCTTTTTTCCACCTTAAAATCAGCAACAACCAGCTTTACACCGACCATAAATACCAGTTAATCTTTCTAATCGCCCAAAAACCGAACTAAACCTCACCACACATTCTTCACGCCAAGACACAAGCCAACAAAAAACCTTCCTCGGTTCGGAAGCCAGTGATTAGCATTGCAAATGCAAGGACAGTCCCCCAGAAGGATCCGGTTCCCGCATGTAAAGTAAGTGATATTTCGGATTTAAATTGCAAAAACGTGTTGGGAATCACTTAAAAAAAGGCACCCATATGTTATGTTGTAGAAATAAGTTTGAGTGCAAGTGTTCGGTCTTAAGTATGTACGTGTTTTGGGTTTGGAGGGGTAATGATTGATTTTTATGACCGTGTCTCAGAGTGCACGTTTTATCATCCTGATTGTTAAGGCTCCTTCAAATAGGCGCGACAGGACACACGACACAAAGGCACCGCAAGTTGCTCAACGAGCGGTGCCTTTGTGTCGCGCGCGATTATATCGCGTGTCGCGCCTGTTTGTAGGAGCCTTTATACGTAAGCAATAAAGTAGGGTAGGGCAGTTGTTAGAAAGCAAGGAAGAAGAATTGTTTATGCTCATTCTGCACTATTAAGACGCACATTATAAAATAACCTACTGCATCGTTCTCACATGCATAATTTTTAACATGATTGATGTAAACAAGACTTTGTAACCATACTATTTTGATTTAAAAGAGTGTCCATGGAGTTTCTTGCCCGTTCCTTTCCATAGGTACCTACGCTTTGGAATGGGCAACTAGCTTCATCTTTCTGAATGACTAACCCCTTGACAATTCAAAAGTGTCTGTAATTGGTTTCATTGAAATAAATGCTTTGAGTTTCAAACATAAAATCAAAGTCAAAAGCCATTTCTTCAAATTAGACTGATAATCAGCATTTTTTAAACTTCAAAATTACAAAAGACAGTCACCCAGAACATCCGCCCTTCACCACTTCCTAGTGCTTAAGTTGAGAAGATGGTGCAACAAACTCCCCAGCAGAGAAATAGGAACTAAACGTCACGTCATCGCAACAGGACAGGCTGAAATCTAAGAAATAACATAGAATGTCGGCGTTGACCTATCATTGGGTTATGGAGGTCAGATCACACTATCTTTTAGTCTTATGGTTGCAGCTATAACACCACATATGAACCACATACACCTGACGTCACAAAATTCCTATATCGCTAAAGCAGATTTGTTTGCGGGATTAGACCATAATTCTATAATAGCTCGACAACAACCTTTGGGCAGTAGCCCACCACACACAATACCCGTCTGGTCGGAGGATCCGCCCTTTTCAAAGGAGGGTGAGGAGATTTCCAGCTGTTCCTCGTACCTCTGTAGTCTTATCCGTGCCCAACAGCTAGGCACGGATCAAAAGGCTCAATATGACTTATGAATATACACAGGTCACATTTGATTAGATTGAAAACCGACGTCAATCCAGGAAACTTAGGTAACAATCTACACAGATACCTATGTAATTATATAGTAAAATGAAATTATTAATTATTCTGTAAATAGGATATCGGACATTTGAAACAGTTCTCTGACATTCTCTTCTCCGATGAACGGTTCGCCGACGGAACGATTCACTTTTAGTGTTTCTCCGATAGAATTTTTCAACGACGAACGGTTTTCACTTTTTAGAATTTCATCGATAGAACCTTTCACCAGCGAACGATTCACCAACACTAGGTATTTAAGAATCACTTTTATACGTCATATTAACTTATATCAAACAAAAATCAATGTTTGTATGTTTGTCCTCTATGCGTTCCGAAATCATTGGTCAGATTGTGATGAAACTTTGGTAGGGTGTTCCGGGGACGCCCGTGAGGATTCCTAATTATTAAAACATGAGAAAAAGTAAAAAAAAAAGCTGGGGCTGTACGAAGTTCGTCAGGATAAGCTAGTAAAAAATAAATAAGCTAGATGAGGTCAGCGTTTCCTATCTGACTACTTTGAAAAGATAAGCCTACCCAAAAAATCAGAGGCCACATGTGTTTATCTTTGACTGTGATCTGTAAAATAATTTGATGCTAACTAAACAACAAATTTTATTTGTAAGTAGCACTTACTTATTTTCTTCAGATAATTTTCTTCTGTTTTCAAAACAATCAATGTGTCTCCTACATTTATTGAGTGTTAACAGCAGAAGAAAATAATCTGATTTATCTTTACTTCTTGTAATAATGCTAAACAACCCCTTCAGTAGATATAAACTCCTCATAGAAACAATAAAGTAAGATAACAAAGAGCATGGAATGAAAAATATTTTGTAAGTATATCAAGTAATATCAAAACCGTGTAAGCATAATAAAGCGAACATTTCTCCTGAATTATAGAAAAATACAGGCCATTATATTGTAGTACTAGCCTCTCTGCAGTTTCCTAGCTCGAGAAGAAACAGACTTGCATGAGATAAATTCCCAAGGAATTTTCTTGTACCAAAATTCCAAATGAACCTGCGACTCCGTTCTACACTTTACGCAGTCCACGTAAGGTTCAATTTGGGAAATGGACTAAATGATGGAAACGAACATTTGTCAGTGTGAGGGTAATCTGTTTGTCTGTCAGTGCGTCAACACATCGCCCGCTTGTCGCAAAGTCGGTAATTCTTCTTTGTGATACTGATTGACTGGTTGATAAGCGAAATTCTACTTTGATTTGAAAGGCTTACGGTTAGGAATCGCTTGATTGATGTACAGTGAAACGACGGACGACAAATTAGAAGTTTGAACAGAGATAAGTGGGTGGATCTTATTTTAATGCGTATTTAAATAAGAACTTGTTATAATGGTAATGTCAGCTGCGGGGTAATAGCGTAACTCACTATCAGTAGCAATGGGATTAATTTTGACAGTTCAACAACATTCATTGCGTTATTTACGTTGTTGAGCAGACACATTTTACGAACATATGAAGCAATGGATTAGCTATATCCTTCAAAATGATTCAGATTGAGATCTATAATGTGTTACAAAATTAGGGTGCTGGTTTATTTCCGAAGGCATTGCTAATAAGTGACATATTTTTTTGAAAATAAAGTCGTATTTTGAATGACACAAAGAAGAAAATTTTATTTTAAATGGGAAATAAGGATAAGACTGAAAAAGATTAGTAAGTTAGTGGAGGCATACATTTGGTAGTGAGTGAATGTGGACAGATAGAAGAAAATAAGGAACCGTGTCTTTTTAATTAATGTTTTTAAAAAAGTTTCAGGGAAAAAAGCCTTTGGAAATAATTTCAAACTGTAGCTTTTTGAAATTATTCTAAAAATACCCTTTTAAAAAAAATTCTCGTGGATGCATAGGAAGCCACAATGCGACATTTTGTTTTTTTTTTTTTAATACAAGACCGCGTCTTAGTTAAATATTTGAGGATGGAAAAGTTTTTATGATTTATATTCGGGGAATGTTTCATGTTTTTGTTTGGCGTGCATACAGAAGTCTACACGGTTTATCCGACTATAAAAATAACGAAATTAATTTAACTGCCTCAAAGGTCTAGTGGTTGCAAGCGCTACTGCTGAATATGAGGTCCTTGGTTCGCTTCCCGGGTCGAGTAAAATGTTATTAGGATTTTCCATCTGGGATTTCTCAGTAGCAGCTCGGAGTCAGGATTTGTGCCCGTTTGATGGCAATGGGCTCGTCTCCTGTTACATGGGACTTAAACATATCTAGCGAAATGTAGGCGTACTATAGATACACCACTGCCTAACCCTGCGGGGAATATAGGTGTGATGTTATGTTATGAAATTAATTTAACTTTCGCAAAATTGGAAACTCAAATCGTCTGAACCTGCCTTTATATCTTCACAAAAATTACAAGCAAGTGGCGCACAAAATGCTATTAATCTCATAAGACAGGGTGCACACGCGCGTCAAAAGAATCGCGCGTGACTTTAGCAAATATTTCGTACGCGAAACTCGAACCGGATAAAGAATGCCGCGGATACAATCTACGGATTTATCGGATAGGTATGCGAAAACTGACGTAGTTCGGATATTTTATTGTTCCTCGAGTACAATGTGTGTTTGTGCTTTATTGATATCGTACGGCTGATAAGTGAAACAAAGCTTCCGAATGTAAATTCTAGGAAATATTTCGGTGGTTTGTTGCGTTCAATGAAAAACAGCAACAAAAAGACAGTGCCCATTTCTATTATTACTAACATATTTTGTACTTTTGTTTACCTATGTTGTGTACCTTGCTACAAACAAAATATTGAAATTCAAATTTGAAATTGATCATAGAAATAAAATGAAAACCTACCTATTCAAAATATGATTAGGTCAACTGGACCCGCAGGTCCATTTCGCGTGGGTCCAGTTTACCAAAGACTCACGATTTCATAATTGAATGCATGTAAAAAAAGTAGTAAAGTTAGTTTAATAAATAATGAAATCCGTTTAAAGTAATATACGATTCCAGAAAATATTAAAGCCTTCATTCTCGAAACTGTGCTCTGGATAGCTGTAATAGAGTGTTTTATTACTAAACAAGTATAATTTTAAATAATCATAGCCGTATACTCGTATATTTATTTTCTTTCAACTACGTAGTAGCGTTATCATTAATCACTACAAAACCGATCACAAAGGACGTATTTTTTGCTTATATAACCAAAACAGTGCAGAAATGTTATATGAAATCTCACGGTTGCACAGTTTTTAATTAATGCACTGTTTGTTATTTTTTATTTAGATATCTATACATTTATCACAGAGGTTTAATGTCTTCCATTAAGTTTAATATAAAATGTATAGTATGCATTAGATCAAAAAGATACTGGCTGAAAATAACAGTCGGCTGAATAAAACCGACTTGGTGAAAAAAAAAAAACAAATGGCGCGCGTTTTGTACCATTGTAAAACTTTGATACTTCATAATTAGCAAGAAAAGTTTAAAAAAATGGGAATAGACAGCGATAGCGATATGAATTCAACTCCAGAAAGTATAAGAACAGCTGCAAACGAAATTGTTAATAACCTTTTGCCGCAAAAGTCGCGGGATAAATATTTAAAAGCTTATGAAAACTTTGTTTTCGTTAAGTTGAGTTTTTATTTTGAGTAGGTATATTTTATCACGGTAGGTATATTGGTAATTGAAAGAAAAGTAGATTACGCACCTTGCTAAAGTGAGTAATTAATGCACTCGTGTTAATTTAGTTATCACTCGTGCATTAATAACTCATTTTGCGCTCGATGCAACAATCTACTATTAGTAATCCACAAATTAAATAAAAACGAGCGGAAATCCTTAGAAACGATGATAATATACCCTACCCAAAACTTTTCTGCCAACGCTACAAAAAAGTGAACGAAATTGCATGACAATATTTGCCCCTCAACCGCGGTACGGCCAGCAAAACAATATCAATTATTAAAACGAACAGCGACAACATCATCGGTGTTATTTCCCGGGAGTTCGGTTCTCGCGCTCCATTTCACTAGAACTAACCGGTTGTACTCACCGATACTGTTCGTATTACATTGCGGTACAAATTAGACTTATCACTGGTTTTAAATATAGAATGTTGTATTTGAATATGGATTTACCGTCTTATTTATGATAGAATGAAATAAAATTATGTTTATTTCTGTAAGAGAGATCTGTAGATCTTTTATTTAAAGCACTTTTACATGACTTTTACACGTCAATTTTTGGGTAAATATTTTAAAACCAGATGGCTCCTCGCTGACTGATGCCTGAGAAGAAAAGCCGAAACAAATTCAGAGGCGATGGTCTCTTTTAAAGTCCAAACATTATATTACAAACGTGTCTTGTACACACACGTTTTTCTTGCCGTGAAAAACTACGGTTTATTCGCCGTGTGTAGGCACTGTTCATCAGTTTTGTATGAATCACTATAGAGGCTCGTACACGGACATGTTTTTCGGTCGACGCAACGTTGTGTTTGCGATATGGCTGGCTGATTTCGATGGCCAAATGTGGTCCGAGTGAATAATGTATTCATTTTCATACAAATTAGCGCCCATCCACGTTGTTGTCGTTGTGGTGTGATTGTGGTAAGAAAGAAAGAAAATAAGTAGTACAGATATTCTATTTCACGAAGTCCGTTCGGCTTTGATTGTAGTAGTGACGTATCCCGACAACGGGATACGTCAGGGAAAATTTTATTTCGATTATTAAATCTCGATATCTGATTTCTTTGTTAACGTTACCAACTTTTACACACACAAGCGCGCTTGTCGGGATACGTCACTACTACAATCAAAGCCGAACGGACTTCGTGAAATGGAATGTCTGTACCTTTATTTACGGTAAACATAACGCAGAGAAAGTACATACATAAACTCAAAAAAAGAACAAGTTGGGGGGAAAATATGGAGCGGTGGCCATTATTAAAAATGGCCATCGCTGAGAGTAATGTTACGACCCTATGCAAGACAGAGCTCCAGCTGCTCCGGCAAGCTGGTGTGATCAGGCCCTTAGCCGCCATCTTGGTAGTCACCCCTTTCTAGTCATATCATCTTATAAACAGTCCATCCATCGTTTCTTTGGTCTTAAATCTCCCCATAAATTGCTGGTGTGTCATAAATTACCTATCCCAGTAAACCAAAATATCATGGACAACATAGTGTTCTTCGTCTGCCGTCATTTGATAGTGAAAGTGTACGTATCATTAAACGTGATATGCTACCCTTGTAAATGGTAGAAATTCCGAAAAACCGTAAACACGCCGGTTATCTATAATAAACGTTCGTGGGAGAATAGCGGAAATTGACCCTTCATAAATAGTAGTTTATGACTGCAGTACCGTTTTTTTTTATAACAAAGTCGCTTATAACTTTTGCGTAGTAAACTTCGCTATACCATTTTGTTTTATTTAAGAAAGTTTAGTGTATCCATACTATCAGTATATACTAGGGGCTGGCGGCTACGTAATAACACCCGCACGAGTCAATCGGTTAAGCTACGCTCACCGCGGTTGGTCCAAGGATGGGTCCGTATAATATGCATACAAAGACCCCTCCGTGCCTGGTCTCGGCTGTCATTCGTAGTTATTTCACAGTCGTTACAGGTTGTCAGAAGCCCGAAAGTCTGACAACCAGTCTTACCAAGGAGTATCGTGTTACCCAGTAACTGAGTTGTGGACGTCAGATAGGCAGTCGCTCAGCGCAAAAGACTTATATTTAGCTGCTGGAAGCCTACCTCAAATTAGTTAAGAAAAGCCTAGGCTTATAATGTGAACTCTGATACATCCTGACCGTTGATAATAAAAGTGTGAGTGTAACCAATACAAACGATATATTATTTAAGAAAAATACGCAACCATATGCAACCGCAAGCGCTTTACTTTGTGTGAACTATTTCAACATAACCGCTCTCAAAACGGTGAAAAAAAAGCATCGTGAGGAAACCGGCATGTTCTAGGACAAAAAATTCGAAGACATGATTGTGATATCTACTAACCCGAATTGGGCCCGCGTGGTGGACTACGGCCTACTGAGAGGTGGCCTGTGTCTCAACAGTGGGATTATTATTGTTGGATTATGTATATGTCGCAGGTTTATGACAAAATCAGGTTTTTGATCAAAAACCTAGGCTATTGATCAAGAACCGGAAGAAGACAAAATTATTACTTTATGTTATCATAAACCTGAGAAAATCCAGTTTTTTTTTTATTAAAAACCTAGACTGTATTAGTTGTATGATAAAAACAATGTTGGTTGCTATTTCTTTAAATAAATAAAACAATTAAGAAACAATAAACAATGATTTATTTGTTATGAAATTACATACATTTAAAAAATAATATGTGTGTTGTGTGTGTGAAACGGCGAAAATCGAAACGGCTAAAAACGTGATTTTGTCTATTTTTGTGCTTTTGAACCAGAAGAAGACGGTCGACGTCAGGGGCACCCCGAGGTTCGGTTTAGTTAGGTTCCTTTAAACCCTGCAGACAAAAATAGGAGCCCCGCGCAGCGGGGCTCCGTCGACCTGACGTCGTTAGAAATAATACTGCGCGCTCGTTTTATTTCTAACGACGTCAGGTCGACTGAGCCCCGCTGCGCGGGGCTCCTATTTCTGTCTGCAGGATTTAAAGGAACCTAAACAAACCGAACCTCGGGGTGCCCCTGACGTCGACCGATTTCCTTCTACATTTTTAGCCAAGGGCCTGCAGTTACACTAAAGTTTAGCCGGCTAAAGATAGAAGAAACTAACATTAACACCTCGTCGAAGATAAACCTAGGTTTAGCCGGCTAATCTTAAGTTTATGTTCACACCTACCTTTAGCCGTAACATATGTATATAACATCTATACCCCTACCCATGTTGGCAAAAAATAAATGATTTGATTTGACCAGCGCTTATATTTTATCATAAACCCAAACTAGTTCAGGTTTTTGATCAAAAATCTGGATTGTTAAAAGTTTATGATGAAATTGAGTTTAAAATGTGTCATCTTCCGGTTTTTCATCAAAAACTTAGGTTTTTCATCAAAAACCTAATTTTATGAAAAACCTGCGACACATATACTACAACCGCTAAGGTCCAGGACATCGTTCAAAAGTTAATATGAGAATAAATGACGCTACTATTACGCTCCCATATTATTAGTCAAACAGTCTGCCACACCTCATTTTTTTTAATTTCACCGCGAATCGCAAGCGTTCAATAAAAATATAATCCCCAAAGAAATTCATATCGTGAAAAGTTGCAACGCAATCGTCACGGCCCGCCACAAGCCTTAATAAAAGTGAAGCGAGCTACATATCGATTATCGCAATCGTCGAACCGAAGCGATCGTTGGAATCGGTCCGATAAATCACACGGCTCATACCGAATCGAATATGCTCGCGAGTCGCGATAAATGATCGCGTGCTGATGCGCTTGTGTGTCCACGGAGTTAGGAAGATTGATGGAGTTTATTGGTAAATATTTTTATTCAAATATGATGTTAGATGGCTGGCAGGTTTGAGGGTCGGTGATAAATCTGGAAATTTTGTAAGGGGTCATTTTTGAGGTTATTGTTAAAATAATGGTGATTGTTTCGAACCTTTGAAGACTTTTTTTTTGAAAAATGAATTAAAAACTGCAGGCTAGCGTAGAAAAACGCTAACATATTTGCAACGATAACCTTAATAAGAGGTAAAGTTACAGAAAGATATGATACACAAATCAAACATCATTTTCTGACCAATAAAACTTCACTATCAGTCACAAATCCCGAACGCCAAAACTGTAACACCAATGGTCAACGATACTGAAACTTTGACCAAAGACAAAGGTACGAGCTACAATACTATCGACTAGATAAAGCCAGTCCAACACAGCTGTCACGATGACAGTTAAGTGACATAATCACTACTGTCATCGACTCAACTCGGTTTGAAATCGGAATCCCACTCAAGATAAATCGAACCGCTCGAAACTGTAGCTATGGGACGAAAATATCGAATTACGACGGTTGTAATTGGTTCGCTTGTTGTGCTTACATTTATATAATTTTGTATGCTTACTGATAGCTTTTTATTTGTTAAACAATGTGTTAATGAATTAATGCATATTATGAAAGTAGTTTGTTCAGAATCGTTTATTTACTGAATAGACTTATTTAATTTTTTAATAGTAATTTTTTATCCACAAAATAATTTAAAGTACGTAAATTACTGTCACACTTCCGCTGCGCACTCAAAACCAGCCAAAAAGGATGAAGAACCTACTACGCTAGACTCACAGATAAATATACACCTATATAACGCAAAAGCAACTTCTTTACGTGCCAAAAATAGCACCAGCTTTCGTTCAAAAATCGTAAGCCGTCACTTTCGCGCTCAGTCCTGTGAACTGCTGGCTGGGTAAGCGTGAGCGAGAGAGCGAGCTTGTGACGTCATAGTAGATGTCAATAAATGGTTACACGTGTGGCGACTATGAGCTTGCGTAGTATTGTGACGTGACCACTATTTTGTCCCACAATCAGTATATTAACATATTTAATAAAAGATCACAATAAAAATTCAGTGTATGTAATAAGATTATAACATAATATTCTAATTGGGGTGTTATGCATTAAATTCGGGACATATTGTATAGTACCTATCCTCATTGGGAGGTTTTTCAGGTTCCGTACCCAAAGGGTAAAAACGGGACCCTATTACTAAGGCTCCACTGTCCGTCTGTTCGTCTGTCACCAGGCTGTATCACATGAATCGTGACAGTTAGACATTTGAAATTTTCACAGATGATGTATTTCTGTTGCCGCTATAATAACAAATACTAAAAACAGAATAAAATAAATATTTAAGGGGGGCTCCCATACAACAAACTTGTTTTTTTTCGGCGTTTCTGCCTTGTGGTACGGAACCCTTCGTGTGCGAGTCCGACTCGCACTTGGCCAGTTTTTTTATTTGTTAAGTAATTGTAGACTGAATCAAGTTAGTTATTATAATCGTGGATCTACTTTTTAGAGTAGGTTTAGTACAGGAGACCTACCTGTCTCCTGACAAGAGCACCTAGTGGGGTGTTCCTCGAAACGCACCAACTTTGAAGTGCACAAAAGTATTCCTCGCCAAAAAAAAAATTTATATATTATAATTTTATTCCTCGAAATGCCTTAACGATGAAACATAGAGAAGAGCGTGAAAGATTAGTAATAGACGATATCGATAGACGTTTCATTTGGTGCGTTTCGAGGAATACCCCCACCTAGTAAATACATAAATAAACTGAAGGTATCGCCTTTGACTGCTCATTGGATCTTTTTTTGGGTGATTTACCGCGATCTATAATGAGACATGGAATATGACAGATTATATGGGAAGCATTTTCGTTTCATCTTATAAATAACTATTTCATACAAATAACCTTCATTGAAATTGACGACGTAATAAGACTAGCTTCGATTGCTATTAATAGAATAAGCAGAATAAGCCTATAATGATCCCACTGCTGGAAGACAGGCCTTGTCCCTGTGAAAAGGAGTGGGCTGGGATCCACCACGCGGGCCCAATGCGGGTTGGCGGATGTCTTCGAATTTTTGGTTCTAGGACATGCCGGTGTCCTCATGATGTTTTCCTTCACCGTTTTGAGAGCAGTGGTGATGAAATCTATACTTAATATTATAAAGCTGAAGAGTTTGTTTGTTTGGTTGAACGCGCTAATCTCTGGAACTACCAGACGGATTTGAAAAATTATTTTTGCATTTGATAGCCCAATTCTTGAGGAAGGCTATAGGCTATTTAACATCACGCTATGACCTTTAGGAGCCGAGCAAAAAGAAAAAGTCAGAAAGAACGCTAAGCAAAAACGAAGTAATAGCGCGAGCAGGCGATGCGATGCGACGGGGTGCGTCGGAGTAACAAGAAATTTCACGCGGATGAAGTCGCGGGCAGAAACTAGTAATTTATACAAAGTAAAGTGCCGGAGCGATGGGCAAGGATCGTCACTCACTGGACGCCTGAGGAAGGATATCGCCGTCGAGGTAGACCACGGCAAAAATGGTGCGACGATATGGTAACATTGGTAACATTTGCAGGGCCAACATGGCCTGTGATCGCACAATACAGGGCACATTGCTCGCAGAACAGATGGCCGATGGGGCCGAAAGGTTCTGGAATGGGGACTGGGTACCGGAAGACGGAGCGTTGGAAGACCTCCCATAAGGTGGTCCGACGACCTTGTGAAGGCCGCAGGAACCCGTTGGATGCGAGAAGCACAGAACCGGTCGAAGTGGAGGTGCTTGGGGGTGGCCTATGTCCAGCAGTGGACGTCTTTCGGCTGAAATTATGATGATTATGCTGCTGACCATAGCTCTTTTCTATTTCAAAAAATGAAAACTTAGTCCCAAAGGTTATCGAAGTATCAGAAATCTCCAGTTCTCGAGGTTAATAAAAACGGAGGCATGAAAATCATATATTTATCGGTATTCTGAAAAATTCGATTAGTTTTCGAAGCCAGCTAGTTAGGACAGTTCCAGATAAAATTCGGAAAGTTCAAAGTCTAATACGAACAAAAGGGGAACTACAAATCACTTAAGCTTTTCAATTTCACCCATAACCTGGCACCTGTCCCAAAATGTCCAATGTAAAATTTTATTTCATTTTCGACAACAGATTTCTTAATAACCTTCCGACCCTCGCATTGTACGCCAACTTGCAAATTAAATTAATCCAGGGCCGGATTCAATATCGTCGCAGATCGGGCCATCAAAGTCGGGCCATAAACCTCTGAGATCACTGGGCCATTGAATTCTCCGGCCGAGGCGAAAGTTTTCACTTGCCACAAATGTGTTTTTCTTGTTGGATGTAAGTGTATGGCTATGATTTTAGCGATTTATTGCCGGCTTGCTAGTGTCATGGTATTATCAGTGCTACTTACGAACTAATGGTGCTTATTTATTGAGCTGAGAAAGCTTCTGACCAAACGATCTTTTAAAAGATTTATGGTAAAGTTTTTTTTTTTGGTTTTGGGCTGGTCATCACTTAGCTGCCTCGGCTTATTTTTAATTATTTTATTTTTGGATTGTTGTTTCGTTAAGTACTATTTGTTGTACTCTGGACGCTTTTAACGCGTACGTCTTTTTTCTTTTTTACATCGTTCTCACATTATATAATTTTAAATTCAAAAGTAATTATGTAACTAATATTTTTGTAAAAAATTATTTAAAAAGACTGGCTATGGAGTTTCTTGCCCGTTCTTCTCCATAGGTGCCTACGCTTTGGAATGTGCAACTAGCTTCATATTTTCTGACTGACCGACTTCTTGACAATTCAAAAGTGGCTGTAAATGGTTTCATTGAAATAAATGCTTTAAGTTTGAGTTTGAGTTTGTAACTGCTGGTTAGAAAAATAATGTATATTACAGCAGAAACTAATCATAAACATACTTAATCACATAATACTAAACTTTGTGTCTTTAGTGATGATCTACTAACTACCTACCTACTACTATCTAACTACTTTGTATCTTTTTGTATACAGGGTTATTGATAAAACATTAACAACCTCTTAAGAGGTCATTGTACTCATCATTATGAACAACTTTTACTATGGGACCAAACCTGAAATCGCGAAAAAAAATCAGCAGTTCCCTACATTTTGACGAGCTATACGAACAAATGTAGGGAACAGCTGATTTTTTTTTCGCGATTTTAGGTTTGGTCTCATAGTAAAAGTTGTTCATAATGATGAGTATAATGACCTCTTAAGAGGTTTTTAACGTTTTACCAATAACTCAGTATAATGAAAGCAAAATCATTATCTACTGATTCCCCAAATGGCCGCTATTATTCTGATATTCCTTCTCAAAATTGTTTAAGGCGCTGCGCGATCTCTAAACGCTATACGCTTAACTGTGCGACAAAAACTTAAAATTATTCCTCCGATAAAACTATCTAGCGTTGGAAAAATCAGCCCTAAGAGGAATTTCACCAAACTGTTAAACCTAGAATAAGTCTTATCCTGAGAATAAATTTTGAACATTTCACAGTTTTTCCATACAAAATCTGACAGACGTCAATTTTATTCCAGGAATAAAAAATATCTGATTTTGGTAAAATCAGCCCTGAGCCGTACATTTATTTTTAACTAGCTGCGTCCCGCGGTTTTACCCGCATTCGTTTCGATCCCTTGGGAATATCGGAACAAGAAGACACTATGTTCAGAGTGTTCTGCGTTTGTCTTCATAATACCTATTTACTTCATATAGATCCTGACCAACATCAGAAACAAAGATGAACTGTATTTTGACACTCGACGTCGTTATTCTGTGTATTCTGTGTTAAAATGTCATGCAGCAGTGCCTGTCTGTTGTCACCTCATATATATAACGTACAAGCGAATATTACGTGACTTATGAGTGTGTGCGGGTTCCGCGTCAACCATTCCTACGGCGTTTTAAGCTACTTGATTTGCATAAGTGAGTTTGGGAAGTATGTAGCTGTCAGTTAGTAGAGTATTGTGATTTAACGCGGGGAGCCATGCTGTTACGGAATAAGGTTTTTGACCTATTCAATTTTGCTGTACGATTTTTGCTTTTCAACACTTGTACTTTTTTATGTTTTTTGTACTTTTGATATTGGCTCATCATGACTTTTTTGTCTTCTTTATAATAATATATTAAAACTAGCTTCCGCCCGCGTAAAATTTCTTGTTTTAACATAAAATATATTCTATGTTACACGGCAATACTGTAACTTCCCATTAGTGAAAGAACTTTCGGATTCGGATTAGTAGTTCCGAAAATCCGAAGATTAACCCCAAATACTCACAAATTTTACCTTTTGATAATATTAGTCCAATAGATAGCAATACAATCACAACAATTATAGCAACGTCTTTTTATCCAGCTGACTCATATGAAAGTTTTTTGAAGTGAAAACTTCTTTAGCGGCGCTGTGTACTTTTTTTTGGAATGGGTAAAAACTTCTAAATTCGCGTCAGGTCACGTGACCCTGATCGAAAATTCGTAAGACGTAAAACGTAAGACAGCGCCATCTATGCACATCGGGAAGAACTACGAGGGCCTCGCGTACTAACTACGTAGTTCATCCAACAACGACGAGATGGCGCTGAACCACGGATATATAACTGACGACGAGCTCCATGCGAGCAGCTTGCTTCTCTTACCACTGCCGCGACCAACACCACGAACTGAAGTCTATCCTGTGTGCTTATTTGTAAATCTGAATAAATTCCTTTCACGAGAAGAATAAACCAGTCACTTTGGTCATCATACCTGATTTGCAAAAAACCCTATAAAATAAGGAACACACCTTAACACGCGTGTTTTGTTTATAAGACGATTCACAAAATACACTCGTAATTGTTCAAGTTTTCACTTCTGTCGGCACTACCGGAGTGCCAGTGTTCTTTTTTTTCTTACTGCGTCTGCGCTCAATTGAAAGTACCTTTTTCTTACTGCGTCTGCGTGGTCTTCAGAACTAGTTCTAGAAGTATTTTATATGCAAATCCAGTTTATAAACTATCTTTGTGCCAAAAGTCATTCAAATCCGTACAGTCGTTTTTGCGTGATTGAGTAGCAAACATCCAAACATACAATCTTTCACATTTATAAAATTTTAGGACTGATTTCTCCATCAACAGATAATTTTTATACATGAAATAAAATTGACGTCTGACAGATTTTATATGGAAGAACTGCAAAAAATTCAAAATTATTCGTCGGATAAAATTATCTGGCGTTGGAAAAATCCGCCCTAAGTGGGATAATTTAATATTAATATAACATCTGTACGACAAGTAATGCACCCACCTTAATGCATTTCCCGGAATTTGGCGCTCTTCCAAAATATCAAGGTAAACGCGTTTAATATTTTCTTACATCACTAAACATAATACGGCAGGTATTTCACATAGCGTTTATTTAGTGCCGAAACGAGTAAAAGAAAGTTCGGTACCAAAACCGGGATCGGCGTAGTTTACCGGTACACTCATTTCATCGCCACATAATAAGTTTGATATTTCACATATTTTATATTTAAGAAAGGCTCGCTGTAAAATGTCGGCCAGGCGCCAACTTGGGGCGATATTACAATATCGCCACATGAGTTTAACACGGTTTTCATGTATAAAAAATGGCGAAAAGATTTACATGCATATTTTTATGTGGCGGGACTAGCTAAACTCTAAGCTGTATCGGGATGTTTACGTTCTAAATAAATTAATTTATCGGCAAAGAGTGTTTTGCCAAAGAGCGATGGAACGCAGCATTCTGGGTGTTAAAAAACAGGACAGAATTCGGAACACCACGCTGCGTTCCAAGACGGGCATACTGGATGTAGGAAAGAAGGCTGCCAGGCTCAAATGGGATTGGGTGGATCACATCAGCCGTATGCACGATGACCGCTGGGCAAAAATCCCTGCCGGGTCAGTGGGATTGTCTGAAAGGGTTACCGCTGGCCCGGAACATAAAGGGCTAGAAGGAAGGAACACGGGTGGGTTTTAGTCAGTAAGAGTCTGACACTCCCTTCCGCTCCACCCAGAGCGGGAGGGGTCATTTGATGAATTCCCATCCTCAAAAAAAAAAAAAGAATGGGTGAAGATGGACGGCGCCGCCAGGGCCGGCCCAGAAAGAGATGGCGAGATGACCTGGACGCGTACCGCGAGGGCTGGTTCAAGATGGCGCGGGAAAAGAGTTCCTGGAAGGATTTGGGGGAGGGCCTTGCCCAGCAGTGGGAAAACAGGCTGGCAAAAAAAAAAACGGATTTCGTTGTACGGACGCCAGCACATCAACCTACCACAATCTGTCAGATTTCTTTAATAGATTTTCAACTTTATCGCTAAAGCATAAGGTTCAAAGTTGATTGGGAAAATCTGACATATTGTGGTTGGTTGATGTGCTGGCGTCTGTACAAACTGATTTGCACCAGTCCAGTCTCCTGTAACTTTATTGAGCTGGCGTTGTCATTGACCCCATATAAGCCAGCGATTGTTCATAAGGAAAACCACTTTTTTACGAAAAAACAACCAACTTCAAAAAAAAAACTACAAAGTGATAAATAACTTTAATTTCGGAAGTCGGTGTCGTCGGTTCCGTATTTTAGTTTTTTGACACCGACTTCTGAAATTAAAGTTATTTATCACTTTGTAGTCTTTTTTTGAAGTCGGTTGTTATTTTTATAATTTTTTTCACTTTTTAGTTGTACCTCACCTACACAAATTCAATTAACACTAGTTCATTGAAGAATCGGAGACACCGACTAGAAGAATCATCAAAATTCGCATAGAAATGCTGGCGATGCAGTACATTTATGCATACAACTTCGTACATAAGAATAATTAACTAATTTATTATATATTAAAACTTTTCTGAAAGTATATAGATAGATCACATTAATGAAAGAATTAGGTAATAGGTAATAGGTAATACGGGCTGGTGTCCGCAACTCCACGTCAATGCGCGTATTTTGCGTACTAATGAAAGAATTATTAAAATAGTTTCATTCGTTTTTGAGAAAATGGCGGACATACAAACATACATACAAACGGGTCCAATACAGAACCTCCTTTTTTGAAGTCGGTTAAAAATACACTATAAACTGCAATAAATATTATCGAGATCACCGTAAGAGCGCTTACATGCAAAACGGCTTCTAGAAGGCAAGTGTTTGACGGATTAATTACAATACAAACTTCCTACTATCCAATAAGATAGTAGGATAGGATAGTAGGATAGGATAGTAGGATAGTGGGAAGTATCCCACTATAATGATAATAATGCTACTGATGATCCAGAAAGCGGTACTTCTGGACACGGCCCGTTTTGTTAGGAGGTTCCTCTCTCTGGAGCCCTGACCGCCGGTATCTTGGACCCTGTTCCCGATACCGGTGGGTTAGTATTCCTTATATTTTTAAATTTTTTTATATTTTTTTATACTAATATTTAAAAATATAATTTATATGTATTTAGTTAAATAAAGGAAATAATGCTACTACTTAGACACTGTTCCCGATACCAGGGGGCTACTATTTTTTGTATTTTTAAATGTTTTTATATTTATTTTTATGTTAATATTTAAAAATATAATTTATAATTATGTATTTAGTTGAATAAAGGAAATAATGCTACTAATATTACAAATGTGAAAGTTTGTGAAGATGTTTGGATGTTTGTTACTCAATCACGCGTAAACCGTTGAACAGATTTGGATGATAATTAACACATAGATAGACCATTTCTTGGATTAACACAGGATACTTTTTATCCCGATATTCCTACGGTATCGAAACTTACGCAGGTGAAACCGCGAGGCACTGCTAGTAATTTATATATTGAATAGCTTCTGCCCGCGACTTCGTCCGCGTGAAATTTCATGTTACTCCGACCCACCCCGTCGCATCGCATCGCCTGCCCGCGCTATTACTTCGTTTTTGCTTAGCGTTCTTTCTGACTTTTTTTCTTTTTGCTCGGCTCCTAAAGGTCATAGCGTGATGTTAAATAGCCTATAGCCCTCCTCAAGAATTGGGAATCAAATGTAAAAAGAATTTTTCAAATCCGACGTAATTCCAGAGATTAGCGCGTTTAACCAAACAAACAAACAAACTCTTCAGCTTTATAATATTAGTAAGTATAGTATCTATAGATAATAAATAATAATAAGTATAGATTAGTATTTTCAGGAAAATAACAGGACCCCATGCTCAGCAGTTGCGCTTGCTATAATAATAATAATCGTTTATTTGCACGAAATACAGGTTCGTTTATTTGTTTACAGATGTCATAATACAATTCATAGTACTTCATATTCCGCCTACTAAATTCAGCATGCAAATGTTGGATGTGCCATGATTCATAGTTATTGAATGATAGTTTTATTCCTTAAATTATGTTAGAAAAGGTCAATAAGATAAGAAATTACAAATGTCAAAATAAGAATACAGGCAAGTCAAAATTAATACAGGAATGTCAAAATTGATTAAATTACATAAATGTCAAAGTTAATTGAATTACAGAAACGTCAAAATTAATTAAATTAAGGAATGTCAAAATTAATTCAATAACACTATTCATGTCTGTGCAATATTCCTATTTATATTATAATTCAAAAATTCATTAATATTATGGAAGCAATTTTCAATATGGCTTATTGAAAATTGCTTCGTTCGGAGTCTTTTTTTAAATATATTCGTAGGCAGTTCTCTAAATACCTTTGGTATCTTATTAAATATCTTTATTGCCATTCCACCAGTGTTTTTATGGAAAAATGCTGTTCTACACCTAGGCATAGCTAATCTGGTTGGATCCCTTGAGTGTTTACCTATTTTATAAATATTTTCACTATCGGCTTTACTAAATAGGTTAGGGTGTTTTTTTACGAACACTCCCATATCCAGTATATAAATAAGCATGCCAACGATAATAATTTATGCTCTTTTAACCCTTAAACCCTACCCATTCCTGGAGAAACACTATTACTACCCAGGGGTTTTAAGGACCCCAATACATAAAAATTTATGCTCACAAAATAAAACTACAATTCAATTACAATTACTGTTTAATATTATGAACACTTATTTAATAATACAAAAAAAAAATAATTGTTTTTGGTAACACATTCTTGGCACATAGCCTCAGTATGTTCACCGCAAAGAGGTTTTCGGCACATGCCGCAGGTGACCTTGGTTTTCCGGTCCTTACCCCTTGGGCACATGGCACATCTTTTCTTAGCAGTGGGAGCAGAACTTGGTTCTTGCAATGGCCGCTTCTTTTGCAAGATTCCACCTAAGAGAACTTGAAGATTCATGGGCAAAGAGGGCCATGTAAAGCGTTCTTCCATTTGAGGGGTGATCAGATCTAAGGCAAGTTTTTTCAAGAAATGACGTCTTTTTGTAGCTCTTTTCGCGGTCATTTTTAGCAAGACATATGAATTAACACCTACTATATTCAGAAGGCCATAAAAAATTGCCATTGGCCACCTTTTTGATCTCCTAGACACGCTGTACTATATTGCGTTATTACTACCCTGGGGTCTGACAAACCCATAAATTGCAATAAATCCGTCAAAACAGTGAAAGCGCTGACGCTCGACTAATTACAAGATGGCCGCCGACGTCACTAGAGATTAGACTCGAGTGACATAAAAGTGCGTTCAATTATTGCAGAAATATTTAAAAATATTCATCCTCTGGGGTTTGTTGGACCCCCGGGTAGGGTTTAAGGGTTAATATGGGCCTACACGATTCTAATGGCCCTACACCAAACACAGCTCATAAGCACTTTTTTTGCACAATAAAAGCCCTGTCACTGTCCGTAGAATTACCCCATAATATTAAGCCGCATTTTAGCACAGATGAGACGTAACCATAAGCCAGTAGAGCGGCATTTACTCCAACAGTTTTCCTAAGGTTTCTAAGTGCAAATGCAAAGCTGTTTATCCTGTTGCATATATTATCTATAAGTTTTTTTCCAAATGCAATTTTTATCAACTACTATGCCTAAAAAATTTGTATAGTCAACTTTTTCAATTTCATTACCACGCCCAATAATTTTCATTACTACCACTAGAGCATCGAGGCAGACATTAATGATTGCGTTTCAAAGCATCGTCCCTATCTCTAAACCTAGACCACTAATAATAACCGTTCAACTTAAGGGGGAAGCGCTAAGGTAGCCCGCGAAATTCAAATTTTCTTACGTTTTTTGCAATTTGCTGGTCAGTATTAAGTTGTAAGTCGATCAAAATATAATTCGCGGCCGTAACAAATATGTATTTACAGAATTATAATCATTAAAGTCATCAACACAACTCTCTAAGACCACGTAACCCCAAAGAATGACGATTTCATGAAACAGTTATTCTTTGGGGTTACGTGGTCTTAGAGAGTTGTGTTGATGACTTTAATGATTATAATTCTGTAAATACATATTTATTACGGCCGCGAATCCTATATTAATCAACGTATAACTTAATACTGACCAGCAAATTACAAAAAACCTAAAAAAAATTGAACTTCGTGGGCTACCCTGGCGCTTTCGCCTTAAGGCGCTAGGTACTTCAAAATAATCCCCATATGCTAATCTTAACGCGATCTCGTTTCGTAACATCATATAACAGGCTAACGAGGGTTCACCTCCAAGTGATTTTCTTGTAAAATTTTGACATCGCACGTTATACAGATTACTTCGGTGTAATTATAATTGCGTAATCATGTCTTCCGGTAAATTACTTTTACTTTGAAATTCATACCAGGTGCGTTAGGGTGTTTTATTGAAATTATGTGGAAGAATTTCCTTTGTTGTGACGGTTTTTTTTTAAGAGGATATTAACGTTTTTCTAGGGAGTTGTTTTGAAGTGACATACAATGTGGAGACAACAATACAAGAACAAACGAAAACACTGACAATACTAACGCATAGGATTACTTTGAAACTATCAAATTAATCCTAACACCGAAATAACAAAAAGGATTTTTTTAGAAAACTTCATACGAATAAGCAGGATACAAAGGTCTAAAAAGTTACTTAAGAACTTTTTCGAAATGTCTTATTTAAAAAAAAGATAACTGGAAATCTCTGTTTCTATCGAAAATTTATAATCGGTTTAATTTGGCTGTAACATTATTTTTCGAAAATGTTCTTACGTAACTTTTTAGACCTTTGTATCTTGCTTGTGCGTATGAAGTCTCATTAAAATCGGTTCATTCATTTCGAAAAACAAGGGCTTGAAAGTTTGTATGAAATGCCGTACAGCGTAAACATTCTTAACTATTGGATAAATTTGATTACAATTTTGTATGCAGACTGAGAACATCATTAATCATCATTTATACGTATTTTAATATTTGTTGTCATATTGTCTCTCCAGTTATACGCATTTTTTTACATTTTGGCAAATTCAAAAAACAAAGTTCATAACATTTTTATGACAATCAATAACTGAAAGTTAAGTTCCCAGCATTGCATTCCGTTAACTTTTTATGATAGCTAAGGTTCTGACGAATTTTAATAATTGTAAATCTCTGATTGTTTGTCAGATCTGGCACAATATTTATTAATATATACGCCGATAAGGACATCGATGCACAAACCGAAACCACTGCGAAACAACCACACCGAAACCACACAACCGAAACCACCATTCAACCCATGATTCTAGACCCTCCCCCCTAGCGTAGAAATTTTTCGTTAGTAATAAAAAAAAATCTGCCGTTTCATAGAAAGGTGCATTACCTATGCGGTTAAAATTAATCCATGGTAACAGGTAGTGCGACGATGTCCCCTGTCAGCCTGTAAACAAGTTGTCTCTTTGAAAATCCCTGTGTGTTCTTAACATCTTCTAAATAGCATCTAAGCATCCCACTATCATGTTCCCTTATAACCAACATTAAACTAGCAAAACGGTACAAGATAAAAAAACGTTAAAAAATTTACAAAAATAGCTCGTTCAAAGTCAAAAGCATTACTTCAATCTAATATTCCGTAATTTAAATATCACATCGCCTTAACGCGCGTACCAGCCGCGTATTGTCAAATACCATTTCAACACAGGCTAACATCAAGCGAGATCAGGAAAAAATCTGAAAAAAAAAATACATTCTTGTGTATCTATTACGATACAAAACTGGGACGTAGTGTACTTACTCGAACCTATTTAATTGTATTATATTAACGTCAGTATGTTTCATGCATCGAAAATGCTTTCATAGAACAACAAGGCTCAAGAAAATAGGTGGCTCGTTCAGATGCCAATGTATACGCTTTTATAATAAACTACCAAGTCACGTTCAAGATCTAAACCTTAATAAATTTAAATTATTAATTAAACGAAAGTTGTGCAAGAAAGCCTTTTATACTGTTAAAGATTATATTGAGGATAAAAAGGCTTGGGATTGAGCTGCTTCCAATTTCTGCATTTTGAGTGTTTTTGTTGTTTTTTTTTATATACAATATACACATTGACTTTAATGATTTTTTTCTAAAACAATGACATTTGCTTACTTTGTAAAGTATTACATTATTTTAATAAATTATTGTGAATATGAAGACGATGTGGGTCATATATATTATTCATTTTATATTTTTTTATTATTCTCTCCGTGGTCTGGCAGTTTGAGTAATTTATGTGGCCTACCCAAATGTCCTTTCTTTGGTATTGTTCGTTGGATCGTTGAGCTCCTTAAGTCTTGAGTTGAGCTGCACGATTTCTGACAAATGCGTGCACTGACTGGACAGGTCCTCTCAACACAGATTGAGAGGACCTGTCCAGTCAGTGCACGCATTTGGTTCTTTCCTCAAAAGACCATCTCAGACATCGACCTACATGGTCTTCATATAATCCGACCAAGATTATGTCTGGACTTTAAAAGAGACTATGTATGACCTCTGAGTTTGTTTCGGCCTTTCTTCTCAGAGTAGTCAGATAGGAAACGCCGACCTCATCTAGTTTAAAAAATATGATTGACGTGTAAAAGTGTTTGTACAAACCTACTTACAAAAATAAAATCATTTATCATTTATAGTAAAAACACTTTACATGCACAAAAAAACTAAACAAAGAACACACATTACACACATTGCACATTACACACAAAAATCGAATAGTATTGCGATAAATTAAGCATTTTGCTTTTACGCCGATCATGCAGTTTAAAAAGAATTATTTGATTTATTCCCTTTAAGACTCATAACAGAACCGAGTACCTACGTGGTAGATTGCAACACATTCCTTGCCAAACGCCCCATAGAAAAGAAACCACCTACCTCGTCTCACCTCACGGCCGAAGAAGCATTTCTATTTACGCGTTGGCCGGATTTGAATTACAAAGTCGACCGCGCCTTCCCGTGTCGCTACCTCGAAATATGAGGTTTGCTAACTAAAGTGCCTGCTGCCTTTGAGTGCGGCCCTGGTTTAATAATGCGTCTAATAACGCCTTTAAATCCGGTAAATAGTGCATTATATCGCTTTGTTTGTGCCTTAGTACGGGAAATAGGATTAGGTTTGTAATGTATATTGCGATTGTCAGTTGTTTCATATTGGCTAAGTTTTGTATCTGTTGTAAGTCTTGTTGGGGTGTTGTTTCGTTTCGGTAATTGAGCATTCTCTTGACTATCATGGTTATAGGGCTTCTACACAAAGTTGCGAATCGGTGCGATGCGAATTCGCAACGCAGAAAACTGCATCATGAAATTTTGCTGCGATGCGATTTCGTGCGGCAAGGCGTCTCCCTTTCACGATTCGGGTGACCATTTCTTCGACGACCGTCAACCGTACTAAACGTATTTTATTACTTATTATTTTATTTTTATAACGATCCTACAAGGGAAGAATTCCTATTATGCCTCTGGAAATGCTTGGCCTCACTATCACGTTAAGTAAAACAATAATTAGGTAATTATTTGTTTACATCAAAGCCTTTGCTGAAAAGAGAGTTTTCCAAAGATGTAAAAAGATTTCATTTTTTTACATTAACTTTGCGTACGTCTTGCTCACACGATGTCTCAGAACGGACTAAAATGGCGTCAACAAGTGTGACGCAACATCGCAGGAATGCGCGATGCGAATCAATTCGCAAGTTCTTGCGATGCGCGGTGCGAGCTCGTAGATTAATACGATGCGACGTCGCATCGCAGTTTTGTGTACAAGCCCTTAGACAAAATACGTCCACTCCTGATAATATCTTCCTCCAAGAATCGACACAACATTTATTGTGATGTCTATCAGTAAATACACGTCCATAGCTACTCTTAACGATGAGCCAATGATAACTATATTATAACCATTCTATATTATAGGACCCAGTGCGGGATAAGGTAGATGTCATATATCTTCGAGTTTTTGGTTCTAAAATACGGCCTCCTTGGTGAGAGTGAGTGGGCCGTATTCAACGACGCGGGCCCAGTGCGGGATGGTCGATGTGACGTCTTCAAATTTTTAGTTCTAGAACATGCCGGTGACGGAAAACATCGTGACGATACACGATGTTTTCCGTCACCGTTTTGATAACAGTGGTGATAAAATAATTTATACAAAGTAAATCGCCTGTCTGGGTTTGAACCCAGAACTTTACAACTCCTAAGTCGGGGCTGTCACCACTGAGCCATCATTAAAAACAATAAATATACCTATGCGCGGCCAAAAAGGGCTCTGTATCTCTGCATAATGCTGTGATATTAAACAAATAAATACTAAGCGCTGGTAATCTGATAACGGACACATTCTATAGAATCCATTAGGGAAATATAAAACATTAAAATATAATAATCTTGTAGGTAAAGTATTTAGTCTCATCCAGAAAACTGTCTATCAGTCTCAATTTAGACCTGTGACTAAAAACATACCTGCCACTTTTCCTCACAGATATAATCTCTAACCTTCCAAACTGTCCTAAAATTCTAAATTAATTATTCAAAATATTTACCTATTCAAAACAGCTTCATTACAAAGCTCAACTGACCTCATAGCTCAACCGCTTTCAAAATCCCGTTTTAAATCCTGTGATAGTTTCCCAGTTAATTTTATAATAGTTTCTAAAGGGATCAGATGTGGTTTATTAAATGAGTTTCTGATACCTAGGCTTGTTTGCGGACAGTGAACAAGATTATTCCTGGTTCGAGCTTAAGCTAACAAGGGTTAGGTGGCAAACGAAAAGTTGAATATTTTATTTTTTGTCCCTGTATTTAAAAAAAAAATGTGTTGGTGTCTATGAATCAAATTAAATTAGCTAACAAGAGTCTGCAGACGTGTTAGGTGTTGCTATCTAAAAATGATGATAATTTCATACGAGGGTCAATGACCGTAAGTATTGTAGTTGCTTGGAACATCAGTTTTTTTTTAGTGTAAACTTCACAAACGTATTAGGTATCGTTATGTAAACACGATGATAGAAAAATAATAATTATTTTACAAATCCCGTCTGCGGAGTTTCACTAGCTAATTTAATTAGACCTTGTATTGCACCTCGACGAGTAAATACCTATTGTTATTATAATAAGGCACAAAACTAGGCTCATCGTAGTGCCGGTATTGTCATTCCGGATTTCAACTTCTTTTTTAGTATTAGTAGGTTGGTGAAAGAAAGAAAGAAAAAGTATTTATTGCGATTCGTACAGGAAGATCACAAACTAAACTAAACACAGTAAAATAAAAATCCAAGTTATGTAAAAAAAGTAACAAAAGGAAAATGAAAAAGAATGTCCTATACGAGGCCAAAAGGCTCCTATCTCAGCATGATGCTGCGACATTTAAAAAATAATGCTGTTGCTTTCTGGTTCTACATACTCGACCTGCGCTGGGGCTCTTTCTCGTATAGGCTCTTAGCATTATGCTGAACGATGGCCGTTTTGCGTGAATGTGACGCATGTGTTCTCCCAACCTGTTATTTTTTTTTTTGTGTTCTTTTTAAGCGTCATGTTTACCGCTTTTTTATTTTCAAACATTAAGTTATACCTATACTAAAACGATACTAAATTAAACAAGGTAATATTTTGTTAAAGTCAGAGTCAAAATCAAATCACTTATTTCAAATAAACACATTCAAGGCACTTTTGAACGTCAAAACTTACAGTAAAATTGAATTGATTCTTGTCGTCCCTTCCAAAAAATAGTGTTCGTATGGAGAAGAATGGGCAAGAAACTCCACCGTTACTCTTTTAAACTGTTTTACAAGGTTTTGTATACATAATATAATTATATGTGAAGACGATGCACCTAGAATAAAATTAGTCTACCACAAAAAGTAAAAATAATTAAAAATAAAGCAATGACAGGTAAATTAATTATATGATACATACATGGTGCTCGCATGCTTACAAATTATTTACAAATGTTGTAAAAGTAAGTATGTGTTGCGGTTGAAATTAAAACAAAAAAGGTTTGATATTATCGATGAATTCTGCTGAATTTAATCAATCCTATGACCTAAACGAATAATTAATATTTTATCAGAGTCGCAGCTGATATTCAATTAATTAACAGGTCATCTCGTTCGAATCAATCAATATTTAACGTTTTTGCACCGTAGGTGCGATATACGAGTAAGTATGTACATTCACAGCGTGTTACACTTGGTAACATTAAGTGGCCTAATATGAATCCCACTAATATTATAAAGGAGAACGTTTGTGAGTGTGTTTGTATGTTTGTTACTTCTTCACGCAAAACCTACTGAACGGATTTGCATAAAATTTCGCACGCAGATAGTTTATAGCCAGGATTAACACATAGGATACATTTTATCCCATTATTCCCAGAGGATCAAAACTTATGCGAGTGAAACCGCAGGGCTCTGCTAGTATGATATACACTAGGAAATAACAATTTCAAAGGGTCGCCGTTAACGAAATCGATAAGGAGATCTACATAAATAAAATAACCACAAGTAAAGAACGCGTCGTTTCGTGAGATAAAAATACTATAGTTGTATTGTAAGTCAACAATATAATATGGTCGTTATCGTACAATATGGGTATTTCAAGTCACGATTTTTTTTTGTGTACAGTAAAATGCTCGAAAACTAAAGCGTGGTCCTTCTACACACATTTTGGTCCTCGAGAACCCTCAATAAAGTACAGTCGCTACCCACTTATCAACTCGACTTAGTGTCTTCTAAACGAAGGACATGTGTCACGCACGGTTTGAGTAAAACGAATGAACTACGCATTATTGCCAAACAAGCAGAGGCACAATAATGTATCTCTTCTGGATATTAGCGGCTTTCCAACGTTTTTGTGGTCCTAGTTTTGTCAACGTTTTTTGTGACCGACCCTACGGATTTTAAACAAGTTTGGGTTGGGTTCTGGCCTTTTGTTTTATGTTTTACTGTATCCTAGCTAATATTATAAATGCAAAAGTAAGTTTGTAAGTTACCTTTTCATGCCTAAACCACTGAACCGATCGTCCTGAAATGCTTATAGGTTATCAGGTGTACAGAAACGGACATAGGGTACCTTTCATCCTGAAAAAAAATGCTGTCCCCGAGAAAAACAATTAAAACGTTATTATGATAATAGAAGGGGATTTTTTTAAATCTGAATTTAGATGTAATTTGCTGTTATTTCAGAGAAACTTGTACCTAAATAAGTTGTAAATGTAGGTAAAATAAAAGAGTTTCTGAGTCGTTTTAACAACGTTAAAAGATACCTAAATAAAAATAATAATTCTTAAGTAGTAGTTTAAATCATCAGTGTAAAGTATATTCCAATTTACGTTTCAAATTGATGTTATTTCAAGTTAAACAAATATCAACTTTATTTCATTGGTTATTAAGTTGATTTCAGAGTGACTAGCATTATATTTTATAAGGTCTTTGAAATCTTTGAAGTTGAATCGTAAAGTGAACTTTATTGTGTAGGAGTTATGGTTATTTTTCCAATAACTCATGTTTGTTTACACGTTTGACAAGTAAATCGCGAACGCAGATTATATTGAATCTTATACATAACATTACATAACATCACGCCTGTATTTACCGAAGGATTAGACAGAGCTGTACCTGTATAATAATAATATTAGGACCTTATCTATGAAATTGCTGATTTTTGATACTGGCTATTGTGAAGATAGATATTTTTCATTCCATTTAGAATTCCAAATTTAATTTAATTTTATAATATAGCATGACATTTTGTTTTTCAAAATCAGTGGATAATTAGATATCAAAAAAAAAACTTTCCCCCTTAGGCCCTTAATTATAAACGTTGTATAGCGGCTGTATAGTTACACAACGCTTTGTCTTCTTATTTATTTATTTTATAATTTATGTACACACAGTAAAATACATAGGGATATGACATGATTATAATTCTCTCTCTCTTGATTTTCTTCTTTCGAAAGTCAAATTACCTACTGACGAATGAAAGAGAGAAATCGGTGTGTAACTTTCATCTGATATAATACGTTTATTGGTAAGGGGGTTACTATATAAAACGGCCATTTCATAGGTAAGAACCAAATAGTAGGCCATATTTTGTATTATATATTGAAGTCTTATGTAATAGGAGGCGAACCGAATACCGACAGCCGGAAACTAAAGTCTAAACTGCTACTGAGAAATTCTAGATGTAAAAACCCAAGAACACTTTGCCCGACCCGGGAATTGAACCTAGGACCACTACACCAACGAGGCAGTCAGTGTCTAAATGACACTGGACGACACGGTTGGCGCAGTGGCTGAGCGATCGACTTCTGCGCTGCGTTTCGCGGGTTCGATTCCCGCACGGAACAAATATTTGTATTGCCTACAGGTAGTTGTTCCGGGTCTGGCTGTTTGTGTATGTGAATTTAAATATTTGTAAACGCACCCACGATACAGGAGTAATTCCTAGTGTGGGGCAACGTTTGAAACAAAAAAAACATTTTACCCTGTGTGGATATACTCGTCCATGAAACAACATAATCCCACTTTTTTTTTTCGTTATTTTATATTTGTGCCCCATCGCTGGGCAGACGCCTTTCCTTTTTCCTTCCAAGCCTCGATGTCTTGAGCGATCTCTGGCCATATTGACCCTTTAAGCCTGGTTAGATCGTCACACGGGTCACACCACCTTCGGTGTGGTCTACCTCGACGGCGATGTCCTTTCAGATGTCCAGTGAGTGACGATCTTTGCCCATCTCTCCGAGTGCATTCGCGCGACGTGTCCGGCTCACTCTCACTACAGTCTGGGTTTTTAGGGTTCCGTACCACAAAAGAAAAAAACGAAACCCTTATAGGATCACTTTGTTGTCCGTGCGTCCGTCTGTCTGTCAAGACCCTTTACCTCGGGAACGTGTAAAGGTATCGAGTTGAAATTAAAACCGTATACTCAGGTCTGCGGTCCCATGAAGTTGTGAAAAAATTAAACTTTTAAGTTAACGTAAAAAAAGATACGGCCGGTTATGCCGCCAAAAACGTATATTTCGACACTCTCAAGAGAATCAAAATGTATAAGGTACTTCCAGTTGACCTAGAATCATGAAATTTGGCAAAAAGCAAGGTCATGTAGCACAAATAAAGGAAAACATCCGAAAACCGTAAATTCGTAGTTACATTATAAAAAAAATCTGTGATAAACTATTTACATACCTACAAATTTATACGGAACCCTCGGTGCGTGAGTCCGACTCGCTCTTGACCGGTTTTTTTCTCTAACATTCGCTACTTGAGTTATGGAGCGCAGCGTGGTGTTTCTGATTCATCCCACACGCCAAAGAAATACTAACCAAAAGGAGGACACGAAGCAAAGCTCCTGAAATTTAAATAAATAAGAATAAATGAATTGGTGAGAAATAAGTATTCGGCTCCGCTCGTTAAATCGCTAGCTATGAAAAACTGAGTGGCTCATTATATGGTAATAAAGTGGATTTTAAAGGCAAACGTCGTATTTTTATCAACATTTCGACTTTTGTGCGGAGATTTTCGACGATCCAAATTAAACTTTCACGGTTGTTCGAAATAATGAAGAGTTATTTTTTGTAATTTGTGGACTGCAAGGATTTGGTTCTCACGTACGCGTGTGATCTTGGTATTAGACACCGCACTGGGCTCGTGTGGTGGATTTGGGCCCACTCCCTCTCCGAGAGGAGGCCTCTGTCCCAGCAGTGGGAATATTATAGGCAGATTATTTATAGACAAAAACACGTATTTTTTAATGTGTAAACATACCAGGGGGCCTAAAAAGGCCACTTTGGCGGAATCATAAAAGGATAACATTATGAATCATAATGGACAGTTAACTGTTAAGTTAATCGTATCAAATCCCATTGGTGAAGGATTTTTCAGTTATTTTTTTTTTGTCTGTGCTAAAATACCAATCAATCCAATCCAAATCCAATCCCAATCTCTTTGATTATACCTACGTAGTGCAGCGAAAAAAAGAAAAACACGGACTGTCTTCGCCATATTATGATTCATAAGTTTATTCTTTTATGATTCTGGCAAAGTGGCCTTTTTAGGCCCCCAGATATTCATAGCTTAAAATTTAAACTAATTCAAGTTAGGTGTATCGTACAAGCTTTCCCTTAAAATCTCCTTAATGCTAATAATATGGAGTTCCATATTATTAGCATTAAAGAGATTTAATATAATAATCATATAATAGTCTGTGGAGTTCCACATATATGTATTTTAAATTTCAGCCCACGAATGAGAGTGTGAAATATGGTAGGTATCCACGGTCACAATGTGGACGTGAGACCCTAGCTGGTAAGCCGGACAGGACCCGCAGAAAGTAGGATGTAGGTAATTGGTACAAGAATCACGAAGCGAATATCTATTAATTATACATTTGTATCGTGTAAAGGATTATTTTGATGTTATGTTTGAAGTAGTGTTATGTTATGATAGTATTATAATAATGTGTATTATTTCTGCTAATTGATATAAAAAAAACTACTTTAGACGTCAAAAAGAAATAATAACATATTTTTAAAGGTCGCATCGGTCGGTCGGCATCAAATCTGATAAAATCATTTATTGGTTTGCAAACATGGGTATTTAGTACAGACGCCAGCACATCAAGCTACTACAATCTGTCAAATTTCTTAAATAGATTTTCAACTTTATCGCTAAAGCATTTAAAGGTTCAAAGTTGATTGGGAAAATTTGACAGTTTCGGGTAGCTTGCTGTGTCTGTTGTGTCTGTACATAGATGTTTTAATTTAAGAGTTCTACATAGGTATTCTACCGTCACATGTGCATGCAAATCATATTATTATTAGTTAGCATAATCTACTAGATAAGGCGTGTTTCCTAACCGAATGCTCTGAGAAGAAACAAAATAGGTATTGGGTTACAGTCTCTTTTAAAAACCCTGCTGGCAGGCAGATAATAAAAAATAAAAAAATACAACTATTAAACTTCTAAAATTTGGTCGTCCATTATATATTTTGTAGTATTCAATAAAAAAATTAATATATTTTTCTAGGGTTTATACAAATAAATAAATAAAATCTATAACATTATTCCTCACATAGATATACTTGACGATTGAAAATTCGTTTCTAAAGCTATTTAGCCCCTGAAAATATATCGTGACAATATTCACATGAGTATCAATAACCAAAATTGCTACATCAATATAAAATGAAACAAAACACTCCACACTCATAAACCAATTTTTACTTCCCAAACATTCAGAATTTTCGCTTTATTTATTTTACCGTATCTATAAACCATTTTTACCCAATCCGACATGTACCTACCCACCTCGTACATAATACATTCATCCTAAGTCCTTGCATCCGGGTGAATTTGTTTCTTTGAAAAGGAACCTTTGAAGGGTTTTACGTGTTTTCAGTGAATAGTAGATCGTAATGCCAGTATTATTTCGGATTGTTTCGTCTGTATGCGCGATTACCCCTGTCATGTTTCAGGGACAATGTTCGGTAAGCAGTTTAGTTTTATGTGTCAGTTTGATATTTGTTTTTTTTATGGAGTTATAAAAAAAGATTCATGTTCAAAACTAGAAATATTGATGACTTTAAGAATTGTAGCGGTATCTACAACGCCACATGCGAACAACGCGTCATACTGACGTCACGCAAAATCCTGCATCGCGCAAGCAGAGTTTACCGCGCAACTAGCATAGATACAATGGCCCGACAAGAATCATCGGGCAGTTGTCCGCCAGATACAATACCCGTCTGGTTGGAGGATCTTGCCTTTCCTATCGAGTATGAGTGAACTTTACACCCTGTTCGGGGATACCTGTATAGAATTAACGTTATTTCATTTAGTGTAATTGCACAAGTGATTTGTTTTTTTTTAATGTAAAAATGAAGCTACAAATCCATTAAAAATCCTATTTATATATGCTCAAAGAGGTGAAATTCTATTATTAAAGTACCTACATTGATAATCGCTTCAAAATACTGTCCAATTTCATTTGAATTTTTTTAATCCAATTTATGTCAATACAAATCGGTCCCTGTAGGCGCGAAAATTTTCGCAATTAAAAGGGTTTGCTCAGTCAACCCCTCTGGGTCTTTTTAACTCATTCACAAAATGTCCCTTATTTTGGAAATTTAAATAACTATGGGAGTTTTAATGGCTTTCGTTACAAAGCAATGTAAACAAGGACGATAACGTTAATTTATTGTCATTAGAATGTTGTAGAGAAATTAGTTATACACAAATTATTTCTAATCTTTTTATTTGATGAAAACATTATTAAGAATGCGTTTACACCTCTAACTTTTTGTCAGCTTTCAGGGCTACACAATGAGGTTAAGGGGACTACATGACCTAAAGCGCGGTCACTGTCGGACTGCATAGAGAAGAAAAAGAAACGCCATGACATAACGCTGGTAATTTATTGCAAAATATGAAGCAATTATTTAAGTACAAAAAATCTATTGTTTGGACGAAAAAATTAAAACATTTCTTTAGTACGTTGCTTGTAGAATAATCTGACAAAAAATTGTATATTAGTATGGTTTTTATTGCAAAAATAAAGTTTTTAGAGGTTTCTTCATGTTCTTCATGATTTTTTACTATCATACCAAATAGTTATTTTATGTTTTCAATACACTATCTAACTAGCATATATACTGAAGAATATCATATATTTTTCTGATTTTCTTTACTGTGGTCGATCATATACTTTTAGGCATTATAAAACTTGCGTATTTTTGCGTTTAGGTCCTGTACTCCCCTTAAATTATGATTATATTATTATACGAAATCGACGTCTTCTGTATAGAATAATATCACATATTTTTCTGATTTTGTTTACTGTAGTCGATCATATACATTTATTGCTTCTAAAACTTGCGTTTTTGCGTTTAGGTCATGTAGTCCCCTTAATGTGTCTTTTTGGTTTAATCTGCAGTAAACAAAACGAGCACTGTTGGCCCAGTGGTAACGGCCGCGACTTACGAGTTGTAGGTCGTAGGTTCGAACCCAGACAGGCGCTTTATTTAGTGTAAATTATTTCATTACCACTGCTCTCAAAACAATGAAGGAGAATATCGTGAGGAAACCGACATGTCCTAGAACCAAAAAATTCGAAGACATGTGACATCTACCAACTCGCACTAGACTCATGTGGTGGATTATGACCCATTCCCTCTCACCGAGAGGAGGCCTGTGTGTCCCAGCAGTGGGAATATTTTGATTGTGCTTATGCTAAACCAAACGAAATGGGAAGAAAATATTTCATTCAAAATTAATTGCCTTTTGATAAACAGTCAGACATTCATTTGACTTTTCAAATGAATTTAATATAAAAAATTAGACCTTTAGACCTCAACATACTAAAGAATAACCTCAAGCATAAAATGAACAATGCAATGACACACATCCACACCCCAAACAAAACTTCTCGCCTCAAAAAAATCCAGCCATCATTATCATTTATGTAGGGCATGCTTCTTCACAGATAAATGTGAATTATACTCTCAAAAACTAATTAGGGCTGTTAGGTCTAAAAAGTCTGACATTCATTTGACTTATGATGTCATAAGTCAAATGAATGTCAGACTTTTTAGACCTAACAGCCATAAGGGCCATAAGGGCCTAAAGGTCTGACATTCATGTGAATGTCAGACCTTTAGGCCCTTATGGCCTTAAGCCTCAACATACTAAAGAGCAACCTCAAGCTTAACAAAGAACAATACAATCACAAACCCCAAACAAAAATTCACGCTTCACAAAAATCGAGCCATCATATTCATCTATGAAGTCAAACATTACCAATTCACTCTCAAACACTATGTGTTCCAAAAAAAAAAAAAAACGATTGCTTCATTCCGCGTCACCCGTTATGCTTCGCAAAAAAGTAAAACATTGCCTCTTGAATCCAACGAACTGGCAAAGTCAATACACTCAACACGAGGGTAAAGCCAAGCTAACGAGCCCATCACTGGGGAGACATGGCAAATATTATTTCGAGACGGAACGTAGATTGAAAAACTTGAGTGTATTTAAGTTTTTGAATCTTTTGTTTTTGCGTGGATATCGCTTTAGTTCTTAATCTGGATTAGGGATGGGAAATGTATGGTTTGCCTGTTTGGGCTTACTTGAGGAACATTGAAAAATATACACCACGTATCAGAAAGATGTGGTTATATTTAAGGGTGTGGGTGGTACCGACCGTCAGAGTAAACTTTGTCTATGGATCCAACATCGTATTCGCGAAAAAATAATCAGCTGTCCCATACATTTGGGTCGAGTAGGTAATGAAGTTTTGTATGCGACAGCTACTTATTTTTTCGCAATTACGATATTGGTGCCATGGAGAAATGTGTTCAGTTTGATGAAGTTTTCACGGTGATATTTTTACAGAATCGACCGGCAGGGTCGATTCTGTAAAAATCTCACCGTGAAAACTTAGGTGAAGTGAGTTTGTTTTTGATAGGAATTAACACTATTGACAACTCACTCCGCGCTCACTTCACCTAAGTTTTTACGGTGAGATGGTTACAGAATCGCACTGCAGTACCTCACCCTTAAATATCACCACACCTTTCTAATACTTGCTGAGTTGCTGTATGTCAATAATTCCAAGTGGGTAGGTTGGTGTTCGGAACGGTATTGAATGAGTGTCACTTCACCTACGTCTTCACGGTGAGATTTTTACAGAATAGCACCGCAGATATTTGAAGTTGTGAACATATAAATAATTTCCATTCTTAGAACCAAACTAAGGTCTAAGTCCTAAAATCTGTTTTTAATAACAATTCCGATGCCTTTCCCTGAACTTTCATAATACGATTTATATACATTTATCAATTTAATCTGCGCCAGTCTAGACGTATTTAGTTTGACGTTAAAACTATGAAAATGGCTTAAGTCTTTATATAAGTAAACCTTTTGTCGATCGACGGGTCTATGAAATATGAATGCTAAACTTGTCTTTGATATAAATCTATTTGGACAAGGTTAATTTAGGTATAGTTTAGTAAGCAATGCTAATTCCCAAATTATTAATACATTTCGTCTCTAAATGCTTACAGATTAGTATTTAACAATCCTAATTAGATTTTGAGAACATAATTCACATTTATCTGTGGGAGTTATTTCAATCGCTTGTGATTAACTAAATATAATATTACTAGCTGCGCAAAATTTTACAAAAATTGGTCGAGCCGTTTGAGCGTGAACAAATAACAAACATATAAACACACACACACACTCACAAACTTTCGCGTTTATAATATTAGTTTGATTACGAAATCAAGTTGTAAATTAATGATTTTAATATTATTCCAATAAGGACTGATAAAACTTACAGCCTTTTTTTATTTAATTTTTTTTTGGGATGGGAAATCATCAAATGACCCCTCCCGCTCTGTCGCAGATCTAACTGAACCTAATCCGGTCGGGACACCCTATGTTTTTTTTTTGTTTACGGGGTGGAAAATCCGGTTTTGAAAATGCTAAAAAAAGGTATTCCATCTCATACCATCCACAAGATCCGTCGCAGGGGGACCAAGGGTGCCCAGACACGGGGTAGTCTGGCGCTGTACTGTACTGGTTACTGGTTTGGTACCTGCGGCCCTGGTTTGGGGTGGTCACGGCGTTCTATGTGTTCTGGTGCGCCGGTGATGGGAAGCACTCCCCAGAGGAGGGTCCGGTGACGGACAGCCGCGGCGGGTTCACGGATGAGTGCTAACGCGTGCCCATGTTCCCGCCGTAAGCGGCAGAGGAGGACACCGTGGAGTTTTAGTGGGTCCCACATAACTGCACCATCTTCCCGTGGTATTGCATAATGCATGAGTATTTCTCCACGATAAAAAAAAAGATCAGCTTACCTAGTTACTGCGACCAACAGTGAAAAAAAGGCCAGAAAGTAATAAGGGTGTCAAAATACATGAAAAACTCTCAAAATACAGATTTAGTTCTCCACAATGCTACTCATAACTCTTTTGAGCCCTGCTATCCATCATTGTTTAGGTTTTCGGAAGTCCCGTCTCAAAACCCTGTATATTTATCAAACCACGATCACGAAGCACGACACACATTTAAAGTTTCCAACACAACCAAAGTTATTTATTTTTAATCGCCAAACACGAAATCTGCGAGTGACACTAAAAGGCGACGAACTATAGTCCCGTCATTGGAAACTTGGAACAATCTAATTGAATTATTGAAGAGTAAGGGAGCGAGGATTACTTTAACATTTTGTCAACAAAATTCTAAATTCTGTTCGAAAAGACTACAAAGGAGTTTTGCATCGAAGGAATCGTTAGATGAATTTCATTCGGATTTTTTAAAGTCTTGAATTCGGGATGGACATAGAGTAGACCGGTCTAAAGTTACCGTCTCCTAGAAGAGCTTTTGCAGCCTTATATTGGTCGCAGTGACGGCCATCATGAAAATGATGGCACCGGGGTTTCACTTTACGTTGTCAAAAAAGCTCTCTAGGAAAAAACACCAACTTACTTTCATAGCTTCTACAATTCTACACACTACTTATTTAATTACTTACCTTTTTCTTAGTTTTATTTAAAAACTAACCGCCATCGAAATCTGTCAGTCCGTTCTCGATATATAATCAAAAAAGCCGTTCCATACAAAATGTATGAGAAAATGAATTAGGTACCTTTTTTTTCGTGAAATATGGGGAAATTTATTATATTACCTATTATTTTTTTTTGTTTGCCCCGAATAGCAGAATAAGTATTAAAACATGGGAATGTTTCAATACTTATTCTGCTATTCGGGGCGGAGACAAATACAACAAATAAAATATAAAAATCAGTTCAGCCGTTCTTGAGTTATTGGTGCAACTAACCCGACTTCGTTTTATTTATCTAGATTTAATGCCCTAATTTAAATGGAATGTAAAGTGATGGCCTAAAACACAGGTTTGAATAAGCCTAGTTAGGGCGGGTCGCTACCTAACACTCATTCAGAACCATCAGTAATTCCACCTGTTATAAAAATGATTTTACTTTTAGTTTATTTTTACCGACATCAAAAAAGGAGGTTATTAGGCACTGCAGTTGTATGGGAAAACTACTGCTGGCTAAATATACACCTTTTTTAAAAGTTTTCATTTAATAAATCATTCTATTCGACAGTCATTTAAGCAGGGATTGAAAAGGTTCCTAAAATACCGGTAAAGTACCGGTATTTAGTGGTTCCGGTTCCTAGAACCCGAACCGGAACCGGAACCTAAATTAGAACCTTTATTTTACCGGTTCTTTAGCGGTACGAGTACGAGACCGAACGAGTTCATACGATGCCGCTCAGCGCAGGACAATAGCGGCAAGATAGGAGATTTTGTAAGAGGAGAGAGGGGTACATTGCATTTGTAGATCATTCGCATCATTCGTTGCATGAACAACGCGTGCGCCCTATATTTGTTTCATTGTTTGATTTATATTATACATTCGTGTACTTGTCTGTTGTACAATGACCTCTTAAGAGTTTGTTGGTGTTTTTCAACCCTGTATATTCAATAAATAAAGGAGATGATAATATCTAAGTGAATACAATACGATTAAACTTACCTTTGTCCATTTTATATTAATTTATTAACATTAACTGTAGATTATATAAACAACTAATAATAATTACTGTCAATATTTGCTGACACTGTACAGTACAGACTTTTACTCACCAATAATTCGAAGGCTAACTGAAAGAAAAGATACGCTAGCCACGCGTCAAATATTATCCCTTCTTTCTTAGAGAACCTTTAAATCGGATGATACGGAACCGGTATATTGGAACCTTTATTTGGAACCGGTACTATGGAACCAGAACCAAACCGGAACCGGAACCGTACCGAAAAGAAGAACCTTTTTAAGAACCGAAATGAAGAACCGGAACCCAAATTCGTACCGGTTTTCAATCCCTGCATTTAAGTAACGTTTCATTGACGTCATTCGCCGCCCGCGCCGCAGTGTTAGGAAACCCTAACTTACGTTTAGCAGTAAGAAAGAAAGAATGTACATTAATTTAGCACAGACTAAAAGGCACACAACATGCTCTGCAAATACTTAAAAATCTATCAAAAAGATTAATTATTATTCCAATTTTTTTTATTTATTATTCCAATATACATTATGATTTTGTTTTTACTTGTTTTGTTCTTTGTTTCTAATTAAAATTTAAATTCTCACTGTGAGTAAAAAATCTTTTTAAACATATATTTAAGAAGCTTTTTCTTTCACCATAACTCTATGCATATGTTGTTATTTATTATTATGTCAATATTTGTAGTGGATAAGTCGTTGGTGTACCTTTAAATAAAAATTTAAATAAAATAAAAATAACGGTGATATGTAGTTAGTAGAAGTACAATAATTCAGTAGGAAATCAAATATAATTACAAAGCTCCCTTACTGATAGCTCTACTTGTCACAACTGTAACGAAGATACAATAAAAACCTTTTTAACAAAAAAAAAAAACAAAAAACGACTACAAAGTGAAATATTTATTTATCTTTGTTTTTAGGGACATGAGAGTTGGCGGTTTTCCTTATATGTCATAAGCAATCATCTGAGGAAGAGGGTCTTGCGAGTACGTGAGAGGACTCACTCTAACGTTACAGCTTTACTTGTTCCGAAGCTTAGAGGTATATGTGGAATCACTTGACTGAAGACGGTATAAACTTACTGATACAAAGAGGTATAAACAAGATTTTACAAGGTACAACTTTAGATAGGGAAGGAACTGATATCATATATCGACGGCGAAGTGACATGAGACATTTTTCGAGAAATTCACTTTTTTATCGTTTTGACCACTTTTTTTCGTGTTATTCGTATGTTTTAGTGAAATCTTCTAAGTGTATTTTTAGTTGCAACAGCATTCAATTAAAATGTGGAAGTACCTCCCAACTAAACCAACGCGAAGTGTATGTTTTTGAACGTTTTTTTCAGTTTGTGTAAATTATTGACTTTGTCAGTTAGGTGTTATTGGCACCTCGCCGTCGATATGTAAATTAAGTAATCATCAATACTGCCTACTTACTATTTTTACACACACACACTTTTTTTTTCGTTTTTTGACAGTAAATTAATTATGTTTTGAACATGCTTGCATTAGGTAACGATATTGTGATTTAAAAGAGTGTCCATGGTTGTACCCTTTGGTGAATGTCACATAAATATGACACGTTTGTAACCACGGAAATATTACAAAAAGATCCCGTTCCATAAGAACCTATTACACTTTGGAATGGGCAACTAGCATCATCTTTCTAAATGACTGACCCCTTGACAATTCAAAAGTGCCTGTAAGTGATTTAACTGAAATAAATTTAAGAAAGAAGAAAGAAAAAATACGTTTATTTGCGGCAAACATGACTAATAAAAAGACACAAACAAAAAAAATTAAGATAGCAATTTGGGAGAAAACATGCGTCACATCTACGCAAAACGGCCATCGCTCAGCATAATGCTAAGACCCTATACGAGACAGAGCCCCAGCGCTGGTTTGGATGCTTTGAATTTGATATACAATAAGTAGTTTTGTTTATCGCATCCGTTTCTTTATGTTTTGTGTAAACTGTCTAATGGGCCTTCGTGGTAGATTACAGCCCCTCTCTCTCGAAGAGACGAGGCCTGTGTTCACATAGTGGGAACATTTTATGCTGATTATGTTAAGCTGTGTAGGTGTGAGTAATTCTAGGTTGTTAGCCATGTTACAATATTTACTTATTGCCACCGAAATAAAGCATATTTTTGTGTGTTTAAAACGTGATTGTACAAAGCTTGAGCAAAAAGAGTTTAAGTTAATAAATTACCATTAATTTGTAGATCATATTATCGTGGTCCTGTGGTACTAAATTTTGGTCGAAACATTACAACGTAATTTGAAAAGGTTTTACTTAATTTTACAACAGATTAGATTGTGGTCCAGCAGGATGTGCGGTTCGAGTCCGTTAAATATTTTGCAAGAAAATAATTTCCGTACTGAATAATTGCAAATTGGCGTTTGCCAGCGGCTTTGTCCGCGTGGATGTCGGAAAATATGTCACGGGAACGTATTACTGGGATTAAAAGTACCCTAGAGGAAAAATTTCAATTGTTTTCATATAATATTGATTTACGCGGTGCACGTCAGTGAAGTTCCCAGAATGCATGATTTTTCTTTCCGATATCTTCAATAATCATCGTCAAATTTATGCCAATTTAAACAAAACATTAATGAATTTTACACCCAAACCGTCCTCATGAATCACTTCGTCTATTGGTGAAAAGCGTATATAATCCGTTTAGTTGTAGTTTTTGAGTTTATCACGTTCAGACAGACGCGGCGGGGGGACTTAGTTTTATAATATGTAGTGACACTTGTTATATTATTTTTTCCTCATGATTTACGTGTAAATAAAATCTGGAAGGTTTTTAGGTACAGACTCCAGCACATCAAGCTACTGCAATCTGTCAAATTTCATTAATATATTTTCAAATTTATCGCTAAAGCATAAGGTTCAAAGTTGATTGGGAAAATTTTACAGTTTCGGGTAGCTTGATATGCTGGCGTCTGTACCTTCTTTTGCTTGCTCATAGACCATATTTTTTATTTTGACTCGAATTATTTCGATCCTCATCATTTCACAGTGAGCAGTCATACCTACCTCACCCTCAGAAAACATAAACCATTTTTCATCTGTAAACTGATCTAAAAAGCCAAAACCAGTGCCTATCTCTTTGTTATATCCTCTTTAGCACCGTAACAGAATACATTAGCCTAAAACCATTTATCAAAAGTTTTCATAATTCCTTGGTTTTGCGGCAGAAAGCCTAGGATTATAACGTACACGTTACATGTACTGTTGCTGTAACAATAATTGTTTGATTAAATAAAGCCTTCTTTGTTTAATGTATCAATATTTTGGGTGCTGATCTGCGTACCCTGTACAAAGAATTCGGCCAAAAGTAAACAAGAAAAAAACTCTAAACGAGACTAGAGTGACGGCGTTTGTCAAGCGCCGCCGTCACCGGGGACGTCACCGAGCAACGAAATTATTTGTACCGAACGTGATGTCCCAGTGACGGCGATAGTGTATCCACCGTGATCACACTCAGCATGATAGACAAAACCAAAACCGGGCGAATGTCGCGGTGCGATGGCCTTATGTGGACAAGATCAAACTTGCTCTATATTGCCGGCACATCGGCCCCAACGGCTACATATTACATTGCAATACGAGAAATTGACGGATGAGCAGCAATTCAATCATCAATAACAATATTTATATCGTCTAAACATCCAAAAACAATATACAAAAGGGTAACCTCGTATTGAATTAATATTTACTATCCAAACAACAGTAAATAACCGACATAAGTCAGACAAACATACCAAATTGTTATGCAACACGCAACGTAACATGTAACGTTACGCAACGAGTTTGTTTGTATATAATAGGCGGTAGACATCGGTAACGCTGATACTTCGACCTTAGCTTGGAGCACGTATGTTTGCAGATTTACTTTACAAGTTTAGACCTAACAGAGATATAAAAGCAGATTATGTACGAAATGGATTCTTGGAATAAGGGATTTGGGGAATAAAATGTGTCTTTGTGAGTTTTCGTTTCAGATTATGACAGATTTTTCCTGTTTTGTTGTTGAGTAAAGTTTTCTTGACTAGGTTTTTTGCGCTTCAGGTTTTTTTTTTCAGACCTGGCAGAGGTCAATATTAATATTTTTGTGCTCGATAGAGGAAAGTTCCCTCTCACAGAGAGGAGGCATGTATCCCAGGAGTGGGAAAATTACAAGCTGCTTATGCTACTGGAAAGTAGCTTATAGAAACCCATTATAATAGGTTTAAATCAAACAATCAAAGCCGCCTATCGCAGTCCACTGCTGGACATAGGCCTCTTCCAGACTGTGCCATAACACCCTGTCCTTCACGTTCCGCATCCAGTCCATCCCAGCCACCTTCTTAATGTCGTCGGTCCATCTAGCTGGGGGGCGTCCCACACTACGTTTACCGATACTCGGTCTCCACTCCAGGACTCGTCTGCTCCACCGGTCATCAATCCTTCCACAAACATGGCCAGCCCACTGCCACTTCAGTTTGCTTACTCTGCAAGCTATGTCGGTATATGCTGGAAGCAAATGAAGGTACCAATGGTCGTTATTCTATTCAACGTTTTTCGATTATTTGACGTCGTTGATTGATGGTGTTGGTGCAGTAATTATCTGCTTAAATATTACCCCATGACATGCTCACACACTGTATTAAGTTCAGTCAACCACAATATCAATAATTGGCTTAAGGTCGACCCTGCCACAAGCCAGGATTAATTACACCAAGCTCCCTTACCTACTAATAAACGTATCATGTCAAATGTATAGTTACACACAGATATCTCTCTTTCAGTCGTCAGTAATTTGAATTTCGAAAGAAGAAGACAAAGCGTTGTGTAACTATACAGACGCTATACAACGTTTATTAGTAAGGGGGTTACTATGTAAACAAAAGACGCACATTTTACACATCTTACCAAAATTAAATAAAGAAGCACATCCTAATCACATAACCAAGTAACTACCCTAATCTCTTAACGAACTAAAATCAAATTGAGTTAATTTAATAAACTTTATCCCTCGAAAAGAGGGAATTCGTGTCACATTCGTATCCCCGAGGGCCTAAATAATTCCCCTGGGGACTTGGGGCACTCCCCATATTTCATCTTACTTATAATTGCGCTACGTTTAGATCGTTGTAATTGGGAGCTTGGGGGCTCAAATGATGTCTAAGTAGATTACAGAAACATGTATTAATCAATTGTTTCGTATTACTTAGGATGTGTTTTAAATCAATTATGTTGTCAGTTATCAGTGGTGGTATTGCTTGTATTTGAGTTTTTGAATTTATGGGAAACTGTATTGATGTATTATTAATCTTCTTAGAATTAAAAATATTTTTAATTTAATTACAACATTGTAAACACTGTAATTTTTACTTTTAACTATGTGATAATGTTATGAACTTAAGCGGTAAAGACATTTTTTATAATATTGAAAATCAATTGCTACATTAGTGTCGCAAAAACTAAAAAATGGCTCCACCGATTGTGATGAAAGTTTGGAAAGTTGTTATGTGGGCTCCGGAGAAGGTACTAAAAAAAAAAATGAAAAAGGCATTGCAACGCATGCGGGGGACATTAGCTAGTTCTGAAATAAATAATTATTTGATGGTTTATTTTTGTTTTATGTTAATATTTTTACTTGAGAAAACCTGTAGAGTTTTGCGGTTGAAATGATTAACAAAACTTAGATTTCTAGAATTTTGATCTAAAGTTAATATTAGGGATAACGTTTATTAAGTATAAGCCAAAAATAAAAAAAATAAATATATAGCAAAGAACTACCATTTTACAAGCTTTTATTTTACTTGCTTTGTTACTTAGTCTGTTAGTATGTTTGGCCCAAATTTCGCAAGCTGTATTAAAACCACGTTCTCTTATCCTATGGAGTTGAAGTTTTACATGTTTGCATTCAATATACAGAATTTAAATTATTATATCGTATTATTTCCCAAGGGACTTTTACCAAGACCAACCAACCCTATGACCATGCATTTCATCATCAACTTTTCCCATTCTTACCCTCTTATCTCTTGTCCACAGAACTGCCTCCAGAGAAGCCAACGATAAAGGCAGAAAAGGGGTGGTACGCATCTGGTGACTCCCTCAGAGCACAATGTTCTTCACCAGCGGCTGATCCTCCAGCCAATCTGACGTGGCTGCTGAATGGAAGAGATGTGAGTACAAATAGTAGTAAGAGGCAGGAGGCAGGCAGCAGGGCAGGGAGGGGGAATAGTGGTGAAAGGTAGGGGGGGAGGTGGGGGGTTTTGTCCCGGGATAATATACTCATACAGGGTGTACCAGAAAGGTGCGCTCAAATTTAAGGGTGTGGTACAGACCATCAAACTGAGAGGCAGTTCCAGTAGTTTCAAGCACATTCGCATTTTAATCTCAGTCTTAATCTGTTAAAAATATAATCATATTATAGTAAAATTGCGCAGTGCTGCACACATTCACCCTATTTCAAGTTAAACAAATATCAACTTTATTTCAATGACAATTAAGTTGATTTCAGAGTGACTAGCACTATTGAAAAAGTTATAAAAATATTTGAAGGTGTAGCGCAAACTGAACTTTATTGTGTAGGAATTAAAGTTATTTTTCCATTAATTCATATTTGTTTACATTTTTGGCAAATAAATCGCGAACGCAGATTACATACATTCTTGACAAGTTATTGAAATTGATTGTCGCTAATACGAAATTGCGACTTGAATTTAAACGTTTTTTTAAGTAAGAGAATTGGCCTTCTCAACAACTTTCTCTATAGGACCAACATCGTAATCGCGGTAAAAGTATCAATTGTCATACAAAGCTTTAATACCTACTCGATCCAAATGTATGTGGGATGGCTGCAAATTTTTTCGCGATTACGATAATAATAATAATAATTATTATTATTAAAGGAAATAATAATTAATAATACGTTTTTAAAAAAAATAAAAATAAAATAAATAAATAAAAAAATGTTTCGCTAGCTAATTTATTATGACCCTGTATAAACAAGCCTTGCGGCTGTTGAATGGTTGTACTTACTTCCAACTCGAAGTATTATTACGTAAATGACATTGTAAGTAGGAACACTATATTATAATTTGGACGACGCGACGTCTCCTTAACATAAAACAGAGAACAAAAATGAGATGCTTGTATCGAGTTTGTTTCGGCCTTTCTTCTCAGAGTAGTCAGATAGGAAACGTCGATCTCATCTAGTTTTAAAAAAATATGATTGACGTGTAACAGTTTTGTGTAAACCTTCTTACAAAAATAAAATAATTTATCATTTACACATTTCGCCAGATATATTTTAAGTATCAACCGAGCGCAAATTCTGTCTCCGGGCTGCTATTGAGACAATACAGGGAATCGAACCCAGAGCCTTATACTCAGTAATAGCGCTAGTGACCACTACACCAACGAAGCACAAATTCAGTTTTATTTCTCGGTTCAAAGAAACTTTATTCCCAATAAAGACGTAAGTCACTTACTTGAGAACAATACTAAAAATATAGATTACAATATGTTCGTCATCAGTATAATAATTAATGAAAAAAAAAAATGAATTGAATTGATTGATTGATTATCTTTGATTGATTGAATTTTTTTTAATGAATTTATTGTATTTTTTTTTGTTTATTTATTACTAGCGAAATTTCTGGACATCATTTTAAACGTATACACTAACCCCCTTACTAATAAACGTATTATATCAGATGAATAATTACACACTGATTTCTCTCTTTCATTCATCAGTAATTTGACTTTCGAAAGAAGAAGCCAAAGCGTTCTGTAACTATATAAACGCTATACAACGTTTATTAGTAAGGGGGTAAAATGTTAAAGTACTCGAAGCAAGACTGTAAATTCTATTATGTATGACAATGATGTGTATATTGTGTATGACTAATGTCATTAAATGATATTATTATGCATGTACTAGAAATATTTGCACGACTGATAAGTCGAATATAGTGGAACTAAAATTATTTTACCATATTATGTAAGCACCTATATTCTGGCAAATAAATTTCATTTCATTTCATTTCTCGTATGCATAAACGAAGTTCAGAATCATATATGTAGGTACTTCGATTTTATTATTTATGTGCACACAGTAAAATTGATACAGATACGACATATTAAGCCTCCCACAAACATACGCGACGCGCGACGAGAATCGCGCGCGACACAAAAGCATCGCTCGTTGCGCGACTTGCGTTGCCTTTGTGTCGCGCGCGATTTTATCGCGTGTCGCTCCTTTTTGAAGGAGCCTTTAGTATTGAGTACAAAGGTACTGCTTATTTTTTAAGAAATTTCTTCCAGCAGACCTGCGAAAGGAGAAATGTTGGCAATAGTGGGAAGTGAAGAGAGTGTTGATTTTGTGGCGTCTTAAACTAAAATATTAACTATACCTACTAAAACAGGGCTATTGGTAAAACACAAACAACCTTCTATGACTGTATTTTACTATTAACCTCATAAACAATAACTTTTGTTTCAACACTTTTTACAAAACATAATACATTTACCAAAAACTATCCTTCATGTTCATGATTTCGTAGTTCTATCTTACCTCCGCTCCCCTTTGCTGCATTTTGTACTAGACACGGCAGTTTGTTAATAATAATTATTATTATTATTAAAGGAAATAATAATTAATAATACGTTTTTTAAAAAAATAAAAATAAAATAAATAAATAAAAAAATGTTTCGCTAGCTAATTTATTATGACCCTGTATAAACAAGCCTTGCGGCTGTTGAATGGTTGTACTTACTTCCAACTCGAAGTATTATTACGTAAATGACATTGTAAGTAGGAACACTATATTATAATTTGGACGACGCGACGTCTCCTTAACATAAAACAGAGAACAAAAATGAGATGCTTGTATCGCCCAAGGTTACATAACTTTTAATAATTCATCAGACTTTCATACAAAAATAAAAATATTTCAATCCAACGCTTTAAATGTAACGAGCTGCGGTCCTATTCTGTAAAAATCTCACCGTGAAAACTTAGTTGAAGTGAGCGTGAAGTGAGCTGTCAATAGACACTATTGACAGCTCACTTCACCTAAGTTTTCACGGTGAGATATTTACAGAATCGACCGGCTGTACGCGAAGCAAAAGAAAACGCTATACGCTAGTTAAGTAAACAAACTGCCGTGTCTAGTACAAAATGCAGCAAAGGGGAGCGGAGGTAAGATAGAACTACGAAATAATGAACATGAAGGATAGTTTTTGGTAAATGTATTATGTTTTGTAAAAAGTGTTGAAACAAAAGTTATTGTTTATGAGGTTAATAGTAAAATACAGTCATAGAAGGTTGTTTGTGTTTTACCAATAGCCCTGTTTTAGTAGGTATAGTTAATATTTTAGTTTAAGACGCCACAAAATCAACACTCTCTTCACTTCCCACTATTGCCAACATTTCTCCTTTCGCAGGTCTGCTGGAAGAAATTTCTTAAAAAATAAGCAGTACCTTTGTACTCAATACTAAAGGCTCCTTCAAAAAGGAGCGACACGCGATAAAATCGCGCGCGACACAAAGGCAACGCAAGTCGCGCAACGAGCGATGCTTTTGTGTCGCGCGCGATTCTCGTCGCGCGTCGCGTATGTTTGTGGGAGGCTTAATATGTCGTATCTGTATCAATTTTACTGTGTGCACATAAATAATAAAATCGAAGTACCTACATATATGATTCTGAACTTCGTTTATGCATACGAGAAATGAAATGAAATGAAATTTATTTGCCAGAATATAGGTGCTTACATAATATGGTAAAATAATTTTAGTTCCACTATATTCGACTTATCAGTCGTGCAAATATTTCTAGTACATGCATAATAATATCATTTAATGACATTAGTCATACACAATATACACATCATTGTCATACATAATAGAATTTACAGTCTTGCTTCGAGTACTTTAACATTTTACCCCCTTACTAATAAACGTTGTATAGCGTTTATATAGTTACAGAACGCTTTGGCTTCTTCTTTCGAAAGTCAAATTACTGATGAATGAAAGAGAGAAATCAGTGTGTAATTATTCATCTGATATAATACGTTTATTAGTAAGGGGGTTAGTGTATACGTTTAAAATGATGTCCAGAAATTTCGCTAGTAATAAATAAACAAAAAAAATACAATAAATTCATTAAAAAAAATTCAATCAATCAAAGATAATCAATCAATCAATTCAATTCATTTTTTTTTCATTAATTATTATACTGATGACGAACATATTGTAATCTATATTTTTAGTATTGTTCTCAAGTAAGTGACTTACGTCTTTATTGGGAATAAAGTTTCTTTGAACCGAGAAATAAAACTGAATTTGTGCTTCGATGGTGTAGTGGTCACTAGCGCTATTACTGAGTATAAGGCTCTGGGTTCGATTCCCTGTATTGTCTCAATAGCAGCCCGGAGACAGAATTTGCGCTCGGTTGATACTTAAAATATATCTGGCGAAATGTGTAAATGATAAATTATTTTATTTTTGTAAGAAGGTTTACACAAAACTGTTACACGTCAATCATATTTTTTTAAAACTAGATGAGATCGACGTTTCCTATCTGACTACTCTGAGAAGAAAGGCCGAAACAAACTCAGAGGTCATAGTCTCTTTTAAAGTCCAGACATAATCTTGGTCAGGTAATATGAAGAGTTGAAGACTATGTAGATCATGTCTGATGTTTTGAGGAAAGAACCACACAAATATTGAGAGGACCTGTCCAGTCAGTGCACGCATTTGTCAGAAATCGTGCAGCTCAACTCAAAACTTAAGGAGCACAACGATTCGACGAACAATAACAAAGAAAGGACATTTGGGTGCTGTGCTAAAGATACACCTCTGCTTAATCCTTTGGGAAAAAAAGGTGTGATGTTAAGTTTATGTCTGAAATCATTAATAAATAAGCCATAAATCTTGTTAAACCATCCAGTGTGCGTTGCAGTAGGGAGTTTCATACAAAGAATACTGAACGGCTCGAGTTGATACGGCGCCGATCCCTTTCCGGTTTGATACGTGTGCTATGACCTTCAACCGCTGAATCTAGAAGCATGAAATTTTGCACAAGAGTTTCTTTTATAATGAGAGGAAGGATTTTTGAAAAATCTTCTCCAAAGGGAGTTTCTGTCAAAGTTGGCGATGCGTTATCTCGAGCGCAGGCTTATATAAACATAAAAATATATTTTATTACAAAGATACCAACAACGTAAAGAACATCCGACCCAAATCTTGCCATCCCTCAAGCCCTCCAATAAACGTCACTATGATGACGTCATAACACCGGCTCGTTAGCGTCGCCATCAGCGTACATCCTTCGCGACGCCACCGCCGAGTTAATTAATGAGCAATGAATCACCGACGTTAGCATCGATCGCTGGTTTGTGTGTAACCGCTGCTTTAGTTATGAGCGCCTAGTACATTGTCATACTGCTGAGGTGACTAATATTACTTCAAGAATAAGCACACTCGTACATAAGTTTAGTCTTTGTTTGAGGATAATCAAACCATTTTCATGTTCCTTGCCGATGATATTGGATCATGTTTGTAATCACTACATTCGTGATGAGCGCCTAGTAAAATTGTCATAATGTTGAGGTGACTAACGCTACTTTCCATTACTCGAAACCAAATTAAATGAGTTGGATATTTGACTGTAGCACGAACAATATTTGACTGTTTGATGTCTTTCTTTGTAGTACGAGAGTAATGGAAATATTCCGTACTTTAACGGTAACATTATACATTGATAAATTGTAAATGGGTTGCCTAGCTAAATCGCGAACCGTTACTGTTAAATAATATAAATTCTAATTAACTTTTTTCGACCAACTTTCCCTGACTCATCAACATTTGTTATTCATAAAAATAGAGCATTAGCTGAGAGCACACCATAATGTTGCCATAATCCGATGAGCAAGCGTTGTTAATATATCCTCGTCAGTTATTTAATCGTTATACCTGGCAGCAGCCTTAGACACAGCAAGCTGTTCCACTGTGTGTGAAGAAGACAGACAGTAGAACAGCCTATAGACTAAGGTCTATAAGTATGTGTGTGTAGTGTGTGTGTGTGTAGTGTGTGTGTGTGTAGTGTGTGTGTGTGTGTAGTGTGTATGTGTGTGTAGTGTGTGTGTGTGTAGTGTGTGTGTGTGTGTAGTGTGTATGTGTGTGTAGTGTGTGTGTAGTGTGTGTGTAGTGTGTGTGTGTGTGTTTAGTTTGTGATCTTCCTGTACGAGTCGCAATAAATACTTTTTCTTTCTTTCTTTTCTTTCTTTCAATACAATAATTATAAACAATGCGAAATTAATATTTCAAATCCGACTGGTAGTACTAAAGATTAGCGTGTCCATGGAGTTTCTTGCCCGTTCTTCTCCATAGGTACCTACGCTTTGGAATGGGCAACTAGCTTCATATTTTCTGACTGACCGACTTCTTGACAATTCAAAAGTGCCTGTAAATGGTTTAATTGAAATAAATGCTTTGAGTTTGTGTTAGCGCGTTCAAATAAAAACACAAGCTTTATTTTACATGGAATGACTACCTATCTGAATCCGCTGGAACAAGGGCTTAACATGCTTTCCGAGGCATGGAGGGGTCTCAATATGTAATGTATTGTCACATCCACGATCTGACTGCCGCTAGCGTAGCTTCGATCCATCCGCACGGTTGTTATCATTCAACCAATAATACAAAAAGAAAACTTGACAGAAAGACAACATACCAACAATAATGAAATCAATTTGTGCTGTCCCGACGTCACAGTTCGTCGTTGTGTGTCGCGACGCTTGATAAATGACTCCGAACAACTAGTTTACTTGTTTTATCTCATACTGCTGTTTTTGTATGGAGTATTTCCTTTATTTGGTCGCGTATTTTTGCTCCGCAGATAGGAATTTCTCCGAGTTCTGTGTGGAGATCTCAAATATAACCTACCTGAGGCACGCTGACCTGGAGCGTACATAATAAAACTGACAGGTAACAGGCGACAGTTACTAGTTTTCTTTCACAGTTTCGGTGCTTTATTAAACAGCACTTGTCGTGAAAATATGTCAATTTTGTTATTTTGATCAATATTGTATCATTCCTCATCCGCCTTGTCCTATCACACTGCCATTTTATGCTTCGATATAATTGATTAAAATTTTTGACGTTCAAAATGTGCTAATTTTGAATTCTCAGCCTTTTTGGAATGAATGAGTTAGCACAGTAGCCAATCGCTTTGCTGATTGACTAAAGGTGCCGTCTGTCGTTTTATCTATCTCATTTCACAAGTCATTAATTCTCGTGTATAAGTAATTATTCTTTATCTGATCTGAGCAGATTCGATTAAAATATTCTTTTCTAAAAATAGAAAGCTTATGAAGTAATTATCTTGATAAGATTTTTTCTGATAAAGTGAATTTGTAATTGAATGTCACTCAATATGATTAATATTTTTTTATTCAGTATTCAAATTGGTAAAATTATGAAATACTTTACTCGTATGTAATAATTTTTATAATAAACTTCCTAGACACATTCAAGAACTAAGCCTTAAGGCAAAAGCGCCAGGAGAGCCCGCGAAATCCAATTTTTTTTAGGTTTTTTGCAATTTGCTGGTCAGTATTAAGTTGTACGTTGATTAATATATGATTCACAGCCGTAACAAATGTGTATTTACAGAATTATAATCATTAAAGTCATCAAAACAACTCTCTAAGACCACGTAACCCCAAAGAATGACTATTTCATGAAATCTTGGCTTTTGGCATTATACTAACCTAACAAGTCGTATTACTGATACCCCTTTTTTTGTTTAGCCTTCGCTGCGATACCCCTTAATATGAGTAAATTAAAATCTTTAAAAAGCGAAAACTATGCCAGAAAGCCTATTATGCTGTAAAAGACTATATTGAGGACAAAAAGGCTTGGGATTGAGCTGCTCCAATAGGTTTTGACAGTGGATGTTGATTTTATTCTGCTATTATACACTTTAATTTTTCTAAATATCTATTTACTTAAAAAATGACATGTACATTTACTGTATTAAGTATTATATTATTTTAACTATTGTGAATGTGAGGACTATGTGGGGTCATTGTTTCCGTTTTAATCATGGTCTGGCAGTTTGAGTAGTTTATGTGGCCTACCCAAATGTCCTTTCTTTGGTATTGTTCGTCGAATCGATAAGCTCCTCAAGTTCTGAGTTGAGCTGCACGATTTTTGACAAATGCATGTTGTGTCTGGACAGATCCGCTCAATGTGTGGTTCTTTCCTCAAAAGACCATTTCAGACACCAATCTACATGGTCTTCACATGATCTTACCATGATTATGTCTGGACTTTAAAAGAAACTGTGACCTCTGAGTTTGTTTCGGTCTTTCTTCTCAGAATAGTCAGATAGGAAACGCCGACCTCATCTAGTTTAAAGAAATATGGTTGACGTGTAAAAGTGTTTGTACAAACCTACTTACAGAAAATAAATCATTTATCATTATACGCACGACGGTCGCTTTCAATATCCGTGGGTAGGACGCATGGTCATACAATCTTCTTCACAGTAATAATTTGCCGAGTCTTTTCCCAACTATGTTAGGTCGGCTTCCAGTCTAACCGGATGCAGCTGAATACCAGTGTTTATAATCTTCTTCACATTAATCTTTAAAAAAAATAACACACTTTTAACAAATCCCTTTTTATATAAACTGTTAACAAATCAAATCCGATCGTAGAGAGGCTTTTTCAGCGTTCTCTACAATATGTTGGAGTTTGAACAAATTGAATCGAATCGAACAAAATATTGAGTGCTACCCGCCTTCAGCGAAGTGGGACTTCCCTACTCAAATATGTACCTCTGTATCGGTTGGATTAAATGTGCAGTTAAAGTTTTCCAAGTTAAAAGGCTGGCTTTGAAGAGGCAGCATAGGTGTTTTAGCTCGGAATTTTATTGAGATTAGTGATGTAACGTGCTGGGTATTTTGAAGCGTGATATTGAGGTCAGTAGTGTGCACAAAGCCTACTAATAAATGACCTTTATATTTTTTTTAGATTATATACATGATTATCACAAAAACATCAGTGGCAACAATAGCCGCTTATAGCAGTATCAGCTGTAGGCGGCTATTTCTGGCCATTCACATCTTATTTAACAAATAAATGTTTGCCAGGCAAATAAATAATTATTTTGTCGTACTTCATTTGGAAACTGGGCAAAAGTGGTCTTTGGAGTACCAATAGCGATACGGTTTTGATATTTGTGTGGTGATACCTTGTGTTAACCCTTGTGTAAAATGGCATCAAAATCTGAGCCGGTAATCTTAAGAAAATACTTTTATGATATACAGGATTTACCGTAACCGTTGTTGCTACCATAATCGCTATAAGTGCATGGCCACTTCGTATATAAATTCCCAGTCTCCTTTACAGTGATCGAGAAACGAGTTATTAATTTATGGACGAGAACCACACAAACGTGACTTATTGCAAAATTGCAAATCTCAGTGAAAACTATCTTTAGTCAAACTCCTGACTCGGAAAAAATCATGGAGTGAAAAAAATCATGGAGTGAAACTCGTCTGAAATCTGTTAAAAAACAGTTTCAACTGAAGACAAAACTCTTCTACCTAACATAGATGAAACTATGTATATTCGTTTGTTGCCATTTTCTCCAAAATTACATCCTTTTATTACGCCAAAAAACATTTACACACGATACTTTTCGCCCCTGTATAAGGGAACGTAGCCGCGGGCAAGACTCGTTTCAAAATATAGCTCACTTACTTCGTTTTAGTGTAAACAGAATTTTAAAAGCGCGCATTACGGGGGCAGTATAACGTGCCTCGTAAGTGAATATCGGCTGCGGCTATAAATAGGTACTTATCTCCTCGCGTTGCCGTTTTTGAGCTATTTTTAAGCAGGTATGTAGATGTTGAAGCTTATTAAGTGATTATATTAAGCTTTTAAGTAAAAAGAACCATGCTTCTTTAAACTACTTTATTTGTTATTTAGGTGAGTTCCTACATTCTCTCGTCGTTGTTTTTATGAGAATCGGAATTTGTAAGAATGTAGGTAGCTTTACATAGTAGTTAGTAAAGCTTTTGTCAGTATTCTTAACTTAAAAGTCCTGTGTCAAGTCTCAAAATATTATTCAAACTAGCTGTGCCCCGCGGTTTTACCCGCGTATATGTCGATCCCGTGGGAATATCCGGATAAAAATCCTATATGGTAATCCAGGGTGTCAGCTACTTCCATACAAAATTTTATCAAAATTGGTCCAGCCGTTTGAGCGTGAAAAAGTAACATACATATAAACACATACACACATACGCTAAAAAACGTTCGCCTTTATAATATTAGTGTGACGTCATTATTAATTAAATGCAATACAACTAATTTTAAGATCTACGAGTATCAATTATTTTATTATCAATATGAGTCAATAAAGATATGGATAACATATTCGTGATTAATGTTAGGCTAAAGAAAGAATACTATTTTATTTGGGACACACACAGAAAATACAAATAATAAATAAGAACATTAAATCTAACAAAATCATGAAGACAATAAAAAATAGAATAAAAAAATAACATTCAAACACACACAAAACATAAAATTACAGTCTGTTTTTTAACACCTGAAAGGCATACACAGGAATCGTATCCTTGATTAAAACCATGACGTATTGAAAACATCCAGGAAAAGCTCAGAATTGCTTAAAAAATGCTTAGAATTGAACGTCAAATATTTTAGTATAGATTTTTAAACGGTCGGTATACAAAGAACTTTTGCTCTGAGCACGAGAAAAACAAGCTTAGGCGACGTCTGAGTTTCCGATAAAGTGATCCGAGCGCACAAATGTAGGTACGTCTCGTAGTCTGCGTGGAACTTTCAGGTTTTTTGGGAATAATTTTCACTGAAAATTGTTTTATTGAATACTAGGTTTTGGCTCTTGATTTTACTTGTTTTGTTTTTACCGTGCGAAGTTAGTTAAAGGTACCTATTAGTGGACGATTTTTCCTGCATTTTTACGTTAAATGTTTTCCAAACATGTTTCTATCTTTACTGATTTAGGCTGTACGTTCTCTATCAATCTGTCACGAAAAATTTTGTGTGCCTGTATGATATGATCTAGCGATTTAAAATGGGAAACATTTACCTGATCTTCTAAAATATTTTTGACCTTCTCATGATGCACACTTTTTAAATAGTTTTTGTTTTTTGTTATTGGTCTTTTCTCACAATTGGCCACAGTAACTGAGCTAGAACACCCCAACAAAACGGGTAAGGTTAGGTTAAGACTGTGACCTCCTCGGCTCTAAATCCAAATCATAAAGAATGTTATAGGTTATATATATTTGAGTATTCAATAAGATTTTTAAGAAAACAAGACGAGACTTATTTGTGGTTCCAATAATAATATTAATTAATATATTTTATATAAGACATGGTTGTTAAGTGTGTTCACCAAACAAAGCATTTTAGCACAAGATACAGAACATTGAATACGTTGAACAAGACATTAATATCCTCCATCGATAATATCTACGTCAATTATAAAATAACGACCAGCAAATATTTAAGTAAGGGCCCTAAACGGTAACAAACGGTTGGTACACAAATAACTTAGCTCGAGCACGAGAAAAATAAGCTTAGGAGAAGGTAAGAGTTCCTATAAGGGTCAGCGGGATTGTCCGAAAGGGTTACCGCTGGCCCAGAACATAAAGGGCTAAAGAAGGAACACGGGTGGGTTTTAGTCAGTAAGAGTCTGACACTCCCTTCCGCTCCACCCAGAGCGGGAGGGGTCATTTGATGACGTGCCACCCTCAAAAAAAAAGATAGTTCCTATAAAGGCTCCTGCAAACAGGCGGGACGCGCGACGTGAATCGCGTGTCACGCCTGTTTGAAGGAGCCTTAAAGTGATCTTGAAGTTGTAGGTAGGTCTAGTATCTTGCACAAACTATGAAAATTCTTGTTATTGGTCTATGTGGAAAAATAAAATAAAAAACAGTGTCACTCCGGAAGTGCCGACGGAAGTGAAACCAAAACACAAACAAAATACTTTGCCAACACTCACTGACTTATCGGATATACATCAAAACCGAGTATATCCCAAGGACAGCCGAACACATCAGAACCGGTGTCGGTTACGGTAACGGTGGCGCGAGTTCAATGGTTTTTTTCCCATCTCAAAAAATGCTCAACACGCCTAAAGAAGTTTTCACTTCAAAAACTCGTCTACTCAAACTCAAACTCAAAGCATTTATTTCAATTAAACCATTTACAGGCACTTTTGAATTGTCAAGAAGTCGGTCAGTCAGAAAATATGAAGCTAGTTGCCCATTCCAAAGCGTAGGTACCTATGGAGAAGAACGGGCAAGAAACTCCATGGACTACGATCCCAAAGTTCCACCCCATGTTTGCCATACAATTTAAAACAAAAAACAAACATAACACACAACCGAAAAACCCCCCATATATCCTTCATCATCCAAATTTGACGTAGCAGCGTAAAAATATAATTAACCACCCACTTCTCTGCAACCTTCTTCAAATGAAAGCTGACGTCCGAAATTATTGTTACATACACGTCGGTAATTGTATTTTAATTCGGCAGGCTTCGGAGATACTCGGCTGATAAACCCGACCTATTTAATAAACCTTTCAACCCTTTATCGCGATGGGAGTGTGGAGTCCCATCGCGGGTCCTTTGTGCCGTTTATGTCACTTTGTTTGACAACCTTCCACGATTTAGGTCGAATTTCTGACGCTTCTCATGATAAATGGCGGCGCAAGTTTTAGCCTGGGTTTTGCGAGTGGATTAAAACGGACGTGTTTCAGTTTATGTGTCATTGTTCTATTTTGTTCGTGTAACGTGTGTTATCCATCTATTAATTATATCCTTGGTTTGATTCATAACCAACGTTGTAGAAGGGAAAGCAAAGACAAGAGAATACCCAGGACATTAATGAAATAAGTCAAAATCCACATCTATATGTACTTACGTCTTTTCTCATGGGGGGAGGCAGAAACTACAGAACGCCACCTGCTACGATTCTAACATAATTCTTTTTTTTTATTTTTTTTAAGGTACAGTCAGCATCAAAAGTCGATTAACACTTAAGTTTTTTTTAATCTCGGTTATTGAGCAAAATATTAACCCTTCAGTTTTTTAAATCTCAGTTATTGAGCAAAATATTTGTTCAAAATCGCATTATACTTCTGCTGCAATTTCGAACAAATATTTTGCTCAATAACTGAGATTAAAAAAACTGAAGTGTTAATCGACTTTTGATGCTGACCGTACACTAACAGCTTCTATGTATAATTTATCTTAAGTAATATAGATCATAAAAGTATCGATCTTACACAGTCGCCAATTACAGGTTTACCAGCAATCTCTCTTTTGCTTCGTTTACGTTCATACATCAGAGCGGCAAATCTCGTAATTTTAAGAACGTTTACAGTCTGATCTCGGTCTCAATCTGTCAAAAATACCTCTAATTTCCCTACATTTTGACAAGTTTTTGACATTCGTTCGTCGCCGAGATGAGAGAGATGAGATTCTGGTCATACACGCGTGCTGGACAATATTAATTATATTATTATATATTACTATCAGCGCCCCGCGGTTTCACCCGCATAAGTGTCGATACCGTGGTAGTATCGGGATAAAAACTATTCTATATTCTTCCCCGGGATGCAATCTATCCCTCTGCCAAATTTCATCGAAATCCGTTCAGTGGTTTAGGCGTGAAAAGGTAACATACAGACAGGCAGACAGAGTTACTTTCGAATTTATAATATTAGTTTGGACTGGCGATGGCGGTCCGCCCCAGTTTCGCACGGGTGCAATTTTTTTTTCTAATTTTAGAAATTTTCTTTTATGCAAACCTTGTCCTGGCACTTCCGAACACAACGAAAAGAAGAATTATCCAATTTGGTGCAGTCGTTCAGAAGTTATGCGCGTACAGACATTTTGGCAACTATGTTTTATAGGTACTTTGTACTTTGGTATTTTGTGTTTTTTCTTATTATGATTTTTTACTTATATATGAATCTGCGTCGCCTGAAATAAAGAAATATTCACAATGCTGCATTAGATAGAAACAGCACGGTACAGTACCCGGCAATAAATATTGCACATCGACCTTTGGAAAGAGACAATCGGCTAATTTCGGCTTCGTAGAACGTTAACTCTGTCGCACGAAATACAAACAGTCTGGTATCTTTTAGGAGCTGTTAAAACAATTATGATTTGCTTCTTTTGATAATTATTTTTATTCTTTATATAAAATGGTTTTGTGTAAAAAGGTCGATGTGCAATATTTATCGCCGGGCACTGTAATTACCTTCTGATATATTCTTCATTTACCTAGAACTCTTAAAAATAATATCCATTCAGTTTTCAATAGAGCGGTGGTGGCCCAATTGCAAAGGCCCCGACTTACGAGTTGTAAGTCGTGGGTTCAAACCCAGGCAGGCGCTTTTTTTTTCAGGATGGGAAATCATCAAATGACCCCTCCCGCTCTGGGTGGAGCGAAAGGGAGTGTCAGACTCTTACTAACTAAAACCCACCCGTGTTCCTTCCTTAGCCCTTTATGTTCCGGGCCAGCGGTCACCCTTTCGGACGATCCCGCTGACCTGGCAGGCGCTTTACTTTGTGAAAATCATTTCATCGCCATTGCTCTCAAAACGGTGAAGAAATCGAAGACAATATGTGACATCTATTAACAAACACTGAGCCCTCGAGGTGGATTACAGCTCATTCCCTCTCACCGAGAGGAGACCTGTATCCCAGTAATGGAAACATTTTATACTGATTATGTAATCCTGTTGCCAAGTGTTGTTTTTATGAACATTTTGCCACGCTACGTCTAATGTTGTTAGATTTATACAGCCCATTTAACCAGTGATAGACCTAGCAAAATCTAAATTGCGTATTAAAATGTCACTATTTGTGTGCAATGATAAAATGAAATGACACTATACATGACTGTGTGGTAGATTACAGCCCACTACCTCTGGAAGAGAGGAGGCCTGTGTCCCAGCAGTGGGATATAAGCTGATTATTGATGCTAAGTATTTAATTTATAATTAAGCTTTTGCCCACTGCTTGTCCAGCGTGAATATTAGGATCCCCGTGAAAACGTGATACCTCACAGTGAATAGATCAGTTTGATTTACATCACGATTTATAAAGGCTCCTGCAAACAGGCGCGACGTGCGACGCGAATCGCGCGACACAAACGCACCGCTCGGTGCGCGACTTGCGGTGCCTTTGTGTCGTGCGCGATTTTATCGCGTGTCGCGCCTGTTTGAAAGAGCCTTAATACTTTCCTTGAGTAAATTAAACTCCAAAATCCATCATACGTTCCCCACACCCGATAACTTCCCCACCTGTCTGTTAGGCCACCTTGTTATGATCCGGCCCAACATAATAGCGGAAATGTAATTAAATGCCAGATTCTGCCAGGATCAAAGGTTTAGCTAAACCCATTACGGAACGCTCACGCACATTTTGTTCCGGCTCTGTTGCCAAGTAAAGTACGGACTACAGAACTTGTTAACCAACGCCACGTGTGTGGTAAAGGATATGCGTCGTGTTAATGGTCAGGTATTCATTAGAAGTTTTTAATTGGTAGGCTGTGAGGATATTTTAGGGCTTGCATTTGTCAAAGGTTCAAAGAAAACGGTTTAAGTGGATTTTAGAGTGTACTTCTATGTCTTGTGGGTCGATATTGGTCGGCGCGTTGGCATTACCGCCAAAATTTAAAGGTAATTTTTAAAGTGTAATCATTTATCTAACCTTTCTTAACTATATCGGGGTCAGCTTCCAGTCTTACCGGATACAGCTCTAAATACCAGTATTGTACATTTAAGGCTCCTTCAAACAGGCGCGACACGCGATAAAATCGCGTCGCGCGTCGCGCTTGTTTACAAGAGCCTTTAAAGAATAGAATAGAATAGAAAAAGTTTAAAGTTTAAGTTTAAAGTTTGTGATGAAAAAATATATCGTCCTTCATAGCAAAAAATTGAATAAAGGGCATTTGCTATTGACAGGCAACAATTATTTTTGCTTTCCTTCATTGCTTCCAGGACCAGAATAAGTGTTAGACATAAGCAAATAAGGAATGAAATATTATAAAATAATTATTTGCCAAGACGAGCCAAGCGAAGCACAAGGGCACCTACCTTTTCTCGAAGCGCTTCGTCTTTTTTTGAACCCTCATAACTTGGGTTTGTATTATACCAGTGTATTATACTTCACAAACTCTGCACCTTAGTCAAAATATGTGGCTTGGCGGTTTCGTTTCCGTCACATGGGCGTAGGATGAAAAATTTATTCAGTGTAAAAAAAAAAAAAATAACTTTTCTGTTCTACAATAGTTCTTATAGTATAACGAAACAGTCAAGCCGCATATTTGACTAAGGTGAAGAGTTTGTGAAGTTAGGGCTTGTAGAGTTAGGGCGTGTAGAGTTAGAAGGTCGCTTGGCTCTACATGAGATCTGATAACTTTTTGACAGTGCCAGCCATAAGGTCCCGTCTTGGCAACATTTTACATGGAAATATTTTTAGTGGGGTTTAGTTTTTTCTGCATACATAAGGTGTCATAATTTTTTTTTTGTTTTTATAAAAAGAGGTTTTATACCTTCTGGTTGGCTCTAGCAACAAGATTAGACAAACTACAGGATAAAAATAAATATGTGAGCCAAAATAAAATATGTAATTCAACGTGTTGTGAAGAAAATTTAGAGCATGTCATTGAGGATAGGGATGCACAACGTGCGCGTAAGCTAACGGTTTGGCGACGTCGTCGGACACCTTTTTTTTCGTAGTAACCGTCAATATTAGGTAAATACCGCTAGTACAACGCGTTGCCAACTTGCTTCATGTTGTGAACTCTGCGATGAATGGATTGCTCATCGGGCGCGTGGTAAAATTGATACTTTTCTTGTTTTGATAATTAAAATAGAAATATATTTTGACTGAACGACGATAATTCGTGTCTACTTCAAGGCAATAACTTAGTTTGCACTATCTAAGACGATAATTTTTTTTTCAAGAATTTGGTTTGGGGAAATTACAATTTATAATGATTTATGTAACAGTTACTGCACCACCCATTTCGATTTGGCGCAAGTGTTCAATTTCATCATGCTGTAGTAAAAATATTTGCCAGTCAGCAAGGAGGTAAGCGAGGTTGATTGCAAAGTTCCCAATCGTTCAGCCAATAAACCAATCAATTCCTACCTTCCTTATAAAGGCTCCTACAAACAGGCGCGACACGCGATATAATCGCACGCGACACAAAGGCACCGCTCGTTGCGCGACTTGCGGTGCCTTTATGTCACGTGTCGTGTCGCGCCTGTTTGAAGGAGCCTTAAAGCTGTCCCTCAGACAGTTTTCAAACTAGCTACATACACAGTACATCCATAGTAACTACTTGAAATGTACAAGTACCCTCGGACAATAAACTCCTTTATCGTTAAATAGCAGCTTTTAGAAACTTTGTTAGGCAAATAAAAGTTGGCAGTTTAAAACACAGTTCCTTTTGTCTTAGTATTGTAGTTACGAACACTTTCGAACGTGTTATTTTATTAGTTCAAGCGAAGTTTGTATTAAGATTAAGTTAACTTGGTTTGTTGTTGATTGTGTTTTCATTGATTAAAATGTAAGTACATAGCTTCCTTTTATGTTAGCCATACGTTTTCTTACAGCTAGGAGAAGTCTGGAGAAAATCTTTACTTATTAACATAATTTTACCTGCAAAATATAACATACTGATTAAATTATTATCAACTTAAGGCTCCTTCAAACAGACGCGACACGACACGCGACACAAAGGCACCGCAAGTCGCGCAACGAGCGGTGCCTTTGTGTCGCGCGCGATTATATCGCGTGTCGCGCCTTTTTGTAGGAGCCTTTACGAGTTGTAGGTCGTGTGTACAAACCCAGACAAGCGCTTTACTTAGTGTAATTGATTTTTATCATCTTTGCTCTAAAAACGGTGACGGAAAACATCGTGAGGAAGCCGGCTTGTTCTAGAACCCAAAATTCAAGACATGTGAAATCTAGCAACCCATACTGGGCCCTCGTGGTAGATTACAGCCCACTCCCACTCACAAAGAGGAGGCTTGTGGCTCTGCAGCGGGCACGTTATGTGTTATGCGATTGAGGTTTTGTTGTATCTTGTTTGGCTGTATTGCAATTACAATGTGCTGAATGAAATATGTTTTTTTTTATATTTACCAGGGTCAAGGTCATTATCAACACGTATTCTGTAAACAACTGGCTACCTAAGCTATGATAGACAGACGGATGGACAGACAAACTTTACTAAAACCTAACGTAAACATAGTCGCACAAAACCTTTAACCAACCAAAACTAAACAAAACCTCTACACAAGCCTATGTTGAAAAACCTTTTTTTGTATTTCCCCGGCGCGGTCAAAAGTGATGCATTATTTCGACATGCCCACAGATTTAGGTCTGACTTTATAGAATTACTGATAGATCAATAAATTCATAAAATAAGCAAAGATCAACGTACCTAAATATAAATACACAAAAAACCTCACGCAACCTCTACTCAAACCTCTGTTGAAAAACGCAACCTCTACACAAACCTCTGTTGAAAAACACAATATCTACACAAACCTCTTTTGAAAAACACAACCTCTACACGAACCTCTGTTGAAAAACGCAATCTTTACACAAACCTCTGCTGAAAAACTTCCTTTCGTATTCTCCAGGCTCGGACCAACGTATTTCATTAATCCGCCATTCACTCAGGTTTGCGTCTGACTTTATAGAATTACTTATTCGATATGTGTCGTAGAACAGCGTGAATTATTAACTTATACATCAATTATTAATCGACAACAAGCGCAAGACAGACTCGAAACTATTAAATATTAGCTACCATTTGCCATGGACAAGGTCATAGCAACACGTATTCTCTGAATTACTGGCTACCTATAGGCTGTGGTGGACAGACGGATGAACAGACAGACACAACTAAAACCTAAAAGTGCGACTCCACCAGTGAGTGTGCTGAACTGTGCGGCACTGTAATGCACAGTGTCCAACACAAATGTTTATTCTAGAAATATTCGCGCACATCTGCATACTTTTATGCGCGCACACATACAAGCGGTGGACTAGCGTCAACGTGTACATACTTGTAATTCGCGAACTCAGTCTGTCTTGCTTTCGGAGTGAAAACATTTATTTGTCCGCGCACATTACCCCGATTAGACCCGAACACATGAACCTCCGCCGGCTCGGTGCCGGGTCCCATCGGACCCAAAATAACGACATACGACATCCTACATTGATTATGTAAATATTTATTATGCTACCCATTAAATCTAATGAATTTGCGTTAATTAAGAGAGTTGGATAAAAAAGTCATATATGTTAACGCCATTAAATATTTCATATTTATCGCGCCAGTTTATTAATTTATCTTTATTCGTTTAATCGTTTCTTTGACATTATAATGAAACTGAGTAAATATCTAAGGACCTTTGACCATAGTCGTTTATTTAATTTCGCGCCGAATTATTGCTATATTTGAATTTATATTTGGAATGCGCTCGCCGTTCAATCGGTTCAATTAATAATTGAAGACAGAAAACTGCTCAGCCTCAGTGAACATACTCGCATTCGTGCACAAGTGTGCTACACTCTGCGCTTTCAAAAGTTACACACAGCCTTGCCAGTAGAGACAGAGGCTAAACGCGATACCAGCTTAGTACGTGCAATTCTGGAGTTTTGCACAAAATATTTGTAAACAAATGTGCTGCACACTATTTTGGTGGAATCGTACCTTCGTAAACATAAACGCACAAAACAGTAAACCAACCAAAATTAAACAACCTCTACACAAACCATTGTTGAAAAACCTTCTTTTATATTCCCAGGGCGTGGTCCAACGTGTTGCATTCCGCCAGTCCCTCAGGTTTGCGTCTGACTTTAAGAATTACCTGTTACAATTAGGTACTTCATTTATAACAATAGCGAGTCTATTTCATGCTATACAATATAAATCTATAGTTTCCGAACCACCAAAAGTAGTTATTTTTCCCATGATATAGGCCACAATAACTTATATTTTGTGGTATAATTGACAAAAAAATACGGTCAACAAGTTATAACCTTGTGACAGACGAGAGAGAGATCTGTCTGATCTAACCAAAACCTTACGAAAAACGGATCGCATCAAACCTTAAACTAACTAGAACCTCTACACACACCTCCTCCTGTAATTGAAGTAATTCTATGCATTCTATAAAGAATTACTAACAAATCAATAAATTCATAAAATAGGCCAATATCTATCTAAAAACCTGACATTAAACTGATCGCACGCAACCATAAACTAAACAAAACCTTTACACAAACCTCTGTTGAAAAACCTCCTTTCGTATTCCCCGAGCGCGGTCCAACGTGTTGAATTATTCCGCCAGTCCCTCAGGTTTGCGTCTGACTTTATAGAATTACTTATTCGATATGTGTCGCAGAACAGCGTGAATTATTGTCTTGTTTACACCTAGGGCTGCCTCTTCCAATTATGGAATGGACTTGAACCTGGGATTGGTTTATTCTGTGTTTTTGCTGGTTGGGATTTAGGGTTGTCACTAGTTTGTTTTGGGCACCTCTATAAATGCCAAGAGTTTTAGGTGCTAAATAATCATTTATATCGCAAAATTCACTGTGTTGAATATTGTGGTTTCTACTATGCTATATGCTTTTGCTAATGCAAGTATTCATCGTTATCTTGCTCCAGAATTTTGATCATCATCATAGATAATTAATAAGCTTGCTAATTTTCATTGACATCATTATGGTAGCTAAATTAGTGATATTAACTAACCGTTTGCCATAGTTCCCTTGGTTAAAGACTAAAGTACTAGGGAAAGAGAAAGTGTTGATAGGCATATTTTCCAAGGCAGCGTACTTATAATGCCATTCTCTTAAATTAAACCAAATAAATATTATCAAAAAAAAATAGTCATCTTGTGCAGACTGACAGCATAATTTACGCCTACTTAAACCATTTTAGCCTCTCCCCTCAAAACCAAGAGGAACGCAGAAGTTACGCCAGCCCTGAACCACAGGAATTGACAGGGGGGGAATATGAAATAAAATTGATTAGAATAAGATTTCCATGAATATCAATGATGTTAATGACGCATCTATTATAATAATAATGTATCGATTCACAGATGCTGATAAAACACGAGATACGGTTTATAGTAGTGCTTCATAATGTTTTATATTATGTAGATACGAATTCACTAACCTTCTTTGTTCTACAATCATCTCATCATCTGCCTAGCCTTTTCCCAACTATGTTGAGGTCGGCTTCCATTCTAACCGGATGTAGCTTAATACCAGTATTTTACATGGAGCGATTGGCTATCTGACCTCCACAACCCATATAATGGGTAATACGATACCCCTTGATAAGACTGGTTGTCAGACTTTCAGGCTACTGACGAACGACCCGTAACGACTGTCAAAGATTCATGAATGACAGCCGGGACCAACGGCTTAACGCACTTTCCGGGCTCCGGAGGAGGTCTTGGTATGTGAAGATGGTCATCCACGGACCAATCGCCGCTAGCGTAGCTTAACCTGATCGATTGACCTGTGCGGCTGATATTACTGAACCACAAACTATTCTTAGTTATACAAAATGGTAGATAATATATTAAGAGAAAATATGTGCCAATCGATAAGGTAATGTGACATCTACCAACTGGCACTGGGTCGGCGTGGTTATCCCTCTCGAAGAGAAGAGGCTTGTGTCCCAGAAGTAGTAACATAAGCTGCCTGTCGATTCTGTAAAAATCTCACCGTGAATACTTGCGTGGAGTGAGCTGTCAGTGTCATCCCACTGATGCTAGGGATTGACCATGCAAATGCAAACATTTACAATCATAAAAGAGATTTTAATAATATTTTTTAATGCTAATCCTATTGATATTTTTATATAATTCAAAGCTAGTATTTTAGTGGTCAAAACATTCGCCAGCGCCTAACGCGCTTGCGCGGCGTGAAATATGGCTCATTCCGAATTAAGTCATCATCGCTCACATGAATAATTTGCTTTCCGATTTAGATAAATGACCACTATGGCAGCTGAGAGTCAGTAATATATCTATTCACTTGAATAGTTACTCATGGTTGGATTATAGTATTTATTTGTGTATACACCACGAATTTCCTCTTCTTTGGTAAGGTGGCGACTGTAGCCAGAAGCACAATTTCGAAAATGCCACGTTAGTTTAAAGATCGGTGATAATTATTAATTTAGGGCATGGTCGGTAGTCGGCGTTATCGCAAGATGGCACATGCCATGACTTCATATATGTCGATTCACGGGACATCGTTATCGCGTTCACGTTAATTCAGAAAAGGGCCCTAATTCACTATGACCACTTAATGATTCATTACTTCGAAACCACGTCAATTCCTTAATAACCTAATCACTACATCTGCTATTAACGTATTCTCTATGACACAATGACCGAAACCGGTTTGAACTGTCAAAATACCACGCTTGACAACCGTACGGCGTGGTAAGATTATGCGGGGAATAATAGATAAATACCATACAGCAGAATTGGGGTCAAGGTGCAAGCACGCTGTAGTCGATTACAGTGCAATTCGGAATGTACCATATATCACTCCACTCGAATCTCGTAACCATGGCAACACCACCTCGGCGTCAACACCTCCACCAGCCGCGTTTTGATAGGCGAATACCTCGTCTTTTTCTACTTTAGTTACACATTTTGAAAATCGCTCAACGAAAACTTTGCTTAATCTGCCCCTTGGTAGACTCTAAGGCAGGGTCGCCATGAAATGTTGGGGGTTCAAGGGTCGTTAGAATTAGACAACCAGCTTGATAGAATGTGCTTTAATGAATATCTAGTGAATTTATGTTACAATGCGCATTGATGTAAACTGCTTACTTATATTCTAAAGGAGTACTTACTACGTTATGCACTATTAGGGACCATACATACACTTCAGGGTTGACACCAACCACTTTTTCATTTAAGGGTTACGGTGCAGTGCAAACACGGGCGCGCGATGAGCGATAAAATATTTGCACTTATTTGACGTTGGTATTGCATTTTCCTAATGTTCTTATACATGACGCCTTACAAGTTAAATATGTAAAAACAAATCTCTAATGTGACGCGCAAGCGCGGCGTGATCTTATCACTTCACCTTCACTCCACCCGATTCACGACATTAAATGTCGTGAATCGGGTGAAGTGAAGGTGAAGTGATCACGCAATCTGCAATGTGATAATGACAGTGATTAACGCGCAAGCGCGGCGTGATCTTATCACTTCACCTTCACTTCACCCGATTTACGACATTTAGTGTCGTGAATCGGGTGAAGTGATCACGCCACACAAACTACGTGGGATTACATTCTATGGTCCGTCAGCTAGGCATCCGTTAGCACTCGATGACTTGACACACTCGGTTATCTCTTCTAATTCAATCGATTTGGGTTAATAACAACGCTGAACATCGTCGCAGTCTTTACTAGACTCGATCTACAATTGCTCATAATAACCAAACAATGTCGATGCGTATTTTCATCAGTCTAGCTGTCATAAACGTGAATGTTTTAATTTTATTTACTGTTCGTGCGTGACGCGCTCGCGCCTCAGTCTATATAAGGACTTACTAGACTAGGGAAAAAATAAAAAAACCGGGTTGGAGATTCTGACTGCGCTTCTGTTTTGCTATTTTATTGTAAGTAAAACCCCACAAAATATTAATGTTTTGACCACTAAAATACTAGCTTTGAATTATATAAAAATATCAATAGGATTAGGCTAAAAAAATATTATTAAAATCTCGATTATGATTGTAAATGTATGCTTGGTCAATCCCTAGTATCTGGTAAGATGACACTGACAGTTCACTCCACGCTCACTTCACCTAAGTTTTCACGGTGAGATGGTTACAGAATCGCACTGCTGATTATGCTAAGCGACCAATAAATTTGAGCTCTGTCATCGCATATCACAAGCCATTGAATAGAAAACATCCTCCTTTTTTTGAATCGGCTCAAAATCCCTTTGTTTACATAGTCAAAAGTGAGAAAACCTTTGATATATTGTTTTAGAATACATAATTAGTACTATTCAAATTGGGTTGAGAATCAGCACTTTTCAAACGTCACAATTACATATTCTTGAATGGCTTCTAAAGTGTTGTTGGTATAGTATTAAGGAATTTATGGAACATAAAAATTTATGTATATTTATTAAAGTGTTAACAATATATTTATAAATTGAATAGTAAATAATTTTGTGGTAATAGTATAAAATAATAATAGTAATATAATAAGAATGTATGTCTTGCTTGCAGGCAGAATACAATGACACTTGGGTTATAAGACTTACCTTTACCAAAACAATGTATTTCCAGCAAATAAACGTTCGATTGATTGATAAGACAGTCTCCAAAAACGCCCGCCCTTCACCACTGCCTAGTGTTTTCTCTGGGAAGAAGAAGTGGCCCAACAACCTCCCCAGCAGCACAGCTATCTGTTCAATTAGGAAAACTCACTTATTCAAGGTGCTAGAGAAGTAATCTATAAATAGAAGATGAATGCCTAGGGGTCAAAATTAGGGCAAGCCCACAGATTTTCAACGTATAAAAAAAACGGCCAACTGAGGGATTGGCTGATTTTCTTGTTGATAATGGTTGTCAGTAGTACTAACATCTTTATAGGTTATTGTTGATAGGTTTAAGTACGTTTGTTGTTGTGATTTATGATCTATTAGGGCAAGCCGGGCTTTTTTGCTTCTATGAAGGTACCGCCACTAGAAAGTTTCCTAAGCTTCTTCTTCTTCGTGACGCTGGCACGATTGTATTTGAAATCTTGTTTTCCCAAAACTTTGCCACTTCCACGGCGTTGTCAACGGCAGTGCAGAGGTCACTTTTCTTGATCACCTTGTTCATGAGGTTACTCATCTGATCGGAAAAATCTGTTTCTGACATCAGTATTCCCAAAAGGCAATGCTCTTGTACCGAAAAGACAGAAAATTATTTTCCAAAGGTATTCTTGGAATTGACTTCAAGATAAACTTTTACAAACTAAACTAAATAAACTCTGGCTAACTAACCTGTCTGTAAAAGTAACCGAGGTCCTCTTTTTCTTTCCTTTTAAACCGCTGCTTCATTAAAATGTATTCATAAAACCCGCGTCACATTTTTTTGACTTTTCTAGGTTTAGGGTATAAATTTTAAATGTATACGATAAGTTTAAGCTAGGATGGATGTGACATAGGATAGAGTTTTGAGTAAAACAATGGCGTCAATGTGTGGTATACAAAAAGTTATGCTGTGAAGTGAATGAAACTGATTTTTTTGCATAAGATTGATTGCATAATCCATACTTAATATTATAAATTCGAAAGTAACTCTGTCTGTCTGTCTCTATTTTACCTCTTCACGCCTAAACCACTGAACGGATTTTGATAAAATTTGGCAGGGAGATAGATTGCATATCGGGGAAGGTCTGTCTGTCTGTCTGTATGTTACCTTGTCACGCCTAAACCACTGAACGGATTTCTATAAAATTTGACAGAGAGATAGACTGCATCCAGGGAAAGGACATAGGATAGTTTTTATGCCGATATTCCCACGGGATTGAAATTTACGCGGGTGAAACCGGGGCGCTACCAGTCAACCTATAATGTTCTCACTGCGGGGACCCACGCCTCCTCTCTGTGAGAGGGAGTCGGACGTAATGTACTCCGTGGGCCCAGTGCTGGTTGGCGGATGTCCCATGTCTTAGAATTTTTGATTCTGGTACAGACGCCAGCACATCAGGCTACCCGAAACTGTCAAATTTTCCCAATCAACTTTGAATCTAATGCTTTAGCGATAAAGTTGAAAATCTATTAAAGAAATTTGTTTTGATGTGCTGGCGTCTGCACATGTCGGGTTTGTCACGATGTTTTCCTTCACCGTTGGTGACGAAATTAAATTCACAAAGTAAAGTGCCTGTCTGGGGTCGAACTCACGACCACTCAGAAGACAGGCAATCGCTCCATGTAAAATACTGGTATTCAGCTGCATCCTATTAGACTGGAAGCTGACCTCAACATAGTAGAAAAAGGCCAGGCAAATGATGACTTCAATAAAATCCCTCTAAATTAACTATTTCCCTCTCTCCCTTCCCTCGTAAACTAAAATCAAGATAGATGCAGCACAAATCAAAGGATTAATTCAAACCCAATCACAACGACAGCAAGATGAAAACACCGGATAACATAAAGGCTCCCGCAGACTGACGCGACACTATTCTGGTACAACAATTTCAATGAAGATTTTATCGAAATTTTTCTTCTAGAATCGCGCCGTGCAGTCGCGACGCGCCTGTCTGCCAGAGGCTTAAAACGAAAATTCCTAAACATTTCCGGCGGTAAATTATTTTTACACCATCCAACACTTAGGGGTAACACCTCCTTTTTTATACAAAGTTGGTTCTCTGCTAATTTCGCTGTGGCGCCTGTGCCAAAGGTACAAAAGTCATGTATGAGAAATTTATTCCACTCGCGTCCGCGGTTGCCTCTTTGTGTTGCTAATTCCATTTTATTCATTTCTATTCTGATGTCATTTACCTCGGAGGCACGTCGTTATAATATTCAACGGGATCTTGGTAAAATCCTGTGTAGTAGGTAATCTTTTTTTTATTTTTTGATGAATGGCCGTTTTTTGTTAGCTGTTTGGCGGTGTTAATTGTGTTAAGAAGTTCTTTTTGGTGTTTTTTATTAGGATCTTTGTGAAACATTTTATATACTTTTTTTTATTCCTACGGTTTCGTGAAAGTCGTAAAGTGTATTGCTTTGGCACTTGTATACAAATTAGAACCAATTCAGAACATTATTTTATTGTATTGTTAATTCTATTACTAACCCAAAGAAAGGGTTAGTAATAGAATTTAATTTTTGTTTCGGTAAGTATTTAACAATGTTACTGTAACAACTTCTAATTTATAAAAAAAACAATACAATTATTTCAAAACCACTTATTTTTAATTTTATTCAAAACATTTTAAACACAGCAGTTTTTTTTTATCGCATCGCCCATACACAACAATACTTACCTACATCAAAACTTTTACAAATAATCAATTTATTTTCGCTTCAAACATCGATAAAATGTCCCTAAACATCAAAGTAAATAAACGTTATATTTTCTAACAAAATAATATCGGAACACTTTTTTGGCTGTCAGATACTTTTCGATGAACACAAAAAAATGAGGACATTTTCTTTCATATAAAAATTGACAGCGTCTTCATTGTATCGGGCGTTCAACAAAGCGGGCATCGGTCAATGTTTTCTCAATTTAAGTTTGTCCAAGTCAATGAGATGTTTTTAAAGGAATAATATTAAACAGACATTATTTTCTTGATGCTTTGTAATGTTGTGGACGATGTAATAAAATTTACTACAGCGTTGAAACCAGGCGTAGGTACCTAAATACTAAACATTTTGGCGGAATTGACACGACTACAATCGAACCACGGATGATGCAAGAACTGACTGGGCTGGACTGGGCTGGTTTATAGGTGAAATATAACCAGACAGCCTACAACTTCTTCCTGCACATGCAGTATAATAATGGATTTAGGATGTTGATGGGGCTTCCGCGCTTCGCAGATGTTCGCAGAAGCCCGTGTTGACGATTTTCATGTTATTATGAGGAAGAGAATAGTCAATAACGGGTAGGTTGTGCAGAAGCTCCAACAGCATCCTAAAAACATTAAACATTAGGCTAAGTTATACCACTACTAACATAATATGGATGTAATTCTGAAATAAAATATTTGAATTTGAATTAATAGATAAAGTAGACAGTCCCCTTATAAGATACTGGCAGGGTATAATTATCTATACAGTATTCCATCTTCATTTAAACGATCGGAACGTGAGTCATACCTACGCGCCTCGAGTTCGGTTTAAGGCTACTTCAAACAGGCGAGACACGCGATAAAATCGCGCATGACACAAAGGCACCGCAAGTCACGCAACGATCGGTCCTTTTGTGTCACGCGCGATTCGCGTCGCGCGTTGCGCCTGTTTGCAGGAGCCTCGATTAACAAACAGTCTCGAATGAGTGATGAACGGACGCCGGACGGTGTCATGTTTTTGTAAGCAGTAAGCGTGCGATTTGTGACAAATATTCATTGAAATAAGTACAGGTAAGTACCTGACCAACCAAACACAGCAACCAAAAACAGCATAATATGGTCTATAATTGCTCTTTGCCATATTAATTAAGTAATTAATATGGCAAAGAGCAATTATAGACCATATTATGCTGTTTTTGGTTGTTTGAACTCGTCTATAAGTTTATTTTATTAAATCTAATACTTAATAAAAAAAACAACATCTATTTTTATTGAACTCTTCCTATTCAATTCACAAAGAGTTTCATTTTTTTTTAATAAAAAAAAATAGGTACCTATACTTACAATCACAAAACTAGAATGAAACTCGAGTAGGTTGATGAAATCAAAATACTGTAGGCGGGCGCCCTTACGCTGATTACGTACCGCGCGGCTGTAGGTAATTATTTCTAGAACAGGGTCAAGTCACAATACTGTATAGATAATTATACCATGAGGAGGGTACGGAGGCACGTGCCAATGTATGTTGGGCCTGGTAATTTTTAGTTGTTTTAGTTCGTAAATGTTTAGTAACATAATTTTTAAGTCATTTTTACTAATTCTATATAGATTGTGAGTAATTGTACTTCAAAATAAAGAATATATTAGTATTAGACACTAACAAAAAGTAATTAAATCTTAAAAATTTCTTCATTTACAAAAAAAAAATCCCTGAAAAACATTTCAATTACAAATTCAATAACGGTTCCCATTTAATACACGTGCGGTCAGTGACGTCACGCTGATCGCATCATGCTCACGACACACGCGTGACACCGTGACAGGGACAGTTTACAATAAAAGAAAAAACATCCTCCGTGCATGTCACATGCGCCGAATTAAACGGTGCACGGCGGAACAAATCTATTGCAACGTTCGCTATCGCGACGCGCGACGCCGACGTGGCGAAAATTTTAAAACAATTATTTTTTTGTTCGTTTGTTTTGTAAACTATAACCCCTTATTACAAGACAAGGTTTTTTAGATCAATTTTAAGCCACGGAGCCAGTTACATAACTGTTAAAGAAATGTAGTTCTTTATACAAAAATGACAGCTTAGTTCGGTGCTCAGTTGTTATTTTAGTATTAAGAACTTTGGCTAAATAGAAATATAGTTCAAAATGCAAATACTGGCTCAAAGGTTGGCTAGAACTAAAGTTAAATTTCGTTTTGTAATTTTGAATACACAGAAATTAGGATGCAATCTAAAATCTAATCTAATCTTGACGACACGGTTGGCGCAGTGGCTAAGCGATAGACTGCTGCGCTGCGTGTTGCGGGTTCGATTCCCGCACAGAAAAAATATTTGTATTGCCTACAGGTATTTGTTCCGGGTCTGGCTTTTTGTGTATGTGAATTTAAATGTCTGTAAACGCATCCACGATACAGGAGTAACTCCTAGTGTGGGGCAACGTTTAAAAAAAAAACTAAGGTTGAACTATAATTGTTCTTACATAATTTCAGAAAACGATAAAGCACTCTCGTAAGAAGACTCATTGCAGCTGATAAAGTGAAACAGTGTTACTTATAAAAACATAAAGCCAAATTGAGAACCTCCTCCTTTTTTTAAATCGGTTTAAAAATAATCTTAAGTGAAACTATATCAAAACTTAAAAGGATCATTCAATTATGGAAAAAACTTTTTACACGGGCATTTTTCACCAGTTATTGAAAACCTATTAAATAGTTAATTAGTAATGTCATGTCACTTTACACTATCAGAGCGGTTCTGCACTGCATCCGAATCCGAATTAAAGATCCGAGTTCAATCTGAATTGGGAATGTTTTAAATTCGGACAGAGTTTGGATGTAGTGCGCAACCCTCATACAAATAGTACTATGGCTACTTCAGACCATCATTTCTCAGATTCGGATCAAATGCAGTGCAAAACCGCTCTAAATATTCGTTATTTAGCCACCCCAGCCAATCACAACAGCAAACTTGAAATGCATCAGCAGATTTACTGTTCAAAGACTTGATCAGCCTTGCGTAACAAGAGGTTTCTCATCACGCGTCACGACTTTCGGCGTGACAACATATTGCCAGCGACAGGTCTCGCCGAAAGAACCTTTCCGTGACGTCACACGCGTCGTTTCAAACGGTCCACGGCGGAACAAAACTATTGTAGCGGTCGCGACGTGGAGAAATTGTTAAAATGCGGTTCGGAATATATTTTTTATTGTTGTACTGGTGTTTTTGGTAAACAATACCGATGCTGGCAGTATTGATTGTCAGTTTCAGTGTGCTGTGGAGGACCAAGAATTTCAAAAGGGGTCATCATCTGCCTAACCTTTTCCCAACCATGTTGGGGTCGGCTGCCAGTCTAACCGGATGCAGCAGAACACCAGTATTTTACATGGAGTGACTGCCTATCTGATCTGGACAACCGAGTTACTGGGTAATACGGTACCTTTTTGGTAAGACTGGTTGTAAGACTTTTGAGCTACTGACGGGCCGTAACGAATTCAGAGATCCACGAATGACAGCCAGGACCAACGACTTCAAGTGCTCTCCGAGGCGCAGAGGGTTCTTGGTATGCAAAAATGGTCACCCATTCGCGGATGGATGGCGGAGTATATACCCTACCTATATGTATCAAAAACAAAATTCGTAATTATTCTGAAGAAATCATGCTTAATGTGTGACTTTTGTTCCTCAATGCCGTTTTCTACAAACAATCTAGGTACGAGAAGACAGAACTATCTTGATATAATAATTAGGTTGGTACACTAGTTACTTGTAATTAACCCCTATCGAAATGACTACATAATTTTACAATAGGGCGTTTGTGCACTACAAGGAATTTTACCGTCCGGCAGTCCGATTTTTTACGGTCCCATATGGCACGGCATAATAAAATAATAAAATCGGACTGCCGGACAGTAAAATTCCTTGTAGTGCACAAACGCCAATAGTCTGAACATGAATATATGTACAGACGCCAGCACATCAACCTACCACAATCTGTCAGATTTTCCCAATCAACTTTGAACCTTATGCTTTAGCGATAAAGTTGAAAGTATATTAAAGAAATCAGACAGATTGTGGTAGGTTGATGTGCTGGCGTCCGTACTTGAAACCCATTTTATAAGTAGTGTGAAGCTGTCTACGAGCTTCACGCTCATAATTCTCCGGCCCTTGTCCCAACGGTCATGAGCCTTAGGTATCCCAATTTATTTGGTCGGTGCAACATGCCTTTTTCTTCCATACTTCTCTATTAGTCGTCATCAGTCTCCCCAGTCACCCCCTTTCTAACCATATCATCATTCACACACTCCATCCATCGTTTCTTTGGTCTTCCCCTACTCTTATACCCATCGACATTCATACTCAAAACTCTCCTCACGACATTTTCCTCATTTCTCCCTAACACATGCCCATACCATGACAACCGATTTTCACACAACTTTTCAGTTACCGGTGCCACTTTCAAACTTTCTCTTATGTACTCATTTCTTATTGTATCCATTCGTGTAACACCACACATCCCTCTTTGCATTCTCATCTCTGCTGCATGCAATTGCCTTTCGTTCATTCCTTTTGTGGCCCAACAATCTGATTCATCAAGACAGTAGGTCTAATCATGGTTTTATATAGCTTCGCGGTATCGGATGGAATAAATCAAACCTCGGTTTATCACGTATGTTCAATAATTATTTCTATAAAATATACTACGTATTTTACATCTTAATTATTTTGCTTGTCAGCCCAATCTGACGCCTAAACACTTCTTATCATAAATTATGTTAATGTTTGTCTCGTAATTCATGTCAATAACTTTTAACTGACTGACTGAGGTCGCATGTAAGCCCCAAATAGGCTATAGCCTTTACAGTAGCATCATCATCATCTGCCTAGCCTTTTCCCAACTATGTTCGGGTCAGCTTCCAGTCTGACCAGATGCAACTGAATTAGCATAATTAATTTAATCATAGAATAATCAGCCTATAATGTTCCCACTGCTGGGGCACAGAAAAGTACTCTGGTGGGCACAAACTTTATCTCTGTGTGAGGGAGGACGCCGTAATCCACCACGCGGGCCCAGTGCGGGCTGGTAAATGTCAAATTTCTTAGAATTTTTTGGTTCTAGGACATGGCGGTTGAGAGCAGTGGTGATGTAATAATAGTATACACAAAGTAAAGCGCCTCTCTGGGTTTTATACCCACGGCCGGTCCGCTTCTCTCATTTTGTAAGTAATTCCATTAAAACCACCTTTAACAAAAATTGTTGGTTTAACAAAAATAAAGGACTTTGCTCAATTTTATCTCCAGCGAAACTCCTAGCATTATCAATACTAACCAGTATTTTTCCAATTAGTTATACCCAATTCCAAATATACTTAACAATCTCGTTAATCCCTAATAAATTGGACAAGCTGGAATGGATTACCGATAATAGGGGGGGACATGTTTCAGTCTTTACTTTTGTACTCACTGAAGGGCGAGGCTTTGTTTTTAGAGTCCAATAGAAAAATATACTTTACGAGTAGGTACGCTTCGTACAAGTTATTTAAAGGATTTTGATAATATATTATTATATATAATATAAATATTTTGTGTACCTCCCACAAGGTCGACCGACGACCTTGTGAAGGCCGCGGGAACCCGTTGGATGCGAGAAGCACAGAACCGGTCGAAGTGGAGGTGCTTGGGGGAGGCCTATGTCCAGCAGTGGACGTCTGTTGACTGAAATGATGATGGTGGTGATGATACCGGAAGAAGTAGCGTTGGAAGTCCTCTCACTAACTGGTCTGTTGTGCATGTGAAGACTGTAGGAATCCGGTGAATGCGAGTAGCATAGAACCGGTCAATGCTTAGGGCAGTTGAAATGATTTAATGTGGTTTATAACGTTAGGTAGTTATCTAAATATATACTTTTACTACGCTCCGACTAAAACGGGTGTTCAAAAAATCATCATCGACCTAGCCTTTTCCCAACTATGTCGGGGTCGGCTTCCAGTCTAACCGGATGCAGCTGAATATCAGTATTTTACATGGAGCGACTGTCAATCTAACCTTCACAACTCAATTACTAGGTAATACGATACCCCTTGGTAAGACTCTTTGTCAGACTTTCAGGCTACTGACGACCAGTAACAACTGTCAAAGACCCACGAATGACAGCCGGGACCAACGGTTTAACGTGCTTTACAAGGCACGGAGAGGTCTTGATTTTCAAGAAGGTCACCCATCCACGGATCAACCGCGGCAAGTGTAGCTTAACCTGATCAATCGACCCGTGCCGCTGTTACTTCTTAGCCACAAGCTTCTCCAGGTGTTCAAAAACATTAAAATATAAAATATCAACTGCTTTTGAAGGCCATATGTATCTGAAATACAAATAGCGTCTTAATTATTCCCAAACAATGACATTTTCACTAGTAGCAACAATTATTTTTCTAACCATCCCTTTTCATATCAAGAATTTCCAGATTCTCTATTCCTGGAATAATAGAGAGGTTCACCTTTATTTGATTCACTATACCTAATTAGTGTAGTACAATTAAAAAGAAAATCGGAAATGGTATTTATACGAAATTATATTAATAAAACAATAATATTATTGAAACAATAAAACTTGTCCCCGAATTAACGAACAAAAACCTTTACCCAAAATTAATAAATCCGATACTCATTTTTCACTTCGCGGTTCATTACGGCTTCCAACGGAAGCTACATAAATAGTATCCTAGTAAAATAGCAATGGATGACAGAACAATGTTTCACAGCATAGTAGGCTCTTGAAACTGAAATTTATGAGGCAATTGGATGTAATAGGCATCCGATGACAGTTCCGTTCATAATAAACCCCAACATTGCTCGCTTGATAACTAGTGATGGATTTAGTCGTTATCGATAAATATTTGTGAATAAACAAATCATGGGCAATTATTATGTTATTGTTAGTGGATGTCGATTTATAGGGTATTTATATTGAGGTTGAGCGTAATTTTTGTGGGAACTTTGGGAAGTATTCTTCAAGAGTATGTTTCCTATTTAAGATTATGTTTTTGTTGATTTATTTTATAGTGAGATGTTTCTTTATGGGAAGCCAATCGATAAGACAGTTACATAAAAAACACAGTAACATATTGGTATCGGTAAGACCAAAAACCTATTAATTTGCTGTTAAGCTTTTAAAATAAAGTTGGCACTCGATAGATAACCAACATAATTATATCAACTATTAAATTATAAAGATTGTTTCATTAACTTCACTCAGAACACAGTGAAGTAATGAGCTCGTGTCTTTTTAGGCATTAAAATTTTAGGCATTAAAATACAGTTAATTTTTAATACGTCGAACCTTCAAATCAAGAACTGAATTATAATTTAAGAAAGTAAATAAAACACCTGAGATAAAAGAGGCATTTCCAATTCAAGTTATTCAATAATATTAAACACAAAATAAAAGCAATCTCATGTTTTGCGATATAGAACATAAAATTTCTACTCTCTGTTCGAAATTGGTTAAATAAAATATTTTATATCAAAATGAGATTCTCAAAGTTTATCGATAAAGGTGTAGGTAATACCTCGTCTCTATCGGTAGAGCATTCTGTCCGCAATGAGCGATGTAACGCTCAATCATCGCCGCATCTCTATCGTCGCTATCTAGAGACGCCTGGACTCTATATAACGCTGACTGATCACCGTCTAGTTGTAAAGGGTTTTTATTATACGATAGAGAAAGATGGGTATTCGAAGGAGAGCATAGTTTTCGTGAGGTTTAGCTGAAGAATGAAATTTTAAAGTGGGATATTGCCTTGTTTTTCGTCGAAAGCATCCCTAGGCTCCAACACTCACTGGACCTGCGTATTGGAGATTTATTCCGGTGTGATCCCCTGAACCCCCCCCCTCTCTCCTCGATCCCCTGCCAGTTTGTCTTCAGCAACAGCAGATTAAATGTTTCTGAAACCGACTGAGGCTTGACTGTGTTTCTTCTAAGCCTAGGTGTACATAATCGGTCAGCGGGATTGTCCGAAAGGGTTACCGCTGGCCCGGAACATAAAAGGCTAAGGAAGGAACACGGGTGGGTTTTAGTCAGTAAGAGTCTGACACTCCCTTCCGCTCCACCCAGAGCGGGAGGGGTCATTTGATGATTTAACATACTGAAAAAAATAATTCATAATCAGCCTAAAATGTTCCCACCGCTGGGACACAGGTCAGGGAATGGGCTATAATCCACTACTCGAGCCCAGTGCGTGTTGGAGCCTAGGGATGCTTTCGACGAAAAACAGGGGAAATAAGGCAAATGAACGCCTTAATAACACACTTTTTCTGTAAATTACTTTAAGGTCGTAAGTCGAAAGTGTCATAAGAAAGACCTCCTGTTTTTGAAGTTGAAGAAAATCTATTTACATTAATTCCTAATGAGTAATTACAAAATTAATTTTAGAATCAAAAGTCTTACCTTTATTACTACGACTTCAACATTGTTCTAATAATAAAGCACCTTTAACTAAAGCAGAGCCAGACACCCTCAAAATAATCTTCAATAATTAATATTCAAGCTAAAACGACCTTTACCTGCAACTAAACAAAAACAAAGGTGAAACTGTGAAACCATAATTAAAACTGAATCATTAGTAACGCTGACTGACGATCCTGTATATTATAACAAGTTTGAACCAATTAATTCTTCTATAACTGCTTATTGAACAAAGTTTTAATTTAAAAGTACGCAAAGGACGCTAGCCAAAGTATGTTCCGCCGTTACGTCAACTTGATAGTTAATTAAAACTAGCGAAGTTTCCTTTAATATTTTTTGTTAGACGATAATGGTTATATTATAGTTAGAGCTACTTTATTACATAGTTGTTATAAAGGGGGAGCTCCAAAATTTTATGATTTTTATTTAAGACTCGCAAAAAAAGGAATTTGACAATTTAGTTTTTTGGTTATTTTACTTGCTGCTGGAGTTGACGATTCTTATTTGACTGTCTCTTAAAATCTAGTCCAAACGACTAGGTCAGCTATTTCTTTAAAAGTCTTGCTTTGAAAGTTTGCTTGCTCTTGAGTGCTCAAGCCACCAACAAAAAAAATAACGTAGTCATAACATATCCCCAAAGGGTTAAGCAGAGGTGCATCTATAATTAAAACCACATTTCGCCAGATACGAGAGGCCCATGGCTAAATAATAACAACCACAAAGGTCGATCGATTAGGTTAAGCTACGCTTGCCACGGTTGGTCCGTGGATGGGTGACCATCTTTACATACCAAAACCCCTCCGTGCTTCGAAAAGCACGTTAAGCCGTTAGTCCCTGCTGTCATTCGTGGATCTTTGACAGTCTTTACGGTCAGTCAGAAGCCCGAAAGTCGGACAACCAGTGTTACCAAGAGGTATCGTATTACCCAGTAACTGGGTTGTGGAGGTTAGATAGGCAGTTGCTCCATGTAAAACACTGGTATTCAGCTGATGATTATACTTGAAGCCGACCCCAACATAGTTGGAAAAATGCAGGGTCGGTGATGATTTCGACAGTTGTGTTTAATTCCCATATAACAAGTGACGAGCCGATTGCCATCAACCTAGCACAAATCCAGTCTTCGGGCTGCTTTTAGGAAACTCGAGATGGAGAAACCCAAGAACACTTTGCATGACCCTGGAATCGAACCCAGGATCTCATGCTCGACTAACGAGAATGAGACAGACCAACGAGCCATTTGACATGGAATAACGTCAAATTGCAATATTTTTCGATTTTCATGGGGAAAGCCTTTTACTTTGTTCCAATAAATTCCTTTTAGAGGTTACAAACATACGGATGGAATATTTAAACGTTTCCTTGTAACTCTCGCCTAGAAACGCGACTGGGATCACGTAGCCATCTTCGGAAAATAACAGAGTACTTACCTAATTTCGGTTACTGCTTAGTTGGACCTAATTTATTTTAAATATTTATGATTAACTGGCTGTTGCCCGTGAATTCGTCTGTAGTCCAAGATGAAAAGAACTGTATCCTTTTCCAGATCTACCCATGCGCCAAATTTTATCCAAATCCGTTCAGCTTTTCATCGTGAAAGCGTAACAAACAAACAAACTTACTTTTGCATTTATAATATTAGTTTTAGGATTTCCTTGGAAAACACAGCTTTACTTTTGCGGATTTGGTTGCAGTATTATTTTCAACAAAAATTAAGTTGTACAGACGCCAGCACATCAAGGTACTACAATCTGTCAAATTTCTTCAATAGATTTTCAACTTTATCGCTATAACATAAGGTTCAAGGTTGATTGGGAAAATTTGAAAGTTTCGGGTAGCTTGATGTGCTGGCGTCTGTACAAACACAAACAGTTTTTGTGTTTAATATTTTTTATCAGACATTCATGTTACAACGGCGTCTAAACATTTTATTACTCATTGATTTTTGTAAAGCTGCAAGGTCATCGGTCCACCTTGTTGGATGCTTGATTTTAATCTAATATTTATGTTAATACAATCAATGCACTTTATTTAAATGATTTTCTTTTCACAGATCCAAGGCAAGCCAATAATCCAGCAGAGAATTCTGCCCAGTCCTGTGGTGTCCATCGACGCCCCCCACACATACAGGAGTACAGCAACTCCTGTCGATGATCACAACAACATTATATTCAGCCCATGGAAAGCTTTCGGGCCCTTTGTTGACACCATACAGGTACGAAATATTTTTACACAAAAAAAAACAATATACCAAAAAATGTGGACATTCCCCTTTTGGATGGCATGGTAAAAAAATGTGTAGTTGAAAAATGTAGTTTAAAATCTTTTTTCTTTTTCGTGGTTGAATATTTTGTCAATATCTGGCGTGGAAACAGTGGTGGTACAGAGTTAGCGACCTTGACGCTCTCAAACCGGTGAAGGAAAACATCGTGAGGAAATCTGCATGTGCTAGAACCAAAAGATTCGAAAACATGTGACATCCACCATTGGGCCCGCGTGGTGGATGATGGCAGCCTCTCTCTCAGACTGTCACAGCAGTGGGAAATTTGTAGGCTAAATATTATGCTTGTGCTCCTTGTTACTGGCAAAAGTAGGTAAATCAAGGTTTAAATACTAAAAGTTAAGAGATTAGATGTTTTTCTTATTTAATTTTTCACACTCACCGAACATGAAAACAAAAAAAATATATATTATATCAAGCGGTGTAAGAAGAGCAATTATGGATATTACAATTCTTAGCAAACTAAAACGTTGAATTTCTAAGGTAAAAGCATTAAATCCTGAATTAATAATGCGAATAAGCCTCTGTGCTAAGATTATCCTAATATAGAGATAGCGGTCATCCATTATAATCTTTCTCAGAACAGAAAGAAAGAAGAAAGAAAGAAAATACGTATATTTGCGGTAAACATGACACAAAAAAGAACATAAACACAAAAAAAATAAGATAGGGATATCTACTATATAAATAAGGAATCAAAGATCTACTTATGTACTACCTACCTACCTACTTATGTACTACCTACTCGTTACTCTATTTCCAGAATATATCTTATCCTGAAAAACCTCATTAACAAATAAGTACCTACTTGAAATAATATCAAATAATAATAAGCATTTGGAGATGAAGCTTACGTAGATATTAAGAAAATAAGTTTTTTTATAAACATTTCGCTTGGTTATTTGTAATATGAGTGGACAGCGTAAGTCACATTGAACGAAGAGGAACTTGCTTATTGTTTTAATTAGAATTTGATGATACTAAGAAATGATTACAGTGGTGGCCCAGTGGTATCGCCCCGACTTACAAGTTGTAGGTCGTAAGTTCGAATCCAGGCAGTCATTTTACTTTGTGTATTTGATTTCATCACCACTGCTCTCAAAACGGTGAAGGAAAACATCGTGAGGAAACCGGCATATCCTAGAACCAAAAATCCGAAGACAATTTGACATCCACCAACCCGCACAGGGCCTGCGCGGTGGATTATGGCCCACTCCCTCCCACAGAGAGAAGGCCTGTGTCCCAGCAGTGGGAACAGTATAGGCTGGGCAAAATAAAATCAATTGTGAATGGAAAAACACTGAAACTTTTCCATCATTTCTATAAAAACTGTACAAAAATGTAGCTCATACCTACTTTGGTTCAGAAATAAGAAAATCCTCATACATGATTTTTCAAGGCACCCACAATATTGAAAAAATAGCGACATTTCAATACGCAATTTAGCTGACCTAGCAGTCAATCACTGGTTGGCTGGGCTGTATAAATCTACCAACATTGAAATAAATGGCGGGAAATTTTTTATAAAAACAAAATTTGACAACAGGATTATATAATCAGTCTAAAATGTTTCGACTGCTGGAACACAGGCCTCCCTCTGTGACAGGGAGTGGATCGTAATCCAGCACGCGGGCCCAGTGCGGGTTGGTAGATGTCACATGTCTTCGAAATTTTGGTTCTAGGCCATGCCGGTTTCCTCACGTTGTTTTTCCTTCACCGTTTTTAAAGAAGTGGTGATGAAATAATTTACACAAAGTAAAGTCGGCGTCTGAGTTCGAACCTACGATCGTCGACTCGTAAGTCGCGGCCATTACCACGGGGCCAGTACTGCTGGGAAACAGGATTTCTGTACACAAAATGTTGTTACTACCTCAAAAGTGGATGCTACTGTCAATCTGTCTGCCGCAATCCCTCAGTTGCCTTTGACGACACCCACGGAGACAGAAATAGACCTGCCAATCAAAAACAGCAAATCCCCTGAGTGAAAACCCTAAATATGAGACCTCATCGCAAATCCATCCTAAAACAACACAAGATTATCATACAATCAGCTTAAGGTTACCAAAATTGATATTTTCTATAGAAAACAGAAACCCTCCTAACAAATATTGCTCTCTAATTGGTTTTTGACATTGATTAATTATGTGATGAAGCACCCAGCGCACCCCCCAATCGTCTCGCTGCCGCGAACATATTCATTATGGAGGGTGAAATGGTAGTATTTTGGCAACGGTTGGTCGGTTGTGGTGAAGACAAAAAAATATTGTTTTTGCCCTGGCAATTATTTCTTGGACGATTTGCAAAACATCTTAACAATTTTTGTCGTAACATAAAATAAGTTTATGTCCAACAGAAAACTGCAATGGTCCAATCCGATCAACTCCATAGCATGATCAATATACTGTATACTCTGACAGGAATGCAATTTCTGTTTTAACTATTGCAAGACAAAAGTCAGAGTTGAAAGCATAGTTTACGCATTTCTGGTTTTTTTAGAACACGGACAACTTCTAAGAAAGCCATATTAATCAAAGTTGTCGCAAGTTTTTGCTATGTTCATTAACATATTATTATTCTATTTACAGGAGGGAGAACTCCTACCAAGTCAAGACACGGTGGTTTTACCATCACCCAGGCATCACGACAGTTCGATAGACGAGGATGCTACAGACCCAATGCCCACCGCAGAGACGTCCAATAAGGTACACATTTATAATATTATTATTTAAATATATTTTGAATTACATTATAACATTGTACACCATATACGAGTAAATGGTATACAGAGATCCTTTATGTTGTAAATATAAGAAATGGCTTTCCACTTGTGGCAAACATTAAATTAATTTGAGTTTTTAACAATATTTCAGCAGATTATTTTTTTTACTCTGATAAAACAGTCGAGTGTCATACAAAATTATTAAATCAAAGTTCCTTTATACGGTTCCGTACCCAAAGGGTAAAAACGGGACCCTATTACTAAGACTCTACTGTCGGTCTGTCTGTCTGTCACCAGGCTGTATCTCATGAACCGTGATATCTAGATAGTTGAAATTTTCACAGATACTGTATTTCTGTTGCCGCTATAACAACAAATACTAAAAACAGAATAAAATAAATATTTAAGGGGGCTCCCATACAACAAACGTGTTTTTTTCAGCGTTTTTACCTTGTGGTACGGAAACCCTCGTGTGCGAGTCCAACTCGCACTTGGCCAGTTGTTTTTATCATAAACTTTGCGTAATGATTTCAACGAAGAACCCAGCACCTGTGTCCCCAAATCAATAACTAACATCATTTATCGCATGTAAGAGGTTAGTCAGCATCCAGCGACCTCCCAAACAGAGCCAGAGCCCTATTTTTAAGAATCAATGTAAAGGAAAATTAAAAATTTACCTCCACTTCTACTTGTTTTTTTTAATATATTTTTTAATATAAAATATATAAAAGAAAAATAAGCTAACAATCAATCCATATTAATATTATAAATTCGAAAGTAACTCTGTCTGTCTGTATGTGTCTGTATGTTACCTTTTCACGCTTAAACCACTAAACGGATTTCGATAAAATTTGGCAGAAGGATAGATTGCATCCCGGGAAATGACATAGGACAGTTTTTATCGACATACCTCGCGGGCGAAGCCGCGGGCGGAAGGTAGTAGGAACATAAATAATTACTTCCAAGCCTACAAAAATACCTATACCTATAAAATTGGTATGAGGAAAGAGTGTAAAGTTCACCCATCCTCCATAGACAAGGGAGTATCCTCCGACCAGACGGGTGGTGTGTCTGGTGGGCTGCTACCCGGCGATTGATGTCGGAGCCTTGTAAATATATGTCTACGCTAGTTGCGCGGTAAACTGCACGATGCAGTATTTTGCGTGACGTCAGTGTGATGCGTATTTCTTATATGGCGATGTAGCTACCGCCACATCCATAAGAACTAAACACACACAAGACCTAAATATTAACATCCACAAGAACTAAATATTAAACTTCACTTCATGATAGAATCAACTTTTACTTCAAAATCAACAATGTATTTTTTTTCCAGGTGGCATCAATAAGCCAGCTGTCCTTCATGGTGAGGCCTGACAGCTTTGAGCGCGGCCAGCTGAGGCTGACCTGCATCAGCACGGTTCACTCAGTGTACAGCGAGCAAGCCGAGCTGGTCATCAATGAGGAGCGGCCGCAGATAGCGAGCGTCCTTGGGACTAGAGATGCGGCGGGAGGTAAGCGATAGTAGAATACAAGGGTGGATTTTTGAGACTGGGCCGTAAGGGCAGGTACCGTTCTAAGAAGACTTGTTGGGTATTTTAGTATTGCAACACCAACATTATAAATGTAATTCATTATGTTATCTGTGGCAACACGCCCCTTCAAACTGTGACACTGGTTCAATACATACGTAAATTGATTTGTTCGCCGTTTTATTTATTATTCCGTGGCATCACGCTACTAGCACCTCATCAGCAACCAACACGATTTACACCGCTGCACAAGACTGTCCCTAACTTTTTAAATATTTGATAACTGCATCACAGATTTTGCAAAAATGGTACAGTCACCTAGTCAATTCTCGCGTTTTATTTTTATGCTGCCAAGTGCCAATCGTCTTTGATCAACAAGAGCACTAGAAAAAGGATTCGAAACAAAAACACATCGCTCTAGTGGCTGCGATTTGCATTAACTTGATTATAAACCTTAACTTTCAAACATAAAGTTTACTATCGTTTGCAATATATTACTAATTTGATTGTAAAGTAAACGTATTTTTTTTTAAATAAGAACTAAAATATTTATGGAAAAATAATACTTACATAATTTCTAAGCAATAAGGTTGAAAGAACTATGTTGCAAAATAAGACCACACTATTATTTGTGGTCTTATTTTTCCGGTCGGTTTTGATGCGCTCATCTAAAATGTAGTACTTACTATTGTTGATTGAAGCCAAATTGGCATCATCAAAAAGTATTTTCGTATAGGGATTAAAAGACTCCTCCAGACCAACACCTACTAGAAAAGCCACAAATCAGAATCATTCCACTTTAACCCACCGAGTCGCCCCACGGGCATAGTGGAATGCCTAAAATTTTGTAGTGGAATCTGTCCCACTAATTCGATTTGGTGAGGCAGATTCCACTACTCTAAAATCTTGTTGGATTCTGCCCCCTTAGGCGGGTGGGGGTGTGTCTTAGAATAAAAATACATTTTTTTGCTAATTTTTATTTCCTATTTGTTTCTGGAAAGAAACGGGTTGTAAATCACAGATTAATTACACGATTTGTTACAAATAAAATATAACTACACTAAACACAGGCACAATTAATAATTGAAAAAGGTCTGATATTATAATATCAGACCTTTTTATTATAAATATCCCACCTTTTTCAATGATTGATTCAAGCCATGTGGGCGGGGTTCCAGCAGTGTTATATCATTGTTGCAATTTTGGTTACATGGCAGGTGATTTTATTTTATTTTTGTAAACAAATGGACATTGTGACTTATAACATCACCTTGGATGATTATGTAAAGGTGTTATAATTGTGGTTTAAATAAATAATAAACTGATCATGCAGTAAGCAAATTGCTTAAAAAATTAGAAACAGTCTACTGATAACGTTTTATTGTAGCTGCAACGGTTACGTTTCTTGCCCTTACTGTCCCACCTCAAAATTAACCTTAGTAAAATAAGTATGTAGTATGGAATTGTGAAGTTCGAGAAACCAATTAGGATCAAATTAAATTTATAATATTGATTTATTAATGCAAATGTCTGAAAACAATCTACATACTACAGTATAATAACATGAGAAGAAATTAATATACGGTTAGAAAATAAAGGACAAAATAAAGGACATCATTGTAAACGACGTGGCCAGATTTCCGCATATCAGCCACGTTGTTACAAAACCTTCATTTACTTACATATAAATAAATTGACCTCTTTAAATCTAATCTACAGTACCCAGCGATAAATATTGCACATCGACCTTTACCTTTTTTTGTATTTTATACAAAGAATAAAAATAATTATCAAAAGAAGCAAATCATAATTGTTTTAACAGCTCCTAATAGATACCGGACTGTTTGTATTTCGTGCGACAGAGATAACGCTCTACGAAGCCGAAATTAGCCGATTGTCTCTTTTCAAAGGTCGATGTGCAATATTTATCGCCGGGTACTGTAATCTAACTAGCCTGTAGTGTCCCACTGCAGGGTAAAGGTCTCCCTCTCCCTTTTCCACATAAAAGTCATAGCACACGTATCAAACCGGTAAGGGATCGGCACCGTATCAACTCGAGCTGTTCAGTATTCTTTGTATGAATCTCCCTGCTGCAACGCACACTAATCGGAATCGTAACGTAATTGCCTCGAGACAAGCTCACGAACCGCGATGCGTCCCCGCGCTTACGGCTCGTCGTCCCCGCGCTTACGTCTCTCCATACCCGAGCTTTCGTCTCTTCGTCCACCCTTGCCCCTATCAACCCTCCAGCCTGCCTGCTGCACCATCAACCAGCGGTCGGCGAGCCGTAAGCGCGGCGTCGCCTAGCCGCAGCCGAGTCGACGTATCGAAGCTTCTGATCCGCTTTGGTTACGTGCTTACGTTAGGTTGACTTCTGTTTGACGGCGAAGCGAAAGGCGATTCGGTGCCGATACCTTTCCGATATGGCTTATAAAAAAGTACATTCCCTGAAGAGCTTACATTACATTACCGCTCCACTACAAAAGAAACTAATAATAATTATCGACATCGTACAAATTATGAATTCATAAGTAACAACTGAAATGCCTCCAGCAATCGCTTTCACAGGTAGAACACGCTGTGAAAGTTAATCCAAACTCAATATCAGAAAAGCAATAAAAGTGAAATAAATGCGATAAATACTATTATTACTGAACGTGGAAAACACTCCGATTCGTATAAATCATCGCTTTTATCGAAGCATTTAAAACGTTTTTCGACATTAATCACGAACGGATCGAAAGCTTTCACGGCTCGTCACGGTCCAATAAACAACATTATGCAGTACCTGGACCCGGCAACTGGAAATATACTAGAAAATTGGCCTCATTCAACACGAACAAGCCGAACCAATATTTTGAAAAATGAGAATTTTACATTGAGATTTAGACTTGAGATCTCGGCTGAGTAGCAAATCGCTAAGAATTTTTATTTCACGGTGTAAACACAACGTTTGAATACGTAGAAGGCAAACCAATCCCACTCTACAATTCAAATATTTGCAACAGCCGACTTGCACTGCAATTTGCCACGAGAAGTTTTCCAGAACGCTGCGTCTTGGCAAATAGGTATATGAAAAATGTAAAAAATACATTGTAAACATAATTATGTTGCCGATGGAAACTATTCTTAGGGAGTATATGAAGACGAGAATTGCCGATAGCTCCGCCATTATCGCTGCACTGCATTTATTTGAAAACGTTTGAAATAGTTGAAAACAGCGCTTTGTTCTGATAAGATAGTTTGCTAGCATGTGTGGAACGATGCGGTATCTAAAGATAAAATTAATTAAGGAACCTCATGTTGTTGTTTATTGTTTCTTAGAAGCTGATCAGTAAACAATATTAAGAACAATAACATTTAACAAATAGCAAATAAAAAAAAAATGAACACAATACAACAAATTATGGCAAACTCTTTATCAAAATAAAAATACATATTGAAAACAAAAATGTAATCAATAAAATTCATCGTCACCAACACCCTTTATCACGTACCGCTAAAAATTCTAAAAAAAAAACTTTAGAAGACTCCATAAAACCGCAAAAAGATCGCCTCTTTTCAGATTTACTCAAAACATGGATATTGGTGTTCGTCAATACCCGGGTATTAATAGTACACGGAACGCAGAATCGGCAAATCCTTCTATATGTAGGCAATCACTCAAATATTTGCCAGTGTTGGCTTCTAGCATTGACGATATTTGTCGACTGCCAGCGTTCCAGTCCACTAGACAAAGGTAATGTTTAGCGTTCACTGCGTTGTAGTCTCTTGTTTGTGTACGAGCAAATACTTCGGATCTATCTACCGGCACCCTGGATTATCACATATTTGCATATATAGAACCTGGCTTATGGGTATAGTTTGGAAGGTTATCGATGCTGAAGTTACGGTTAGCCTAAAGGTCAGGGCAAAGTTTTATAGAAGAACTATCCTTGGACGGATAAATACAGTACCAATGCGTAAAATCATTTGTAAAGGTCTGAGATTTCTCGAAGGCTCTTCGAGAAATTTTACCAGAAAGAACCGTTTCCAACCTTTTCCAGTTCAACGTTATACAGATTTTTTGTTTTGGTTATTTCCAATAAATAATCGGAAAATCCGTACTGGGCTCGCGTGATGGATTACAGCCCTCTCACATAGAGGAGGGCCGTGTGCCAGGTGTAGAAACATTATAGGCTAATTATGCTATAATGCTAATCGGAAAATTTGTTATGTGTTGTTGTGACACATATTAGATAAACCTGTACCACAGATTACTAAATAGTTACTACAACTGTACCTACAGTTAGCGGAAATAACGTTTGCTATGGAACCTATTTTTACTTCACACACGCTGTTTCTGTAACAAATAAATTTATTTTTCTTACTTTCTTTGTAAATTTTTACATTTTGCTCCTACGGCAAGAATCTATTTAATCAAATTCAAATTCCTGACTGACTTGTTTGAATCCACTTTGAATATTGCATTGAGTACAAGAGTATTGAGGTAAACTCTGCCATCAGAATCAGAAACACCAGTTACTCCAATTAATACAGTAATCATGGAGTCTCTTTCATCACAGCAAACGACCAATTTAAACCGTGCGCTTTGCTTCTCACGTTTAAAGGCCTGAGTACCAGAGATTAGCACGTTTAAATAAAAAAATTACTCTTCAGCATTAATTTTAGTATAGAATATAGAAAAATCATATCATATCATTATAGATAAATCCAAATTCTATTACAATTTATACACGAGAAGATTAGCGAAGATGTTCCACGTCGCCGAATCTGAATAAAACATCAGAACTCATATTATTGTTGTCTGTCGAAACGTACCTATGTGATACGAGGAGCGAGACATGTCACATAGCATGGCTGCCATTGGTAAATTACTTTGTGTGGATGTCAATGTCGAAGGTTATAGGGAAATAAACTAAAAGAAAATGGACATATTGGATACATAATCTGCATTCGCGATTTATTTCCCAAAAATGTAAACAAATATGAGTTTATGGAAAAATAACTTTAAATCCTACACACTATAGTTCAGTTTACGATACAACTTCAAACATTTTTGTAACTTTTTCAATAGTGCTAGTCACTCTGAAATCAATTTAACCACCATTAAAATAAAGTTGATATTTGTTTAACTTGAAATAATATTAATTTGAAACATAAGTTTGAATAGACTTTATATAAACTAACGCCATTCTTCTCCCATGGGGGTAAGGAGAAACGTCACCTGCTACGATCCTTGCATCCTCCTTTTGCCTCGTTTACGTTCATACATCGGCGGGGTAATTGTGTAACACATTATCAGTAGCAATGGGCTTCATTTTGACAGTTTTCGTTGTTTATCAGACACATTTTTCGAATATATATAAAGCAATAGATTAGCAATATGTTTCAAAATTATTCAGATTGAGATTTATAATGTTTTACTCAATTAGGGTGGTGGTCAAACACGCATGCCGGTTGCGAGTACTACGCGCCTAAATTTTGTGAAGAACATCACTAATAAGGTCATTATATGTCCTCCTAGGGCGTCCCCTCCCGGCGTTTCCACTCGCATCTGCCTTGTAAATACTTTGTTAGTCGCCTAACTATGGACAAATAATAGCTGATCGCTTATTATGGGGATGGCCTGAAACACAGTTTTTTTATTAACCTAACTCAGGCAGGTCGCCACAAGTTATGATGTCAGTACCAATGCACCTTTCATAGATATATTAAAAGCGTATAAATTAAACTAGATTTTATATAAGTATTTTAAGTCAATCTGTTAAGAACTTGGTATTACTAAGTATTTATAAGTTTGTAAATGTATTACTTTGTAAAAGGACCTAAATATATTTTTTTTATTTATTCCCAAACCATCTAAGCATAGGTACTCTTTTTATTATTGGATAATGCTTGTGTATTATCTTAAACGATATCGATCTCTATCTTTATCTATCTTATCTCAATCTTTCTTTTTTATGTATTTTTTTATTATTATCCATTTGTAATCTTTATTTTGTAAACGTCTTTTCCAGTCGTTCCATGTTGTTGATGCACTATAAAGTTGATAAGGTTCATCAAGTCTAATTGCAGTGTTGTCTGTCCGTGTTGTCTTAAAATATGTACCTAAACATTTTTTTTTAAGTTGTTAAGAAAGAATACTCCTTAAAAATAACTTATTACTTATTAGGTACTTCAATAATTGTTGAAAACAGGATTGAAAAGACTATCACAGGGTGCAGATTTTCTCGAAATTTTAATGCCAGTAATTTTTAAAATACACAACTTAGATTTTTTTAAATATCTCTGATAAATATTATGACTTGGCCTAGTACCCGATTCCGGTTTGACTTCGACTTCTGGGACACCCTGTATACGAGTGTGTGTGATTGCGAATATCGCATAAGGAATTTCGTTTCTGACAGGGGTCCATCAACGGCAGACAATTTTTTATTAATCTACATCTTTAATCACCTCCAATACAATTTTTGCATCTAAGCTCGTTGTGGTAAGTTGCTACAAAGTTGACAGTTGTTCCGGTCGGCCGTCAACATTGACAACTCACCGCGCCCACGCCCCCGGCAACTAATAGAATTGTTGAGCTGCTCGCAATAGTTTACAAACTGCAAACTTCGTTATAGCATGGTTTCATTAACAATTTACTTTGTAATTGGTTCTGTGTTTAGATACAAATTGACGTTTTAGGAATAGGAATATTGAAGAGAAAAGTTATGGTATTTTTTAATTTATTAATTTGTAAGTTTGGATGTTTGTTGCTCAATTACGCAAAAACAGCTGAACGGATTCAGATAAAATTTAGCACACAGTTTATAAACTGGATTAACACATAGAATACTTCTTATCCCGGTAATACGTTTCCGTAGCGTATCTTCCGATACCCAAGCGGTTGAAGCCACGGACAACTAGCTAGTTTATAAATAAAATAACTATTGAACTTAATTATCCATAATTACAGTTTTCAAAACTACTTTCTCACACACACACAAAAATTTGCTTAACTATGTTTTTTTTGGTCATTGATCCATCCAACAAAGTCAATAACAATAATTGTTACGGTCTATAAAAATAAACAGAGCCACTTATTTTCATGCTTATTTCTTTAAATAAACATCTTTGCCCTGGATGTCTAGACGTCGTTCTCAAAATACAGAAATACAAACAAACGAAGATCGGAACTACGTATTTATGTATCGAATGGTAACTTTGAACTTACATAGGGTGAGTTTTTGAACGGGGATCACAATGGTGGCTAAGCCAGGTAGAAATCAGATGAAATGATATTTGAAACGCACAAAGAGTTTTTAATTTTAAACTAAATTTAACGGTTTTTTAGCTGAATTTTTTCATGAAAAGGCAAATGTTGTTAAGCAGAAAAATTTTACGTACATATGAAGCAATGGATTAGCAATATTATGGCTCCTGTAAACAGGCGAGACGCGCGACGCGAATCGCGCGCGACTCAAAGGCACCGCTCGTTGCGCGACTTGTGGTGCTTTGTATCGCGCGCGATTTTATCGCGTGTCGCGCCTGTTTGAAGGAGCATTTGTCCTTCAAAATGATTCAGATTGTGGTTGATAGTGTGTCACGCAATTAAGGTGCTGGTAAGAAGTGGCGCAACAAACTCCTCAGCAGCACCGCTATAAGTACAGACGCCAGCACATCAAGCTACTACAATCTGTCAAATTTCTTTAATAGATTTGCAACTTTATCGCTAAAGCATAAGGTTCAAAGTTAATTGAAAAATTGACAGTTTCGGGTAGGTTGATGTGCTGGTGTCTGTACCTTTCCCAGTTGGCATAGTCCCTGTTCAAAACCTCATCTTGTATACGGCGCATAGATTCCCGTGTTCCCCGTGTCTAGACGGAATACATTAAGCCAGTCGTTCAGTCATTATCGGAGCTATGCAATATCGAGCGTAGACAGTTTTCAGTGTATTCGAGAAATAAAATTATCGGTTATTGCCTCGCTAGTTAGGACTTGCTTTAAGTTCTAGACTAGTTTAATATTATAGTTTTTATAGAAAGGAAACACTTGGCGTGACTGTTGAATGGTCACGAAAGCGACGGTAAGATAATTTTCAGGATCATTGACTTCTGCAGTTTTCTTATGGCGTCACCTTTTTTTTGGTTGGGAAATTATCAAATAACTTCTCCCACTCTGGGTGGAGCGGAAAGGCGTGTCAGATTTTACTGACTAAAATGCACTCGTGTTCCTTCAGTTGCCTGTGCCAGGGGCCTGGGTACCTCTTTCGAACAACCAGCGACCCTGGCAGGCGTCGGCACTAGCGGACCACGTCAGCTAGTACTGACATCTCTTTGAGGCGTGCGTAGAACACAATGCTTACCATTTGTCAGGATTTACTTTTAGCTTTAGAGTTATTTATTTTTATAGGTTTTATAGAAAAAAGGAAGTTAGTGTGACTGTTGAATGGCAAATGACAGTTAGATAATTTCAGGGTTATTGACTTAATCAGTTCTTTATTTACTGATAACGTAAACCGAATTACGATGTAAATATAATTAACTATTGCATTATATTATGATAAATACAGCTGAAATATGTATGTCCTTACTAATATTATAAATGCGAAAGTGCGTCTGTCTGTCTGTCTGTTACCTTTTCACGCTTAAACCGCTAAACCGATTTAGATGAAATTTGACGTAGACATAGTTTGAGTCCCGGGAAACAACAAAGTATAATTTCCCACGAGATCGAAATTTGTGCGGGATAAACCGCGGAGCGCTGCTAGTTTTAAACAAACTAAAAATTATTAAAATAGAAAATATAATATCTTAACCTAACTAAAACTATTAAAAAACTAAAATATTGCATTGAAATATTCCTCCGCATCTCTGTCGACTGGTAATGTACCCAAGAGACTGGCGGCATTGCCAGGTTGTATGGCAATGCTTGCCTCTGACCAAGGTAAAAGCCAGCCCTTGGGTCACGGGAAGTGTCAACCAGCTGTTTAGAGATTTATCAGTTCTTATTTCAATAACGAGTCGCCTTGGCTTTACAGCCGTAAATTCAAAATAATGTCCTTTAGAAAAGTCCTTGATGGATATTCATAATCAAAATCAAAAGTAATTTATTCAAATTAGGCTGAGAATTTTCACTTTTCGAACGTCAAAATTACATAAAACAGGCTCCTTAAGCGCCCACCCATCACTACTTCCTAGTGATTTCGTTGGGAAGAAGAAGTGACGCAACAAACTAGCGGAACACCCTGTTATTATATACTTTTATTGAATTTGTAAATTTGCTTATACAGGGTGAAATTGAAAACATGCGACAAATCCAAATGGGAGTTTGTACTCATCAAAATCATTATATAAGAAAATCTGCTGTTCTCTACATTTTGACGAGATAAGCGAACATAAATGTAGGGAACAGCTGATTTTTTTTTCGCGATTTCAGGTTTGTTCCCATTGTTAAAGTTGTTCAGAATGATGAGTACAATCTCCCATTTCGGTTTGTCGCATGATTTCAATTTCAACCTGTATGATATAAGGTTTCCTAAGCACAGATTGGAAGACGCTATTTTTAAGGATTCGTACTAATAACTGAGCCCACTTATGACATAGTAATATATTATATAATATAATATATAGATATTTTAAAAATATACAAGATTGTTAAAGGATGTTACTTATTTCGGTAATGACTTTTCTAGTACTCTGACCTCTGTTTGTCCAAAAGTGTCTTTGAATTATTATACGAAACTGCATCGTTTGGCAACATAAAAATAGAATGAAAGAATTACTTTAAGTTTTTTCTAGTTGACTGTACCATTTTTTCCAAAATCTGTGAATGCACGTAGCAATTATTCAAGAAGAAGTCAAGTACAGTCTAAGAACGTTTTTCGTCTCAACATACACCCTGTATTACTCACACCGGACAAGGAATCAAATTCATTAGAATTCTTGTACTAAATCTTAATACCTTTCTATTGATCCATACTAATATTATAAATTCGAAAGTAACTCTGTCTGTCTGTATTTTACCTTTTCACGCCTAAACCACTGAACGGATTTCGATAAAATTTAGCAGAGAGATAGATTGCATCCCGGGGAAGGACATAGGATAGTTTTTATCTACATACCTCGCGGGCGAAGCCGCGGGGGGAAGCTAGTATTTTTATATCATTTTTGGCATTATTCTTTGTGACAGTAATAAAAAATTCAAAATTCTCAAATAAAAACCGCGGGCGGAAGCTAATATTATTACATCTTTTTTGGCATCATTCTTTGTGAAAGTAATAAAAAATACAAAATTCTCAAAAAAAAATTCTCTTCTTGGTATCTAGCTAATAGCATTCCGGCATTACCTACACTAAATTCCTATAAAAAACAAAATAACATTATGAAACAAAGTAGGTAAACGAATCTAGAACGGAGTAGAAAAACGTGTAAAGTAATTAAATGTCATTAACATCTAATTATTATTATTATATAAAATAATTACGTTACGTTTATTATTATTTACGATAACACGTTCAAAAAAAGAAACAACAATTAAATATTCATTACGAGGAATTATCGCGTTTTCTTTCTTTTCGATGAAAATTCACGAAAGCCTTGGCACATTTTTGTTAAGTGAGATAGGCCGGATTACTGGGCTCAGGTAGATTTTATCGATATCGATATTGTATTTTTTACAGCCATTATTTTATTTTTATTGGTGACAAATACATAAATAATCCATTTAACGCCTTTCTTTATAGTAAGTAATTAAGTAATTAAGTTTTAAAGTAATTTCATTTTGTTCTTCAAAACTTTTTCGTTTAGCTTGTTGCATTTCGAGTTCACACAGAGTATCAGACTTGTAAAGTAATTTTAACACTCAATTTTTCCCCAGAAACCTTAAAGTCTGACAACCAGTCTTAACACGGAGTATCTTGTTACCCAGTAACTGGGTCGTGGATGTCTGATCAGCAGTTGCTCCATGTTAAATACACAATTCAGCTGTAACCAGCTAGACTGGAAGATGGTAATTATTTTTTACCACTCATCAATTCCAACTTGATTGGGTGTTAACTTCCATTCATTTACCCATATAATTTTATTAATATTCTACATTGATACAAGGACCTGTCAATATGATCTATAAACCAAATTTTCAAAATGAAGACTTATTTTTTTCATCTACCAGGACGTCTTAATACTTTTTGTTGAAAACTATTTAAACACATTGTCTTACGAGTAATATCTTAGCCAAAATCCACGTTTGTGATAGTGACCACAGTAATTTGACCGATTTGTCTGAAAAGGCTACTTTTTATATTAGGAAAGTGAAAATTATCGGTATTTTTAGTCAAGTCCCATCTCTAGTGGAGGCTCCCCATTAACGCTATTACGCTAATGATTTGCCGGAGCAGGACGCCCCCCTAATTACAAAACAAAGCTTTTTAATAAAGATATTTCTTTTAACCGTCCAGTGTCCTCTTCTGGGGGACGCCGACTTTGACTTTTGTATTGTTTTTAGATCGTTTATTGAGTAATTAGTTCTATTTGAGATTTGAACGCGTTTAGGGAAATAAAATTGGTTGGGAACAACAACATTTTATAGATTTGAGGGCAATTCTCGTAATTTTAAGAACGCTCACAGTCTCAATCTGTCAAAAATAATAGTCTACCACTTCATTAATAAGTTTTTGACGTTGATTGTTGTTGAGATGATATTGCGACTAGATTTTGAAGGTTTTTAATTACAGGAATTGGCCTTCTGAATTGATGCAAATTGGGTATTTTTTCAATAGGAAGTTTTCCTCAAGCACGTTTTTCGTGAATTTCCCATGGCCATAGCTCTACTTAAATACCATAAATACGTCCACCAATCCAATACTGAATACCAAAAAAGATTAACTACGCAGCTGACCAGCCTTCAGCAATAAAAAACCAATTAAAACCGAGTCATAATTCAATAAAAACTCATTTCTAAATTGAACAATTCCAAATTCAAACAAAAGTCATGGCCGCCATTGAAATCGAAAAAAAAAGTAGTTGTAGCTTTGTAACCCTGCGAATGCGCTCCTCCGAAAAATTAAAAAAAAAACAATTGCCTCGCACTGCCCATATATAACCCAGACAATAGTTACAAGAAATATATGAGGCATATTAACAATACACGCAGACATTTTTATACATTTTTGTTCTACCAGCACCGACGCGCTTAAACGGAAGCAATAACCTAACAGCCCGGACGTTTACGCCATTTTATCCATATAAACTGGCAATAATGCCAGTGTTTGCATAGCGAGATATCAAAATTATTCAATTTTTGTTTGTGGATTTTTTTTCACACTTCATCTAACATGTTGATTGTCAAGCTGTGTTGTTAAATAAGAGATTTTATTGTTTAGGCGGTAAAAACGGGTTGTGAAATGCTTAATGGGAGAAATATGTGAGTTTTTTTTTTTGTTGTCACGTTTTGATGGCGCGTTACTGTTAAGCCTTACGTTATTTATGGGCACCGGACGAAAAAACCGTTTGAATTTATTGAACTCGTCAAAAATGATGATTGTATGTCACTCTCATTCCATTAGGTAAAGATTTTATAACTTAGAACTAAATTTTTTCGGTGCGCATTTGCAAGAAAGAAAATACATTTACATGTACCTACATAAATATTATACTAGAAGTAAAAAATAAGAAAAAAAAGGAAAACAAATAAAAAGTTTAAAGTGGGTTGTGAGAAATTAGCAGGAAAGTGTGCCTCGCTGCTGCGCCAAATAGGTCCAGCTGCGCTATTCTCTAAAAATCTCACCGTGAAAACTTAGGTGATGTGAGTTTGTTTTTGCTAAGAATTAACGCTATTGACAGATCACTGCACGCTCACTTCACCTAAGTTTTCACGGTGAGATTTTTACAGAATAGCATCGCAGGTAGCATATAATGCCAAAAGGGCCCCAGCTCAGCATAACGTCAGATGACAACACAAGGTGTTCACATCTGACGCTGATTTTCAACTACAGCCCGCGAGTGCCATACGCTGGAATAACAAACACATAGGGAAGTGTGTTCGTTATATTAAATTAAGAAAATGTATTAAAAAAATTCATGTAATTTAACCCTTAGAAACAAAATCAGTAATCCAATAAATAATCTGTTTCACGTACAAAATTTAATCGAATATTGCTTAAGAAAGTCAAAATTAATATGGCATGATAATTAATAGTCTACCATTAGATAATACAAGTTCGTAATTAAATACCTAGCTAACTAAATTAGTAAATACATGTACCCACATATGTACAGACGCCAGCACATCAAGCTACTACAATCTGTCAAATTTCTTTAATAGATTTTCAACTTTATCGCTAAAGTTATTACGTTCAAAGTTGATTGGGAAAATTTGACAGTTTCGGGTAGTTTGATGTGCTAGCGTCTGTATCTCTATCATGACGTATTTATTAATTTAACTTACTTTCGTGTTACAGTCGCGGTATTTCATCGCAGTGGAATATTGCTTCAGAGATAAGTTTTAAATATATTCAAAAGGAATACGAGATTTAATAATCAATATTCATAATGTACTAGCAGCGCCCTGCGGTTTTACCCACATAAGTGTCAATCTTGTGGGAATATCGGGATAAAAACTATCCTATTTTCTTCCCCGGGATGCAATCTATCTCTCTGGCAAATTTTATCGAAATCCGTTCAGTGGTTTAAGCGTGAAAAGGTAACATACATACAGATAGACAAAGTTACCTTCGAATTTATAATATTAGTATGCAGTGGCGTGCCTAGGGGTCAAAATTAGGGAAAGCCCACAGATTTTCAACGTATAAAAAAACGTCCAACTGAGGGATTGGCTGATTTTCTTATTGTGTACGTGTGTGTTGCGAATGTTTGACTAGTATTTTTTTAAATATATTTTTTATTGATAGGTTTAAGTACGTTTGTTGTTGTGAATTATGATTTTATTAGGGCAAGCCGGGCTTTTCGGCTTCTATGAAGGTACCGCCACTGTTAGTATGGACTAGCTTCTGCCCGCGACATCATTCATGTGGAAGTCGTAAGATACACAATGCCTATAGGCACTAAAATAACAGCCACATTTTCATTAAACTGCCCGTCGCTATTACTAAGTTTTCCCTTAGCGTTCTTTCTGACTTGGTTTCTTTTTCTCGGCTCCTACTGGTCATAGCGTGATGTTAAATAGCCTATAGCTTTTCTCAAGAATTAGGCTATCAAATGCAAAAAAAAATATTTTAATCCGATTTTAGTTCCAGAGATTAGCGTATTCAAACAAACTCTTCAGTTTTATTATTATTATGTCGTTTATTTATTCAGTTATTTTATTTTATTACATTTTTTAATATTTCTTAAAATTTAAAATAAGTATAAAAAACATTTAAAGATATAATAAAAATAATATTATTATCATGATATTTGCTTAAAATAGAACCGAAAGTCGAAAGCAAAATATAAACATAAATAAAAAAATATCTTTTAACAGCTTTTGAAACTAAGCAAGTTTAATAAAGTAGACGATATTATGTGAAAGTGAATAACTTTGCATCCCAGTCATGTTATTATTTCTAAAAGGATTTCTTTCATATTCTGCTTTTTCTCAAAGAGCATGAAATTAATCATCTGATTAAATCCATACTAATCCTAACTAATATAATAAATGCGAAAATAAGTTTGTTTGTAACCTTTTCACGCCTAAACCACTGAACCGATCATCCTGAAATTTTGCATATACGTTGTCAGGTGTACAGAAACGGACATAGGGTACCTTTCATCCCGATAAAAGTGATGTTCCCGAGGAAAACAACAATAACCTTATTATGATAATAGATGGCGCGATGTGTCTTTCGAATATTATAAATCACGGTATCGAGATTTATGCGGGTGAAACCGCGGAGCGCAGCTAGTAATATTATAAACGCGAAAGTGCATCTGTCTGTCTGTTACCTCTTCACGCTTAAACCGCTGAACCGATTTAGATAAAATTTGGTAAAGAGATAGTTTGAGTCCCGGGAAAGGATAGAGGATAGAGCCCATTGGGTGGGATCGTAACCAACAACTTAACTCTACAGCTTTTTATGTACCATATTCTACGAATCCAGGTAATAATTTATCTTTCCTTAATCTAATAAAATTACACATCAAACTAAAAATGGAAAGAATACCAAGAAAAACATAATCCGGAGCTGTATTTCAAATATCCCAAGAGAGTTTTAATCTAAAACGCTATATAAATAAACGAAAAACTAAATCCACACAAGACTTGAAAATTAACTTTTTCAACCGCTTGCGAAGTGCTTGCTCGATGCACTCTGAATAATTAATAAAACGTGCATACTTTTATTTACGATGCTGTGAGGGTTATGCCTGCATAATAGGTTCAAAGATAATGTCTATAAGAATCATTTTGCATATTTCAGTGCCACTAAGGCGGCTCCGTAACTTTTGTACCAGCTCGGCGTCAGTTTGTTTTCTTTATTTCTTCAGTAAGTTCGTTTATGCAGTTTTTGATGGGTTCAGTTAAGTTGTAATGTCTTTTAAATGTTTATGGAACGATGGTTTTGATTTTTGAACATTGAGTTAGAAATGAAGTAGGTATTTCTGATTGAGTTTCAAAAGTTTCTTCTCGAATGCGGTTTAAATGAACGATTTTATAAACAATGAATCTACCCATATATATTTCATAGACAATGTTTATATAATTTTACTCAAGTGTTCAAAGGCAATTGATATACATTTAAATGGTTCAAAAAAGTTTCAAGTGTACCTACTAAATAATAACGGGTATAAAAGACGCTTAACGCCGAGAGTCACTAGTTCTTCCTGCCATTGTGATTTTTTTTTGTTTTGAACCACACCTGGTAACCTTCTGGATACAGAGATATTTACTGATATTTGGAGATATCTAACTTTGTTTTAGTATGTTACTTAGTTTGATGTATAGAATACATAAATAGCGTTTTGGGCATGGCACCGCGCATTTACAATCAATTACCAGACGTCATAAAAAATCAAAAAAATGTTACACAATAAAAAAAATTAAAAGTTATTAATTGAAAAACGTTATTATACGATTGATGAATTTCTGAATGATTAATTAATTTAGATTTATTTATTTATTTGACTGGAGAAACAAATTTTTCACTTCTCATGCTCTGAAAGTGCTTATTTGTGCAGGGTATAGGCTGCACAAAATCGAATTTTGTGCACAAGGGCATTAACGTATCTACTTATAAATGTATTATATTAAGTCAAAGAAAATGAGCCATACAGCCAAATGCAATAAGAAGTTCATAGATAGAATTTGTTATTATATAATATTTAGTTTAATTTATTTGCCCTATGTGTTTTTTAAGATATAACAGATATTAAAATTTTAATTCAAGTACGGTAGGTTAGTTGATTTAAGAAAATTATTATTACAATAGTAGATTTTACAACAAGTGCACAAAACAAACCATTTTTATCCGAGACTTTTAGCAGCCCGAGCCGAAGGCGAGGGCTGATAGTAATGTCGAGGATAGAAATATTATGGTTTTGTGGACGAGTTATAAACTCTGCTTTTCACTTCGATTGCGAGGAAATAAAACAGTAGTATAACATAACATTTATTTAATTAAAATTCAAAGTAAAATTAGAACAGTTTTGAATACTGAAGGAAATTATTTTTTTTTTAATCTTACGACATTGATATTAGGCTGCAGACCTATACAACCTACTATTAAATTAATTTTGTAATAATAATTTTCTTAAATCAACTAACCTACCGTACTTGAATTAAAATTTTAATATCTATTATATCTTAAAAACACATAAGTCAAATAAATTAAAGTAAATATTATATAATAACAAATTCTATCTATGAACTTCTTATTGCATTTGGCTGTATGGCTCATTTTCTTTGCCTTAATATAATACATTTATGAGTAGATACGTTAATGCCCTTGTGCACAAAATTCGATTTTGTGCAGCCTATACCCTGCACAAAGAAGCACTTTCAGAGCATGAGAAGTGAAAAATTAATTTAATAGTAGGCTGTATAGGTCTGCTGCCTAATATCAATGTCGTAAGATTTAAAAAAAAATAATTTCCTTCAGTATTCAAAACTGTTCTAATTTTACTTTGAATTTTAATTAAAGAAATGTTATGTTATACTACTGTTTTATTTCCTCGCAATCGAAGTGAAAAGCAGAGTTTATAACTCGTCCATAAAACCATTTCTATCCTCGACATTACTATCAGCCCTCGCCTTCGGCTCGGGCTGCTAAAAGTCTCGGATAAAATTTTTTTTTTTTAGTGCACTTGTTGTAAAATCTACTATTAATTGATTATTATGAGTAGAAATTATTCCATAAATTGTTCTGATTTAGCATGCAACCATATTTGTACGCCTCTTGGCATAACATAGCGACCTATGAACTTTAATTTAAGAACTGTATTCACTACCCATGTATGTTACACAAATAAAAACTGGCCAAGTGCGCATCTGACTCGCACACGAAGGGTTCCGTACCACAAGGCAAAAACGCCGAAAAAAACGCGTTTGTTGTATGGATGCCCCTTTTGAATATTTATTTTATTCTGGTTTTAGTATTGGTTGTTATAGCGGCAACAGAAATACATCAAACATCGTGAAAATTTCAACTGTCTAGCTATCACGGTTCATGAGTTACAGCCTGGTGACAGACAGACAGACGGTGGAGTCTTAATAATAAAGTCCCGTTTTCACCCTTTGGGTGCGGAACCCTAAAAATGATTATTATTATTTTTAACGGTTATGTGACTTTCTACACCCTGCATTAGGTAAACGAATCCCATCACACCAAAACAAACTGTAAGTTTGCAACCACTAATTAATCATTTACAGTTCAGTTCAGTCATTATTGATGTGAATATGAATGTTATTGAAATGAATGAGACAAAATTCAAGTCTTGTATAAAACGCACACTATGCAGTCAGGCATATTATAAGTTAGGGGATTACATCGCTGATAAAAATGCCTGGCTCAAGGCTGGTCCTGCTCCACAACCACAACTAATTGATTAACACTTGAAGATTCTGTTGGAGCTGCTGAAGATTGTAAGACTATCTTTGCATTGTATAAACTCAATTTCCTTGTATTGTATAATTGCATAGCACAGATGTGAGTTCTATGTATATACTATACACTATGTACCATTTATCGGGTAATGTGTCTTTCATTGACTTGAATGTGCCCTGGCGGCTGATAGTATGTCATGCTCACACAAATGTCTCGCTGACGGTGGCGTGTGTGTTGGATCATTTAGCTCCCTTCAAAATGGTTGAGCTGAAGGGTGCCGATCTATGCGTCATGTTCGTGAACGGGCGCCGTCAGTTGGGGCTGGTCATCACTTAGCTGCCTCGGCTTATTTTTAATTATTTTAATATTGAATTGTTGTTTTCTTACCATTTGCTGTACTCTGGACACTTTTAACGCGTACGTCTTTTTTACATCGTTCTCACATATGTATAATTATAAATTCACATTCTTGATGTACCTAACTAATATTTTTGTAAAACTATAATTTAAAAGAGTGTCCATGGAGTTTCTTGCCCGTTCTTCTCCATAGGTACCTACGCTTTGGAATGGGCAACTAGCTTCATATTTTCTGACTGACCGACTTTTTGACAACTCAAAAGTGCCTGTAAATGGTTTAATTGAAATAAATGTTTTGAGTTTTTTTTTTGAAATGGTGGTACCTATCCCAGAGAGTCAATTTGCACAGGCAACCGCTAACTGACAATATGGCAATAATACAGTAATGTAGCGATAATAGAACGACATAGCAATATTGGAAATAATATACATTTTATCATTAATTGTCATTATCTTTGTGGAATCATAATTTCAGCCATTGCAACCGTTAATGGTGGTCGTTGATTATTATTATTTACTTATGAATCAAGTTATAAGCAAACAAAATTAAGCTCATGGGCAGAATGTTCGATTAATTTCTATGATAATATCTGTACTGGTAGAAGTAAAAGCACTCTCTTACTAAAAGAAACTTAGAAAAAGACAGTTAAAGATAAAGATATAGTTATTGCATAACTGCGTACTTTAAGTTCTTATAAATAACATTTTTTTATTTCAACAGTCTACCCGAGTCGGGTAAGCAATAGTACATATTAAGAAATTGGGTACTTACAAATTCTATTTTTTACCAAAAAACTCATGCAGATTATAAAAAAATAACTGATCAATTACCATTTTTTTCAATTTATTTTTAAACATATTTCCATTTAATTCTTTAATTGCTGGCGGTAATTTTTTTTTTTTAATTTAACATATTGTTAATAACCGGTAAATTAATTTCATATTTATCCGAATGTTTCTTTTAGAATTTGATTTGAAATTAAAATATTGCATATTGTTTTTAACAAACAAACATAATTCGAGTATATAAATACCAGTCAGTGTCAGGAAACCCTCCGTTGAAAAAGTTGAAAGCGTAAACAACGTTAAGTTTATAAAAGGGAAAAACTAACTATAAAAAAAAATACAGAAAATGTAACAGCATACAGCAGTCGCATACACCATCATAACAAAATATAACCAAATTCAACACCGATCCTTTGAAATACCAATCTCACTTTTAGCAGTGCCTCTTACAAATACAAACAGGGAAGCACACATCGCGATGTGAGCGCGTACATTATCATATTCTAGTCCACAGGTTTCGTTTCCATTTCGCGATGGATTCCCACGATTCCCACCAGTGTTTGACTTTGAAACTCTAGTAATATTATATTGAAATTTAATGGGATTTGAGGAGCTAGATCGGCAGTTCAGGATGCCGTTAGGTGATTCATACACGTAGCAGTGTTTGCTTTGTCGTTACTTAGCTAATGTTGGGAATAGAGATTATGCATGTATGGAATAGTTTGTAGCGTTATCGATTTCTGCTGGGGATTGATGACGTATATATGGTGTATTGTTGTTTATTTGATGAAATGCGAGGATTGTTATGAGTGTCAACTATCTATACAGTAAAGTTCATGTACACATTATAGTTTCTGGTATTATTTTAATCCTACTTCCAATTATCCTACTAATATTATAAACGCGAATGTTTGTTTGGATGGATGGATGTTTGTTACTCTTTCACGCAAAAACTACTGAATGGAATTAAGTGAAATTTGGTACAGTACCCGGCGATAAATATTGCACATCGACCTATTCGATCTTATCGATTTTATACAAAGAATAAAAATGGTTATCAAAAGGAGCAAATCATAATTGTTTTAACAGCTCCTAATAGATACCGGACTGTTTGTATTTCGTGCGACAGAGATAACGCTCTACGAAGCCGAAATTAGCCAATTGTCTCTTTCCAAAGGTCGATGTGCAATATTTATACCCGGGTACTGTACAGAGATAGTTTAGAACCAGAATAAACGATTAGGATAGTTTTTATCCCGATATTCCCACGGGATCGAGACTATAATGCGGGTGAAACCGCGGGGAGCAGTTAGTAATATTATAAATGCGAAAATTTGTGAGGATGGATGGATGTTTGTTACTCTTTCACGCAAAAACTACTGAACGGATTTGCATGAAATTAGGCACACAGATAGCTTATAACCAGGATTAACCCGATATGACCACGTGATCGAGATTTATGCGGGTAAAACCGCGGGGCGGGGCGGTGTTATTTTAACTATTCAAATACTTAATATTTGTATGTATATTCAATTTTAAAAAGGTTAGGTACATGTAACACATTGCAACGGTAAATAATTGTGCTTTACCAAGACAGTGCTTAAAATCCTATAAGAAAGCATTTGATGAAAAAAAGAGCATTTTCAGCTAAATTAGTCAATAATCTACCCAAACTAACATCATTAAACACATCGATTGTGGCCTAAAGATAGTTCCTTGCAGCAACCCATATTTTATGAGTACAATCATTTTTTCAATCTTTTTATTTACATAATTATCAACAAACAATCCATTTATATGCACTTGACTGACTTGACAAACTCGACTACCAAAGCAACTAAGTATTAGACACGCTCCCGGCAAAACGACGACATGACATACGCAATCAAACGCTCGATGTAAAACAGTTTAACTAACATTCGACAAATCCCGCCGAGAATTAATTTCCGATGTGGATGATAATGAACAGGCTGTACGGGTCATTTGCATCGATATACCGATGTCGTTCAACGAAATGAGCGCACACTGCAAATTTGCCGAACGAGCCCGCAAAACCAGTGTGAATTGAGGCCTACTGCAGTTACTACATGATATAGAGAACTGTTTGTGCTTTTGTTTGGGAATTTCATATTTCTGAGTGAATTTTGGTGTGCAACATAGTTTCCTGTTTATCTTAGGTTCCTGGCAATATTGGTACTATTGTAGGTACTGCTATTCCAAATTGATTCTTGTCAACAAAAGTTTGCAAGTCGTTTCATAACAAAGGACATTGAACCATGAACAAACAAAAAACAAAATTGCACCAATCATTATCATTCTGAAATCGGCAATATAGATAAGCAATCAAGCAAAGACTTCGTTGAAATTTCGATTTCAGAATATCGATAGGCCTTTTACATGCCTTTTGCGCCGGTAGAAACCAGTTCGAGCCGGATATTGCACGTTCATTGTTGTAAAATTCATAGAGGCATAATTTACTTTTTGCATGTAAAGTGCGTGATTGATATCCGATTGCTGGGGGCTACGCCACTGGCAATTAGATTTAATGGCGTTTCAGTTTTGCAATATATTAATGCTGTGCAGGATTCAAATGGAAATAACGATTTAGTTAGGCTGAAGAATTATGAAAATTTCAAAATATAATGATTAAGTACTGTGGTTTTTTTTCTTAAATTTTCTGAATCCTGAAATTGCAATATTTTCAACCCCACTTTTCGGATTCGTAATAAACATGTTTCCAAGTCGGACTAAAGTAGCCAACGATTTTACTCAAACAATGAACACTTCAAAAAATCTAAACCATTAACAAATAAAACAAAGATTACAACCAACACAATGAACAACAAAGATTCCTTCAGAATAACTAAAACAGAAGTAAACTCTGCCATATCCCCTAGCGACCTTCACAATGCTCTCGAGCAGAAGGAACTGCGCACAATGACTGGCACATAGCGAACACGTAGGTAATTGCATGACATTGCAACTGCCTCCCTCCGATATTGGAACAACCAAAGCTGTTGGTGTTACGCTTCTAAGTAATTTTGATTTTCATGCAAATTTCGGTGTCGGAGAGATTTTAGAGCCGAGTTTTGGTTAAGAAACAATGATCTCTGCATCATGACTACCGAATTTTTATATTAGTTGCTGTAGTATCTCAAAATGAATTGATTCTTGAACCAAAGGAACTCATAATTTATTATGAGATCAGCAGTGCGATTTTGTAACCATCTCACCGTGAAAACTTAGGTGAAGTGAGCGTGGAGTGAACTGGCAGTGTCATCTTACCAGATACTAGGGATTGACCAAGCATACATTTACAATCATAATCGAGATTTTAATAATATTTTTTTAGCCTAATCCTATTGATATTTTTATATAATTCAAAGCTAGTATTTTAGTGGTCAAAACATTAATATTTTGTGGGGTTTTACTTACAATAAAATAGCAAAACAGAAGCGCAGTCAGAATCTCAATCCTGTTTTTTTTTATTTTTTCCCTAGTCTAGTAAGTCCTTATATAGACTGAGGCGCGAGCGCGTCACGCACGAACAGTAAATAAAATTAAAACATTCACGTTTATGACAGCTAGACTGATGAAAATACGCATCGACATTGTTTGGTTATTATGAGCAATTGTAGATCGAGTCTAGTAAAGACTGCGACGATGTTCAGCGTTTTATTAACCCAAATCTATTGAATTAGAAGAGATAACCGAGTGTGTCAAGTCATCGAGTGCTAACGGATGCCTAGCTGACGGACCATAGAATGTAATCCCACGTAGTTTGTGTGGCGTGATCACTCCACCCGATTCACGACACTAAATGTCGTAAATCGGGTGAAGTGAAGGTGAAGTGATAAGATCACGCCGCGCTTGCGCGTTAATCACTGTCATTATCACATTGCAGATTGCGTGATCACTTCACCTTCACTTCACCCGATTCACGACATTTAATGTCGTGAATCGGGTGGAGTGAAGGTGAAGTGATAAGATCACGCCGCGCTTGCGCGTTAGTCACTCATTATCACATTAGAGATTTGTTTTTACATATTTAACTTGTAAGGCGTCATGTATAAGAACATTAGGAAAATGCAATACCAACGTCAAATAAGTGCAAATATTTTATCGCTCATCGCGCGCCCGTGTTTGCACTGCACCTCTAGTAACCCTTACATGAAGAAGTGGTTGGTGTCAACCCTGAAGTGTATGTATGGTCCCTAATAGTGCATAACGTAGTAAGTACCTACACTCCTTTAGAATATAAGTAAGCAGTTTACATCAATGCGCATTGTAACATAAATTCACTAGATATTCATTAAAGTACATTCTATCAAGCTGGTTGTCTAATTCTAACGACCCTTGAACCCCCAACATTTCATGGCGACCTTCGATATGGCGACCCTGCCTTAGAGTCTGCCAAGGGGCAGATTAAGCAAAGTTTTCGTTGAGCGATTTTCAAAATGTGTAACTCTAAAGTAGAAAAAGACGAGGTATTCGCCAATCAAAACGCGGCTGGTGGAGGTGTTGACGCCGAGGTGGTGTTGCCATGGTTACGAGATTCGAGTGGAGTGATATATGGTACATTCCGAATTGCACTGTAATCGACTACAGCGTGCTTACACCTTGACCCCAATTCTGCTGTATGGTATTTATCTATTATTCCCCGCATAATCTTACCACGCCGTACGGTTGTCAAGCGTGGTATTTTGACAGTTCAAACCGGTTTCGGTCATTGTGTCATAGAGAATACGTTAATAGCAGATACGTAGTGATTAGGTTATTAAGGAATTGACGTGGTTTCGAAGTAATGAATCATAGTCAATTAGGGCCCTTTTCTGAATTAACGTGAACGCGATAACGATGTCCCGTGAATCGACATATATGAAGTCATGGCATGTGCCATCTTGCGATAACGCCGACTACCGACCATGCCCTAAATTAATAATTATCACCGATCTTTAAACTAACGTGGCATTTTTGAAATTGTGCTTCTGGCTACAGTCGCCACCTTACCAAAGAAGAGGAAATTCGTGGTGTATACACAAATAAATACTATAATCCAACCATGAGTAACTATTCAAGTGAATAGGTATATTACTGACTCTCAGCTGCCATAGTGGTCATTTATCTAAATCGGAAAGCAAATTATTCATGTGAGCGATGATGACTTAATTCGGAATGAGCCATATTTCACGCCGCGCAAGCGCGTTAGGCGCTGGCGAATGTTTTGACCACTAAAATACTAGCTTTGAATTATATAAAAATATCAATAGGATTAGCATTAAAAATATTATTAAAATCTCTTTTATGAATGTAAATGTTTGCATGGTCAATCCCTAGCATCAGTGGGATGACACTGACAGCTCACTCCACGCAAGTATTCACGGTGAGATTTTTACAGAATCGACATGCAGTATAAGATTCAGATCCCAGCTTATCTCATTCCTTTGTTCATTTTCCATCTTCATCTTGGTTTGTTGTTAGGGGTTGCTTTCCTTTTCAGTATTCTCCACTTTACTGTCTTTCCTATTTTCAAGTGAGGTCAATCAATGGCCCTCATGCGTTCTCCAAAAATGAAATGTTACGCATACAGAAATAATAACAATTTTCTTGCTACACATCGTTTTTAGAATATACGATTTTGTAAGTCAAGCCGCCATCTTTGTTTCTGCTGAATCAGCTGGGGTGAGAATATCAGACTGTAATGATGAATGTACGAATGAAAATGAGAGAGGGATTCATTAAAATAAGGTCCCAGTTTTACTTTTTCTGCCTACGATGGGCCACGTGTATTTAAAATCGATTGATGAGGCCGTGATACTAAACTTAACATATAGCCGTATTAAACCAAAAAAAGTAAGCGCGTCCTAATTCACGAAATTACGGAAACTGTTTTGTAAAACATTCAATGTTTTAATAAAGCTTCTGGCCCCGCTTGGTGCAAAGCCCGTCGAACCGTCCGACACACATCATATAAAGCAGCAAAGCGATTAGTAGGTTTGAAGCCGTGCTCTTCATATCGTGTAACCATATCAGTTATTTGCGCTGCGGTGCGGCTATTAGTATCGGCGGTCATCTTGAAATGCTTCTATGATCAGTTATTTGCCCTTTTTCGCCATGACGCCGTATCCAAAATCTCACGGTGTGAATCGAAATATACTGAGTTCTTCTGATAAAGCACTAATGTTCAAGCCATCTTCATATTGAAATAATATATCAGCCCTTTGTTGCGATTTTATTTCAATCAATCAATTAGAGAGGAGTGGAAAGGAGAAAGGGAGGCCTTTACCCTGGAGTGGGACAACATTGGTTAATATTTTTGAAGTGAAAAATTCTTTAGCGGCGTTGTACACTTTTTTTTGTAATGGCAAAAAAATGTTAAACTCGCGTCAGGACACGTGACCTGATCGAAAATTGGCCGTAGCCGGTACCGCGCGTGTTTTGTTTATATAAGACGATGCACAAAATACACACGTAATTATTGTTCAAGTTTTCACTTCTGTCGGCACTCCCGGAGTTCCACGTTTTTTTTTATAAAATACATTTTTAACTGCACTTAAAATGTTTGATAAGTCTCATTATAACAAATGCAATATTAGATATGTCAACTTTTGAATAATAAACAAATATGTTTCATATCATCAAAAAGTTATTAATACTTACTCTTTTTGTTAGAATAGATGCTTCACAACTATTAAATAGTAAGTAATAAGTTCTTAGATTTAGCGTTTTGTATCTTGATTTCAAACAGTGTCCATGGAGTTTCTTGCCCGTTCTTCTCCATAGAGATCTATGTTTTGGAATGGGTAACTAGCTTCAACTTTCTGACTAACTGACAGACTATTTTGACAATTCAAAAGTGCCTGTACAAGGTTTAATTGAAATAAATGCTTTGAGTTTGAGTTCATTTGAGACTTTACTGCTAATTTGAAAATAGATAAACATTTTTAGACCGCGACTGTACATATTTATTTTAATACTTTAAGTACACAATTACACAAATGTATGAAAGGCAGAATTAATGCCATAGGCTTTTTCTACCAAACACACCTACGTATGACCTACATATCTATTTCATCATGATCTAATTTCGTACGCTTGTAGTCATAGTATATATTGGCAAGCGGATTTTGGTAGCGAGTCACAAATTATGTTGCTAAGTAGAAAAAATATATTATATTTAATATTTATTATATAAAGAAAATCTCACAAGGGAAGTTCAGATTAAAAATGTAAATGAGAAAAGTGTGAAAATTAACAAATAAGTGTAGACCAGCTGAAATTATGTGACAGAAATTCGGGGTGCTTTTAAAACATCAATAAACCTGTAGATAATGAGGGTTTTCGTGAAAATTTACGACACCAGTTGGCACCACTGTGACAAGAGGTCTTCCAATATAAAATATATGATGACGTTCATCATTCGATTCATTCATTCGTTCATCAATCCGTCATGACTAAAGAAAATATAGGCTCTTTGACAGATGCCTGGACCTGACGTCTCAGTGCTGCCACCTAGCGAACGTCATTTCAGAAAACCCTCATTACGTCGCTACTCTCAAAACGGTGAAGGGAGAAATCGTGAGGAAACTGGCAAGTCCTAGAACCAAATATTCGAAGACATGTGACATCTACCAACCCGCACTAGGCCAGGGTGGTGGATTACAGCACAGCTCTCACCGAGAGGAAGTGAGTCCCAAATAGGCTGATCATGCTAATTACTTCGCGTTTTGACGTAAGCGTAATAATCTGTCCTAGTGTAAAAAGAACTTTTACCAGGTCATAAAAATGAAGGGCACTGGAAAATACAATTCTCGTTCCAGCTTTCTCTCCTCGTCACAGATACCAAAAAAATAAACAATTTTTTTCCCCTTAACCACCGTTTTCGCCACCAACAAAAGTGCAAGTGCCAACAAGGCCGCGCAATTTGTCACGCAATCTCATGACGTGACAACTGACACTCATAGCCACGACAGGCGACAGTCATGGCCTCGTAAGACCGTGTTACTTGTCACGCTCCCACTCTAGCTGGTTACAGCTTTAATATAGGCTGTGCAAGACATCCTGTCGTGCTCGGTGCTACTCTATACTATATTGGGGAAGGAAATAAAAACAATGCGGTTTTTAGAGGAAACTTTCAAAGGGTGACGTCCTCGGTAAGTTGTTTAAGTTTAAAAGAAAATATTATCTTGTTTTGTGGTTTTTCATTTTACAGTTGGGGTTCGTCTCTGGATTTTTCCAGATTAGCATAATCAGCCTATTAGATAATGTTCCCAATTCTGGGCCCCAGGCCTAATCTTTCTGTGGAAAGGAATGACCCATAATCCACCACACGGGCCCAGCGCGGGTTGTTGGGTGTCACATGTCTTAGAAATTTTGGTTCTAGGACATGTCAGTTTCCTCACGATGTATTCCTTCGCCGTTTTGAGGGCAATGGTGATGGTGGTTCGAACTCAAGACTTATACCACCACTGCTCACCACTTTATGGTAACAAATACCAATGCTCAGTAATGTTATGGCTACATTGTCGCGATAATGCCAACTACAGTTCGCGCGCTCTCTGATGTACAGCGAGAGGTTGAGCGCTGTGCGAAAAAGAGCGCGCAAAGTTCACGTTATCGCGACAATGTAGCCGTAGCATAAGAGTCTATTTTTTCGAATTTCGAGCTTATTACACCTAAGTCAGACTCTGTAATACGTTGAAAATTGAATAAAAATCGAACATGTTTCTTTATCATCGAAGCACAATCCGTCAATTCTATGCTCATAAAATAATAAAATACGATGACATACCAAATACATTCTTAGACATAAAACTTGTACAAGTTAAGGGATGTAACTTTAACTAAGATTATTTTTTCTATTAACCTTCAACGTCTCTAGTTCTAACAAAATATTACACGCATAATTTCCGACTAACTTCCGTCAAAATAATATCGTCGAAAAGAATGGAAAAAATCGTCGTATAAACCATCGTTGATATACCAAGATAGGGTGTGTATATTATGACTCGTAACTCGGGATGTTACGGAGCTTCGGTTCCGATTCCGAAAAGTCGGAACTTCCGATTAATTTTACACCTCCGGTTCCGATTTCGGTTCCGATAATTTTTAATCGGAGAAAGACCGAAAACGCAGCGATACACGTGCTTAGAGCGCCTACAAACAAGTTTTAACTTGTCGCCAAGGTAATGTTTGTTTATTTTATACACACTCGTGCTCGAAGTCTCAGTTTATTGTTTTGTTTGTGGATGTTAGAAGAAAGTAGAAGAAAGATGTTTTAAGGGAAGGCCCCTTAACACATATTTCTTCTAATTCCGCCCCGATTCCGATTCCGATCAATCAAATTTAAAACCTCCGATTCCGGTTCCGGTTCCGGTAAAACGACTTCCGTAACATCTCTACTCGTAACTTATATCAGTTGGTACCTGGGTACTACTCTTTTTGTCAAAATTGGAGGTTATAATCCCGCCCTAGTTTAAAAAACGTGTGCCAATACTGAACCAGGCAGTCACCATTACCACTTTCAACATGATAATTATGTAATTTTAATGTTCCATGAAAATATTCAGATAAAACGCGGATTGAATCATCTGCGGGGTAATTGCGTAACCCACTAACTGTAGGAATGACTTACATTATGACAGTTCAACAACATTAATTTCATTATTTACGTTCTTGAGCAGACAAATTTTTCAAACATTTACAATATAAAGCCATTTATTAGTAATATCCTTCAAGATGATTCAGATTTTAATTGATAGGTAGTATATGATTGTAATACTTTACCAATTTTAATACTGAATAAAACATTTATTATTATTATTATTATTTATTATGATACGCAATTAGGGTGCAGATAATTTATAACAACATTTTTGTCATGAACAAGCTTGGTGATTAATTCTCGTCGAACTATGCATGAATCAGAATAATTAAAATCTAGCATGATAATGATGTGCCTATTGCTAACTGATCAATCCAAAATCAACATTCCAACTATTGAATCAAACAAGGACCCTGCGATCCCAACCGAATTATGAGTATATTTACTTTAATCTAATTTATACGAAGATGCTCCTATATTTTTCTAATACAGTAATATTCTTAGACTACGCCATGCTTCCCTCAAAATATTATCATATAAGCCCAATAATATTTTATCGTGAGCGGCTAAATAATACGTTGGCAACATTTGGTAGTTATATTGTTACGTGTGGCCCGTTATATACCGACCAACCGATATTTGCGAGGTCAAAGGTTTCATCTAATGAAAAGATTTGTATTTAGGCTCGATAATGTGAAATAATATATGACTATACTATATGACTAAAATGAATGAACAAACTGATAATATTATTTTAAAATAAAATGTAACACATTTTTATTAATGCTAAGTATAATGTAAAAATTAGAATCAATATTATAATATTATGTAATTTGATATATAAAATTTGCAGTTCCCTTATAGGCTACATGTATTAATACTGTGTCATGAAATTTGAATGCATGACTACTAACCAGTGTTTTACGTGTTAGCAACTAAATAAATAGGGTATAATGGGGTTGGCATGTCTATACGATAAAAACCCCTAAATAAAAACAGATTTAAAAAAAAAACTAAATAAATCATGTTTTAACTCTTCGCACGTCGAGTGTACACCATGTGTACCGATAACAATAAAATTTCTATTGCGTCTGCTAATTGGACGCGCGACGAGTTAATATGTACCTAATTTATGTTTAGATATCCACCTAGATAGATAGATAGATAAAACGTTTATTCAGTGCAACAAAATACTCGATACAGGTATTAAAGACATCAAAAAAGGTGAAAAAAAAAATAACAAAGATTAAAAAGATAAATTGACCCATAGACACCTAGCTCACAAACATCTATAACGGTCGATCACTACTGGGCGGTGTGTGTGTCATGGTTGCACCAAATGGGAGTCTAGCTCAGCATATGTCAGGTGCAATACCTGACGCTGGTATTCTGCTGCATCCCGTTAGTGACACGGATGTCGAGATGATACATCTGAGTTTCAACAAAATGGTACCTACATAATGAGACTATGCGAGATACATAGTGATTGAAACACCTATTCTCCATTTGAATAAGATTAGAGGAATGAGGAAAAGGGTGTAAAGTTCACTCATTCTCCATAGAAAAGGGAGGATCCTGCGACCAGACGGGTGTTGTTTCTGGCGGATAACTGCCCGATGATTCATGTCGGGCCGTTGTATACAGGATGGAATTTCCTAAGCTTACCTGGAGGGAAAGTACTCTAAATGCTGAAGACAGCAAGTTTTACTCAAAGGAAACATTCTTTTATTTTTAAAAAGAAACAAAACTGCATTCGAGGATTTTTTAAAATACGCTTGCCACACCCGGGAACCGAACCGACTAAAATCCGAAAAAAATAGCAACTTGCACTTTTATGGCAACAATCGATAACTCATTCATAAGGATCAAATCTCTCTAGCAAACATGGTAAATTAAATTAAACAAAAAGCATGAAATCCAAACTTATTTTGTTCGAACAAAAAAACGAGTAAATTAACTAATTAGTTGTTGCTCGAAATGAGCTCCATTTTCTTGGATGCACAAATTTATTCTTTTAAGGAATTTATTTCGAGTTACTTTTAGTAGCGTGGTGTGGTGAATATTGAAAATTGTAGTGTGAACCAAAAATCCTATACAACTGTAAATACTCGTAAGCTAAAAACTGAGGAGCTTACGAGTATTTACCATTGTATAGGATTTTTGGTAAATTTGATTTTTTACATATCCAATCTTGTCTTGCTTCATCTTGTCCCATTGAATTTATAAGTTTAGATTTTATGATTCTCATTTAATGTTACCTAGGGAAATTTTATCTTTATTATTGTTCCTATCGGTTGGTGCCGTAAAAGTGTAGGATGCTATTTTTTTCGGATTTTAGTCAGTTCTATTCCCGGGTGTGGAAGGCGTATTTTCAAAAATCTTTAAATGCAGTTTTGCTTCTTTTTAAAAATAAAGGAATGTTTTCTTTAAGTAAAATTTGCTGTCTTAGAATAGAATAGAATAGAATACTCTTTATTACGTACACCATATCAATTACAGACATTAATATAGAAACAGTACAGTCTTCAGTATTTAGAGTACTTTTCCTCCAGGTACGCTTCGAAAATTTCACCCTGTATATGCTAGTTGCGCGATAAACTCTGCTTGCGACATGCAGGGTTTTGCGTGACGTCAGTATGACGCGTTGTTCGCATGTGGCGTTGTAGATACTGCTACGAGACTAATGTTCGGTTTTTGTAAACAAAAACCAATCGTTTTGCTTACTGTAGCATGCATGTTTTATTGCCAAACTGTGCATATAAATAGATTCGAAAGCTAATTTTATCTAAGATAGCTGCGTCCATAGGGGAGGGTCTACTATGCAAAGTCTTTGCTTCATTATTGCTAAATATACAAGAGTCTTAAATTTAACCAAGAACGGTCCGTAAATTATTAGAATCGACCATAAGTTCGTTTAGTATTCACTCGTTTATTTCCAAATTCGTTATTTCCATTTGAATCAATAAATTTATTTATTTCCACACACAACAATGCGAAACATTTTGGGCGCCAAAATAACCTGAGGAGCCATCTTTATTGCATAACCTTTTTAGAGAATCAATTAAAAACAAATTTTTAAGCTGCCAGTTTGAAGGCAAAAGGAAACTTTTTACCTCATCTAACTTTAATAGCATTAGACCTTCATAATCTGTAATTAATTTATATTCAGTGTATTCCGAAGTAGGTTTTATCTTCTGAGGGAATTAGAGGTTTTAACCCCAAGCGGGAAAAAAGAATGTTGTCGCTTTTCGAAACTTGGAGAAAAAAGACGAAACCTGAATAAAAATTACTACATTTGTCACAGCATAAGAATTGGAATTAGACAAATTCGTCCGTTAAATTAAGGCCATTCCGGATCGAGAACGGAATTCGATTTGGGGTAAATCTCCCACCCGGCTGGGGAAATGGGGAATTTTCCTTTACCGCGCCTCGCGAACTTAAGCGATGCTCGGGATCGCACGTGATTGGATAAAATAGAAAGTGTATTTACTTCTAATTTGATTTTAAATTGGATACAAATGGATGGCGATTTTTTTTTACTTAATCCGCCAAAGAACGGGCGTCCCGAGTAAATTATTTGGCTTAGAGACTCGAAACGTGAAAATTAAATCGATCAATTGTAGACCGTATTCAAATAAACAGTACTTTCAGCTCACTGATAAATATTTAAACAGCTTTTCAATTAAGTCCAGACTAACTAATACTCTGAAGTATATCATGGAATACATTTAAAAAAGGGAATTGAATATTTTCATTCAGCTACCTACATATAATTGGAATTCTTACATTAAAATAAACCTACCAGCAAACACTGTGTAAAAGGTTTTGTTTATTATTCAACCGTTTCAGTTGGGGGTATGTGTTGTTTTAATTCTACGTACCTAGCCATTCCATGAACATCGTCTTACATTGATTACCTACGTTTATACGACTATTTTTGTCTTAGGCTGACATGTCATTGCTCGCATATTATTTATCTTTTCTTCTCCAGTTTATCTGATCTGCCATTATTACGGCTCCTTCAAACAGACGCGACACGCGATAAAATCGTCGCAAGTCGCGCAACGAGCGGTGCCTTTGTGTCGCGCGCGATTATATCGCGTGTCGCGCCTTTTTGAAGGAGCCTTTAAACGGAAAACGGACTATTTTTACCTTATTTTCTTTTTTTTTTCGTTTCGATGGTACAGACGCCAGCACATCAAGCTACTACAATCGGTCAAATTTCTTTAATAGATTTTCAACTTTTTTGCTAAAGCATAAGTTTAGTACCTAGTTTATTTTGATGTAAATGGTTAATATTATATAATGAGAATGTTGCTAACATAGTTTGTAAGTATTACTAACAACAATATGAATCACGTGTGTTCGATATAAATAAATAATAATAATAAGGTTCAAAGTTGATTGGGAAAATTTGACGGTTTTGGGTAGCTTGATGTGCTGGCGTCTGTATATCCGTGCTTCTTATACTGTTTGGGTCCAGTAGATGGCCACATTTATTGCAGCGTCAGAGGCGTTGTCCAGATCGTTACTTTTTACCTAAACTAACTACTGTCCTCACTTACTTATATTATTAAATTAAAAAGTTGCCGTGCTTTTAAATCTTTTCCAAGAATAAAATATCTTAATCGCTACCGCTTATGCCTTAAACACCCGAAATAGTCACTCACTCTCAAAGCTTTAAGTCAATTAATTTTTTGTCTTCACTGGATACCTTCCGACCCTTTCTTTACTCATTATCTTTGACAGTAATTCCTGTTCTAGGAAACTCGATAAGTAGAGGAAGTTATGTTTATTTAATTTAGTAGGTACCTGTTAAACTTATAAGGGAACGAATAATTACCCTTATAAAGTTAAGGTAAGTAATTGTTTATCAAACTGACACAGTACTGTGTCAATTTGCTGTGTCATCATCATCATTTCAGGCGAAAGACGTCCACTGCTGGGCATAGGCCTCCCCCAATTTGCTGTGTATGTATAGCCATTTCAAACAAACTGTCAAACAATATACGGAAATTTTAAATTGCTAGAAAAAACTAGAACTAAACTAAACTCACTAAACTTGCTAGAATAAACTTGGTATAAAATAATGAATTAATAAAATTTTGCCATTATTTCAAGACTTCCAATGTTAAAATATTGTTAAGAATTTTATTGTCCTGCGATTACCATAAAGTATGCTCATGCTGCGGTGCCGCCTGTGATACAGGTTTAAGTACCCTAGTACAGGCATTTATCATTATTAAATCTTTGTAAATAATTTCTTAAGGCTTTATGTAAATATTTTACCAATTTTAATATTAAATAAAACAATTACTTAATTGCTAGACAATTAATTTTGCTAGATTTAGGAACATTATAGGCTGTGTGTGGATGTGTGTTTCTTTATCATATTTTAGTAATTATACTATATATATGATAAAGAAATCTTAGGTAATCGAAGGTTTATATACATTTCATATATAAAACATTTAATAATATAAAAAATAGTAGTCCTCCGGTATCGGGAGCAGGGTCCAAGCTAGCGGTGGTTAGGGCTCCAGAAACAGGAACGTCATCCTCACAATGCAAGCCGTGTCAAGGAGTACTGCCTTCTGAATAAGGCACTTGATACAACCGCCTAATGAGAGCCTCAACAGCAGTGCCGTAACTAGGGCGGTGCCAGCGGTGCCCAGGCACAGGGCGCAGACCCTGGAGGGGCGCAGAAATGACCAGACCAGTATCTAGTTTTGTTTCATGCATGGTAGTTAGTAGGTACATTTTGTTTTATTGCGAATATGGTGTAGACGCGCCCTCTGTACTGTCTATATCTATATGGCATTTTTCAAGCGATCTTGAAACAACAACACTTGTAAAGGTGGTTTTATATTTGTCTGATGTGTCGTGACGTGACGCGTCAGAACGGTATCGGTTTCATAGATTTCATCCAGTCTCATGAAAAATCGGGCGAGGGATTGTCGAAAGAGATTTTAGAGAAATTAGAAGTTGATGGATTGAATATTCAAGATCTTTGTGGCCAAGGCTACGACAATGGTAGTAATATGGCCGGTAAATATAACGGAGTCCAAGCCAAAATAAAACAAATTAATGAAAATGCTGATTACGTGCCGTGCGCAGCGCATTCTTTGAATTTATCTGGCGTACACGCTGCTAGTGTGACACCTGACATGATCACATTTTTTGGATTAATCCAGAAAATATTTGTGTTTTTTTCGAGTTCAACGGTCAGATGGGAAACTTTAATGAAACACTTAAATATTTCATTGAAAAAACACGCCGACACTAGATGGGCCTCTAAAGCTAGGGCCGTCAAAGCTTTGAACACGCAAATACCCCAAATCAGGTGTGTGCTAAAGATTCTAACTACCAATGATTATAATGCGGAAACAATCGCTACAGCTAAAAGTATAATGGACCTAATTAATTATAAATTCATATGTACTCTGCAAATTTGGGATCAAATTTTGGAATCTGTTGACAGAGTGAATGTAGCTCTACAGTCTAAAACCATTACTATCGACAAAGCCTCTGAATTAATCAAGGGATTAACAAGCCAGATTCAGAATATTCGCGACACTGTGGACATTGTTTTCGAAAAGGCAAAAAGAATTTGTGAACAATGTGACATTGAAGACAATTTTCCTGAAAAGCGACGAAAGCGAGTAAAAAGACACGATTTAAGTGAAAGTTCAGACGCCGGCTACTACATTACTCAGCAACAAAGTTTCAAAATTCAGATAAATGAAGCAATATATACAATAATTTCTGAATTAAAATGGCGATTCGAAAAACTACGCGACATGCACCACTCTTTCGGTTTTTTGACCGTAAAACACATAACTACATATTCGGTTGAAGAACTAAAAAAACATGCAGCTGATTTGAGTATCAAATATTCTGCAGATATAAATGCCACAGAATTTTGGGCCGAAATAGAAACTTTGAAGAGTCAAGTTGAAGCGACTACATTATTTGATAAATGTGAATGTCAGTCAAGTATGGGTCTTCTCAAAGCTATAGTGGAACTGGATTTAAAGGAAATGTTTCCCAATGTAGTAGTCGCTATAAAGATATTTTTAACGATGCCAGTGACTGTAGCTTCCTGCGAGAGATCATTCAGTAAGCTCAAATTAATAAAGACGTACCTGCGCTCGACGATGGGCCAAGAAAGATTGTCTGGCCTAGCGATTTTGTCGATTGAACGCGACATAGCACGGCTCCTGTCGTATGACAATGTAATCAAGGACTTCGCATTGAGAAAAGCGCGGAAAGTAAATCTTTGAGTAGGTAGCTGTCCTTTTCTTGTGATTACGGTTTACCTTAGCCTTGGGTCTTTACTATCGAGTACTTTGTGTCATTTCTGTATTTGAGCAAATATTTTTGAATAAACAATTTTTATCTTAAAGAAATCTACTAAGTACCTATACCTTCGTAAACAAAAAATAGATAGATTTATTTTTATGCACATTTGTCCACTTTATTGTCAGAGCCTGGTTAGAGCATTTTTCAAGGGCGCAGTTTTGAAAGCTCGCACCGGGCGCATAAAAGGCTAGTTACGGCACTGCTCAACAGATGGCGATCGAGGATTTTGGCCATCAGAAAGAAAGAAAGAAAATACATTTATTTAGCACAGAACAAAAGACACACTATAGGTACACCAGATATACTCGTATACATCAGATAAAAATATATAAAAGGTCAAATAACAAGTATAAAGTCCGATGTAAGAAATTATCAGGAAGTCTGCCACACGGCTGCGCCAAAAAGGCCCAGTTCAGCAAAAATGCTAGACAACAGTGCCTGACGCTGGTTTTCATCAGGCATATGAATGCCAGATATCATATAATAATGATATTTTAAACATTCGACTACCAACCTAAGATTTCTTTCGAAATAAATTGTGTAAATAATGGTGAAAACTGTATCAAAATCCATTGTGTAGTTTAGAAGAACAACGCGTTCAGACAGACAGACACGAAATCTCAACTTCAATGTATAATATGTATATCAACATCTGCCTAGCCTTTTCCCAACATGTTAGAGTTGATACTGGATACCAGTAGTGTACAGTCAACAAAAGAGATAAGTATGCAGGATCGTCAGATATAGTTGAAGTTTAGTAAGAAACCGACTTGTTGTCGACTGAAATTTAATTTGATAAATGAGCTGTTTGTTTTCTAAGTATATATTAAATTTAGTTCAAGAACATCCATCGGTTTCTTACTTAACTTCAACTATGTCCGACGATCCTGCATACTTATCTCTTTTGTTGACTGTACATGGTAACATGTGTTTAAAGACATATAATATTTAATAAAGATGACAGATTATAACACATTACATATCAAGATGCCTTGTTTCCCTTACGGGTTCGGCTGAGGTGTACTTATGCACACCCAAATTTCGCCAAATATCTTTAAGTTGTGTTTTCACTTGTGTTGTAGATTAAGTGTCCCATAAAACTTAGTTTAGAACACGATAATTTCTCAACCACTGGAAATGGTTAGCGCCTTATAAAAAGCCACGAGCAATAACAACACTACTGAACAAGTAACGTAAAACTGAGGAAAATTAAACATTAACGGCTTGTTTATACGCTCTTATTGTCCAACAACACAATGAAAGTTTTCGCTAAACCTGTTTTTATTATCAGAGATAATACTATAAATTGTAATAAGTTATTTTATCTCAAAAGGTCTTGCACTTTACCTCTTGATTAGCTATATATTAGCTTTATAAGGAAAACATACACGGACATTCTAATAACCTTCTTGGTGATGTTCTTTAGAAAGGTCAGATGCACAGTACTCACAACCAGCGTGCGTGTATGACTAGCACGCGTAGCATGACCACCATATAAACGGGCTTTTGTCAACGGAAAAACAAACAAAGACAGATTGTCTAACTGTCAGTTTGTCTATTCTCTATGTCATTTTGTCTATTTTATCTGTCATTTTGTCTATTCTATCTGTCATTTTGTCTATTCTATCTGTCATTTTGTCTATTCTATATGTCATTTTGTCTATTCTATCTGTCATTTTGTCTATTCTATCTGTCATTTTGTCTATTCAATCTGTCATTTTGTCTATTCTATCTGTCATTTTGTCTATTCTTTGATCGACAAAACCCATTTCTATGGTGGTCATGCTACTCGCGCTTATGTATGAACCAAGCAAAAGGAGTATGTCAGGATCGTAGCAGGTGGCGTACAGTAGTTTCTGCCTACCCCTATGGGAAGAAGGCGTGAGTATAAGTGTGTGTATGTATTTTTAAGAACAAGTGAATTAGAAAAGTATGAAATACACTCACATTCGTTCTTACAATCCCGCTGAACACATTACGTATGTTTAAGAGGAAATGCGGGTAATCATTTGTCCATAGAAATGCTGTCGCCTGTTTTCTTTCTGGTTAATGACCATAAAGCAATGTTTTTTTTACAAAATAATAAACATTAACTACTTGTGTCCCCATATTTTCCTTTTTGGTGATACATTATTTTTATAAGCACTAGAACACTCCAAAAATGCCGATTTAAACCTCTGTCAACAGAGGCCTACTGTACAAATTTGACAACTATTAATGAAAAAATAAAAACCCACCCACCAAACCACCAGTAAACCCACCCACCCAAACCCACACCCAGTAAATATCTTTCTTATTAAGTTTATGAAACATCTTTTAAATTGGAAATAGGTGAGAGCGAAACCTCGAATTATGACTTTTTACTTAGACTTTTTCAAAAGTCTCTCCGAAAGCATTTCCTCTTAATACCTTTTAATTCTGTTCAAGTGAATTCTTAAAAAGACCGCACTTAGACCAGGGTAAGTTCTGAACGCATTACGTATGTTTAAATAAACATAGCTTTTAAATGTCTTCAAGTGACTTCATAAAAAGTCCGCACTCAAACCAGGGTAAGTATAAACTAGGTAAATGAGTGTAAAAGCTAGCGAAGTATTTACGAAAGTCGGATATAGTGCTGTTTCCATGCATTTGTAGCTTAGTGACGTTTGGAGAATAGTAATGGCTTAGTGCGGTTCTAGTGAGAGGGGCTGTCGATACCAGAAACTGTTTTTATCAGTATCTGAGCGGCAACAAAGTACCAGGTTAACACTTATTATTTTGTTTTCATTAATATCGGTATTTGAAAGGCCCACTTGTATAGTTACTGCAGATTAATACGTGTATGTTTGTAAGATAATGAAATGTGCAGTGTGTCCAGGCACTGGTCGTTTTATATCGTCACTAATTTAGAAGAGAGATCTAAGATCAGCTGCTTCATAAGCTATTTTAAAGAGTCGGAAAGAGGACAGATATTGTTTGATGGGTATTTAATGGCCGGGTATATTAATAATTTTACAACTTCAACAATGAAGATATAAATTACCTAGCGAAACTCCGCAGACGTGGTGGGTATATACCTAAACATGTTATTATGAAAAATAATTTAATGATTTTTTGTATAGGATCGACCGCAGTCAGTCACTTGAAATATCAGGTTAAAAAATCTGTTTTTTTTGTTTTAACTCCGAAACCGAACTCAGACGTAATCAAAATCGGTATGTAAACACGATCGAATTAAATGAAACAGATTATCTCAACTCATATTTTAAGTAAGAACACTGTCAGCGGTTGTTGACACCAGAAAAAACATGATTTTTTTATTTTTTTTTTATTACAACGTGTTTAGATATCCATTATGGATATCTAAACATATCTAAACTCTGACATATCTAAACTCTCTCTAAACATATCTAAACTCTATCTAAACATATCTAAACTCTGCAGACGTGATGTGTATGATACACATCACGTCTGCAGAGTTTCGCTAGCTAATTTTATTTGACCCTGTTTAAACATAGGATATATAAATTATGCGCGTATTGTTGTTACTGTTCTCACTATATTTCTACTAGTTTGAATAATAGTTGGAGATAATGTTTTGTTTTGTTTGAGCTTATTTACATAATTCTGGTACATAGGGTTTCTGCATTATTAGCCTAAATAATTGCCTCGAGGTACACGTGTAATATTGTATTAATTTGCATCATTGCTAGACATATTTCATGTAATAGAATAGAGTACTCTGTATTATGTAAACCATATAAATTACAGACATAAAGAGATTTTATATAGGGTGACACAATGGCCGGTCTTATCACTAAGAGCGATCTTTTTTAAGAATTTTATTGTTTTTCTCTATAAATTAATATTAGTTATGGCACGTTGTTGAGGTGATCCGGCAGAGAACCAAAGTTAGCTCACAGAATAAACTTACTGAACTGGCAATGGGTGGGCCATATTAGCCGTAGAACCGATGACCGTTGGGGTAGACGTGTTCTTGAGTGGATACCGCGTATCGGTAAACGTAAGGTGGGACGCCCTCAGGCTAGGTGGAGCGACGATCTTCGCAGGGTGGCTGATAGCAGCTGGATGAGAGTTTCCGAAAATCTAGTTAAATGGCGTGCAATAGGAGAGGCATATGCCCAGCAGTGGACTGCTTTAGGACTGTTATAGAATGAACAACAAAAAAACTGATCTACCATTTTACTTTTTTTTTATTTATCTCTACGTCACACAATCCCAAAGTTGTTGTTTGTACGTAGGTATGTTATGACAAAAGATACATAGATTTATAGATGGACTTGTGGGACAAGTCCATCTCTTAGTGCCAAATATTAATATCACTTAAACCAAGATAAAATAAAACAAAATTGACGACGTCATAAAAATCAGGTGTCTCTAAACCAATTCCACAGATTGGTATCGGTACCTGAAAAGCTTTCACATCACTAGAGCAATTGACGTTTGAATCTTGGACATATTCCAAAGTATTTCAGTTTTATCCCCGGTGTCTCGGCGGGGCATAAATTTTACGATTTTCATACGAATACAGTTATGTTCTGTTGTTCAACTTGAATTAAGGCTTTATTTATACTCATTGGATTGTTGGGTGCGACTGTAAAAGCTTGGACCCCGGGTGGTATATTCGATTAAATGTTAGTAGTCTGACTTCGATCTCGAAGTCGGATTGTAGAGAACAATTTTTAAGAACAAGAAAAATTCAAAGACATGTGACATCTGCCAACCCGCACTGGGACTGCGTGGTTGATTACGGTCCACTCCCTCTCACAGAAGATAGACCCGTGTCACAGCTTTGGGAACATTATATGCTGATTATGTTTATGCTTTATCGCCTTTCGCTTCGCCGTCAACCTAACGTAAGCACGTAACCAAAGTGGATCAGAAGCTCCGATACTTCGACTCAGTTACGGCTAGGCGACGCCGCGCTTACGGCTCGCCGACCGCTGGTTGATGGTGCTGCAGGCAAGCCGCGGGAAGGGTGGGCAAAGAGACGTAAGCTCGCCTCGGGTACGGAGAGACGTAAGCGCGGGGACGACGAGCCGTAAGCGCGGGAACTGCAAGTTGACCACGCACCACACCGCGGTTCGTGAGTTTGTACCGAGGCGAGGTGATTACGTTACGATTCCGATTAGTGTGCGTTGCAGTAGGTAGTTCCATACAAAGAATACAAGCCTCAAGTTGATACGGTGACTATCCCTTTCCGAGTTGATACGTTGTGCTATGACCTTTATGCATTCGATATCCTGCGTGACAAGACAGAAGATTTTTTTGATTTTATTGAATCTCTTTGGAGCCACTTTCTTCTTTAATTTGAATGCAAGCTTACCAGTGTAGACCAGGCCGAACATAGCAGAATGCTTAACATTTTTGTTTAAATACAAGGCAAATATTTTAAGACTCTTAGTTGTTAGGTACTTTAAATAGTTGAAAGTTTCACTTCATGCTCCGAATAATGCTGGATAAACAAGATAATCGTGTTGAAACATTTAGTATTTCTGGAAGTATCTTATTTGAATATTAAGACTAAGAGGGTAGTTAGATTGTTTGACATTCATGACAGAATTTTCAAGGAATGTATATTTATTACAATAATAATACAATAGGGCGACAAACCGCGTTCAAGAGCTGTCAGTGTCAATATTCCAGATCAATAATGACCCTGACAGCTCCTGCATAAGCATGCATGATCAGCCTATAATGTTTCCATTGCTGTGTCTCCTCTCTTTCTTCTCTCTGTCATCTACCACGCTGGCCCAGTGCGGGTTGATAGATGTCAAACGTCTTGGAATTTATGATCCTAGGTTATGCCGGTTTCCTCACGATGTTTTCATTGTTACCATTGGGCCCCCACTGTACTGGCAGCTCCTGAATGCGGTTTAAATGTGCTAGTCGCATTCAGTTTCATCGATTTCATCATACACTGAAACTTTAGTTAGGCAAGGCAGTAAGTTAGTGACAAAGAATTTGCTAGGTATGGATGGATTAAAAAATGTTTGGTATTATTGAACATTTAATTAAGATTTCATGACATTTTCATTTTATTTTTATTTGTTCACAACAATTATTTACACATGTTCAATACTAAGGATAACTTGCGAAAACGTGTATGCAACAGTACAACAATCACTTACAGGCAAACTCCGCATGCATAAAGAAGTACAAAAAAATATTAATCTAGTTTTAAATTACTCAAGTTTTAGATTACCTGCTTACTTTTCTTCAATTTTTTTTCCAATTCAGCAGCACCTCCAAAGGCCCCACAATCTTCAACGTCTGTTATCACAACCTATCAAGGCCTAGGACATTGATAGAACTTCTTAGCTTATCCCATCGATCCTGTGAATACATCAAGGGGGACACTAAATCCAGCAATACATCAACACGTCTTGATCCGACGTATCGTTTGACACCGAAAAAGTAATATGTCTCCTCAAGCTGTATATAAAACCTTAGCGAAATGAAACGGGTCCGCTATCAAGCTGCGGCCCGTCAATCTTATTGTCATTCAATTTGAATTTCCGCTTAGGACCGGTTTTTTGTGAGGCCTTGCTAGAGGCAATAGGAGAAGCGGAATCAGGGGTGCCTTTAGTGCTAGATGAATTTAGGACTGGTATAAGAGGTGTAAAGGGTTGTTCCCATGGTATAAGTAGTTCGTAATGATGAGTACAATGACCCCGGAAGAGATTTGCAGTTATTAATTACACCTTATATTGTATTATAATCAATACTCTATAAGAAATTCGTAATTTCTAGCACCTATCTCCGCGAACTTAATAAGAATAGCTTGTGCAGTCGTTAAATGATTAGCAAGATTGCCCAGGAGAGATACATATTTATTTTTTTAGTGGTGGCTATTTTATTTCTCGTTAGCTATAATTAAGATTTTACTAGCGGCCCGCCCCAGCTGCGCACGAGTACATTTTTTTTTTTTTATTCCGAAATTGTCTTTCATACAAAACTTTGTCCTGGCAATACCAAACACATCAAAAAAAGAATTAACCAATTTGGTACAGTCATTTGGAAGTTATGCGCGTACAGACATTTTGGCGACTTTGTTTTATACTATGATAAAGATAAAGTTATAGATTCATTTATATGCAAAAACATGTGTATGCAAGGATATTCTTTCGAATCGAATAATCTTAAACATGTTACGAACGTTAATCGCAGATTTAAGCCCTCGTCAGGGACTAATTAAAACTCAAAAGCTGTAGTCCCACGTTGGGCGCCAAATATAAATTGTTATTTTGGCGGGATCACCAAAAAATATCTGAATCGTAAAACTACACTCTTGTAAAATTAAAAACCGTCTCATTTTAATATTAGATTGAAAACGTAATATTTCTTACTAAGTACAGACGCCAGCACATCAAGCTACCCGAAACTGTCCAATTTTCAATATTTTTTTTATATAATTATATTCCGCACATTTCGGAAAATCGGTGATACGTAACTAATGGGTATTTTTTACCAGTATTTGAAATTTAAATGTCAAAGACGCTCTGTATTTAGACAGCCATTATTGTGTGACCATTCACCGCTTTCTTAGGAAACTAAAGCTTTTGAGTATTGCCAACCGAAACGCAAAGTCACACATCACTCAATTTAGCGTTTCAAGCGGACTAAAGCTATTAAATCTTCCTAGCGTTCTTTCCCGCTAAATTTGTGGCCCGACATCCAGTCTACCCGGGCGCCGAGGCCGAGAAAAACCTAACATTTGTCACTGCATCGGAATCTGTTGAATTAGACGCTTCAAGGGTTCCCCCGGATGGGAATTTGAGCTTATTTTTTGTTTCTGTTCCATATTATAGAGCATTCGAGAACATTCCCTGCGTAATGGCGTTGCTGTATCGCAATAACGTATCTGAAACGAGGGTAGGATGCTTTTTTCTCGCTTGACGATTTTTAGTTGATGTGATTCGGTTTAAGTCGGGTATTACGTACGATTCGCAGTTTCGTTGCTCGCGGAATATTAACTCCGGATTTAGAGAAAAGGGTTCGAAAATTTTAACGGTTTTTGCTTCCGATTTATGCAAATATTTTTTTGTTGTTATGTTATTCGTTTCTGCGGATGATTAAGTGGGTCTTTCTAGAAATTGGTGGGTACTTTGTTTTCTCTTGGTTGCATTGGTACTTCCGGATGTCGCAAAACCAGCGCTGGGGTTCTATCTCGCTTATATTATCTGTGGTCTCGCATGGAGTCATAGCATTATGCTGAGCGATGGCCTCTTTGCCTACATGTGACGCATATTTCCCCCCAGCTTGTTCTTTTTTGTGTTTTTGTTCTTTCTCTGCATCATGTACAGTAAAACGGGGTGAATCGGGATGCATGGGTGAATCGGGTCGAAACTTTAAAATAGATTTGAACGTTAAAATAATAAAGTTTGTTGCTAACAAGGGCACTTAATCGTTAATTATAAAACAGTAAACACATTAGAGTATTTTCTGGCAACAAACTATATTATTTCAACGTTAAAATCCATTTTACAGATTCGTCCCGATTCACCCGTGCATCCCGATTCACCCCGTTTTACGGTACACTCAACAAAAGAGATTATATGTAGGATCGTCGGATATAGTTGAAGTTTAGTAAGAAACCGATGGATGTTATCGACTAAAATTTAATTTGATTAATGAGCTGTTTGTTTTCTATTAATAAAATAAAATTTAATCCGAGAACATCCATCGGTTTCTAACTAAACTTCAACTATATCCGACGATTCTGCATATTTATATCTTTTGTTGACTGTGCCTATACCGCAAATAAAAGACCTATTTTCTTTCTTTTTCTGTTTTTGATAAATATAAACAATTATTTTAAACGTTAAAAAAGGAGAAGGACTTAACTTATTGCACATCGGGAAAGGATAAGTTAGCGTCATCAAAATTTTTAATAAAAATTATTGATTAATTCTTTCAAAACAAAAGACTACACCTAATTCCTCATAATTTTCCTTTGTAAACATTATGCGAAACCTACTCGTAAACAAACAACCATAAGATCTCTCCGCAAAGCTCGGGTCTGTCCATGGATACGGGACCCTTGACAAAGACGAATGGCTGTCTTCCCAATAACATGGGAAACGTCGAAGGCCTAATGAAAGACGTTCACGTGTTTGGGAAAGGAATTGTGGCTCACAGAAATTAATGTGTTGTTCTGTTACTCTAATACCATTTTTTTTTAAACATTATTTTCACTTTTTTATTTTGTTATTTGTATTTTGTGTTTCACGAACTGTGTCCAAAGAAACGTTTATAGAGGTATGGGGAAAAGCGTGTAAAGTTCACTCATACTCTATAGAAAAGGGAGGATCCTCCGACCAGACGGTGTTGTGTCTGGCGGGCAACTGCCCGTTGATTCATGTCGGGCCGTTGTATCTATGCTAGTTGCGCGGTAAACTCTGCTTGCGCGATGCAGGATTTGCGTGACGTCAGTATGACGCGTTGTTTGCATGTGGCATGTGTTGTATTCTGAAAATAGACTTCAACATATCTGGCGAAATGTAGATGTTATAGGTACAGACGCCAGCACATCAAGCTACTACAATCTGTCAAATTTCTTTAATAAATTTTCAACTTTATCGCTAAAAGCATTAGGTTCAAAGTTGATTGGGAAAATTTCACAGTTTCGGGTAGCTTGATGTGCTGGCGTCTGTACGTAACACCTCTGCTCAACCCAACCGCTCAACCTGATGTTATGCTATGTTCCTAATCATTCCATCTCTCAAGCACAGATTTATTATTAGTAAAAATTGATCTCCAATTTATTACTTTACTAAATGAAAATCTTAATCTCTAATAATGAATTAATCAGTACTTTATCCATCAAGCTTATCACCCTCTTTCACAGCCAACCGCTTTCATTATAATAACTTTATTTTTAATACATTTTAAAACACTTTTTATACGATCCCGAACTTTTGGGAACAAACAACAAGAGCTCGGAAAAACTTGTAAATAGAAAAGTACATTAATTTTGTAACGATGTTAAGCTGAGGGTCGATAATTAAAATGGAATTTAATAAACAAAATGACGGCCTGTAGAATTATCCACTTGGATTAAGATGGCAGGAATTCAAATTATGTACTTGCAATTGCGTATAGAACTAGTCGTAAAAAAAATTAGGAAAAATAAATTTTAAGTTAAACGGTTTTTGTGAATATAATGATGTCGATAATGTTTTAATAACTAAATAATAATTCGGTAGGTCCTAGGTACCAGTCTTCACACCACTTTCCTCATCAATCTGACATTGATCAGATGGAGTTTCTTGCCCATTCTTCTCCATACGAACACTAACATTTGGAAGGGGCGACTAGAATCAATTCAATTTTACTGTAAGTTTTGACGTTCAAAAATGCCTTTAATGTGCCTATTTGAAATAAATTATTTGACTTTGACTTTGACAAAAAAATAAAATCGTGGGATGCCTGAAATTTCTATCAACAGTCAACCGCTCATATCAATAAAACTGCTATTTACATGTATTGATGAGGGAAGTGGTGTGATACCTAGGACCTACTGAATTATTTTTTAGCTTTTAATACATTATCTACATCATTATTTTCATAAAAACCGTTTAACTTAAAACATTTTTCTTACTTATTTGTTTTTAAGTTTTTAGTTTTTTTTTCCATGCACTGTGTTCTACTTGTAAAGCCCTATCAATTAATACCCATTACACATATACGAGTATTGAAATAAATATGAAAACTGGCATTTTGTGCCTGCGGCCTTCTTAGATTTGAAATTTTTCATAGTGTACAGTAATCTACTAGTCAAGTCCTTTCATTTGATACTCACATTGAGGGGGTTGTGAAAAAATATGTAATTCACCTTTTTGTAGCGGTGAATCTTGGATTTACAATGATACTGATTAAATTAAATTATGTTTTAATCAAAACAAAAGGTGTATCCAAAATATCAGATCAATCTGCCAACAGGAAGGGGGTAAAATTTCAAGTATTAATTAGACCCAAATAAATAAATAAATAAATAAATAACAAACAAGACAAGCTAAATAAAACCGTTTAAAAAACGGCAAAGTGCGAGTCGGACTCGCACAAGAAAGGTTCCATAGCACCGCACCTACAATATAAAAAAAAAATGGCGCGATGACGGACGCGTAACGCGAGGGCTGGTTCGAGGTAGCGCAGGAAAAGAGTTCCTGGAAGGATTTGGGGGAGGCCTGAGCCCAGAAGTGGAACAGTATAGGCTAGCAAAAACAAACAATGGAACTCCAGGAGTGCCGACAGGAGTGAAAACTTGAAAAGCATAGTAATTTTATAAATATGTTTGAAGGTCATACTTTCCAAAGAAAATGTACCGCGCGTTGATGTCTTTATAATGGCCAAAACTTAAAACAGAGTTGTCGGTTACGGTAACAGTGTTGTGAGTTCAATGGACTTTTCCCCATCTCAAAAAATGCCCAACACACCTAAAGGAGTTTTCACTTCAAAAAAAGTCTATATATTCCCACGGCTGGGCAAAGGCCTCCCCCATATTCTTCCACCTTTCTTTGTTTATACTTTAGTAAACAAAAATCAAGTATTGTTTATGATTTGTTCTTATAGCGGCCATATAGTAGTACACACTCTGTGAACATTTCAACTGTCTACCTATTACGGTTCAAAAGATACAGCCCTGTGACAGACGGACGCACGGACGAACAGACAGCGGAGAGGTCCGTTGTACCACAAATTACTAAATTGGTTGTACACACACATTTTTCTTGCCGTGATAAACTATGGTTTATTCGACGTATTTAGACACGGTCGTCAGTGTTGATGGAACACTATGGAAGCTTACCGTCAGACAGGTTTTTTCTACAGCGCATTTTTTCGCCGTACCGTAAGGAAACAGTGCCGTGTACCTCAGGAAGAGAGTGCTGTTGGCACCCTTCGGGTACGAAAACCTAAAAATTATGATTACTGTTACAGATTGGTGATAATGTGATAATAGGTACCTATAGGTACAATTTTCTATGAAAACCCGAAAACTACGGCACATAATAAATGGTCTGGCTTTAGCGACTATTAAACAGTTTGAGTTTTACGAACATTTTGCATATTACATCCGATTCAATTTGCGAGTCACTTCATTAGTGATGCAGTGATGCTCGCTTGAAGGTATAACGAACCGTAGTCCGTTTGAAATGTTTTAGTATTAATATGTTCCGTTTGATGCTAGCCTAGTACTCCTGTGCTAAAAGCACATAATTGATTTAAAATATTGTTACCAATTTCATAACATCATCTGCCACGTTGGTCTGGTGGTCGCAAGTGTTACTGCTGAGCTGAGCATGAGGTCCTGGGTTCTATCCCCGGGACGGGCAATGGGTTTTACCATCTGGACTTTCTTAGTAACAGCCCGGAGTCTTGATTTATGCTCAGTTGATGGTAATAGACTGGCCCCTGATTACATGGGCATACTCAAGAGCCTTTACGACATACGGCACTTCATACAAACTTTCAAGCCCTTGTTTTTCAAAATGAATGAACCGATTTTAATGAGACTTCAAACGCATAAGCAGGATACAAAGATCTAAAAAGTTATGTAAGAGCATTTTCGACAAATACTGTTACAGCCAAATAAGACCGATTTTTTGATTTTCCATAGAAACAGAGATTTCCAGTTATCTTTTTTTAAATAAGACATTTCGAAAATGTTCTTAAGTAACTTTTTAGATCTTTGTATCCTGCTTATGCGTATGAAGTTTCATTAAAATCGGCTGGCGAAATGTGGGTGGCGAAATGTAGTTATGTTTAGTCAGAAGCCCGAAAGTCTGACAACCTACCTTACCAAGTGGTATCGTCTTACCTAGTATCAAGGCTGTGAAGGTCTGATGGGTAACCGTTTTATGTAATATTAGTATTTATCCGGTTAGATAGGAAGCCGGAAAAAGCGAAGCATACGATAATGATCACCTTATCTATAGAGGTAGCGTAACTATCTAGAACACTCATATTTCACCAGTTAAGTTACAAGTTCCAGATTATGACCATTTAAACTCTAGACTGGTAAGTACTGACAAATTTCTGATTGCAAACCCCAATAACACTCCTGGCCCAAGCGCGGAACCCTTGTGAACATTAAACCAATTCTGATGATTCGGTCACTTGTGCACTGTTTTTTTTTTAAAGCATAAAGACTTATTTAATAAAAAGGCAAAGGATCTATATCCTCGAAACCTCTCTCCAGACTTATACTCCAGAGAGAGAGTCGCTATGAAAAATAGGTACCTATTACCTAATTATATACTCTTATTACCCTTCTAAACGTGTTGCACCGACCCCAAGCAACATGGGACAAGACCAGAGAGGTGATAATGACCATTCCAACGGGAAAAGAAAAGAAAGAAAATAGAAATACCTATTTGCGACAATGACAGGTCCTGCTCTTTCAACCATGGGTTGCTGGTCTACCTCGTCGGAGACCTACCCACGTAGCATAGCACCTTCTGATACGCGACCTCCAATCCAGCATCTAACTATGTAATACGCTTTCAATCACAATCCGACAATTTTGAAGAAAATTTCAAATCCATTGCTTGTTCTTGCTAAAAAACGTAAATAACGCAATTAATGTTGTTGTAATTTCAATTAAAGGCATTGCAATTTAAGTTTGTTACGCAATTATCCCGCAGAACCATTCGCCCTCGTCGGTCGTCTGTCGATATAGACAACCATATTTTCAGCAAATGAGGATTTTCATTGAAATTCATGTCACCAGTTGGCGCCATTTTGACAACAGGTCTTCTATTTAGACAATGAATACAAAATATAATGACGTTCATCATTCAGTCACGACTAATGAAAATATTGGCGCTTTGACACTTTTGACAGGCAACAACATGTCAAAGCGCCTATATTATCTTGAATTTTTATGAAAACCCTCATTTGCTGAAAATCTGCTGTGTTCTAGTTGACTATCGACACTTGGCCGATGAGGGCGAATAGTTATGCGGGGCGTAACACAGTGGCAAAGCCTTTCATTTTGACATTTTATCAACACTCATTGCGTTATTTACGTTGCTGAGCAGACGAATTTTTCAAACATATGAAGCGATGGATTAGCAATTTTCTTCAAAATTGTCGGATTGTCATTGAAAGTGTATTACGTAAATACGTGACTAGGGTGATAGACCGCGTAACAAAAGGTGCTGCGTGGGTATACTAACCACAAGAGGGAGCCTGACGTCTCACGTGCTGCCATCTAGTGAACTTTATTTCAGAAAATTCTCACTAAATAACCTATTTTTAATTATTCCAGTTTGTTACACAGAATGAACTGTACATATTTTGATAACTTAATTGCCAAATAGGATAAAAGTTGAAGCGCCGTTGCTGACATTAACTTTCGTACAGTCAAAACAATTAAAGTATTACTAAGTTTTGCTCAGTATTTGTATACATACAGTATACAGTACTTACACTCGGCTGGCTGTTATGCTGATTTTTCAGTGTTTCTGTTTGACTCTGAGATATTTGAAAGTTAAATTAATGTTGATAACGTTTGTCTATTGTTGAAGATTTTGTAGTTAATCTGTTCCTATAAAGAGGGATTTAATATTGCTGTCTGTGTAATAGAGTGTACAATAGGACACCAGCTGTGCCTTTGTATATAAAGGGTGGCAGAGCCATCGACGCGCTAACCGATAGTAACAAAGCAGCTGTTTCATAAAAAAGTGACCTACGCGGTCAAAATGTATGGAACAGCTATTTTTATTTTCAATGACCGACGAAAAATTTTAACGCTGGGGGTTCAGAATCATATTCCGAATTTATGGTAACAGGTTGCGTTGTCTCCGCCATTTTGTATATATGTCGCAGTCAACTCTGCCATCTTGTATACATGTCGCAGCCAACTGGTTTAATTATCCGTTTAGTTGACGGCCAAGCCTTTTAACTAAACGGCGGCCGTTCAACTAACGGCCTGAATGATATTCAATTATAGTTTAGGTTGAAACATCACGCGCGAGCCGAATTGGTCGCAGTAACTAAGCCAGGGCACCCCGACCAAATGGGATACGTTAGTTAGAACTGTGATCAACTGCGAGCGAGCCGAGAGAGCGAAGCGAGGCGAGCACTACTTTCAAAGGCCAGGCGGTTAACTAAACGGCTAATTTAACCAGTTGGCTGCGACATATACACATATAAGGTTGTTTAAGTCTGGATAATATCTCCCGTATGTGATAACAAATATCAACATACCTATAGGCGACGAAAAGAAATCCAGAATCACGAAAAGCTTGTAACAGTTCCATCATAGACCATACATTGGTTTCCATCGGGCGTGATGGAAGTCAACAGCCATTCAGCAATAAAAAAAAAAACTTATAAACCTGGATTTCGAGATTTAACATCAAATAAACCATCCATTTTGAAATGATGAGCAGCTTTAACCCCATTAGATAATAAAATGGATGCATGGAAAGAAAGAAAATACGTTCATTTGCGGTTAATACGACCCGAAAAAATAAATAACTAGTTGGAGAAAAACATGCGTCACATCCACGCAAAACGGCCATCGCTCAGCATAATGCTAAGAGCCTATACGAGACAGAGCCCCAGCGCTGGTACACAAACATACGAACCGAGCTTTTAACACAAAAGAAGTTTTAATTAACAAAAGCTTTAATTTCAAACCAATAACTCCCCCTTTATTGTGTTGTCTGTCTAGATTTACAGGCAGATTTCCATCTAAACTACAGTAATTAAGGCGGTGGCGTATCGGTGATTTAGTTCCGATACGATGCCTTGTACCTGTTATTAATCGCCCAAGAGATTGAGGGCGGATTTGAGACGTCTGTGGTTAGGGAGCTTCGGGAAACTGTCCCACAAGCAAAGAGGAAGCGACTATAAGCCGACCGCGCGGAGCGCGCGGTGCGGTCGGCCTATAGCTAACAATGATATTATACTCGCTCAAGAAACATACAAAAGATTATAGATCCCGTGTAAGCTTATGTGATATAAATACCTAAGTATTAATAGTTTATCGCTAACTGTGTTCACCGCTATAATCCGATCCAGCCTGTCCTCACCCAGCGACGCCCTAAGCCGAGGTCCGTACCTCAAAGGGGCTGCCAAAGCGAGTAGTCTCTTATTTGTTAAGTTTTTGAGCCCTGGCTGGAGGTCTTAATTTATTGAGGCAACCAGAGACGAGCCCGGTGAAACCGACAACCTCCCAGGTTGAACTGCGAGATGCCAAAAATATTTAAAAAAAAATTTCGCACCGCTGATGAGCAACCTTCCAGATTACCTGGAAGATGCCATATATTTTAAACGTTCGCACCACTGCTGGCGAGTGCTCGTTTGTCGCAGCGACAAAAGCTACATAAGCGAGTACTCGCTAAGAGACTCACGCTTAGTACAAACGCATAACAGCAAGTAATCGCTCGTCAACTAGTTTTCAGTTGCTAGTTTTGCCCGCCTGCGGTGGGTGGCGGTGGGACAGGGGCCTCATGCTTCCGAACTATGAGCTATATTGCTATAGTAACGGATTTGCTTGCACTGTTATATTAGGAGGTAGTATCAGCCAGCAATCGTCTAACTGCATGCCTAAGGAATTTATTTATTTATTTATCTATTTATTTCAGGCATCAAGGCCCATATAACAACAACAAACTCGACCTATAATTTTCCCAGTGCTGGGACACAGGCCTCCTCTCTGTGAGAGGGAGTGGGTCGTAATCCACCACGCGGGCCCAGTGCGGGTTCATAGATGTCACATGTCTACGAATTTTTAGTTCTAGGACTTGCCGGTTTCCTCACGATGTTTTCTTTCACTTTTAAGGCCCATATTGACACATACAATACAATATTAATATAACTTAAAAATACTATAAAGACATACAACATTATAATTACACTAAATACTAAGAACTTTTTAGTTATTAGTTACACAGAAACACGACGGAGACACTTCGTGTGCGTTAGTATATTTATTTATTTTATTTTAAAACACATACAACTATCATCACAGGCTTACCTAATACGATAGTGTAGTTATACTTGCTAACATACATTACTACATTGGACTACAATTATATATTATTATTAAGGGGCTTACAGGACCCAAAACAAAAAAAAACGCAAGTCTTTAGAAACAATAAAAGTACACACAATATAGACTACAGTAACAAAAACAGAAAAATATATGATATTCTTCAGGATATATGCTAGGTAGATAGCGCGTTGAAACATAATACACCTAATTTGATACGATAGAAAAAAAAAAACATGAAGATACCACTGAAAACTTTCCTTTTACAATAAAAGCCATACTAATATACATACAATCATTATGATTTTTTTGTCAGATTATTCTACAGGCAACATACTAAAAACCAGTGTTTCAATTTTTTAGTACAAACAATAGATTTTGGTAAAAGATAATTGGTTCATATTTTGCAATAAATTACCAGCGTCGCCCTAACCAAGAGTACTCGTAACGTTACAAAATGCGGCCCGTGTGAATTCGCTCAAAGTACAGTTAAAGCAGTCAATCTGTTGTGACACCGTATTGAGTGTACGCAGCTGTAAAAACTAACGCACACGAAGTGTCTGCGTCGTGTTTCGCTGACTGGTGTCATGTAGCCGGCCACGAAACCGGCGGTACACAACACCCTTCGGCCAGAACTATTCCTTACTTTTATCTTCCTTTTATATAGCGAAGGAATAATTGAGTTGAATGAGCGCGTACTGCGTTATGCTGAGTTTTCATCTACACTGCGCTTGCTGCGGTCGTTTCGTGGACGGGTGACTATCCTTTACATAATAAAAATAACAATAATGTTTATTTGCCAAAAACAGTGTTTACTTTTCCTTATAGTCTACATTAATAGAAAGGTTTACAAAAAAAAAATAAGACGCAAAGGAAGAATTTTGCTTATAAACTCCACATCGAGCCAGTCTCGTGGAGTCCATGAATAGGTATTCCTCCTTCCTCCTCTTTATTTTTTGACGTTCAAAAGTGTAAAATGCGTGCCACGAAAGAAGAGACTTGACACTCCACGTGGTTTGACATGCGCAGAACACGATCTTTAGCGGTATGAGGTCTGAGTGCGGGACGGGACCGGACGTCATAGGGGCAGCGGAAAGATCGGGGGAGGCGGTGTCAAGTCTCTTCTTTCGTGGCACGCATTGTATGTGCCTATTTGAAATAAATGATTTGACTTTGACCTCGACAAACCAGTTATTAATTTTGAAAGAAATAGCTAATCCATTGCTCCATATCATCCACACAAAACGTGTGTGGATGAAATGGAGATACAAATATATGTGATATATTGTTGTTGAACTGTCAGAATGAAACCCATTGCTACTGATACCCCGCAGTTCCATGAATGAGGCTTGATTATGCACTCGGACAATAACACCTTTCCTTTTCGATATCAATAGTGTTAAGAGCTTGGGGTTCGTGACAATAAAAACTGCGCATTTAATCACCAAAAATTGACACTTTAATCACAACACTAATTACAACTCAAACACTTATTATGAACACAATTACACTTACTGATCACTCTTAAGTCGCACTCGAATATCGCCTTTGATGTTCTCGCTCGTATCGCTTATTCGAAACTAAATGTGTCTAGCGGCCCACCCGGCCTTATACACAGAGCTACTCTATAAACATCTAGTATGTTCGAGTACATAGCGGTCCCGACTGACACGATATAGAAATTCCGAGAACTATTGACATAGTTCTCGGAATTTCTAGGACCTTGACCCTACTAGTTCTGCTACCTGATACTAGATGGCGCTAGTGGTAACTAATGTCACTATGTATCAGGCTTTGTTTGTGGCGCGCAACAATAGATTTTGCAGAAAAGTTAAATTAAACCTATTTCGACATTGAACTTATACAGTTAAGCAGATCTGTTCCGACATAAATAATAACACATCAAGCAATCATTTGAAATTGGACCCTGTAACGTGGCGCGAAGTGACATTTTTCATTGGAACTGTTGTAAATTCTCTACCAAAGTTATTGTAGCCGCTTGTTTATAAAACAAACAAAAGCTGGAACTTATCGGGAATAAATGAGAGCAATCGGTTAAACTGTGATCGTAAACAAGGTGGGTTCTAACTCGAGTGTGGGGCACACGGGTACCCGGGTACCCGGGAACTTGCCTTATAAATTAAAAATTGTAGTAAATTGGTTTTGTAAGTTGTGTGTCGCCTACGTTTCTTTTTTTGTTGAGCGAGCGATTGCGCGAGGGTTCGAGCGCTTTGTATGTGAATGTATGCTTATTGTTTGAACGTATATTCCGTACTGTTCGTTGTTACTTTTGGGGACAGGTCGAGTTATTCAGTTGATTTTCAGTAACATAAATTATGTGTTTTTCAGTTTTGAATGTTTATATTGCGATGGGTAACAGTGTTGAATATCTTCAAAATTCTCTTCAGATGAAAGGAATGTGCAAAAAAACAGTCAATATTTGCTTCGTAATCATAATTAGGGCAACAAGACTGTTAATGCTAAATGAGCGTAAATTTTGACCTCGATTTCTGAATTTATTTCCAATATGGCGGATACGCATTAAAATGACATTCGATTTTCAATATAAACCACACTCCACACGTGACGCCACACGTCCAATCATAACCTTCCATATTCAAAAATACAAAAGGAATCCTCGACCCAGCTAGGTGTCAAGTAGATCCGGAAACTTCGGAGATTATCGCTGGCCAGCTTTTTGAAACTTTTAATAATGTAGGTAAGTGAAAAAAAAAGTAAAACTTGGGCAATAATTCAAGTGCTGCGGTACAGGTGTTTGTAACGGCCCCCAAATGATTCAGTCGTGAACTTGCAAAATGTAAAAATTTTTCTACTTGAACTTTTTAAGGCTTTATTACGTGAAAAACGTCTTCAATTCGTTTTGTTGTGCTTTGTTTTAAATGCATCTCGAGATAGATAGATAAATAGTAATCTGGTTTTACGTTTCTTTTCAATTGGTATAAGTTTGATTTAATTTGAGCAATGTTACATTTATCGATAGAGAACAATCTTGAGAAACCCGATGAGAAAATTTGAATTTTCTGCCGGTAAACACGCCCTTCGGTTGTCAACTGTTTTTTTTTAAAGTCCAGTCCCCTTGTATGTGTCATTATTTTCAATGCTAGTACATCCGTAACTTAAAAATCGAAATCACTGACAAATATTACCATTGCAACCCCAAAAAACCCTCGATTTGGCAACAGTCAGGGCAGAATTATAAAAAACAACCGATTCCGTGTTACTTCGCTGGCTTCCTTCCATTTCCATTAGTGGATGTTTAGCCAAAGTGTTTCCCAAACTTGCTCCCATTAGGAGCAGTCCGTTTTGTCTATGCCCCCAAACTTTTTTTCATTTGCTGGTCCCCCACTTTGGCCATTAAGTGGATTTTTTCTTATGCAAGTTTAGGAGTGACTAGGGAGTAAGATTTGGTGGTATATGGCTCTACTTGTGTACGAGTAAAGTGTCGGTTCAATGACTTGATATTTTACGATTTCGTAGCCTCAGAATTACATTTCTTTAGAAAATAATAACAATCTAGATTTTAGATAGTCTGAATCTGATAATGATTATGTTTTTAGTTTTCCTCCGTCTAAAGTCTGTAGAGTTTCAAAGAAATCGTCCAGTTATTTTTCAAATAATCACACTTACCTGCTTGTAGATACGATTTTGTCTAAATCTAAAACTATTTAGACCCATACATAGTATAAAAGAAAGTCGCTTTTCGTATTCGTCTGCATGATCAAATAGTTCTACGAAACTACACAATGGTTTTTGTTGAGATTTCATCATCATTTAGAGTAAGTAGTTATTCCGTGAGGTTATACTTGATTGCCGGGTCAGCGGGATTGTCCGAAAGGGTTACCGCTGGCTCGGAACATAAAGGGCTAAGAAAGGAACACGGGTGGGTTTTAGTCAGTAAGAGTCTGACACTCCCTTCCGCTCCACCCAGAGCGGGAGGGGTCATTTGATGATTTCCCATCCTCAAAAAAAAAAGGTTATACTTGATACCATTAGGCCCGTGACTTAATAATAACAGCCGCACCCGTCGATCGATCAGGCTTATGCTTGCCACGGTTGGTCTGTGGATGGGTGACCATCTTTGCATACCGAGACCCCTCCGTGCCTGGGAAAGCACGTTAAGCCGTTGGTCCCGGCTGGCATTCGTGGATATTTGACAGTTGTTACGGATAGTCAGAAGCCGGAAAGTCTGACAACCAGTCTTACCAAGGGGTATCGTATTACCCAGTAACTGGGTTGTGGAGGTTAGTTAGGCAGTCACTCCATATAACATACTGGTATTCAGCTGCATCCGGCTATTTATTTATTTATAATTATATACTTTATTGTACATGTACACCACAAACATACAAAACATGAGAGAAATACATCAAACACTACAAAATATACAATGGGCGGCCTTATCGCTTTCTACGATCTCTTCCAGGCAACCTTGGAATGGACAGTGATTTTCCTGGACATAAAATGGGGCTGTTGTTGGTGCAAATATTATGTATACAATACACTAAAATAGATACACAGATATAAGGGGTCCGTGGCAAAATAATAATAGCCGCACAGGTCGATCGTTCAGGTTAAGCTACGCTTGCCGCGGTTGGTCTGTAGATGGGTGACCATCTTTACATACCGAGAACCCTTCGTGCCTCGAAAATCACGTTAAGCCGTTGGTCCCGGCTGTCATTCGTGGATCTTTGACAGTCGTTACAGGTAGTCAGAAGGCCGAAAGTCTGACAACCGGTCTTACCAAGGGGTATCGTATTAAGTAACTGGGTTGTGGAGGTCAGATACGCAGTCGCTCCATGTAAAATACTGGTATTCAGCTGCATTCGGTTAGACTGGAAGCCGACCCCATCATAGTTGGGAAAAGGCTAGGCAGATGATGAGATACACAGATATATACCTACATATCCAAAATTATAAATACATAAATTATTTAAACCAAGAAAATAAAAGAAGACAGTAGATAATTGCAGTAAGGACAACAAGACCACAACGTTCCTTCACGAGTCTTTTGAACACATGTATCGACTGCGCGCGTTTAATTTCAACTGGCAATGCATTCCACAAACTCAAAACATTCCGGTTAGACTGGATGCCGACCCCAACATAGTTAGGAAAAGGCTAGGCAGATGATGACCATTGACCAATCTTAACACCATAATAATGTACCATATTCTGATAACTTAATGTTTATCATTATGATGATTGTGAAAAGACTATACTTAACCATTTTCAAACAGGTTAGGTTGGTTATAATACCAGCTATTTGCCAGTGAAAGTCCCGTGAAAATCGGTCTAGTCATTTCGAAGATTTGCCGGAAGAAACAAACAGACAGACACACAATTTTTATTTATTTGTTTTATGTTCGTTTAATTATACTTTCATCAAGTATTTAGTAAAAAGCTGTTATTTTGACATTACAATTTTATTTATTTGTATATTATTTATTTACATTAGATACTAAATTAAATTACTATAGAAATCAATACAAAAACAAAAGACACTTAGGCGTCGAAGTACTCGTCCGCATCGCTGTCATCCGGAAACGTGCCCAGAAGACTGGCAGCATCGCCACGTTGAATGGCAATGCTAATTCTTTGGCCAAAGACCGACCCAGCCTCTGATCACGTGAAGTGTTGGCCAGCCGGAGAGAATTTTCTTAAAAATGAAACGCGCATTCGGGCCCCATGTCCCGAGCGTTATACAGTTGTAGAAAATGGACATCTGCAACATTTTCAAAAAACAGTTCCTTTTTCACAATGCAACTATTTATGTCAAAATTATCTCGTCGACCTTCAGTGAGTGCTCTTCGTACAGACGCCAGCACATCAAGCTACCTGAAACTGTCAAATTTTCCCAATCAACTTTGAACCTTATCCTTCAGCGATAAAGTTGAAAATCTATTAAAGAAATTTGACAGATTGTAGTAGCTTGATGTGCTGGCGTCTGTACCTAAAATGTAATATATAGTTTTCCTTATAGCGATAGGCCGGCTCAGGCCTGGTTACCCTTACCCACCCTCCACTTTAACGTTATAATACCCTTTATAATTCGGCCGTTACGCGCTAGTCTTTTATTCATCAGGCGACTAGCCTACTCTATGGGCTGTATGTCTTAATATTGTCTTCAAATACGGGATAAAGGTTACATGGGATATCTTATTATGTATCTAGGAGGAACATTGCTGCGCCTCGTGGTTTCACCCGCATAAGTTTTGATCTCGTGGGAATATCGGTATAAAAAGTAGCCTATATGTTAATCCAGGGTGTCAGCTATGAGAATCGGAATTTGTAAGAATGTAGATAGATTTACATGGAATAGAATACTCAAAAAACACATACACACACACATTACATATTAGTTAGTAAAGCTTTTGTTTGTATTTTTATCTTAAAAGTTCTCAAAATATTATTTGAACTAGCTGCGCCACGCGGTTTCACCTGCGTATATGTCGATCCCGTGGGAATATCTGGATAAGAACTAACCTATATGTTAATCCAGGGTGTCAGCTATCAGCGGGATTGTCCGAAAGGGTTACCACTGGCCCGGAACATAAAGGGCGAAGGAAGGAACACGGGTGGGTTTTAGTCAGTAAGAGTCTGACACTCCCTTCCGCTCCACCCAGAGCGGGAGGAGTCATTTGATGATTTCCCATCGAGAAAAAAAAAAGGGTGTCAGCTACCTCCATACCATATGTTATCAAAATTGGTCCAGCCGTTTGAGCATGAAGAAGTAACAAACATATAAACACACACACAAACTTTCGCCTTTATAATATTAGTGTGAAAGTGTGATGTTAATTATGATGATTTTGGATAGCAGTAAAAAGGGTATGGCAGAAGGGTGTGGATTTAGAGCTATGTCACAAACTATGCTTCACCTCCAACCCTGCCCTCTGTGTTCCAAAACATGCAGTCAAAGTGACCTGTGCACTGCCACCGATGACGCCGTGGAGTGGTGAAGTTTCGGGCCAAAAAGATAGCCGAATGGTCATCCTAGCGACACGAAGAAAAAAAGTAAAAAAGTTCTCAGAATACAGCCGGTCGATTCTGTAAAAATTTCACCGTGAAAACTTAGGTGAAGTGAGTTTGTTTTTGCTAGGAATTGACACTATTGACAGCTCAATCCACGCTCACTTCACTTAAGTTTTCACGGTGTGATTTTTACAGAATAGCACCACTGTAAATATTGGGCTTAGGTTTATTTATAATGGCCCACCTTCCATCTTACACCGCATGACTTGTTACCTGTGCACTTGATGACCGTAAAACTGCATTAGTGAGTGCAGTTCAGGGGGCCTAAAAAGGCCAGTTTGGCAGAATCTTAAAGGATTAATGACAGCAAGCGCCCCTGCCCCTCCGACCCACCGCTCACATACCTAAGGCGCGGCCAACTAGTTCCGCGCGGACTATAGTGCACGCCTTTCATCGTGAATATTAATTACTAGCTTCTGCCCGCGACTTCGTCCGCGTGAAATTTCTTGTTACTCCGACCCACCCCGTCGCATCGCCTGCCCGCGCTATTACTTCGTTTTTGCTTAGCGTTCTTTCTGACTTTTTTTCTTTTTGCTCGGCTCCTAAAGGTCATAGCGTGATGTTAAATAGCCTATAGCCTTCCTCAAGAATTGATCAATGAAATGCAATAAGAATTTTTCAAATCCGACTGGTAGTTCCAGAGATTAGCGCGTTCAACCAATCAACCAAACAAACAAACAAACTCTTCAGCTTTATAATATTAGTATAGAAGTATAGATGTTGTAATATTTAACAGGCGTTGCTCTAGTGGTCGCAAGCGCTACTGCTGGGCGTGAGATCCTGGGTTCGATTCTCGGGTCGGGCAAAGTATTACTGGGTTTTTTCATAAGGAATTTCTCAGTTGCATCCGGAGTCTGGAACTGTTACATGAGACTTAAACATTACTGGCGAATGTGGGTGTACTGTTAGGTACCTATACCTCTTTTTTTTTTTTGAGGATGGGAAGTCATCAAATGACCCCTCCCGCTCTGGGTGGAGCGGAAGGGAGTGTCAGACTCTTACTGACTAAAACCCACCCGTGTTCCTTCCTTAGCCCTTTATGTTCCGAGCCAGCGGTAACCCTTTCGGACAATCCCGCTGACCAGGCAGCGCTACTGCTGTGCGTGAGGTCCTAGGTTCGATTCTCGGATTGGGCAAAGTATTACTGGGTTTTTTCATAAGGAATTTCTCAGTTGCATCCGGAGTCTGGAACTGTTACATGAGACTTAAACATTACTGGCGAATGTGGGTGTACTGTTAGGTACCTGTACCTCTGACTTACCCTACGGAAAATACAGGCGTGATGTTATGTTTTTTTTATCTTTCCAATTAATTCCTCCTCCATTTTTTATTATAATCCCACTTCGTTTCGTTCCTTTAATTTTTTATCATTGTTCCATTCCATAAAGTAATTAATCCGAAAATAGAATGTTTATTACTTTTTGTTGTTTACTAATTCACATAAAATTAATGTTTTTGACTTCAAATTAATAATTTATAATATTTGCACGCCATACTAAGTGGCAAACATGACTGATCCTTTCTTTTTTATGTTATCCAGCATGCATTTATATTCTTGTATGTGTACACAAATATGTATACATGTTTGAGCAAATAAATAGATCTTATCTTATCTTATCTTATCTTTGAAAAGAGAACGTTTGAGTTAGTATTACTTTTCTCATTGAGTTTGCTGAATCGTGAGTTTGAAATAGTTTGTTTTTTGTAGGAAATTATAGCTAGCTTTAACCCACGGTTTTGAAATTTTGTTGATTCGCATTCATCATAAATGGAATGTTTTGATAATGAGTTCTACGAATTCTGAAGGTGGAAAAATTGATACTTACCTTGGAAATTCGAGCATTATTTTGACAAGATTCTTCGAGATAAATCGAAAATGCTGTAGGTACTGGTCAAATAAATACGAGCAGCGGCCGGCAATATTACTATGAAAACTCATATCTGCCGTGTAATTTAAAAATGGAACGGAATTTTTACTTCAAAACATGGCAACCAAGGACGTGACTTATCAAAGATTTTATTTAAATTTTGATCTGGATTGCAAATAGAGCTGTTCGAAGGAAAAAAGAAACAAATGAACACATTCACACATTGGCGCGTGAAAAAAATATCGTTGTGCTTAATTGATTCTGGAATTTATAATTAATTTAGGTACTCAGTCCGCGCATTATTTGAAAAAGTACTATGCAAGCTTTGGCCACAACGGCATTGATGGACGAACGTTAAAATGTGGGCCGAGGCGAAACCGAGGCACACATACTCAATGCTCCTTTTGCAAGCCGCTTGTATCGTACTAATATTATATACTATAACCAGGGTTTTTTTTTTTTTTTTTTCTTTATTTATTTAAAGAGGGTTTTAATCTAGACAGATTATGCCACCCTCATCGTTACAAATCGACTTAACCTACTATACACAACAAAAATTATCTTAAACTACCTCTACGATTAATACCTATGTTTACGAGCCTGTACAGCATCCTGGCTGCATCTGAAGCTGGAGCAGCAAGGACGCTGTTACATACCCCAGTCTCGCAAATATTATTATACAATAACAATAACTCTCGTCTTTCCGGTTCATTCCGGACACACTCCATGATGAGATGATACACGTCTTCAATCAAGTTGCATTCCACACAATTTGGTGACTCGACTTTACCCATTAGAAATGCAAATTTATTTAAGGGTATGTGTCCGGAGCGAAGTCGCAGTGCTGTTATGATTGTCTGCCTTCCCATATTGGCACTATCTATCCACGTAGTTTTAAAGACACTCGGTTGTATAGTGGCGTACCATATACCCTTACTGCGGCTCCTTTCATTGAAGTATTCTTGCCAGTTGTCATAACAAAGGTATTTCAATTTACCGTAAAGACTATAACCAGGGTTCATATTATGACATATTAATGCCATCATTTTTCTAGTGTAAGAGAGAGACGGAGCTATAGAAGGCCGATAGCACCATCCCTTTTTTGCAATGGAATAATGATGGCATTAATACTACGACCCCTGCTCGGAAAGTACAGACGCCAGCACATCAAGCTACCCGAAACTGTCAAATTTTCCCAATCAACTTTGAACCTTATTATTTAGCGATAAAGTTGAAAATCTATTAAAGAAAGACAGATTGTAGTAGCTTGATGTGCTGGCGTCTGTACCTTATTACTTTTTTTAAAAATGAGGCAGAATGTCAAATGTGCGGGTCGAAAAAGGGTAAGAAAATCCTTTGTTAACGTGCTGAGCGGGCATAAAAGTAAATGAAAATCCATTGATAACTTGCCTTGTTTTTTTTTTAATTTAGGGCAATTCAGTAGCTAACCTAATTGAATATATGTATTATAATGCCAAAAGACAAAAAGTTTTTATTACCAAGCGCAAAATGTTATTGATAAATTCCTGTCCCCACAACGAATTTATCAAATCAAACTTCACAGTTCTCAAACCAAATAAGTCAATGTTCGCAGGTATAAGAGTAATGAGCGGAGATTCCTGCGTTTACGTCGCCACATAACCTGAGACAATAACGTCTCATGATTAATGCGCATGGCAACCTGGCAGCCCCAGTAATACTGCCTCCGCATTGGATGATAGAGGACATACTTAGGCTATGCGGTGTCATGGATGAAGAATAGTTTTATGTTTTCTCTGATTTGTGTCTCTTAAGAGGACTAGTAGAGCAAAGTGTCCTTGAGAAACGCATGCACACATATACACAATCGACGCGTACGCCATCTAACGACGACGCCCATCACAATTATGACATACAGCATACGATTTACGATTACGCCCGAGTATTCCAATAGATGACGCGGAAACAAGTAGTTATGACAACAAAATTATTAACCGATTTCTAAAAAGGAGGAGGTTCTCAATTCGGATTTGTTTATTATTATTTTTTTTATTTATGTTCGGGTCCTATATAGACGACCTCCATCATAAATAGACGGATTTGCAAAATTCTTTTTTTGTTCGAAAGAGGTTTGTTTCGAAAGGGTCACATTTAAATTTCGTAAAGATCTGATGATGAGTTTCGGAGACAGACAACGGAACTCTTCAATAAATGCCAGCAAATCAACCGCGATCGCTGCCATCGCATTTGTATGCATTATTTACGCAATCACACAACATAACATCACGCCTGTACCCTTAAAAGTGGTAGGCAGATGTGTTTAATAGCTTCCTGTCGCTGATATTCACATAGCAAGTAGTGTTATATGAATTTGTGTGGGGTAGGTAGGGACAACTGAAAAGTGATAAATAAAAACTGTTTTTACAAAAAAAAAAAAAAACAACCGACTTCCAAAATAAACCACTACAAAGTGAAAAATAACTTTAATTTCGGAAGTCGGTATCGTCGGTTGTAGCTTTGTAGTGTTTTTTTTTTGAAAGTCGGCAATAATAAATTATACGTTGTACGAGTAACTACCTACCCATTCGAACTGCTCCTAAGAAAATATTGTTGGTACGCGTCAAAAGTGCTCTAAAGTGTCGTTAAAAGTGCTGATCGTGTGAATAATATCAATAACAACAATCTACAATTAATAAGTGACTTAGTGCTTTGTGTATCAATTCTAGACAAAAAACGTATCAAAATAGTTATTCATCTACCGTCAGGAGTAATTCACCAGTTATAATAAAACGCGTAAGCGCCGCAGATAGCACGGCGCATACGACGTTCTTCTCGCGAGCTCGCTGTTAGTTCGCTCGTTGTATTGCGCAGGGCCTTTATTAGAGTGCACTTTTACCAACAAAGATTGAAGGGGTCTTTAATAGTGTGCTTGGAACAGTATACATTTTTTTCTTTTTAATAATTATTTCGGCATTGGAATTGTTGTGAGACTGACTATTAATTAGAATGGCTTCGTCAACATTGTTATGGGGATGCTGTGCTAATGAAGACAGCAAGGATGGAAAAAAATCGATTAATTGTTCCAAATGCAATAAATTGTATCATTTTGAGTGCCTGTCTCTTCCGGAAGTTTCCGAGGACACGGATGTCTACTGTAAATGGAGGTGTTCTAATTGCGGGAGTCACATCTCGAATACCTCCAAAAAGGAATATACTCCAACCCGTAATGTCTCCACCTCTAGGGGGAACAAGAGACCTGCTTTGAACTCGCCCCCTGAAGCAACCTTTGTGACTCGTGATGATGTACGCGATATCCTCCAGGAAGTAATACAGGCTGAATTCGCTTCTATGCTTCGTCAAATAAACAATACAATACTCAATGTCGTAAATAAAGAGCTTGAACCGATTAAGAAAGAACTTACGGAGATGACGGCGTCATTGAATTTTCACATACAGGAGTTTGAAGAATATCAGTCTGAACATAGGGCTTTGAAAGTCTCGGTAAAAGACTTAGAGACAGAAAATACTAACCTTAAGAGGTCAGTGGCGGATATGGGCCAGCGAATCAACTATTTGGAGCAACAGGCACGTTCGACTTACCTTGAAGTTCATTGTTTGCCCGAAAATAAACAGGAGAATCTCTATACAGTCGTTAAGCAACTAGGATCAGTCGTTGGATGCAAGTTGAGCGACACCGATATCCATCAATGCACCCGTGTAGCCAAACTACAAAATTCTAGTGCCCGCCCGCGCTCTATCGTAGTCCAATTGGCCTCCCCAAGAACTCGTGACCTACTCTTGGCTTCTGTCATTAACTACAATAAAGGCAAGAATAACATTGAAAAACTAAATACAGCGGACCTTGGACTGGCTGGTGAAAAGAAGCCAATATATGTGCAAGAAAATTTGTCTCCTTCTAACAAAGCGCTGCATGCTGCTACTAGACTTCAAGCAAAAGAAAAAGGATATCAATTCGTCTGGGTTAGAAATGGTAGAATCTTCGTCAGGAAAAGTGATGGGTCAGAACATATCCTCATTAAGAATCTAGAGTCCCTAAATAAGTTGACGTGAAAAAAAACATACTTTATATTTTAATTAAAAATACATGTAATTGTAACTTGAATATAATACAAAATTCGATAATTTACAAATTTATTACCAGAATTGTAGAGGCGTGAGAACAAAAACGCATATTATCATCTTTCGTAATGTATGCTGTAATAACTATGACATTATCATTTTTACAGAGACTTGGCTTAATAATACCGTACTGAGCAGCGAGCTGTTCGACGACAGATACATTGTATACAGAATGGACAGAGAAAGTTCTTGTCTACAGAGTAGTAAAGAAGGTGGGGGTGTTTTGATAGCCGTAAAAAAATCTATAATTTCCAAACGAGCAGAACAATTTGAAAGTAATTGTGAAGACCTTTGGGTAATTTTAGATCTACCTGCGGCTCGATCTGTACGTCGGGCAGCTCTCTGTTCTGTATACCTGCCACCACCTGTACGTATCTCGTACTTGGAACACTTTTTGGACAAATGTAATGCAGTGTTTGAACAGTTAAACTTATCATATGTCTGCATCGCAGGTGATTTCAATATCGGTGATATCGATTGAAGTATAGTCAATAATTCTGATAAATGCCTTAAGTTGTCCAATTTAAGTCAAACTTTGATAGATTTCACGTATGTTAATAGGCTTAATCAATTTAACAATGTACCTATGTAATGCTTCAAGCCGCATTTTAGATCTTATACTATGTAACCATTCATTGTGTAGAGTGAGTCAAAGTGAGGATCCGATTGCTAATATTGACCAGCATCATCCACCCCTCGATATCGTGATTTCTCTAAATAAGGAAGCTAAACTCCCATATAACACTACTTGCGGTAGACCTAATTTTCGAAAAACGAGTTACATACCAATTCGGAAATATTTGAGTGAAACTGCTTGGGATGAGTTACTTGAAGCACAGCAGGCAGTTAATGAGATGGTGGAGGTATTTTATGACGTTATTCAGAAAGGTATAGAAAAATTTATAACTAAGCGAGTGCCAAAAAAAAGTAAATTTCCACCATGGTTCAATCGAGATCTAATCAAATTACTTAATTGCAAAAATAAGATCAGAAATCGCCACAATATTTACAAAAACCCTTTAGACAGAATTGAACTGCAGATTATAACTAAGCGCTGTAATGACCTAGCAAAACTTTGTTACAACAATTATATGAAGCGATTGGAAAACGAATTCAAAAATAATCCGAAGTTTTTCTGGAGTTACGTTAAAACTAAAAGAGGTGGGTCAAGCTCTTATCCCGTTATTTCTTCTAGTACACGTTTAGATGAATATGTACTTTTATCAATAACTTCACAATCGTGATCTTCCTGTGGTACCACTGTTTCCAATCTATAAAAAAAATAACATCACATATCATCACTTATCATCTATCGCTTTCCATCAGGCGTGATCGAGGTCAAAAGCGGGCCGCCCATTCATCAATAATAAAATGAAAAAAATAGAAGATTTTAAATTACGTTTTTAATTATTTTAAATTAAGTTAAAAGGAGGCTCAATAATTTAAAAAAGTGCATCATTAAAAGCGCAAAAAGTTTTTAGAGGTTCATTAATTTCAAAAAGTGTCCATCATTAGCAGGTCAATAAGTTTTGAAAGAATAGGTTAAATATTTCCTTTTAATAAATCAATTCAATTTCCTCACATAACTTTTTTCTCCAAGTGAATTCAGACATGCTGTCTTAGGATTAATTAAGCAAACTACTCCATCAGGGCAATAAAGATCAACATAGTTCATAATGCTGCATGATGATGATGATGATAGGACTCCCTTTTCCGCACTTAGACTCCCATTTGGTCCGTTGTGCGTGGGTTCATAATGCTGCAATTAACTTTGTGTCTGGGTACGGTCTACCCATTCTCCTTTGTCAAGTAAGTAAGGCCTTTTACACATTATGCCGTGTCTGCGGCAGCGCCGCCGCGCACCGCCCGCCACGGTATTTTTATCTATACAGTATTCTATCTTCATAAAAACGGTCGGAACGCGAATCATACCTACGCGCCTCGATTTCGGTTTACACTCAGTCTCGAATGCTCCGCAGTGACGAGTGGACGCCGGACGGTGTGACGGTTTCGTAAGCAGTAAGCGTGCAATTTGTGACAAATATTCATTGAAATAAGTACAAGTACTTACTTAATAATATGGCAAAGAGACTATATTGTGCTGTTTTTGGTTGTTTGAATTCGTCAATAAGTTTTTTTAATTAAATCTATTGATCAAAAAGACCATGTATTTTTATTGAACTCTTTCTATTCCATTCACAACGTGTTTCTATTTTATAAATGAAAAGTCTTTTTTACAAAAAATAAAAAAAACTACGGACTTCAAAAAAAAAAACAACACAAAGTAATTAACTTTAATTTTGGAAGTCGGTGTCGTTGGATCTGCATTTTCGTTTTTTGACACCGACTTCCGAAATTAAAGACTTTATTTTTCACTTTGTAGTATTTTTTTGGAAGTCGGTTGTTTTTTTTTTTGTAAAAAAGTTATATTTTTCACTTTTTAGTTGTACCTACCCCGCCCAAATTCATATAACACTAATTGCTATGTTAATATCAGTGACAGGAAGCTATTGAACACATTTGCCTACCCCTTTAAAGGGTATAGGCGTGATGTTATGTTGTGTGATTGGGTAAACTGGCATGTATTGAAGAGTTCCGTTGTTTGTCTCCGAAACTCCTCATCAGACCTTTACGAAATTTAAATGGGACCATTTCGGAATAAACCTCTTTTGAACAAAAAAATAATTTTGCAAATCCATCTACATATTTTTATGACGGAGTTATGACCGAACATACATAAAAAAAAAAAATAGAAACATCCGAATTGACAACCTCCTCATTCTTAGAAGTCGGTTAAAAAAAATATTTACCTATACCTATAGGTAAATATTTTTTTTAACTTCTTGAGTTTCTTTCTAGTTTTGTGACTGTAGGTACAGTCACAAAACTAGAAAGAAACTCAAGTAGGTTGATGAAATTAAAATACTGTAGGCGGGAGGAGTTATCGCGTGTTTACGTACCGCGCGACTGTAGTACATTATAAAAAAAAATTATATAATACAGCGGCGCCGCCGCCGCCGCGGTGCCGCTGTATTGGTTGCCCTTGGATTTGCATGAACCCTTGCACACGGCGGCGCCGCGGCGGCGGCAGCATGATTCGGCGGCGAGTATTGCTACGGTTTTATCAAAACTCGTCGCCTCCGCCGCGGCGCCGTGTGTTCATCATCATACAAATCCAAGGGTGACTGATGCAGCGGCGCCGCGGCAGTGGCGGTGCCGCTGCAGCTGCGGCATAATGTGTAAACAGCCTCAAAGATAGGTACCTACCTAACATTCATACATAATATTATGAATCTATTTATTATAAACGAAATCAATAATAATAAAAACCAAAATCTTGCTTGTGATAATTTTCATCGCAATTTTTAGATGAATTTGTTATTTCGTTATGCCCAATATCAATAAGTTAGGTGCTTTTAGTTTTTTTTTAAATTGTAGTTTCGCATTAGAAATAACTTCCGTGTTGATATTTACGACTGTGTTTCTCCTGTGAAAGATAATTACATTGTAGACGTTTTAATTATTATTTATAAAAAAATAATAAATACATAATATATATAAATTCAAAATACATTTAAAAAGAAAACTTCGGTTAGAGAATCCCTGGGACTCGAACCCGGGGACTCTTGAATACAAATCTACACATCGGCCTCATACGCTAACGTAACAGTTACGAATGTAGTCGAAAAAGTTGAGCTTATGCGTATATGCGTCATGACTGCACTATCTTAGACGTTTCTAAATTCATAGTTTTATTGTTAAAAAAATAAATATTCAATAATAATAAAATGCTCTTATTTTTTAATTTCGTATATATATATATAATATGTTCAGCGTTTTATATGAACGTTTTGTAGTCCGAACGGAATTTTTCACTTCATATTTACAATAAATGATAATTGATAACAAGGTTACGCTATTTTAACTTCAAAGTATTTTATATTTACACGAAATAAAAATATTTACGCAAAGAAGATTATGCAAATAATAATAAACAATGAATTTACAAATAAAACTTTACAAAAACATAACAATCTTGGCGGAAATATTGCGGCGAAAAGAGCGACACGTCCGTATAGCATCAGGCCTCGGCCGGCAGTGTCGCTACACAGCGTTTACGCACACATGCGCACGTATTTTGTTCGAAAATAAGAATATGCGATTTACAAAGAATCTATTGTTTGGACAAAAAAATTAAAACACTAGTATTTTAGTATGTTGCTTGTAGAATAATCTGACAAAAAATCAGAATGATTGTATGTATTTTAGTATGGATTTTATTGTAAAAAGAAAATTTTTAGAGGCATCTTCATGATTTTTTTCTATCGTATCAAATTAGTTGTATTATGTTTTCACCACACTATCTATCTAGCATATATCCTGAAGAATATCATATATTTTTCTGATTTTTTTTACTGTAGTCTATCATATACTTTTATTGTTTCGAAAACTTGCGTTTAGGTCTTGTAAGCCCCTTAAGGATCTCGGGCGCACTATTCGGCAAACTTTATCATAGTGTAAGGTTTTAATAACATAAATAATAAAACGGAAGTAAAAGGTTGGCTACACTGACCGGGCGGATGACATAAGCGGGACGGAAAGTTTTTTGACATTCGTAACTGCGGGAAGAGAAAAATAAGTTTTGTTTCGCAATAGGTTTAGTTTTAAATGCCACAATAGGTTTATTTATAAAAGCCACAATATGTTTTGAAATTGGGTAATTATTTCGACAATAAGTTTGGTAGCTAAGGTGCTTTGATTGTTACACTTACAATAAACCCATTTTAATTACAATTGGTTTGTGCTTTACTTCTGAAGTTGAATAAAATAGGTTTTAAGTAAAGTCTTCATAAAACAATAATAAAATGGTCGGCTTTTATTGTCTAAAATTTGGGCTTACGAACATAAAATTAGATTAAAATTACTTAACTTAAATATTATGAGAACATTACATGTTTATCAAAAACTAAATTCTGACAAATGCTATTTAAAAAACAAAGTAAAAAAAAATCTGCTGTTTTTGAGAACACGTCTCCATTTTACAATGCGAGGAATAAAATCTATCGAAACTCGTGACGTAACTAAATTTCTGTCACACAGCGTAGTGCATACTAAGCGTTGCCTGAAAGTACCGTAAATTGTCAGTCACGTGTTGCGTTTTGAACATAGTTAAACGGCCGTCAATCTTAGTTTAAAGAAAAACTAGTTACATTTTTATATTATTACACGAGATTCCGGCTCCATTTTAATTCTGTTTGTACCTCTTTACAGCCACTAAGTCACCATTATATTGAACTAGCAGAACTGCCAAAGACGAAGAAATTACAGTTAATGCTAAAACTTTTGAGCTATGTAATAGGTATTGTATATTATTATGATCTGTATGGTTTGTGGCATGCAAACTTTTTGGTAATTTTAAGATTACGCCAATACGAATTGAGAAAACAGGTAGGCGTCAGATTTGGCTGACAAATCAAGTAATAAGGAAAAACCGGCCAAGAGGGAGTCCGACTCGCGCACCGAGGGTTCCGTATAAATTTGTAGGTATGTAAATAAATAGTTTATCACGGATTTTTTTTTATTTAACTATAAATGTATGGTTTTCAGTGTTTTTTTCTTTATTTTTTTACTACATGACCATGCTTCTTGCTAAATTTCATGATTCTAGGTCAACGGGAAGTATCCTATACATTTTGATTCCCTTGAGTGTCGAAACATACGTTTTTGCGGCATAAACGACCAAATCTTTTTTTACGTTAACTTAGAAGTTTGATTTTTTCACAGCTTCATGGGACCGCAGACCTAAGTACTTATGTGGTTTTAATTTCAACTCGATACCTCCACGCGTTCCCGAGATAAGGGGTCTTGACAGACGGACAGACGGACAACAAAGTGATCCTATAAGGTTTCCGTTTTTTCCTTTTGAGGTACGAAACCCTAAAAAAGTTAAAAAAAAAAACATGAAACGATTCCGTAATAAGTCTTATCTGAAAAATATTGTTTTATTGATGTATGTACAGCACCTAATCATACTGTTGTGTGCCACAATTAATGCCTGGTACATGGCGACATTAGTTTTTTTCTTTTTTACATCGTTCTCACATATATGTAATTATAAATTCACATTATTGATGTACTTAACTAATATTTTTGTAAAACAATAACTTAAAAGAGTGTCCATGGAGTTTCTTGCCCGTTCTTCTCCATAGGTACCTACGCTTTGGAATGGGCAACTAGCTACATATTTTCTGACTGACCGACTTTTTGAAAATTCAAAAGTGCCTGTAAATGGTTTAATTGAAATAAATGCTTTGAGTTTGAGTTTAGTTACCACTAGCGCCATCTAGTATCGGGTAGGTGGAACTAATAGAGTCAAGATCGTTCTAGAAACTTCGACGCTCTAGAACTTTCTAGAACTTTCGAGAACTATCGACATCTGGTCAGTCGGGACCGGTATGTACTCGAACATTCTAGATGTTTCTACAGTAGAAGGTTCTAGGACTCTCTGAGGCACTATATAAGGCCGGTGTGGGCCGCGAGCCGGTCAGATTGGATACAGCAATACAAGCGAACATATGGAAAGCGATCTTCAAGTGCGACTGTGTTACATAATTAGTGTTTGTTATTAGTGTTGTTGATTAAATTGTCAATTTTTGGTTATTAAACCGGCAGTTTTTATTGTCACGAACCCCAAGCTCGTAACAATACATCAGCAATTTCTAATAATATAAGCCCCTTTGTAAATGTTTTCCAGTTTACATAACTTTATTGTGGATCTTCTCTTATATAAATCATGCAGCGCATACTAAATATGAAGCCAGCACCAAAGATTGTCAAACACGTGTCGCCGTTAGTCGACAGTTAATCTTAGTTTAACGCGAGCGTGCCCTCAATTCTGATGTAATTACAAGTCATGCACTTGCATAAACGTGGCGTATTGCAAGCAATAGTATATTAATCAAGATTTCGTGTGTATTATACTGGCTGTTTTTTTGGTGGCATTTCACTTAAATTCAGATAAGTATTTCAATGTAAAATAAAGTAACCAGTATGTTTAAATTGGGGGTAGGTTACGTGGAGTTCTAGTCCCAGGATGGGCAAAGTGTTTTTGGGTTTTTCCATTAGGAATTTCTTAGTAACATCCCGGAGATTGGAAGTTGGCGGTGTGATACCCCCGTGCCTCGGAAAGCACGTTAAGCCGTTGGTCCTACGTCTGATCTCTATCCGGGCGCATCGGATCGCCATCCCATCGGACTATGAGAGTGACGGAAGGATGCACTTGTGTCTGCGTACACATTTTGTGCACTATAATATCTCCCGTAGAAGGAAGGGAAGAGAAAGGGGGGGAGGTATAGATGGCTAGTCTCCGTTGAGATTGGCTGTCTTGTTCGAAAGTCGGCCTGGAGGACTACAGTACATTATGATATAAGTGCGGTAAGTTGAAAATTACAGCCGAGGCGATATTGCTTGCCCAAGCCGTAGGCGAGGGCTAAAAGAAAGCAGAGGCTGTAATTTTCAAAGCGCACGTATGTCATACGACGTTTTATAACATATTTGCGAGGAAATAAATAAAACTCGGACTGAATTTGCATATTTGCTTGTTTTCCATATGATGAAATTTTGATACGCTTGTAAGTATCTATTGGTCGATTTCTCAGGCAAGAGGCTTAGATTCTCATTTACTAAATATTATATAATTTTCACTATACAAAGCCTTATGTGTGTTTGATTAATTAAATTATAAACAATAATAATTAGAATACATGAATTTGCTTTTAATTTTACCAAAAACTTCACCACCAAGTTTACTCATTTCACCATAATTAATCATAAAACGAAAATGATCAAGAAATCCTCCACTGAAAGCTGACTAACTCTCATTCCGCTGATTTACTTGCCAATATCGTATATCGTTTCCAAGACGCCTAAATAACTGAATAATTAGTGGAAAACACCCGAGGCGTTAAAAGCAAATAAGTTTTGTAATAAATTATAATAAAAGTGTAACCTGAAACTCCATTATTCAGCCGAAGGGAGTCGGTATCTGTCTGATAAATGCGAGTTCAGATACGGCAGTTTTAAAATTATCTTTTGATTTAAAATAAAAGTTAAAATTGAAACCTAAGGACCGGTTGTATCAAACGGTGAGTTAACGTAACATACATACGTCAAATAATAACGATTACGTACTCGTTATTATTTGACGTACGGCAAGGCCATAATTTTTAAATTGCATTTTGAAACAATGCTTTTTTTAGTTTGACTATAGTTAGCGCAATTTTTGACGTTTACGCGTGAGTCAAGTGGATGTGTCTTTGTCTAAGGGCGTCAACATGGTCAGCGGGATTGTCCGAAAGGGTTACCGCTGGCCCGGAACATAAAGGGCTAAGGAAGGAATACGGGTGGGTTTTAGTCAGTAAGAGTCTGACACTCCCTTCTGCTCCACCCAGAGCGGGAGGGGTCATTTGATGATTTGCCATCCTGAAAAAAAAGGGCGTCAACATCTTTGTGGGTGAATCTCACCAACGTGAACTGAACGCGATCAGGGGTCGTATCATGAAGTATTATTGCCATTAAGATTCCAGTCCTTAAAAGCTCCATCTCTCTCTCACACTGGAATCATGATGGCATTAAAATGTCATGATACTGTCATGATAAACCTTGTTCAAGAGCTGTCAGTGTCATTGTTGTAGATTATTGACACTGACAACCTTGTATGATATGTTGATCACATTCAGTTGGATTGGTGAAATTTGCCCTAAGGTGAGCAACGCATCAGCAAGGTCGTATGGCATGGCAGATCAGCGGGCACAGCATCATCAGCCTATAATTTAAACTCAAACTCATAGCATTTATTTTAATTAAACCATTTACAGGCAATTTTGAATTGTCAAGGAGTCAGTCAATCAGAAAATATGAAGCTAGTTGCCCATTCCAAAGCGTAAATACCTACGGAGAAAAACGGGCAAGAAACTCCATGGACACTCTTTTAAATTGTATTTTTACAATTTCTCTCTGTGAGAGGGAGTGGGCCGTAATCCACCACACAGGCCCAGTGCGGGTTGGTGGATGTCACATGTCTTCGAATTTTCGAATTTTGTCAGCGGGGCGTTTACAAACAATATAACAATTTTTGCTTTTATTTACATCAAGTACATAAAGATTACTTCGAAATATTCTTTATGGGTTCAAGAATATAAGATTTGACATCCAATGCTCAAGGCTGAAAGAAACTGTAGCGCTCTTGATCTTGAGAAACATAACGACTTACCTATCATTTGACATCTAATCCACAAAGCTGAAAGAAACTGTAGCACGCTTAGGGAGGGTTGTTTCACGTCTGTATCTTTATTATTTGACGTACAGATGCCAGCACATCAAGCTACTACAATCTGTCAAATTTCTATAATAGATTTTCAACTTTATCGCTACAGCATAAGGTTCAAAGTTGATTGGAAAAATTTGACAGTTTTGGGTAGCTTGATGTGCTGGCGTCTGTACGTATGTTACGTCTACCAACCGTTTGAAACAACATAGATATTATTATTATTATATAATGAATGTGTGCAAAATATTGTAAAACATTTTAAAAGAGTAACGGTGGAGTATCTTGCCCATTTTTCTCCATATCTTTATCGCTACAGCATAAGGTTCAAAGTTGATTGGGAAAATTTGACAGTTTTGGGTAGCTTGATGTGCTGGCGTCTGTACGTATGTTACGTCTACCAACCGTTTGAAACAACATAGGTATTATTATTATTATATAATGAATGTGTGCAAAATATTGTAAAACATTTTAAAAGAGTAACAGTGGAGTATCTTGCCCATTTTTCTCCATACGAAAACTACCTTTTGGAATAGGCGACTAGAATCAATTCTATTTTGTTGTAATTTTAGACGTTAAAAAGTGCCTTTTATGTGCCTATTTGAAATAAATGCTTTGACTTTGAACCGGCCCCTAATCTTTATAGACTTAACAATTTTTCCTTTACGACTACCTCAAACCTTAAAAGCAGGCCACTCCATCCAAAAATATCCTCTAACATAACCATTTATGAGCCCATTATAGCTCTTAAAATAACGTGACTTTTTAAGAAGGCTTAAGGTGTAAACTCAACATTAAGATTTTACCAAGACTTATTAGCTAAAAGCGTCAGGTAATTAAAATTATTTATTACACTTTCAGCGTCGCATCGTCGCCTTCTCTTTAACGAATTGATCATCTGGCCCTTTCTTATCCTTAAAATAATTATTTCTTGCTTGTACCTTCCGGCCTATTACTATGTTTTATTTTTAAAAGAAAACCCGACTTACAGTACCCGGCGATAAATATTGCACATCGACCTTTGGAAAGAGACAATCGGCTAATTTAGGCTTCGCAGAGCGTTATCTCTGTCGCACGAAATACAAACAGTCCAGTATCAATTAGCAGCTGTTAAAACAATTATGATTTGCTTCTTTTGATAATTATTTTTATTCTTTGTATAAAATACAAAAAAAGGTAAAGGTCGATGTGTAATATTTATCGCCGGGTACTGTACACCTTCTTTGTCATTATGGATAACACATTTAGTTTCTTTTGCCATCCATAATCAAGGATCAGATCGGAAAGTCGACTCCATCCAGATATATTTTTTTTAATATATACTAATATTATGTGAAAGTAATTGTCTGTCTGTCTGTATGTTACATTTTCAAGCCCTTTTTTGGTGCGCGGTGGAAATCCTCATGGACTTCCTCTATCGTGGGGGTGACAGAGGGGCATGCCGGACTCTTACCGCGTAAAACCACCGCGGTGTTCCACCTCTGCCTATGGCCGGGGGTGTGGGATTCGCATCAGCATTCACCGCTCTCCTGACAGTCCTCGACCGGCTGTTTTTTAGTGGGTCCCACCTCCCCGTGCCATTCCCATAATGGCCGTACGCACTCTCGAGTGGCGCGCGTGGAACACTGTGGCGCTAATTCGGGCCTGTCTGGTCGGACGACGGACGAACCTAGTCCGCCGCCCGCAGACCATCTCTCATGGAGGTCGCAGATCGTTTTTTGCCCTTCTCGGGCGCCCAGTACGTCTCCTGCGGGAGGGGAGAGAGGATGCGGCTTCTCTCTCCCGCTCGGCCGCCTCCTTTGCAGACATGACATCCTCGCAAAAGAAACCACTAAACGGATATCGCTAACATTTGGCAAGGACAAAGACGACATCCTGAGGCCATCCTCAGGATGCCGTCTTTGTACTTGTTAAATCTTAGCCCGGTACAAAAAGTAGCCTATGTCCATACATAGGCTAAATTTTTTTTCCCGGTAGCACATTCCCGTGGGATAATTCCGACATCAACGTGGGTGAGGCCGCGGGCTGAAGCTAGTATTACATATGTGTAAAACTGATTCCGATATTCTAGTTAAAGAATAAACAGTTTTATTTCATTACAGTTCTATGCTGACATAGGTTGCTCTCTCATAGCTCTCAATGCTTAACAAGTGGGTTGGTATTGTAACATCTTTAAGCAAATGAGTTATTAATTGCTGGATTTCAAGTTTTAGCAGACATGCGCCCGCGTACTATTTAACGCGTTTTTTTTTCGAACACTTTTACGAAATTCAAACAATAAAAAAGGAGAATTGAAAACAACAAAAAAGCTTCTTCTGGGCCGGCCTCGACGGCGCCTCCCATCATCAGGCATCCATTATGTGGAGGCTTTTGCCCAGCTGTCACCCTGTATGAGGCTGATGTGACCCACCCATTTCCATTTAAGCCTGGCAGCCTTCTTTCCTACAACCAGTATGCCCGTTTTGCCGATCGAAGCCTGGTGTTCCAAATTCCGTCCCGTCTTGTTACACCCAAAATACTACGTTCCATTGCTCTTTGGCAAAAAAAGATGGCGGGATGACCTGGCAGAGTACTGTAAAGGCTGGTTTGAGGCGGCGCAGAAAAGTGTTCATGGAAGGATTTCGGGGAGGCCTTTGTCCAGCAGTCCACTGCTGGTCAACTTTTTTTTAATTTATATTGTCCCAACAATAAAGGCTAACAAAAAAGTTATATTTAGGTGAAAGTTAACTGGATTCTTTGCCAGGATTATGTCAGAAAACACTGTTTTCAACCAACTCATTACTCACTTCTATAGCAAAATAATCCAAAATACAGCTATACTTAAAACTTAATATTATCCTTCACACTTAACTTAAATCTCGTCTGAACACGTCCCAATTCAACATCCACGTTAAATTGAATTAAAACATAACGATAAAAGTGTAATTACCATAAAAACTGCGTGTAGATAAATGGGGGAGGGACGGAGAGGAACTGGGAGGGCGAGGGAGGATCGCATAATTATGTACGAGCCTTTCATCTTACCCCATAATTATGTTTGAGTTGAGGGTCGCGAGTAGTGAAATGTATTACAGATAATGTTCTGGCTGATCCCTTTAAACCAATTTATAAAAACCGGTGTTTTGGTATGTGGGCAAAAACCAGTTTAACCACCCTTTAGGAATGAATATGTCACCGTCTATATATCACTAATAAACTGGTCTATATATCACTAAATAACGTGGTTAAATAATAACAGCTGCACAGGTCGATCGATCAGGTTAAGCTTATACGCTAAAAAAAAACAAATGAATAAAAATTGTGTGTCTGTTTGTTCCGGCTAATCTTCGAAATGACTAGACTGATTTTCACGGGACTTTCACTGGCAGATAGCTGGTATTATATAATAACCACCCTAACGTTTTAGAAAATAGTTAAGTATAGTCTTTTCACAATCATCACAATGATAAACATTAAGTTATCAGAATATGGTACATTATTATGGTCTTAAGATTAATCAATGATCATCACCTGCCTAGCCGTTTCCCAACTATGTTGGGGTCGGCTTCCAGTCTTGAAATCGTTGCCAATTTCGTCAGTTATCAATCAAAAAAAGCCTTTAAAATTCAATGAACTTTAAGCTCTTTAGGCCTATTAACTAAGTTCAAAATAAAATCAACTCAAAATCACATTTAGCAACTTTAATAGAATCAAGTCAAGCAAAATTAAAGTTGTAAAACTGTTCAAAATTATATTATTGTGTTAATACTTAAATCTGATCTGGGACATTTTAATTTGGAATGACTATCAAAAGCTATTTAAAGCTGGAATAATTAAAGGAAATCTCATCAAGGCATTGTTTTCATAAAGATAAGTATATAAATAAGTAAGATATATTAAAATCTGTTGAGCTCTTAGATTAAGGTTGATGTTTTGTTTTGATAATAATATATACATAGTCCTCTTCACCGTATCCGTCGACAGTGACCCAGACTAACTTTTATTTTTTTCGTGATATCTCTAACGACTTGCAAAAACAAATTTGGCCTTGAAAATCAGTTCACACGTTGTACAGAAGAGCTGATGATCAGCATCATTGTATATATATATATGTGTTACGGCTAATAGCCGAAGCGCGGCTACACTTAGTTCGAACCACACACGAACTGCATGTGGCCGGCTGCACCTAGTTGTGCCCGGCTAAAACTAGGTGTAGCCACACTTCGGCTATAAGCCGTGACATATATACATATATGAAGGGTTTTGGCGATTTTTTAAATAAGGGTGTATAATATAGTCCCCCAGATCGATTTGGCCATGGCGGCCAATGTCAACGGAGACTATAGCCTTCGGTGAGGGAGATATTATAGAACACAAGTATGTGCATAGACAGCGGTGCACTCTCTCTTCCCTCAATCTCATAGTTCGCTAGGACGGCAATCCAACAGGCCTGGAGTGAGATGAGGCGCAGGACTAACGGCTTGACTTGCTTTTCGAAGTACGAGGGTAACACATCGTCAACTCCATGTCAAAGTCATTTCAGTGTCCATAAAATTATATGTAATCTTCACACCGTATGAGGAACATGTAAGTTAATATCTAAAGTAGTCTTTTGAAGAAAACACTAAACAGGTTTGAGTGGACCTGTATAGCCTGTCGATGGCAATCGAAATAGAGTCAGTCCAGAATTTGGCTATAACTTTGGCTCCTTCAGTAGCGTCCTGTCCCTGTCCAAAGTCTAAGTCTAACGAAGTAGTAACATACCATTGCTGGAAACCACACCAAAACTGAAAAAGAATCCTTTAAATCAAATCATCATCTGTCACCATTCTTCCAACCTAACCACAGGTAAAAATCACTTCAAAATTCATAACCCAAAAATATTTAAGCAAAAATTTTTTATACGAGCGTAATTCCGGTCGTATTTTAAACGGGACTATAAATTAACTGAGCACAATACATGGTGGATAAATCGTTGTCACATAAGAATGCCGCTATGGGACAGCGGGGGGGTAGGGGAGGGGGGTAGTAGGTGGGAAGTAATAACTGGGGTACACGGGCACACCGCAGTTAGCTCGGTGACTTGTTATTGCGTTGCATTATTTATGTGTGTGCGACGTGCTTTAGTTGAGTGGTTGGAATGCTGGAGGAATGGATAGGGTTAAGTGGTGAAGGTGTTTTCTGAATAGTTATGAGAAAAATGTAGCACTTTTTTCATAATCATATTATAAGCTGTACCATCACTGGCTTTTGATGATCGAAGACATTGCAATATTCTCTGAGCCGACCTTAAACACATATGCAGAAGATCTGCCTTTTTATTCGGTGGTGGTATTTTAACCAACTCAAAAAAGAGACTTAGCTGAGTACAGAGTAGTGGTGGCTCAGTGGTATCGGCCTCGACTTAATGCTCGTACACACAGGCGCGACGCGACACGCGACACAAAGGCACCGCAAGTCGCGCAACGACCGGTACCTTTGTGTCGCGCGCGATTCGGGTCGCGCGTCGCGCCTGTTTGTAGGAGCCTTTATGAGTAGTTCTTACGACCATAAGGTCGTAGGTTCGAACCCACTCAGGCGCTTTACTTTGTGTAAACTATTTCATCACCATTGCTCTCAAAACGGTGAAGGAAAACGTCGTGAGGAAACCGGCATGTCTTAGAACCAAAAATTCGAAGACATGTGACATCACCAACCCGCACTGGGCCCCCGTCGTAGATAACGGCCCACCTCCTCTCACTGAGAGGAGGCCTGTGTCCCAGCAGTGGGAAAGATATAGGCTGATTATGGTATTTATGTATGTGTGACATGCTTTACTTGAGTGGTGCTGGTCGGATCCCCTGAGCTGATCCCCTGTTGCTTATTATTATGTTTTAATTTCTGTCTTATCCACTATAAACTTTGTCACTCCGGTCTGATCCCCTTACTCTTTTTATTTTGTCGTTGGTTCCCCCCGCATTTTCGTATTTTGATAACGACTTCCGAAATTAAAGTTATTTTTCACTTTGTGGGTTTTTTTTTTTGTAAAACCCGTAACGACTGTCAAAGATCCACGAATGACAGCCGGGAACAACGGCTTAACGTGCTTTCCGAGGCACGGAGGGGTCTCGGTATGTAAAGATGGTCACCCATCCACAGACCAACCGCGGCAAGCGTAGCTTAACCTAATTGATCGACCTGTGCGGCTGTTATTATTTAGCCACTGACCCCTCCACAACTACAAAACTAATAGAAAAGTATGGAATAAATAGACATGTTGCGCCGACCCCAAATAAATTGGTATAAATAAACACAGGAGAATGATAATAAAACATCACTACACAGTATTGGATATATTTTCATACAAAAACGTACCAAACAGCGAAAATTAATGTTTCTGCACTCTATTTGCCGTCCTTAATTAACTTTTTAATTGTTTTACAAAGAAATTACAATGTCAGTTGTCAGATTAAACACGTCTACAAGTTTTGTAAGAAACTCCGCTAATTAATATTTAGTAGGATTTCTGCAGGATTAAGATATAAAGTACAACTTTGGTAATAAATTGTACATCCTAGGTCAGAGATCGTTGTGTTGCAGTTTTGTTAAGGAATTTATAATATTACTTGCTTTTGCCAGCGAATCCACCCACGCGGTTGTCGGAATTATCCCACGAGAACATATTACCGAGAAAAATCCTATGTGTACAGGTTATAAACTCACTATATGCCAATTTTCATTCGAATCCGTTCAGCCGTTTTTGCGTGATTGAGTTACAAATATCCATATATATGTACCTGTAAACTTTCACGTTTATATTATTAGTAAGAGTTAAAAGTAAGATAGTGAGAAGTAATATTTTTGCGATGTAGCTTTGGGTATGTTCAGGATAAGGCATTTCCAAAGACTGTATGAGATTATTGTTTATTCAAAATGATTTGAGAATAGAGAGAGATACACAGCATAGAATTAGGTTTTTATTCTACTTCAATATCATTAAAAATTCATTAAATAATTCACAAAGGAAAGTGAGCAAAAAACTAAACTGTCGCAGGCAGACTCTAACAAAAGTCTTTGAGTAATAAATAAAATAAAAACTGATTGATGTTGGAAGACAAAGATTTTGAAATTTTCCTTTCTATATAAAAGACGGAGAGTAACGTACAATATCTCTCACTTTAACTTGAACTGAAGTTATTTAATTTATTCATCTGTTTTCTAATGTTTCACAAAGGAGGCTCACAAAAATATATTTATCAAGTTTCTAGTGGAATGAAATGATCAATTTTTAGGGTTCCGTACCAAAATGATGAACCGAACCCTTATGGTGAGACTCAGCCTGTCTCACTATCTGTCACAGCTGGTTATCTCATGAGCTACTAATGCTATCAACTTGAAAGGACATTGTCCAGACTTGGCCATTTTTAAACACGATGCTATGCAAAAAAGTAATTTACCATTATTTGAAATTATATTTTAGTAATTATCTGATGCAAATAACTTTGTATCAATCAGCACTGTAAAAAATCTATTTTTTTTTTAGTATCTTATTTGATCGACACAGGTTCACTTTGGATTTGGTTCGATGTTGCCAAACTAAAACTCGTTAAAACAACAAATTCAAGTTGATTTAAAATACAGTGCAATCTCTCCACTGTATTTAACATAGTTTTCGTTAAATCACTTAAGTAAGAATGCTAATAAACGATTTAGGAACTAAAAAATGATAAACTGACGTTTTATACATTATTTCTGGAGAACTTATAACATTTTGATCGATTTCGAATGGATCGATATAGTATTGTTTTTTTATAGCAACACGGTGCTTAAAAATATTGTGTCAATTTGTCAAAATGACAGATAACAATCGCTTTGTTTCTTTGCATCGTGAGTGTTGTTTTTGTGAGTTTTTTAATGACTACTTTGGTTTTTTTGTTAAAATGCATTCCGATTCTTCCCTTCTTGACGACTCTGGCACTTCTATGGGCCCCGAACCTTGTATTTACGTTTGACCTGGCACACCTACGGATTCGGATACGGATCAATTAAATGAAAAAAAAAAATATCTAAATATACATCTTGATACAAAACTAGGTTTATAGACTCATTCCTACTGATATGAGTTATTAAATCAATCACATACTATTAGCTGAACTGTTTGTTTATGAGTGGCCAAAGTCCTATAGAAAATGGACAATCCCCTTTAGAAAAGTTTTAGATGACGTTTGCCCAACTATTTTGCAAATAAGAAAGAAATAAAAATAAATGTATATTTTTTGCAACAGGGACTGAAAGGGGGTCTGAAAAATTCGAAGTCGGGCTACTAAGGCATGTGGAATATTATATGAAAGAGCGCAGTTTGCACATTCTCATCTCTCGTTTTTTTAGGCTGCACAGTTTCGACTTTTGATGAAAAATGTAAAAAAAATACCGTTCCAAGGGGGGAACGGTATCTCCGAAGTTTGTAAAGACAAAAATCTGAAATTATTCTATGTAATAGAAGTTTATGTAAAGATTACAGAAAAAAAAACGAAGTCTCTATATAGTACACTTTTTCAGAAATCATCAACAAAAGTTACATTAGTTCCACTATCGGTCAAGAGATGGCGCTGACATAACACTGCAATATTCTACACCGCAGTGCACAGTGTTAAAATTCTCTGACAAATATAGGCCTCGCCGATGAAAAATTATAAACATCATAGTACGAAACCCTCAGTGCGCGAGTCCGACTCGCTCTTGACCGGTTTTTATGATTGATGTGCGTACTTTTATTAAGAAAAAGTGAAATATTTCTAATTTGTCTTTCGACCTGTTAGTGTTCTTGACTTTGTTTCAACATGAATAAAAAAACTGTTGTTATTGTCATTAAAATATCAAAAGAAACACCAGTCAAATTATTATAAGCTGATGCCTCGTCATCATTATCATTTCAGCCGAAAGACGTCCACTGTTGGACATAAGCCTCCCCGAAGCACCTCCACTTCGACCGGTTCTGTGCTTCTCGCATCCAACGGGTTCCTGCGGCCTTCACAAGATCGTCGGTCCACCTTGTGGGAGGCCTTCCAACGCTCCCCGGTGGGTTCCCGCATTGTCGAGGCGGGGGGGCTCAGTAGCCGTGGCTTGGACACCCACGGTGAAGCGAAGAGGAACCCGAGGAGGGGCCGCTCGTCAGCGCTTTTGCTGACAAGCCAACGACGTAGCGGCCAAAAGTAGGTTGCGGTGCCGCTTGGGCGACATCGCAACTGAGGCGGGCCACGATGTCGTATCGGGGGCATCGCGGCTGAGGGTTGCAGGCCGCGGCGGGAGAGGAGTGCCGGTATTGCGGTGCGCCGCTCTCCCTACCTTCCGCGGCCTTGACTGGGTCGCCACCGTGTGATGGCGGACGCGGTAGGGCTGCAGGGGAGGAGGAGTGTTGGTATTACGTTGGCCACTCTCCTTATCGTCTGCAGCCGAAAATTGGCAGTCGGCGGGGCCACTGACCTGACCCGTCGCAGGGGACCAAGGGTGCCCAGACACGGGATCGTCTGGCGCCCATGTGCTGGTTTGGTCCCTAGGGTGGTCACGGCGTGCTATGTGTTCTGGTGCGCCGATGATGGGGAGTACTCCCCAGAGGAGGGTCCGGTAACGGACAGCTGCGGCGGGTTCACGGATGAGTGCTAACGCGTGCCCGTGTTCCCGCCCTAAGCGGCAGAGGAGGACACCGTGGAGTTTTAGTGGGTTAGAGTCCCACATAACTGCACTATCTCCCCATGGTAGTGCAGTATGTATGAGCATTTCTCCATGTTAAAAAAAAGGCCTTCCAACGCTACGTCTTCCGGTACGCGGTCGCTACTCCAGAACCATTCGGCCCCATCGGCCATCTGTTCTGCGAGCAGGTCGCATTGCTGCCCACTGCCACTTTAGTTTGACAATTCTTCGGGCTATGTCGGTTACCTTGGTTCTCCTGCGGATCTCTTAATTTCTGATTCGGAAACTCCAAGCACAGCCAGCATAGCTGATGCCTATTTTTTTATTATCCATGACTCGGAAAGAACGTAATACCCATGGTCCCGGCAATCATTTGTATATCTTTGAAAGTCGTTACGGGTAGTCAGAAACCCGAAAGTCTGACAACCAGTCTTACCAAGGGGTATCATGGTACCCAGTAACTGGGTTGTGCAGGTCAATATTTTACTTAAAATATTGGTATTCAACTGCATTCGGTACCGTTAAAAAATGAAGGACCCACATAAATCCCAGATGCTCCACAAAACAACATTCTAAAAAGTCAACGGAAAAGAAACTGACACAAAAAAAATACTTTCGGAAAGCAATCGATCGCAAAGCAATTAGTCGAAGCAAATTCTCGCTGTTTAACGAAAAAAAATAAAGCGCTTAATTAATCACAAGAGCTTTACTAAGCAGAAAAGAACTTACAAGAAGTTTTCCGGGAGAAATATTTGAGTTTATACTTAAGGCGCTTGTCCTACTGCAAGCGAGGAAGTGTCGACGAGCGATATAAAATGTTCTCCGTAAAGAAAAGAGCAATCAAATAACTTCAAGTAACGGCGCGGTCGTTTATTTAGGAAAGACAGTCGAATTTTTCATACAAAATCACAATACTGTCACACAATACAGCAATAAGGTTGAACCTTATTGCTTTAAGCACAAAGTCTATACAATAAGCAAACAAGTTTTACACTGCGGTAGCCGTGTTTGACGTAATGAAAGTACTAAATTATACGGCTATAGCCGTACTGTCATTAAATGTACTTTTAAAATACGGTTACAGCCATTACCTTGCCGGAATATGTGACCCGTTATTTCTAATACATACATAAATACATAGACGCACGCCTTCTTCCCATGAGGGTTGTCAGTAACTACAGAACGCCACCTGCTATAATACTTACATACTCCTAGGTAATCCTTGTTTCTATTAATTGCAAGACTTTCCATTTACAGACCAGTAGAATGCTATGGTTTGATGTTGAGTGACTAAAACTCAAGCTTACTCATCAAAACAATAATAAATTCTACAACTTTCTCACTTGAAGGCTACAAGACACCTATCTTGTTCTTTTCTACACATGTATACGACAACGGTAATGCGGTCTCGCGTACTAGCTTTTAGCCAAGTGAGAAGCTACAGAACGATCGCGAGGAATTAACACTCCCGCTATAATTAGCTTTACTTTCGTCTCGCTATCCGCCGACGATGTAACGCCTACCTTACATTATCCTCTGTCTGATCGGTCCATGTTTACACTATGCTCAAGAAATAAGATGAGATAAAACCGTATTTATAGCGAAAGAATCGTGTTTGCTGTTATCATAAACCGTTTTGTTATTTGTTGTTTGTGAAAGATATTGTTGACGTTATCGATTACAGACTGTTGGTTAGGTTAGAATTCTTTTATTAATTTTATTTTAATTAAACCTTTGTCGTTCTGGGTTACTTTTTGCATAATTATGTAAACTGATATCTTCATCTAAGCCTGCGTTTAGAGATGGGAAATAATCGATTTGAGCGTGCTTAAACCCGTACCGAATTAGCGTAAGCGCGATAACGATGTCCCGTGAATCGTCATAGATGACGTCATGACATGCGCCATCTTGTGATAACGCCGACCATGCCTTTTAATAATGTCACCGTGAGCGCTGTCAAAAATTACAGTGTGTGTGGATGTGTCAGTGTGTTTTCTTTTGAGTTGCATCAATCTTAAAATTAAACTAACATAGCATTTTCAATGCTGACAGTCGCCACATAACCAAAGAAGAAGAAATGTGGTGTTTATACAAAGAAATACCGTAATAATATCGTTTTGACATTGAGTAAGTACTGTGAGCGCGTTCACGAGCGTTCCGAATTGTTGACAGCTCTCAGGTGTCATAATCGTAATATTTAGATATTACGATTATGACACCTGAGAGCTGTCGATTTAGATCGAAACGCACGTGAGATGATGTGAGTGCTGTGAGCGATTATAGCTAATTCGGAATGCGGTCTAATAATACCATTTGCTGTTTCATTTTGTGTTATTTTTTTATTGAACCGCTTTTTTTACATACTATTAGGTAATTTGGGAGTAAGTAATTTTCTACTTTAGTCATTTATAAGTGTTTTTAAAATGTTTTTTGTCATGACATTGATCTCAATCTTAACTACTATTATGAAGAAGTGAAATTCAAAAGGAAGATAAGACAAGAAAGACGAATGACAACAACCTATGCTAGGAGACCTACTGGTCAAGGATAACGAAAAAAAATTCAAACTCAAAGCATCTATTTAAAAAAAACCTATAAAATAAAATAACAGGTAATTTTGAATTGTCAAGGCGTCGGTCAGTCAGAAAGATGAAGCTAGTTGCCCATTCCAAAGCATAGTAGGTACCTATATTTGTTTGTTTGTGAGAGGTCTCTAATCTCTGGAAGTACTGATTCGATTGCAAAAAATCTCTTATAGAAAACTACAATATTACCGAGTTCCATAGTATATTTTATTGTATACTTCCAGGTGAACGAAAGTGGTGGGAAGAAGCTACTCGGTAATAATACAAATACATTTAAAACATCAAAAGATCCTTAATTTTCCTCAATCGTCTGTTTCAATTTTTGGAGAGAAATGTAATACTGCGGTAAGCTGTGATAGGATTTGATATTGAAACTGACAGCCTGTCCGTTTGGGTAGCGGTATCCTCTAGTGATTGGGTTGCCGAGTTCAAATTACTGAATCTCCGTGCAAAATGCTGGCGCAGATTGAAAAATATTTATTTTTTATTTTATTATTTGCTATTATTTACGTACTATTTATTTATCTCTGTAACTGCCCGTGACATCACAGCGGGCCCTATCAGAATACCAGCGCTGCAACATTTATTTTTTAAATGTTGTAGCATCATGCTGAGATAGGAGCCTTTTGGCCTCGTATAGGACTTTCTGTTTCATTTTTCTTTTGTTACTTTTTTATATTTATATACATAATAACTTGGTTTTTTATTTTGCTGTATTTAGTTTAGTTTGTGATCTTCCTGTACGAGTTGCAATAAATACTTTTTCTTTCTCTTTCTTTCTTTCAAAATACTGATACTCGACCGCATTCAGAAAAGGATTAAGGTGACTACATGACCTAAAGCGCGGCCTTTATCGGACTGCATAGAAAAGAAAGAGAAGCGCGATGACACATTGTTATGGAATCTTAAGGTCCTTGAATATATTTCTTCCTCCCAAAACAAAACTCTAAGGCGTGATCCTGCTTGGATTGCCATGATTCGGCACAACCGAGCAGCTAAAGGAATATTACCTATGTAATTATTAGGTTCGGGGACTTGACTCCTATGGAAAGGACTGGCTCGCAATGGCAGTGGACCCACGCGTGTGGAAATGGAAAAGTGAGGCATTTGCACAGTAGTAGCTCGATAGATATAGATGTTCAGGAAAAACCGCTTGGCTTAGCTCAAATTGAGTCAATATGATTAAGCATATGCTGAATGGAGTTTGCCAACCGGCACGAGCCAAATAAAAGCCGAATATGCGTAGTAATTAATTGCTTCGGGTCGGTTTTGCTGTTCAACAAATACTGCCAAACTAGTGTGTCGCACTCCTGAGATTGTTCCACCATTTCTTCTCAGGGATAGATATGAAATGTCGACTGCAACTATTTTTTATTTATATATGTAAAAGTGTTTCTGGCACCCTGTTTACAGAATAATAAATTTAATTTCATTTTCTAACGATCTAAAAATCTATCTGAAACCAAAAGTCAAAAATAAAAACCTTGTCCGGACAAAAACCTCTACCAAAGTATACTAAATTATACTATATAAAGCTCGATTACCACTCACTGACTCACTGACTCACTGATTGACATAATTGTTCTCCCAGATGGTGAAGGGGGAGGTGGGTATATTTTTACAGATTCGTATAGAAGTAACTCTCACGAGTATGGGAAAAATCCCAAACCTCCCCTTTTCCACCCCACTCTCCCCCCTCCCTATCGTATCTCGGAAACTAAGAGTCCCGTGTTTTGTTGTTTTACGGATTCGTATAGAGGAGGCTCGAAAAGTAAAATCAATTTTTCAAAGTTGCCCCCTTGCCCCCCTTCTCCCCCCCTCTAGAGGTAGATCTCGGAAGTTAAGAGACTTGGAACATTTTTTTTTTCAGATTCATATCAAGGGGCCCAGAGTTGGTCAAAATCATTTTTCAAAACTCCCCCCTCTCCCCCCCTTCACCCCTCCCCCCATCGTATCTCGGAAATTAAGAAACCTGGGTTTTGTTTTTTTACGGAATCGTATAGAGCAGGCTCGGAAAAGTAAAAACCATTTTTCAAAATTCCTCCCATTCTCTCCCCCTTCTCCCCCCTTTAGGCGGATCTCGGAAGTTAGGACTTGGAACATTATTTATATTATACTATATAAAGCTCGATTACCACTCACTCACTGACTGACTGACATAATTGTTCTCCCAGATGGTGAAGGGGGAGGTGGGTATATTTTTACAGATTCGTATACAAGTAACTCTCACGAGTATGGGAAAAATCCCAAACCTCCCCTTTTCCACCCCACTCTCCCCCCTCCCTATCGTATCTCGGAAACTAAGAGTCCCGTGTTTTGTTGTTTTACGGATTCGTATAGAGGAGGCTCGGAAAAGTAAAATCCATTTTTCAAAGTTGCCCCCTTGCCCCCCTTCTCCCCTCCCCTCTAGGTAGATCTCGGAAGTTGAGAGACTTGGAACATTTTTTTTTTCAGATTCATATCAAGGGGCCCAGAGTTGGTCAAAATCATTTTTCAAAACTCCCCCCTCTCCCCCCCTTCACCCCTCCCCCCATCGTATCTCGGAAATTAAGAAACCTGGGTTTTGTTTTTTTACGGAATCGTATAGAGCAGGCTCGGAAAAGTAAAAACCATTTTTCAAAATTCCTCCCATTCTCTCCCCCTTCTCCCCCCTTTAGGCGGATCTCGGAAGTTAGGACTTGGAACATTATTTATATTATACTATATAAAGCTCGATTACCACTCACTGACTCACTGACTCACTGATTGACATAATTGTTCTCCCAGATGGTGAAGGGGGAGGTGGGTATATTTTTACAGATTCGTATAGAAGTAACTCTCACGAGTATGGGAAAAATCCCAAACCTCCCCTTTTCCACCCCACTCTCCCCCCTCCCTATCGTATCTCGGAAACTAAGAGTCCCGTGTTTTGTTGTTTTACGGATTCGTATAGAGGAGGCTCGGAAAAGTAAAATCCATTTTTCAAAGTTGCCCCCCTGCCCCCCTTCTCCCCCCCCCCTCTAGGTAGATCTCGGAAGTTAAGAGACTTGGAACATTTTTTTTTCAGATTCATATCAAGGGGCCCAGAGTTGGTCAAAATCATTTTTCAAAACTCCCCCCTCTCCCCCCCTTCACCTCTCCCCCCATCGTATCTCGGAAATTAAGAAACCTGGGTTTTGTTTTTTTACGGATTCGTATAAAGGAGGCTCGGAAAAGTAAAAACCAGTTTTCAAAGTTGCCCCCTTGCCCCCCTTCTCCCCCCCGGTCTAGGTAGATCTCGGAAGTTAAGAGACTAGGAACATTTTTTTTTTCAGATTCATATCAAGGGGCCCAGAGTTGGTCAAAATCATTTTTCAAAACTCCCCCCTCTCCCCCCCTTCACCCCTCTCCCCATCGTATCTCGGAAATTAAGAAACCTGGGTTTTGTTTTTTTACGGATTCGTATAGAGGAGGCTCGGAAAAGTAAAAACCATTTTTCAAAGTTGCCCCCCTTGCCCCCCTTCTCCCCCCCTCTAGAGGTAGATCTCGGAAGTTAAGAGACTTGGAACATTTTTTTTTTCAGATTCATATCAATGGGCCCCGAATTGGTCAAAATCATTTTTCAAAACTTCCCCCCTCTCCCCCCCTTCACCCCTCCCCCCATCGTATCTCGGAAACTAGGTAGCGGTAAAGCGAAGCGTAGCGTAGCGTAGGGATAAGGTCACGATAGCTTTCCGGTGGTAGGTAGGTCCTGAGTGGAGCGAACCTGCGAGATCGAGTTATTATATTATCGGGCAATCAGCATTCGCTCAGAGACTATGAACGAATGCTATAAGTGTACTCATTTGCGAAGTCACGTCGTTAGATTTAGTCAACACGAGTTTTGGTGACATCTATATTTAGTAGCATAAAATAAAACGCTTTCAACTTGAGAAGTTAGAAAACGCATTGGGATCATTATGCTAGCCTGTAGTGTCTAATTTGGATGGGTAATAACTTCACAGCGCTGTCACTGTCAATGTAATAGACATAAGATTTAACATGGGAGCAAATGAGACAGAAAGCATTATACAGTGGTTTTGTGTTTTTGAGTGTTATTGAGTGTTGTTGAGTGTTGTTGAGGGTTGTTGAGGGTTGTTGAGTGTTGTTGAGTGTTGTTGAGGATTGTTGAGTGTTGTTGAGTGTTGTTGAGTGTTTTGAGTGTGGTTGAGTGTTGTTGAGTGATGTTGAGTGTGGTTGAGTGTTGTTGAGTGTTGTTGAGTGTTATTGAGTGTTGTTGAGTGTTGATGAGTGTTGTTGAGTGTTTTGAGTGTTTTGGGTGTTGTTGAGTGTTGTCGAGTGTTGTTGAGTGTTGTTGAGGGTTGTTGAGTGTTGTTGAGTGTTGATGAGTGTTGTTGAGTGTTGTTGAGTGTTGTTGAGTGTTGTTGAGTGTTGTTGAGTGTTGTTGCGGGTTGTTGAGTGTTGTTGAGTGTTGTTGAGTGTTTTGAGTGTGGTTGAGTGTTGTTGAGTGTTGTTGAGTGTTATTGAGTGTTATTGAGTGTTGTTGAGTGTTGTTGAGTGTTGTTGAGTGTTTTGAGTGTGGTTGAGTGTTGTTGAGTGTTGTTGAGTGTTGTTGAGTGTTGTTGAGTGTTGTTGAGGGTTGTTGAGTGTTGTTGAGTGTTGATGAGTGTTGTTGAGTGTTGTTGAGTGTTGTTGAGTGTTGTTGAGGGTTGTTGAGTGTTGTTGAGTGTTGTTGAGTATGGTTGAGTGTTGTTGAGTGTTGTTGAGTGTTATTGAGTTTTATTGAGTTTTGTTGAGTGTTGTTGAGTGTTTTGAGTGTTTTGGGTGTTGTTGTGTTGTTGAGTGTTGATGAGTGTTGTTGAGTGTTGTTGAGTGTTGTTGAGGGTTGTTGAGTGTTGTTGAGTGTTGTTGAGTGTTGTTGAGTGTTGATGAGTGTTGTTGAGTGTTGTTGAGTGTTTTGAGTGTTTTGGGTGTTGTTGAGTGTTGATGAGTGTTGTTGAGTGTTGTTGAGTGATGTTGAGTGTTGTTGAGTGTTGTTGAGTGTTGTTGAGTGTTGTTGAGGGTTGTTGAGTGTTGTTGAGTGTTGTTGAGTGTTGTTGAGTGTTGTTGAGGGTTGTTGAGTGTTGTTGAGTGTTATTGAGTGTTGTTGAGTGTTGTTGAGTGTTGTTGAGTGTTGTTGAGGGTTGTTGAGTGTTGTTGAGTGTTGATGAGTGTTGTTGAGTGTTGTTGAGTGTTGTTGAGTGTTGTTGAGGGTTGTTGAGTGTTGTTGAGTGTTGTTGAGTATGGTTGAGTGTTGTTGAGTGTTGTTGAGTGTTATTGAGTTGTATTGAGTTTTGTTGAGTGTTGTTGAGTGTTTTGGGTGTTGTTGTGTTGGTGAGTGTTATTGAGTTTTATTGAGTTTTGTTGAGTGTTGTTGAGTGTTTTGGGTGTTGTTGTGTTGGTGAGTGTTGATGAGTGTTGTTGAGTGCTGTTGAGGGTTGTTGAGTGTTGTTGAGGGTTGTTGAGTGTTGTTGAGTGTTGTTGAGTGTTGTTGAGTGTTGTTGAGTGTTGTTGAGTGTTGTTGAGGGTTGTTGAGTGTTGTTGAGTGTTGTTGAGTGTTTTGAGTGTGGTTGAGTGTTGTTGAGTGTTGTTGAGTGTTGTTGAGTGTTGATGAGTGTTGTTGAGTGTTGTTGAGTGTTATTGAGTGTTGTTGAGTGTTGTTGAGTGTTGATGAGTGTTTTTGAGTGTTGTTGAGTGTTGTTGAGTGTTGTTGAGTATTGTTGAGTGTGGTTGAGTGTTGTTGAGTGTTGTTGAGTGTTGTTGAGTGTTGTTGAGTGTTGATGAGTGTTGTTGAGTGTTGTTGAGTGTTATTGAGTGTTGTTGAGGATTGTTGAGTGTTGTTGAGTGTTGTTGAGTGTTTTGAGTGTGGTTGAGTGTTGTTGAGTGATGTTGAGTGTGGTTGAGTGTTGTTGAGTGTTGTTGAGTGTTATTGAGTGTTGTTGAGTGTTGATGAGTGTTGTTGAGTGTTGTTGAGTGTTTTGGGTGTTGTTGAGTGTTGTCGAGTGTTGTTGAGTGTTGTTGAGGGTTGTTGAGTGTTGTTGAGTGTTGATGAGTGTTGTTGAGTGTTGTTGAGTGTTGTTGAGTGTTGTTGAGTGTTGTTGCGGGTTGTTGAGTGTTGTTGAGTGTTGTTGAGTGTTTTGAGTGTGGTTGAGTGTTGTTGAGTGTTGTTGAGTGTTATTGAGTGTTATTGAGTGTTGTTGAGTGTTGTTGAGTGTTGTTGAGTGTTTTGAGTGTGGTTGAGTGTTGTTGAGTGTTGTTGAGTGTTGTTGAGTGTTGTTGAGGGTTGTTGAGTGTTGTTGAGTGTTGATGAGTGTTGTTGAGTGTTGTTGAGTGTTGTTGAGTGTTGTTGAGTGTTGTTGAGGGTTGTTGAGTGTTGTTGAGTGTTGTTGAGTATGGTTGAGTGTTGTTGAGTGTTGTTGAGTGTTATTGAGTTTTATTGAGTTTTGTTGAGTGTTGTTGAGTGTTTTGAGTGTTTTGGGTGTTGTTGTGTTGTTGAGTGTTGATGAGTGTTGTTGAGTGTTGTTGAGTGTTGTTGAGGGTTGTTGAGTGTTGTTGAGTGTTGTTGAGTGTTGTTGAGTGTTGTTGAGTGTTGATGAGTGTTGTTGAGTGTTGTTGAGTGTTTTGAGTGTTTTGGGTGTTGTTGAGTGTTGATGAGTGTTGTTGAGTGTTGTTGAGTGATGTTGAGTGTTGTTGAGTGTTGTTGAGTGTTGTTGAGTGTTGTTGAGGGTTGTTGAGTGTTGTTGAGTGTTGTTGAGTGTTGTTGAGTGTTGTTGAGTGTTGTTGAGTGTTGTTGAGGGTTGTTGAGTGTTGTTGAGTGTTATTGAGTGTTGTTGAGTGTTGTTGAGTGTTGTTGAGTGTTGTTGAGGGTTGTTGAGTGTTGTTGAGTGTTGATGAGTGTTGTTGAGTGTTATTGAGTGTTGTTGAGTGTTGTTGAGGGTTGTTGAGTGTTGTTGAGTGTTGTTGAGTATGGTTGAGTGTTGTTGAGTGTTGTTGAGTGTTATTGAGTTTTATTGAGTTTTGTTGAGTGTTGTTGAGTGTTTTGGGTGTTGTTGTGTTGGTGAGTGTTGATGAGTGTTGTTGAGTGTTGTTGAGGGTTGTTGAGTGTTGTTGAGGGTTGTTGAGTGTTGTTGAGGGTTGTTGAGTGTTGTTGAGGGTTGTTGAGTGTTGTTGAGTGTTGTTGAGTGTTGTTGAGTGTTGTTGAGTGTTATTGAGTGTTGTTGAGTGTTGTTGAGTGTTGATGAGTGTTGTTGAGTGTTGTTGAGTGTTGTTGAGTGTTGTTGAGTGTTGTTGAGTGTGGTTGAGTGTTGTTGAGTGTTGTTGAGTGTTGTTGAGTGTTGTTGAGTGTTGTTGAGTGTTGATGAGTGTTGTTGAGTGTTGTTGAGTGTTGTTGAGTGTTGATGAGTGTTGTTGAGTGTTGTTGAGTGTTTTGAGTGTTTTGGGTGTTGTTGAGTGTTGTTGAGTGTTTTGAGTGTTTTGGGTGTTGTTGAGTGTTGTTGAGTGTTGATGAGTGTTGTTGAGTGTTGTTGAGTGTTATTGAGTGTTGTTGAGTGTTGTTGAGTGTTGATGAATGTTGTTGAGTGTTGTTGAGTGTTTTGGGTGTTGTTGAGTGTTGTTGAGTGTTGTTGAGTGTTGTTGAGTGTTGATGAGTGTTGTTGAGTGTTGTTGAGTGTTTTGGGTGTTGTTGAGTGTTGTTGAGTGTTGTTGAGTGTTGTTGAGTGTTGTTGAGTGATGTTGAGTGTGGTTGAGTGTTGTTGAGTGTTGTTGAGTGATGTTGAGTGTGGTTGAGTGTTGTTGAGTGTTGTTGAGTGTTGTTGAGTGTTGTTGAGTGTTGTTGAGTGTTGTTGACTGTTGTTGAGTCTTATTGAGTGTTGTTGAGTGTTGTTGAGTGTTGTTGAGTGTTGATGAGTGTTGTTGAGTGTTGTTGAGTGTTATTGAGTGTTGTTGAGTGTTGTTGAGTGTTGATGAGTGTTGTTGAGTGTTGTTGAGTGTTGTTGAGTGTTGTTGAGTGTGGTTGAGTGTTGTTGAGTGTTGTTGAGTGTTGTTGAGTGTTGTTGAGTGTTGATGAGTGTTGTTGAGTGTTGTTGAGTGTTATTGAGTGTTGTTGAGTGTTGTTGAGTGTTGATGAATGTTGTTGAGTGTTGTTGAGTGTTTTGGGTGTTGTTGAGTGTTGTTGAGTGTTGTTGAGTGTTGTTGAGTGTTGTTGAGTGTTGATGAGTGTTGTTGAGTGTTGTTGAGTGTTTTGGGTGTTGTTGAGTGTTGTTGAGTGTTGTTGAGTGTTGTTGAGTGTTGTTGAGTGATGTTGAGTGTGGTTGAGTGTTGTTGAGTGTTGTTGAGTGATGTTGAGTGTGGTTGAGTGTTGTTGAGTGTTGTTGAGTGTTGTTGAGTGTTGTTGAGTGTGGTTGAGTGTTGTTGACTGTTGTTGAGTCTTATTGAGTGTTGTTGAGTGTTGTTGAGTGTTGTTGAGTGTTGATGAGTGCTGTTGAGTGTTGTTGAGTGTTTTGAGTGTTGTGGGTATTGTTGAGTGTTGTTGAGGGTTGTTGAGTGTTGTTGAGTGTTGTTGAGTGTTTTGAGTGTGGTTGAGTGTTGTTGAGTGTTGTTGAGTGTTGTTGAGTGTTGTTGAGGGTTGTTGAGTGTTGTTGAGTGTTGATGAGTGTTGTTGAGTGTTGTTGAGTGTTGTTGAGTGTTGTTGAGTGTTGTTGAGGGTTGTTGAGTGTTGTTGAGTGTTGTTGAGTATGGTTGAGTGTTGTTGAGTGTTGTTGAGTGTTATTGAGTTTTATTGAGTTTTGTTGAGTGTTGTTGAGTGTTTTGAGTGTTTTGGGTGTTGTTGTGTTGTTGAGTGTTGATGAGTGTTGTTGAGTGTTGTTGAGTGTTGTTGAGGGTTGTTGAGTGTTGTTGAGTGTTGTTGAGTGTTGTTGAGTGTTGTTGAGTGTTGATGAGTGTTGTTGAGTGTTGTTGAGTGTTTTGAGTGTTTTGGGTGTTGTTGAGTGTTGATGAGTGTTGTTGAGTGTTGTTGAGTGATGTTGAGTGTTGTTGAGTGTTGTTGAGTGTTGTTGAGTGTTGTTGAGGGTTGTTGAGTGTTGTTGAGTGTTGTTGAGTGTTGTTGAGTGTTGTTGAGTGTTGTTGAGTGTTGTTGAGGGTTGTTGAGTGTTGTTGAGTGTTATTGAGTGTTGTTGAGTGTTGTTGAGTGTTGTTGAGTGTTGTTGAGGGTTGTTGAGTGTTGTTGAGTGTTGATGAGTGTTGTTGAGTGTTATTGAGTGTTGTTGAGTGTTGTTGAGGGTTGTTGAGTGTTGTTGAGTGTTGTTGAGTATGGTTGAGTGTTGTTGAGTGTTGTTGAGTGTTATTGAGTTTTATTGAGTTTTGTTGAGTGTTGTTGAGTGTTTTGGGTGTTGTTGTGTTGGTGAGTGTTGATGAGTGTTGTTGAGTGTTGTTGAGGGTTGTTGAGTGTTGTTGAGGGTTGTTGAGTGTTGTTGAGGGTTGTTGAGTGTTGTTGAGGGTTGTTGAGTGTTGTTGAGTGTTGTTGAGTGTTGTTGAGTGTTGTTGAGTGTTATTGAGTGTTGTTGAGTGTTGTTGAGTGTTGATGAGTGTTGTTGAGTGTTGTTGAGTGTTGTTGAGTGTTGTTGAGTGTTGTTGAGTGTGGTTGAGTGTTGTTGAGTGTTGTTGAGTGTTGTTGAGTGTTGTTGAGTGTTGTTGAGTGTTGATGAGTGTTGTTGAGTGTTGTTGAGTGTTGTTGAGTGTTGATGAGTGTTGTTGAGTGTTGTTGAGTGTTTTGAGTGTTTTGGGTGTTGTTGAGTGTTGTTGAGTGTTTTGAGTGTTTTGGGTGTTGTTGAGTGTTGTTGAGTGTTGATGAGTGTTGTTGAGTGTTGTTGAGTGTTATTGAGTGTTGTTGAGTGTTGTTGAGTGTTGATGAATGTTGTTGAGTGTTGTTGAGTGTTTTGGGTGTTGTTGAGTGTTGTTGAGTGTTGTTGAGTGTTGTTGAGTGTTGATGAGTGTTGTTGAGTGTTGTTGAGTGTTTTGGGTGTTGTTGAGTGTTGTTGAGTGTTGTTGAGTGTTGTTGAGTGTTGTTGAGTGATGTTGAGTGTGGTTGAGTGTTGTTGAGTGTTGTTGAGTGATGTTGAGTGTGGTTGAGTGTTGTTGAGTGTTGTTGAGTGTTGTTGAGTGTTGTTGAGTGTTGTTGAGTGTTGTTGACTGTTGTTGAGTCTTATTGAGTGTTGTTGAGTGTTGTTGAGTGTTGTTGAGTGTTGATGAGTGTTGTTGAGTGTTGTTGAGTGTTATTGAGTGTTGTTGAGTGTTGTTGAGTGTTGATGAGTGTTGTTGAGTGTTGTTGAGTGTTGTTGAGTGTTGTTGAGTGTGGTTGAGTGTTGTTGAGTGTTGTTGAGTGTTGTTGAGTGTTGTTGAGTGTTGATGAGTGTTGTTGAGTGTTGTTGAGTGTTATTGAGTGTTGTTGAGTGTTGTTGAGTGTTGATGAATGTTGTTGAGTGTTGTTGAGTGTTTTGGGTGTTGTTGAGTGTTGTTGAGTGTTGTTGAGTGTTGTTGAGTGTTGTTGAGTGTTGATGAGTGTTGTTGAGTGTTGTTGAGTGTTTTGGGTGTTGTTGAGTGTTGTTGAGTGTTGTTGAGTGTTGTTGAGTGTTGTTGAGTGATGTTGAGTGTGGTTGAGTGTTGTTGAGTGTTGTTGAGTGATGTTGAGTGTGGTTGAGTGTTGTTGAGTGTTGTTGAGTGTTGTTGAGTGTTGTTGAGTGTGGTTGAGTGTTGTTGACTGTTGTTGAGTCTTATTGAGTGTTGTTGAGTGTTGTTGAGTGTTGTTGAGTGTTGATGAGTGCTGTTGAGTGTTGTTGAGTGTTTTGAGTGTTGTGGGTATTGTTGAGTGTTGTTGAGGGTTGTTGAGTGTTTTGGGTGTTGTTGAGTGTTGTTGAGTGTTGTTAAGTGTTGATGAGTGTTGTTGAGTGTTGTCGAGTGTTGTTGAGTGTTGTAGAGTGTTGTTGAGTGTTGTTGAGTGTTGTTGAGGGTTGTCGAGTTTTGTCGAGTGTTGTCGAGTGTTGTCGAGTGTTGTTGAGTGTTGTTGAGTGTCGTTGAGTGTTGTTCAATGTTATTGAGTGTTGTTGAGTATTGCCGAGTGTTGTCGAGTGTTGTTGAGTGTTGTTGAGTGTTGTTGAGTGTTGTTGAATGTTGTTGAGTGTTATTGAGTGTTGTCGAGTGTTGTCGAGTGTTGTTGAGTGTTGTTGAGTGTTGATGAGTGCTGTTGAGTGTTGTTGAGTGTTTTGAGTGTTGTGGGTATTGTTGAGTGTTGTTGAGGGTTGTTGAGTGTTTTGGGTGTTGTTGAGTGTTGTTGAGTGTTGTTAAGTGTTGATGAGTGTTGTTGAGTGTTGTCGAGTGTTGTTGAGTGTTGTAGAGTGTTGTTGAGTGTTGTTGAGTGTTGTTGAGGGTTGTCGAGTTTTGTCGAGTGTTGTCGAGTGTTGTCGAGTGTTGTTGAGTGTTGTTGAGTGTCGTTGAGTGTTGTTCAATGTTATTGAGTGTTGTTGAGTATTGCCGAGTGTTGTCGAGTGTTGTTGAGTGTTGTTGAGTGTTGTTGAATGTTGTTGAGTGTTATTGAGTGTTGTCGAGTGTTGTCGAGTGTTGTTGAGTGTTGTTGAGTGTTGTTGAGTGTTGTTGATCACAACAAATCACAAAAGACGTTAAGCCGCGTCCCCACTAGAGCCATGCGGCTTAACGTCTTTTGGCGCGAAAACTGTAAACGACGCGCTAAAATAAGAAAAAAAAAGACTTATTTTGTTGGTTGACGTATTTTGTAGAAACAATTTTCTTGGTAAAGTTTAAAGTATGGCGGTGTAAATCACAAGTTAAAATAAGTGGTTCCAGTGACAATTATAGCAATTTATTAACAACAACTCCACAAGTGTAGTATAAAGCAGTATATATCACTCGAGGGTAAGTACAGATTACTCCCCTTGGTGAATAAATAGCTATTATTACAAAATCCTATAAGTGCTAAGGATTTCTGTCCAATTCTCAAAATTTTACAAGGGTAAGAAATACTCCTCAAAAACACGACCCCGCGAGCTGCTTGCAGCTCGCGCAACGCCCAAAATCTAGTTATACTATATAAAGCTCGATTACCACTCACTGACTCACTCACTCACTGACATAATTGTTCTCCCAGATGGTGAAGGGGGAGGTGGGTATATTTTTACAGATTCGTATAGAAGTAACTCTCACGAGTATGGGAAAAATCCCAAACCTCCCCTTTTCCACCCCACTCTCCCCCCTCCCTATCGTATCTCGGAAACTAAGAGTCCCGTGTTTTGTTGTTTTACGGATTCGTATAGAGGAGGCTCGAAAAGTAAAATCAATTTTTCAAAGTTGCCCCCTTGCCCCCCTTCTCCCCCCCTCTAGAGGTAGATCTCGGAAGTTAAGAGACCTGGAACATTTTTTTTTTCAGATTCATATCAAGGGGCCCAGAGTTGGTCAAAATCATTTTTCAAAACTCCCCCCTCTCCCCCCCTTCACCCCTCCCCCCATCGTATCTCGGAAATTAAGAAACCTGGGTTTTGTTTTTTTACGGAATCGTATAGAGCAGGCTCGGAAAAGTAAAAACCATTTTTCAAAATTCCTCCCATTCTCTCCCCCTTCTCCCCCCTTTAGGCGGATCTCGGAAGTTAGGACTTGGAACATTATTTATATTATTATACTATATTAAGCTCGATTACCACTCACTGACTCACTCACTCACTGACATAATTGTTCTCCCAGATGGTGAAGGGGGAGGTGGGTATATTTTTACAGATTCGTATAGAAGTAACTCTCACGAGTATGGGAAAAATCCCAAACCTCCCCTTTTCCACCCCACTTTCCCCCCTCCCTATCGTATCTCGGAAACTAAGAGTCCCGTGTTTTGTTGTTTTACGGATTCGTATAGAGGAGGCTCGAAAAGTAAAATCAATTTTTCAAAGTTGCCCCCTTGCCCCCCTTCTCCCCCCCTCTAGAGGTAGATCTCGGAAGTTAAGAGACTTGGAACATTTTTTTTTTCAGATTCATATCAAGGGGCCCAGAGTTGGTCAAAATCATTTTTCAAAACTGCCCCTCTCCCCCCCTTCACCCCTCCCCCCATCGTATCTCGGAAATTAAGAAACCAGGGTTTTGTTTTTTTACGGATTCGTATAGAGGAGGCTCGGAAAAGTAAAAAGCATTTTTCAAAATTCAAACCTCCCCTTTTCCATTCCACCCCACTCTCCCCCATCCCTATCGTATCTCCAAAACTAAGAGTCCCGTGTTTTGTTGTTTTACGGATTCGTATAGAGGAGGCTCGGAAAAGTAAAATCCATTTTTCAAAGTTGCCCCCTTGCCCCCCTTCTCTCCCCCCCTCTAGGTAGATCTCGGAAGTTAAGAGACTTGGAACATTTTTTTTTTCAGATTCATATCAAGGGGCCCAAAATTGGTCAAAATCATTTTTCAAAACTCCCCCCTCTCCCCCCTTCACCCCTCCCCCCATCGTATCTCGGAAATTAAGAAACCTGGGTTTTGTTTTTTTACGGATTCGTATAGAGGAGGCTCGGAAAAGTAAAATCCATTTTTCAAAGTTGCCCCCCTTGCCCCCCTTCTCCCCCCCCCCCTCTAGGTAGATCTCGGAAGTTAAGAGACTTGGAACATTTTTTTTTTCAGATTCATATCAAGGGGCCCAGAGTTGGTCAAAATCATTTTTCAAAACTCCCCCCTCTTCCCCCCTTCACCCCTCCCCCCATCGTATCTCGGAAATTAAGAAACTTGGGTTTTGTTGTTTTACGGATTCGTATAGAGAAGGCTCGGAAAAGTAAAATCCATTTTTCAAAGTTGCCCCTCTTGCCCCCCTTCTCCCCCCCCTCTAGGTAGATCTCGGAAGTTAAGAGACCTGGAACATTTTTTTTTTCAGATTCATATCAAGGGGCCCAGAGTTGGTCAAAATCATTTTTCAAAACTCCCCCCTCTCCCCTCTTCACCCCTCCCCCCATTGTATCTCGGAAATTAAGAAACCTGGGTTTTGTTTTCTTACGGATTCGTATAGAGGAGGCTCGGAAAAGTAAATACCATTTTTCAAAATTCCAACCTCCCCTTTTCCATTCCACCCCACTCTCCCCCATCCCTATCGTATCTCGGAAACTAAGAGACCCGTGTTTTGTTGTTTTACGGATTCGTATAGAGGAGGCTCGGAAAAGTAAAATCCATTTTTCAAAGTTGCCCCCCTTGCCCCCCTTCTCCCCCCCCCTCTAGGTAGATCTCGGAAGTTAAGAGACTTGGAACATTTTTTTTTTCAGATTCATATCAAGGGGCCCAGAGTTGGTCAAAATCATTTTTCAAAACTCGCCCCTCTCCCCCCCTTCACCTCTCCCCCTATCGTATCTCGGAAACTAAGAGTCCCGTGTTTTGTTGTTTTACGGATTCGTATAGAGGAGGCTCGGAAAAGTAAAATCCATTTTTCAAAGTTGCCCCCCTTGCCCCCCTTCTCCCCCTCTTTAGGTAAATCTCGGAAGTTAAGAGACTTGGAACATTTGTTTTTTCAGATTCATATCAAGGGGCCCAGAGTTGGTCAAAATCATTTTTCAAAACTCCCCCCTCTCCCCCCCTTCACCCCTCCCCTCCTCGTATCTCGGAAACTAGCCGTGTTTTGTTGTTTTACGGATTCGTATAGAGGAGGCTCGGAAAAGTAAAAACCATTTTTCAAAGTTGCCCCCCTTGCCCCCCTTCTCCCCCCCTCTAGAGGTAGATCTCGGAAGTTAAGACTTGGAACATTTTTTTTTTTCAGATTCATATCAAGGGGCCCCGAGTTGGTCAAAATCATTTTTCAAAACTCCCCCCTCTCCCCCCTTCACCCCTCCCCCCATCGTATCTCGGAAACTAGGTAGCGGTAAAGCGAAGCGTAGCGTAGCGTAGGGATAAGGTCACGATAGCTTTCCGGTGGTAGGTAGGTCCTGAGTGGAGCGAACCTGCGAGACCGAGTTATTATATTATCGGGCAATCAGCATTCGCTCAGAGACTACGAACGAATGCTATAAGTGTACTCATTTGCGAAGTCACGTCGTTAGATTTAGTCAACACGAGTTTTGGTGACATCTATATTTAGTAGCATAAAATAAAACGCTTTCAACTTGAGAAGTTCGAAAACGCATTGGGATCATTATGCTAGCCTGTAGTGTCTAATTTGGATGGGTAATAACTTCACAGCGCTGTCACTGTCAATGTAATAGACATAAGATTTAACGTGGGAGCAAATGAGACAGAAAGCATTATACAGTGGTTTTGTGTTTTTGAGTGTTATTGAGTGTTGTTGAGTGTTGTTGAGGGTTGTTGAGTGTTGTTGAGGGTTGTTGAGTGTTGTTGAGTGTTGTTGAGTGTTGTTGAGTGTTGTTGAGTGTTGTTGAGTGTTTTGAGTGTGGTTGAGTGTTGTTGAGTGATGTTGAGTGTGGTTGAGTGTTGTTGAGTGTTGTTCAGTGTTGTTGAGTGTTGTTGAGTGTGGTTGAGTGTTGTTGAGTGTTGTTGAGTCTTATTGAGTGTTGTTGAGTGTTGATGAGTGTTGTTGAGTGTTTTGAGTGTTTTGGGTGTTGTTGAGTGTTGTTGAGTGTTGTTGAGTGTTGTTGAGGGTTGTTGAGTGTTGTTGAGTGTTGATGAGTGTTGTTGAGTGTTGTTGAGTGTTGTTGAGGGTTGTTGAGTGTTGTTGAGTGTTGTTGAGTGTTTTGAGTGTGGTTGAGTGTTGTTGAGTGTTGTTGAGTGTTGTTGAGTGTTGTTGAGTGTGGATGAGTGTGGTTGAGTGTTGTTGAGTGTTATTGAGTGTTATTGAGTGTTGTTGAGTGTTGTTGAGTATTTTGAGTGTTGTTGAGGGTTGTTGAGTGTTGTTGAGTGTTGTTGAGTGTTTTGAGTGTGGTTGAGTGTTGTTGAGTGTTGTTGAGTGTTGTTGAGTGTTGTTGAGTGTGGTTGAGTGTGGTTGAGTGTTGTTGAGTGTTATTGAGTGTTATTGAGTGTTGTTGAGTGTTGTTGAGTGTTTTGAGTGTTTTGGGTGTTGTGTTGTTGAGTGTTGATGAATGTTGTTGAGTGTTGTCGAGTGTTGTTGAGTGTTGTTGAGGGTTGTTGAGTGTTGTTGAGTGATGTTGAGTGTGGTTGAGTGTTGTTGAGTGTTGTTCAGTGTTGTTGAGTGTTGTTGAGTGTGGTTGAGTGTTGTGGAGTGTTGTTGAGTGTTGTTGAGTGTTGTTGAGGGTTGTTGAGGGTTGTTGTGTTGTTGAGTGTTGTTGAGTGTCGTTGAGTGTTGTTCAATGTTCTTGAGTGTTGTTGAGTGTTGTCGAGTGTTGTTGAGTGTTGTTGAGTGTTGTTGAGTGTTGTTGAGTGTTGTTGAATCCTGTTGAGTGTTGTTGAATGTTGTTGAGTGTTGTTGAGTGTTGTCGAGTGTTGTTGAGTGTTGTTGAGTGTTGTTGAGTATTGCCGAGTGTTGTCGAGTGTTGTCGAGTGTTGTCGAGTGTTGTTGAGTGTTGTTGAGTGTTGTCGAGTGTTGTTGAGTGTTGTTGAGTGTCGTTGAGTGTTGTTCAATGTTGTTGAGTGTTGTTAAGTGTTGTCGAGTGTTGTTGAGTGTTGTTGAGTGTTGTTGAGTGTTATTGAGTGTTGTTGAGTGTTGTTGAGTGTTGTCGAGTGTTGTTGAGTGTTGTTGAGTGTTGTTGAATGTTGTTGAGTGTTATTGAGTGTGGTTGAGTGTTGTTGAGTGTTGTTCAGTGTTGTTGAGTGTTGTTGAGTGTGGTTGAGTGTTGTGGAGTGTTGTTGAGTGTTGTTGAGTGTTGTTGAGGGTTGTTGAGGGTTGTTGTGTTGTTGAGTGTTGTTGAGTGTCGTTGAGTGTTGTTCAATGTTCTTGAGTGTTGTTGAGTGTTGTCGAGTGTTGTTGAGTGTTGTTGAGTGTTGTTGAGTGTTGTTGAGTGTTGTTGAATCCTGTTGAGTGTTGTTGAATGTTGTTGAGTGTTGTTGAGTGTTGTCGAGTGTTGTTGAGTGTTGTTGAGTGTTGTTGAGTATTGCCGAGTGTTGTCGAGTGTTGTCGAGTGTTGTCGAGTGTTGTTGAGTGTTGTTGAGTGTTGTCGAGTGTTGTTGAGTGTTGTTGAGTGTCGTTGAGTGTTGTTCAATGTTGTTGAGTGTTGTTAAGTGTTGTCGAGTGTTGTTGAGTGTTGTTGAGTGTTGTTGAGTGTTATTGAGTGTTGTTGAGTGTTGTTGAGTGTTGTCGAGTGTTGTTGAGTGTTGTTGAGTGTTGTTGAATGTTGTTGAGTGTTATTGAGTGTTGTTGAGTGTTGTCGAGTGTTGTTGAGTGTTGTTGAGTGTTGTCGAGTGTTTTCGAGTGTTGTTGAGTGTTGCCGTGTGTTGCCGAGTGTTGTTGAGTGTTGTTGAGTGTTGTTGAATCTTGTTGAGTGTTGTTGAGTGTTGTTGAGTGTTGTCGAGTGTTGTTGAGTGTTGTTGAGTATTGCCGAGTGTTGTCGAGTGTTGTCGAGTGTTGTCGAGGGTTGTTGAGGGTTGTTGAGTGTTGTTGAGTGTTGTTGAGTGTCGTTGAGTGTTGTTCAATGTTGTTGAGTGTTGTTGAGTGTTGTCGAGTGTTGTTGAGTGTTGTTGAGTGTTGTTGAGTGTTGTTGAGTGTTGTTGAATCTTGTAGAGTGTTGTTGAATGTTGTTGAGTGTTGTTGAGTGTTGTCGAGTGTTGTTGAGTGTTGTTGAGTGTTGTTGAGTGTTGTTGAGTATTGCCGAGTGTTGTCGAGTGTTGTCGAGTGTTGTCGAGTGTTGTTGAGTGTTGTTGAGTGTTGTCGAGTGTTGTTGAGTGTTATTGAGTGTTGTTGAGTGTTGTTGAGTGTTGTCGAGTGTTGTTGAGTGTTGTTGAGAGTTGTTGAATGTTGTTGAGTGTTATTGAGTGTTGTTGAGTGTTGTTGAGTGTTGTCGAGTGTTGTTGAGTGTTGTTGAGTGTTGTCGAGTGTTTTCGAGTGTTGTCGAGTGTTGTTGAGTGTTGCCGTGTGTTGCCGAGTGTTGTTGAGTGTTGTTGAGTGTTGTTGAATCTTGTTGAGTGTTGTTGAGTGTTGTTGAGTGTTGTCGAGTGTTGTTGAGTGTTGTTGAGTGTTGTTGAGTATTGCCGAGTGTTGTCGAGTGTAGTCGAGTGTTGTCGAGTGTTGTTGAGTGTTGTTGAGTGTTGTTGAATGTTGTTGAGTGTTATTAAGTGTTGTCGAGTGTTGTCGAGTGTTGTTGAGTGTTGTTGAGTGTTGTTGAATGTTGTTAAGTGTTTTGGGTGTTGTTGAGTGTTGTTGAGTGTTGTTGATCACAACAAATCACAAAAGACGTTAAGCCACGTCCCCACTAGAGCCATGCGGCTTAACGTCTTTTGGCGCGAAAACTGTTTGACGCGCTAAAATAAGAAAAAAAAAAAGACTTATTTTGTTGGTTGACGTATTTTGTAGAAACAATTTTCTTGGTATAGTTTAAAGTTTGGCGGTGTAAATCACAAGTTAAAATAAGTGATTCCAGTGACAATTATAGCAATTTATTAACAACAACTCCACAAGTGTAGTATAAAGCAGTATATATCACTCGAGGGTAAGTACAGATTACTCCCCTTGGTGAATAAATAGCTATTATTACAAAATCCTATAAGTGCTAAGGATTACTGTCCAATTCTCAAAATTTTACAAGGGTAAGAAATACTCCTCAAAAACACGACCCCGCGAGCTGCTTGCAGCTCGCGCAACGCCCAAAATCTAGTCTTGTATAAACGCTGCACCCTTCACAATATTATTAAATTCTGCTTATCCGAAACACCGCGAATTGGCCTGTGTCAATAGCGTCCAACGACCAGCCATTTGTTATACGGAATTCTGTTTTCGATGTTGATAAAAACCCGGGGCCTGATCGATAGAGATATTGTGACGTCAACAGAGGTCACTTTAGGGCTGGCCCGGGAGGAAATAGTTCTGGAAAATTAGGAGGGGTCATTCTTATTTGCATTTAAATGAGAATAACAGTACGACACCATTTAAAGATTTCATCGGTAGCAATAATATCGCTCATTTATTTTGTTCCACGCATGAAATATATAATGTTATGGTTTGACCCTGTCCAAGCCAAAGTTCGTTTAAACTGAAAACGCATAAGCTGGAATTGTGGAAACCACTTGTTAAATTTTTCAAATGCAAGACAATGACATTTCGATGACAACAAAATGACATTTCGTGCAAGTTTTTGGTAAGCTTTCGTCAGCCAAAGTAAATTATCGAAAATCAAAACATTAAAAGGGAATCCAAATATCGGCGTCCCTAAATACTCACAATATTCCACGGGTCGCCCTGCTCCTAATACGCTTCTTCTAGCCCCAAATGTATTGTTCATTTGATCTAGTTTATTAAATAAAGATCCTTTTGGTAACATGTGGTTTGGGAAAAAGTAATATTACTCTGTCCACTGTCCGTCCCGTCTCTAACAGTTTTTGCATTCGTCCAATTTTAACGCTCTGTATTTTTTTTGTGAAATTTTTTCTCTGTTATGATTTTTGGTGACCCTAATGTTTGTGACGTATGGTTTTGATTCAGTTATAATAATAAAATAATGTAAAGATTTTTCTGCAGGGGGTGACTAATAGATATATGGATGAAAAAGACAAGTTGCTCCCACCATAAATAGATCGAGATATGGACAGGAGTATGACGATGATGATAAATCTTCTGGAAATTGGTGTTTTAATATAACACACCTAGTACAAACAGTTCACTGTGAAATTACTAATTAGTGTAATGACATTAAATTACTAAAATGCGATTCATCTTTAAGGGGATTCCAAGACCTAAACGCAAAAAACGCAAGTTTTATAATGCTTAAAAGTATTATGATCGACTACGGTAAACAAAATCAGAAAAATATGTGATATTTTTCAGGATATATGCTAGTTAGATAGAGTGTTGAAAACATAATACAGCTACTTTGATACGATAGAAAAAAATCATGAAGATACCTCTAAAAACATTCTTTTTATAATAAAAACCATACTAATATACATACAATCATTCTGATTTTTTGTCAGATTATTCTAAAAGCAACATACTAAATCACCGGTGCTTTAATTTTTTAGTCCAACCAATACATTTTTTGCAAATAAATAATTGCTTTTGCAATAAAATTACCAGCGTTGTGTGATGACACAACGCTGGTAACTGGTGGACTGCATAGAAAAGAAAGAGAAGTGAGATGTCGCTTCTCTTTCTTTTCTATGCAGTCCGACAGTGACCGCGCTTTAGGTCATGTAGTCCCCTTAAGCATATACATAATACTAGCTACTGCCAGCGACTTCGTCCGCGTGAATTTTCATGTTCCTCCGACCCACCCTGTCGCGACGTATCGCATCGCCTGCCCGCATTATCACTTCGTTTTCGCTTAGTTTTCCTTCTGATTTCTTTTTTTTTTTGTGCTCGGATTCTAAGGGTAATATTAAATAGCTTGTAACCTTCCTCAAGAATCAGGTTATCAATAGCAAAAATATTTTTTAAGTTCGACTGGTAGTTTCTGAGATAAGCGCGCTCAAACAAGCAAATTCTACAGCTTTAATATTAGTATATAATAGATACATACATATGAGAGCTGTGATGGTCCAGTGGTAACGGACCCGACTTACGAGTTGTAGGTCGTGGGTTCGAACCCAGACAGGCGCTTTACTTTGTGTTAATTTATTTCATCACCATTTCTCTCAAAAACGGTGAAGGAAAATATCGTGAGGAAATCGGCATGTCCTAGAACCAAAAATTCGAAGACATGTGACATCTACCAACCCGCACTGGGCCCGCGTGGTGGATTACGGCCTATTCCCTCTTACAGAGAGGAGGCCTGTGTCCCAGCAGTGGGAACAGTGTAGGCTGTTTATGTATATTATGTACAGACGCCAGCACATCAACCTACCCGAAACTGTCAAATTTTCCCAATCAACTTTGAACCTTATGCTTTAGCGATAAAGTTGAAAATCTATTAAAGAAATTTGACAGATTGTAGTAGCTTGACGTGCTGGCGTCTGTACGTACTTATATTATGATTAAAAAAATCGCATTTGCCGTGCCTATTTGTTTAATAACAAAAAAAAATAACCTAAAGTGAAAAGTCTACCTTCCTCCTCGACTCAAATACTCAAGTCTATTAAATACTGCTTTAAATACTCTCAGATACCTACTTTATCTACGACTAACCCAAATAACCGAGTTATTACAAAAGTACATAATAATATTTTCTTCTTACGAATTTAGCAGCCATTTATTTGTACTAACAATATCTGATATTTTCCTTTATTCCGAGTCGAATACGGTGTATTTTTGGTTATCATGTACTGTTTCCTTAGAAAACAAATATGGAATTAGTTACTTATTAAGGGTAAGTTGTTCAAGCTAATTAGCTGATTCGCCTTGTCATGTCTGCGTTAAGAAGAAAATATCGTCAATGCCAAATTAGTTATGGAACATTTAATAATATATTGGGCAAAGAGAAATTGGTGAATGGTTAATTAAAAACAGCCGATCTGTTCTGTAAAAATGTCACCTTGTTAACTTAGATGAAGTGAGCTTGAAGTGAGCTGTCGGTAGTGTCAATGCCTATCATCAGACGATGGAATGCCAGCTCACTTTACCTAAGTTTTCACGGTGAGATTTCAATAAAAATAAAATTATAATATGGCCTAAAAGGCCACTGTTAAGTTAATCGTAACAAATCAAACTGGTGAAGGATTTTTCATGTATTTTTTTTTGGCTGTGCTAAAATATCAATCAATCCAATCCAAACCCAATCCCAATCTCTTTGGTTATACCTACGTAGTACAACGAAAAAAAGAAAAACACGGGCTGTCTTCGCCATATTGTGATTCATAATGTTATCCTTTTATGATTCTGCCAAAGTGGCCTTTTTAGGCCCTCAGACTGTGAACGTTCTTAAAATTCCGAGTATCGCCCCTCTGATTGGTCCAATGGTTGCACCCTCAATTAAATACATGGTAACAGACTGCCAGACTGAATAAATAATTCCATAAAACCCTATGTACAGACGCCAGCACATCAAGCTACTACTATCTGCCACTTTAATTGATTTTCTACTTTATCGTTTAAGGCGAAAGCGCCAAGGTAGCCCGCGAAATTCAATTATTTTTAGGTTTTTTGCAAAATGCTGGTCAGTATTAAGTTGTACGTTGATTAATATATGAATCGCGGCCGTAAGAAATATGTGTTTACCGAATTATAATTATTAAAGTTATCAACGCAACTCTCTAAGACCACGTAAGTCCCAAGAATAACTGTTTCATGAAATCATCATTCTTTGGACTTACGTGGTCTTAGAGAGTGTTGATGACTTTAATGATTATAATTCTGTAAACACATATTTCTTACGGCCGCGATTCATATATTAATCAACGTAATACTTAATGCTGACCAGCAAATTACAAAAAATGTAAGAAAATTTTAATTTCGCGGGCTACCTTAGCGCTTCCCCCTTAAGGTTTGCTTGGGAAATTTTGTCGGTTTCGGGTAGAAAGAAAGAAAAAGTAATAATTGCGACTCATACAGGAAGATCACAAACTAAAATAAATACAGCAAAATAAAAAAACCAAGTACCAAGTAGTAGTGGTAGCTAGTTGTGCTGTCGTCTGTACACGATGCAAGTATATATCTTGACTGCGGCATAAAATAAAATATGAAGCAACAAATGACTTGCATCGTCTAAACACTGTTTAGAACTGTAGACGATGCACTTTGTTTTGTTGCTTCAACTTTTGGTATGCCATTGGCAAATTAAATCAAACCGTGTAAATCGGTAAACAGGCGCGACGCGCGACGCGAATCGCACACGACACAAGGCGCGACTTGCGGTGCCTTTGTGTAGCGCGCAATTTTATCGCGTGTCGCACTACTTTGAAGGATCCTTTAACTATGCTCATTCGTTTTTTTTTTCTTTCCCAGGTCCAGTGGCAGCGTCATTGCTACTTCTGCTCGTAAGCAATACTTTTGCTATGTGGGACGTCATGCTTAGGTAAGTCGAAGGCTTGACACACACGAAACAAAATATGTTGCGCAACTGTTGCCATCATTTTACAACGAAATTATTATTTCCTCCGTTACTATAGTGAGCGGTAAATTTTTCTGAGAAATTAATTTTAACTATGTGTACTGCATGTGTACTACACCCTCGAATTTGACTATACCTTTAGCTGTATAAAAGTCCATGGCATTTATAACAAAATAATGTACAGTACCCGGCGATAAATATTGCACATCGACCTTTGGAAAGAGACAATCGGCTAATTTCGGCTTCGTAGAGCGTTATCTCTGTCGCACGAAATACAAACAGTCCGGTATCTATTAGGAGCTGTTAAAACAATTGTGATTTGCTTCTTTTGATAATTATTTTTATTCTTTGTATAAAATACAAAAAAAGGTAAAGGTCGATGTGCAATATTTATCGCCGGGTACTGTATAGAAGTACCGTGTCATATTTATTTACTCGAAAAAACGCTACGTTTTGGGTTATTAAAACGACGTTCATTTATTCATTTTACAAAAATTGACAAAATAATTTCATCGAAATCGTCATCATCATCAACCCAACTATGTTGGGGTTGGCTTCCAGTCTAACCGTTACCGGTCGTCTTCTCTGATTTCATCGAAATATACTAAATTATTAAACTTTGTTTGAAAGTTTCCTACTTATTAATGTCGCCTCTTTATTTCCAGGAACATCCTGCGATGATGTCTGGCCTCGGACGACTGGGCTGCTCCGATTTTTATGTAAATAAGAGGGAATTTTTAAAATAATAAACTGAGTTTTAAGTTAAAATATAATATTATAATGTAGTAACCGTTACGCGTATACGGGAATGTCAGCTACACACGTGGTTTTTATTTACCTTTTGTTACAGAAACCGAAAAGTAATCAAAGGTTTTTTATTAATCTGGGAAACTAGATAATTGAAACGATTGAACTGTACTTTTCATTTACTGCAATCATACAGTGTTAAATTAAATCAGCTTGCGAAACTCCACAGACTTAAACCGGTATAGATATCTCAACATTATAATAATAATTACAAAGGACTGTGGGCAAAATACACCCAACTCCGCCAGCCGTATATTAAATATGACTCGAAACATCTAAAAAAAATAAGCATTTTTATTTATGACGCATTAAAAATATCCCCGAAGTCATTACTGCAATTATTGAATGTATTTTGTTAAATTGCAATAAAAGAAATGTTTTATATGTTATGCTTGTTTCAATAATGCTCAGTAAGTTAAACCTATTCGACTTAAAATAAATGGAGAACCCATGGACAGAATTTGATGCACATTGGCACAAAGAAACATGGCTGCGATACCTTCCAAAGAAAAGTAGTCTAAGCTGTGGCGGACTTGGGTGTACCGTCCAAACATTTTTGCCCACTATCCTTTCTTTTCCTTTTCATGTTTAGATATCAATACCAACACGTCTGCGGAGTTTTATTAGCTAATTAAATTTGACCTTGTATAAAATTATGTAGGGTATACTCACTAATACTCTGAGCCTAATCAGATGAGAAGGCTTATCTCTTCGGATTAAGAAGCATGTTAATCATCATACGTCTGAGCTACATAACATATTAGACGGAAGGTTGAATGTTAAGAGGGCTTCACTATCATGAGCCACGCTGTGGCTAAATCTTATTATTGAAGCAAATCCTGCCAGTTAGCCGGGCTAATGCTTAATGGGTTTATGCATAATAACATTAGAATAATGTTCAAACTATGCAATTATCTTTCAACCCAATCAGATTATGGATGACGATACGGTCTACAGCAATACACTGGTATACAAGGCGGAGACAACAATGCGACAATAAATTAAACTCCTTATATCTAATGACGTTCCTAGTCTGCATACAAAAAAATCAATCGAATATATCCAATAGTTAAGTCACTTTAGCTGGTCAAAGATTGACAAAACCCATAGTCATCCCATCATTACTATTTAGTTTGTTACAAAAAAATAATTTTTTATCACATCTATTTAAAAAGAAGAATACACTAGCTAGTGTATTCTTCGTAAACAGGGAAATAGCTCTTTAATCCCTAGGGACTAAAAGTTATTTGAATTTGGAATGTGGATATTGTCAGTAAAAGTTCCAATCACCAAAAAGATCAATCACGAACATTCTACGAACAAGTAGTAAGCTGTATGACAAAGTAAAATACGCGAGAGACAAATTAAAAATAAAGTTTGTGTAAAAATAAAAAACGCACGAATAGCATTCTGCCTTCGTTCATATTTTGTGTTTCACGAACTGTGTCCAAATAAACTTTATTCTTTCTTCCTTTAATTGTTCACTCAAAATTGTATATATATAATTGAACGTACCTACTATTCTTATTCATATGTTGCACTTACGTATTTTTTCATAGAAGGTGATAAAACGTAGAGTGTCCACCTCGGTAGCAACACTATTTTAAGCTGGAGTGAGGTACTTTGAATCCTTCGCTCCGCTCTGGATTCAAATAAACACTCTCGCCTTCAAAATAGTTCTTTGCTCCTTCTTCAAAAAGTGTCGAAATGAAAATAGTAGATTGTTTGCCAAGAACAATCTACTATTTTCATTTCGACACTGTTTTATATAAATACACCATTCATTAGTATTGCCAGTGTTTTCGTTTATTTTCGTATTGTCATATCCACGTTGTATAAATGTTACTAATAACAATAATACCAGCCTATTATTGTCCTACTACAGGGTAAAGGGCTCTTCTTATACAGAGAAAGCACGAGCATTGATCACCACGCTTGCTTGAGGCATCGTCCTAATAGAACGCGAATGCGCGATCATCGCGCGAGTAAACGACGCGACCATCGCGTGTTCGCGTGAAAGCGAAAACTGGGTGCCCTAATAGAACGCGAATACATAATCATCGCGTAAATTTAAGACGCGAGCGACCATGGAGTACCTATTTTGGCAGTGGCACGGTCGGTACAACAACCATGGATGTCAGAGACGGTAAATTTTTGCTGTCGGGAAATATTTGGATGACCTATTTTGCGGGCTTAGATGGAAATGAAAGAAAAACGTGCGAATAGATTTTCAAACATTTGAGTCGCGCGACCGCGTAGTGCGTTTGTCAGTTAGGACACCTATTCGAGTTCAATATGTTTGATCGCGCGTTAGTACGAGTAAAATTCGCGCGAACCTGCGATGATCGCGCATTCGTGTTCTATTAGGACGTTACCTAAGACAGGTGCCGGCGATTTCGGACTTGCTTTAACTATACAACATATCCCAGAATTAATGCACACCACCAAACACCCCAATAAGAACATTTTGTTATAATAATAACGCAGCCACTGAATTTTTACTCTTTTGTACAAAACATTGTTTATTTATTAAATTAGTTACACTGGTTCTGGGTGAAAATAGTCTTCGCATTACAAATCTATGCACGCACACAGTTGCACACGTATACGGGTTTACAGCGAGGTTAAAATTTATCTATATTAAAAATGACAAAAATCGATTCAGTTAACGACTCCAAATAAACTACTTTCATAAAGTGCATTAATTCAGTTACACGTTGTATAAGTTCAGGTTTTCTCACGATATTTTCCCTCAACGATGTCAGTAACGTCCAAGATAAACTCAAAGTACAGACGCCAGTACATCAAGCTACCCGAAACTGTCAAATTTTTCCAATCAATTTTGAACCTTATTGTATAGCAATAAAGTTGAAAATCTAATAAAGAAATTTGACAGATTGTAGTAGCTTGATGTGCTGGCGTCTGTACATTATGAATTTTAAATGTCACATTGGTATAGACGACAGCACATCAAGCTACCCGAAACTGTCAAAGTTTCCCAATCAACTGAGAACCTTATGCTTTAGCGATAGTTGAAATCTATTAAACACATTTGACAGATTGTAGTAGTTGTTGTTGTATAAGAATCGTCAGCAATATGACATTAGCTTTACAGAAATGACAGTCATTCTCAGACACTATAAAATTTCAAGCAACTATTTCAGATTTATTTGGCTGAATATATCAAAAGCAGGCTGTTAAAGTCCAATTACAAAGCTGTACAAAAAAAAATCACATCGCATACAACGAATGTTTCACGTCTATAATTCATAGTTCTTTTTACAAACACGTTTATATTAATTTATGTAGCGTTTGTGAAAAGCCACGTAATTAAGGAATGTATATAGTTATGTAATATATAAGTGATAATAAAATCATGGATGTCCTTGTAATAAATTGTGTGATCCGTAGAATTTAGTAGATAAATATTAGCCAAAATAAATTGAAAGTGTAATTTATCTCTGGATGTGGACAAATGTGCCACTCGTGTAAGATCATGAACACACGGCGCAACTTTTGCAGGCTGCCTAAGTCTACAAAAAAGTTGCGCAATTTTTATTTTTATTTTGTACAAAAATATTTGTAGGTATCCTGTTACTCTTCATTGAGCTTAGAGAAAGTTACTGATATGTTTAATGATTAAATATAATTAATTGTGAATCGCCAAGGCTAAGATAAAATTGTAATATAAAATAATTGGAAATCTTAAAATTCATACAGCTACTACAGACATATATTGTAAAATATCTATTGTTTTTGAGAATAAGACCTTTTGAGATTCTTTTAAGCGTGAGTCCTTTTTTTTTAAATTAAAGTAAATTATAAACGTTATTGTTTTGTAAGGAACGGTTTATTTATATTAGCTTCATTTTGTAATCGTTGTAAAGAATTTGTCATAAGGTCTTCGTAGGTATATTTGTGATAGATTAATACCCTTATATTATGTATTAATTAGAAAACCTTGAAAAAAAAAACTCGCGTTATTTATAATACATGCCACTCCGAAATCAATGATAATTATATAGAAAAAAATAAACAGAATGAATATTGAATTTTATTAAATATTAATAATTGTATTCAATATCATGTGGATAAAATGATGATGTGTAGAATTACGCAACTAAAATGTTGCTCTTATGATCTTCCAGTGTGCAAGCTTTCTTTTCAAATAAAGGCTGTCCACACACTCCAATTAAAATACAAAGCATTCATTTGTTTAATTGGCATATTTGATACCTCAGACATTATAATTTTGTTTGAGGGATATGTGATTTTCTCATCAAGGTGGTTCCATATTTAATTAAACTGCCCTGTTAACTGCAACTGGGGCAGTAATTGTTTAGAACAACAATTTTATTTATGAATAAAATATATCTCGGAGACTATTCCTTTTGAATATAAAACGCAAAGTGTTCCAAATATCTTCCTCTTAATTCAAAGTTAACGCGAATACAAGTAAGCATTATGTCTTATAATAAATCGTGAAACACGCAAAATATGCCCAAAGAGTAACTTGTAAACTTGCCAAGTTTAGCATTAGCATAAAAATGCCAAAAAACTTCTGAACGCTGATAAAATATTTTTTACGCTTAAAATAAAATAATATATCGTTACTGTTACTTCGGAAAGTGTAGTGTGTGAGCGGTCTAAGGCTGGCTGCACACCTCGCCACAAAAATGTAAGAAAATCCCTTAGAATGAATTGATATTATGATGCGGCTTTTAATCGTATTTGTGGCGCTAACTAATAAGTTGGTGTTTGCGCAATCATTTGATTGAAATTGAGAGATATGGTTGAAAGAGGTGATTGTTTTTTTTTTTTTTTTTATTAATAATTATATAAAAATGGGTTTTACGCTTTTGACCACACGATTGAAATGTAAACTTACAACTGTGGCCGAGTATACCAGATTCAGCTTCACAGACCAGCCGTTCTACTTATTCTGTAAAAAAATTAGGTGAAGTGAGCTTGACGTGTGCTGTCAATTGATGTCGAATGACAGCTCACTTCACCTATGTTTTCACGGTAAGATTTTAACAGAATAGACAGGCTATTTCGTTTACAGTTCAGAAAGAGCGCTAAGTGTGTGTGTGTGTGTGTAAAAAGTTGTCTCTTCAAATTGTTATACTTTTCATTGAATCAATCACTTCTTTCACTTATAAACTATCTACTACCTAAGGCCGCTTTCACATTGGGACGTTAGCAGCGCGATAGTACCGCGGCAGAAGTAGATGCCTTTACATTATAAGAAAAGCCGCAAGATAGTAGCGCGGCTTCCGTGCCGCTTTTTACATCAGTGGTGCACTTTAAAAAAAAAATTATTTTTTAAGGAGCTGTTGTTGTAATCGACCCTTCTTGAGTCCCACAAAACAGTACGCAATTAAATTCCAATAATAAATCCTTTGGTGTCAAACTCGCTCATTGTGCAGTCTATAATCATGTGCGCTTACAACACTGGATCGTCGCCAAAGACTACAATAGTATACTGGCTACTCACCGCCGATTGAGCGCACGCGGCGGCCGCGCCGGCAGCGTGCGCTTCTGGACGGTCGCGCGTCTGTCGCGCTGCTAAAGTCGCCTAAATGTGAAAGCGGTCTAAGTAAATACATCAACACATCACCTTAAAGATAACTGTATGTATTAAAATGATGTAGACAATATTAAATTCGTGTAAGAAATCTATTGAAAATAAACATTGATAAAATAAAGAATTGTTAGTAAAACGTGTCTCTGAAATATTTGTTTATATGGAAGTTTTATTTATAATATAGCTATTAGAAATAGTGATTATTTCGTTAATATAAATTTTATACGATGAAGTTTCATGTTCTACCGTTGATTTGCTCAATGATGTTGTCATTTTCATTTGATGAAGTCTGTTAAATAAATTATATAAATAATATATTTTCTTTGTTTTATTGCTCCATTGTTTGATGCTAATTCCATGATTTTAAGCATTACTGTTGTAAGGTACAGTCCGAGGAATCAATTGTTATTCAAATTGATAACCTCGTCAATTTGCCGAATTAAAGCCATATTATACAACAGTCAAAGAATGACACTCCGATGTTGCGAAATCTCCTAAAGATCGGTAACAATAGAAAAAGTAATTGTGTCTCGTTAGTGACAATTGAGCTCATTACGGACAATTGTAAAAAGTTGGTCATCAATTTTCTTAACAAATAATTTCTCAGACTGCAAAATCACATACAATTTATAAAAGATTTTTACGCAAAAAATTAAAATCAAAAGTAATTTATTCAAATTAGGCTGAAAATCAGGACTTTTCAAACGTCAAAATTACATAAGATAGTTCCCTAAAATGACAGCCCTTCGCAGAGGTTCAATGAATGTTACAGAGTGTCAGATTGATTAATATGATAACAAAACATAACACCACGCCTGTATAGCCCAAAGGGCAGACGTGAACTTATAGTACACCCACTTGTCACCCTGTAATAGGACTCTATTGTCATCAACAGGGCACGAATCTGAATCTGGATCCCGGGAAGCTGCTGAGAAATCCCATATGGAAAAACCCCATAACACTTTTCCTGACCCGAGAATTAAACCCAGGATCTCCTGTTCAGCAGAAGCGCTTGCGATCACTAGATCGACGAGGCGATTATTAATAACTAGCTGCGCTCCACGGTTTCACCAGCATAAATGTCGATCCCGTGGGAATATTGGGATAAAAAGTATCTCATGTGTTATTCTGATATATAAGCTATATGACTGCAAAGTTTCATCAAAATCCGTTCAGTAGTTTTTGCGTGAAAGAGTAACAAACATCCATCCATCCGTCCTCACAAACTTTCGCGCTTATAATATTAATAGGATTATTAAAATGTTATTATAGTAGGAAGGAAGTAGGACATGATGAATATTATAATTAGAAATAATGACAAAACAACATAATGGTGCCAATTCCCTTGTTCACAAACTAAAAAATTAAGTTCAGTGCAACTTTTTCTTTCTATTTCATTAAGAAAAGGACAGGAGATAAAATTTAGTTTACTCCTGTCAAATTAATCAGCGCCTGACACTATTCCATAAAAGTTTAGACGTGATTAAAAACTTGCCTACTAAAATTACGTCAATTTACGTTACGCTGTTTAGTTTGATAGGACGAAACTAAAATTTATTTTCTGTCCTTTTCTTAATGAAATAGAAATAAATGCACGGAACTTAAATTTAGTTTAGTTTTTGAACAACATAAGCGGCACCAATGCCTGACTAAAATACACATATCAAAAGCCTATGTGTCGTTAAATCTCGACACAAATGTGCTGCTCATTAGTTTTATAACAGTCCCGTAAATTGGAACAAAGACACGCTATTAGTAGCAACTGTGCTAGTAAATGTGCTAATTCATTCTCATAAGCATCACAAATATAATAATTAACATTGTTCTAGACCAAACTAATTATATTTTCGAAGATATTAGACAAAAATTAGACATCTTTGTAAAAGTAAAATAAATGATCCCTTGATAACATGGTGACTAGTTGGACAATAATGTCTAAAATACAACAAGCAAGTTAAAATTATATGTAGACTATCTATCTATGCATCATATGATTAACGGCCGAACGCACACTGCAAAAATTATTTCTTACACTACATTAAGGGCTTACAGGGCCTAAACGCAAAAAACGCAAGTTTCACAAACAATAAAAGTATATGATCGACTACAGTAAACAAAATCAGAAAAATATATGATATTCTTCAGGATATATGCTAGGTAGATAGTGTGTTGAAAATATAATACAACTAATTTTATACGATAGAAAAAAACCATGAAGACACCTCTAAAAACTTTCTTTTTACAATAAAACCATACTAATATACCTACATACAATCATTCTGATTTTTTGTCAGATTATTCTACATGCAACATACTAAAATACTACTGTTTTAGTCCAAACAATAGATTTTTGGTAATTAAATAATTGCTTCATATTTTACAATAAATTACCAGCGTTGTGTCATCGCGCTTCTCTTTCTTTTCCAGTCTGATAGTATCGCGCAAATACAGCGCTTTAGGTTATGTAAGCCCCTTAATGATTATACATTTTTCTATGAATTGTTTTTCGTATAAAAAGTAACTATTTAATAATAATAATAATATATTTATTTGCGTAAAACATGATACAAAATGGTCTTACAGTACAAAAATAGAGCAGACATGTTTTGTCAAGATTAAACATAGCATGCAAATATTTGTAATAACAATTTCCTTAACCAAATTATTATTATATTACACCGACACTATTTTCGTTCTAGGAATTGTTATGTTAATACTATTATAACATAACATCACGCTCCCTTAATCTCCAATGGGTTAGGCAGACTTGTGCCTACATAAAGTACACCCAAATTTCGCCAGTAGAGATAAAGGTAAGACCATTGAAATCAAGCGGGCATAAATCCAGACTCCGGCCTACATTACGTTTTAATATGTCCAACATTGTCTGAAATGAAGATAGATTTGATTTTGATTATGCACAATATTAAATCTACCCTAATTCATATTGACAATACAAATAAACAATTCCACATATACCTACGAACCTAATTCGATTCCAATATAACAATAACAAACACAGAACACCACTGATCCGAACAATCCTTTAGGTACTGTTAGCTCTCTGCGAGCTAATGGTGTCAGGATTAATGAATAAAATAATATTTACTTTTATATAGCGCAATAATTTGGATCTTTAAATTAATAATATTTTTATATTATAGGTACGTTTGTCAGCCCTTCGGCTGACTATAAAATCTTTTCTTCTATAATAAATAAAAGAAAGTCGGGTTCGTTACACCATTTATAACAATCATCGACGGCAGGACCGAGGGGCCCGTGGCTAAATAAAAACAACCAGCACAGGTCGATCGACCAGGTTAAGCTACGCTTGCCGCGGTTGGTCTGTGGATGGGTGACCATCTTTACATACCGAGACCCCTCCGTGCCTCGGAAAGCACGTTAAGCCGTTGCAGGTCCCGGCTGTCATTCGTGGATCTTTGACAGTCGTTACGGGTAGTCAGAAGCCCGAAAATCTGACAACCAGTCTTACCAAGGGGTATCGTATTACTCAGTAACTGGGTTATGCAGGACAGATAGGTAGTCGCTCCATGTAAAATACTTGTATTCAACTGCATCCGGTTAGTCTGGAAGCCGACCCCAACATAATTGGGAAAAGACTAGACAGATGATGACGGGTGGACCGATTTAATTATTTTATCGATTAAAACGTAGGAAACGCAACAAAAATAATTCATTTTCTCATACATTTGTTCTTATTGATTCTGAGGCGGTACAGCTAGTTATAAATATTATAAATATATGAATGTTTGTCTCGTAATTATGCCATTCACTTATCAAAATATTCATAATGGTTGCATTTAAGCACCAAATAGGCTATAATCTCTACAGTAGGTACCTACTAAAACAAAAGAAAATCCTCATCTCAATTAAAAGTAAATACAACACTTTCCAAGATAGCAGCATAGGTACAAAATCTTACACGAATCTCCTTCAGACGTCCGCTCACAAATATTGCCTTGTAGAATTGCAGTTTTATCAGCGGGAATTACAGTTATTACAGGTGGAATTACAGTTGTAACACGGCAGATATACCGGTAGATTATACGATGTTGACAAACAATGTGGGGTTATATTTTCTGAGCCAGTTTTTTCGGTTGGGCTTAGGATTTTGTTTGTGTTTGAGATTCAGGTAGCCTAAAACCTTACGACTTAAAATAATATTTAAATACCAGCCTTTACAGGGTGGTAGGGACCGATGTCCCTATATTGCAACTTGTTATCATGTATTCAGGTTTACATTAAAAATTTTCGTCAGTAATTAAAATAAATCTGGTCTTTCATACAAAAGTGTCAAACCAACCCGGACAAAATGTATAAAACAGCTGTTTTATGTAAAAAACCGGCGCGTATTTTCAACACAGGGGAAGTAAGTCCAGCACCCTAATTGAAAGAAAGAAAAGTATTTAGAAAGAAAGAAAGAATATAATTGCGTAACACATTATCCATCTCAATTTGAATAATTTTAAAGGCTAATACATTGCGTCATAAGTTCGAAAAATTTGTCTGCTCAACAACGTAAATAACGCAATGAATGTTGTTGAACTGTCAAAATTAAAGCGATGGCTACTGATAGTGTGTTACAGTGTTACGCAATTACCCCTCAGAATCATGTCCTGCAGTGCGATTCTGTAACTATCTCACCGTGAAAACTTAGGTGAAGTGAGCGTGGAGTGAGCTGTCAATAGTGTCAATTCCAAGCAAAAACAAACTCACTTCACCTAAGTTTTCACGGTGAGATTTTTACAGGATCGACCGGCTGAATCCAAGATAATAGGTTCGTTTTCCATACTTCATTATCATTTACAAAATGAGACAAACAGGAAAATAGGCGCAGGCCGCAATAACCTACAGACCGCAAACCTAAACGGTATGGAAAACCAAACCATAATCAGATTTCAAGTATCAGAAGCCGACTCGGTTTCGATAAATGGTCTCGTATTCGGTCTCTTCTCGGGATTCAAACCTCGGTAATTGAATACAGCCAAATTGTAAACCACAATTGATGGCTCAAAGCTGATTATATTAATTATATCTGATACTAGAATAATGATTATAAAATAATAGTTGCTAGTTTTATTTTGTGTATTGTTAGACAATTCATTCAAACTCAAACTCAAAATATTTTATTTTTAGGGTTCCGCACCTCAAAAGGAAAAACGGAACCCTTATAGGATCACTTGTGTGTCCGTCTGTTCATCTGTCTGTCACAACCAATTTGCTCCAAATCTAATGGACCGATTAAGTTGAAATTTGGTACACATATGAATCTTTGTGACCCAAATACAGACGTGTAACGTAAATAAATGAATTATGAATATGGGGGTCATTTTTGGGGGCAAATAAAACATTTAAATAAAAGTTTCGCAATCTGTACCGTGTGAAATATTAAATGAAAGGGCTTACTGTGAGGATCTTAAATATGTTTTTTCATAATTTTAATTTGTATTAAAGTTATTAAAGAAAATAGACGAAAATTTACCATTAACCCGTCTTTATCTCCGAAACTATTGTGTAAAATTTTGAAAAAAATACCGAAAATAGTTCTATACCTATAAATTACAGGAAAATCTATAAGAAGTCTGTGGTCTTAAAAAAACAAATGGTAAATCTCTCAATATTGTGCGTACAAACTTACATTTTCCGTTGGAATGTATGGGAGAACATGTTTTTCAACTACAATGTTAAGTTTGTTCTTGGGATAAATTCATTCCAACTACGGAACCCTTCATTGTGCGTGGTCCGACACGTACTTGGCCGGTTTTTTTTTTATTTAGCCTGCACTGTCCCACTGCTCAGCAAAAGCCTCCCCCGAAATCCTTCCATGCATCCTTTTCTAGAGCCACCTCGATCTAAAGTGAACGTGAAACCACCCGCCCTTACACAGATATATTTCACATTTACAGTAAAAAGTCTAATAATAATATTTGAACAAAAATAGGAAATATAATATCATATTATTTACTTTGTCGCACAAAATATTTTGTTTAATATGACGTCTTCCCCTGTTCAAAGGTCAACGTAACATCAACCTTGGTATTATATGAGGATCCTTTCCTTTCAATGTATCCCTCATTACTTCCTTAGAGTATCGGAAAAGGGGACTCTAGTGGGTCGAATGTGAAAAGAAATCTATTGGAATGAAAAAATATCTTATATCCATGAAATCATTTTTGTAGTGCCTACCTCATCAAAAAATCACATGGTAATTTTCTATTGAACTTGAGAGAGCAGACAGACCTATCAACTCGGAAAGGGATCGTCACCTTATGAACTCGAACTATTCAGTATTCTTTGTATGAAACTCCTTACTGCAACGCACACTAATCTGAATCGTAACGTAATCGCCTCGCCTCGGGACAAGCTCACGAACCGCGGTGCGGTGCATGGTCAACTTGCAGTTCCCGCGCTTACGGCTCGTCGTCCCCGCGCTTACGTCTCTTCGTACCCGAGCTTACGTCTCTTCGTCCATCCTTGCCCCTCTCACTCCTCCCGCGGCCTACATACAGCACCATCAACCAGCGGTCGGCGAGCCGTAAGCGCGGCGTCGCCTAGCCGTAGTCGAGTCGACGTATCGAAGCTGCTGATCCGCTTTGGTTACGTGCTTACTTTAGGTTGACGCCTGTCTGATGGCGAGGCGAAAAGCCATACGGTGACGATCCCTTTCCGAGTAGATATGTGCGCTAATAGCTGTATATTTAAATAAGTTAGGTTGGATAAAAGCAGGAGAATGATGAATCGATGATGATGTAGGTTCTGGGTCTAAAACGAAGTCTGGCGCGCAAAAACAATAAGCAAATGATATCTTTCCTCTTAACATACTTTCGCGAAAAACACAAGCAACCCGAAAATACTACACGACAATATAAATTACGTTAAGGAATCCTTAACAAGAGATTGTAGGATACACACTTAAAATTAAGAGACCTCACCCCGTAACCGGAATACACAATTCAACAATCCAGTGTAACCTGACCTTGTTGTCAGGTGACAATGTTTGGTAGGAAAGTTCAGGATATACTGGTTTATGTGGGTAGAATATTATAAATGTAAATTTTAACGTTTGTATGAAGTCATTTTACATTGTTGCTCGTTAACTTTTGTGACTAAACTAGCGACATGTTAGGTTTATATTACCGTTACCATAAAGTTACAGATTTTAGCCCGCTATAATTGTAGAATTGAATATCAGTCATTTTCAGTGGTTTTTACCACTGAAAATGACTGATATTCAATTCTACAATAAAACAAAAAAAAAAACAAAAAAAAAATCTCTCTCTCTCTCTATCTAAATAAAAATCTTGTTTCTAATTTGTTTTGATAATCAAAGATCATCTTAACTAAAACCTGAGAAAATTCGAAAGTGAGTTTGTTTGTTTGTTACGCTTTTATGCTAAAACGGCTGAACGGATTTGAAAGAAATTTCATCCTGGATCGCAGGAAAGTCCCGGAGAGTAGTTAGTATAGAGGCCAGCATAATATATCGAGCTACCCTAAACTGCGAAACTTTTCCAATCAACTTTGAACCTTATGTTCTAGCGATAAAGTTGAAAATCTATTAAAGAAATTTGACAGATTGTAGTAGCTTGATGGGGTCCATATTGGCTCACCTAAAGTTCTTTACCCGAAATTGTTCTTCCTAACGATTTGTAATCCGAATGATCACTCTTCCTAAAATTTTTCATCCTAAAGTTTTCATTCATACTATTTGTAGTGCTACCGGCGATGTTCATAACACTCATGTTTCCGAAAATTGTAATTAATAATATCATTAATGTAAATATATTTAAACTCCTACTGTTTTTTATCATAATGCTTTTATCCCTAAACATAATTGCCATAACATTTTCATTCATACTCAGAAAGAAACATTTACCAAGTGTAATAAAAATATATGCGGGTAGAAGATGATTTTATAGTTTTAATTTGAGGGTGAAATTATTTACGCATAAACAGCTTATGCATAATTTTTTACGCATAATTTCTCTAATCGTAATAATGATTAAACATAACATTCTAAAGCATACATTTTTTAAGCATAACATTCTAAAGCATAAGTTTATTAAGCATAACAATAATAATAAGGCGTAGTCGATGGTGCCCCGCTTCGCGGGGCCCCTCTTTCTGTCTGCAGGGTTTAAAGGAACCTAACACGAAGGGGATGACGGGAGCTCGTTCGCTCGCTCCGCTCGCTCACTTGAGCCCCCGTCATCCCCTTCGAACCTAACCTGTCCGAGTCGGGGTGCCCCAATTCCCGAGCTCGCTTCGCTCGCTCTTGCTAAAAATATACACCTAAAATAAAAATACATAGTTAAGTTACATAATGTTTTGTATAAAAATCATTAACGTGGAAATCCAAAATAAATACGTAAAAATAACTCAAATTTGTTTCCGTTATTTCTATTAATTGTATGCCTAAATATTATTTATTATGCTAATAATCATTAGGCCTAGTAACGTTATGCGAATTCAATTTATGCTAAAACAAATTAGCCTTCAAGATAATTATGCCAACATAAACTGTATGCCAAAAAAAATATGGCAAAGTATTATTATGGCAAAACTAATTATGCCAAAATCGTTCTGCCAAAGTATATTAGGAAAAAGAATATTATGCGAAAAGAAGGGTCCCATTATTCTTATATGTTATACATATTATGTGAAAATAAAGTTACGCAAAATTAATGTATATAATACTGATTATTATGAATAAAAAGAAATCTAAACAAAAAAGATATGACTTTGAATAATAGTGTAAAAGATGGTTATGTTGAGAAAATATAGGAAAACAAATAAAAGTATAATAGATGTTTATTGCTACTGACATTATGAAGTTGAATGCTTCGGAATTATGAACATTAGAGACGGAGTAGTTAGGAATTGTGATTCTTAGGATGAAAAATGTTAGGAAGAACATTTTCGGATTTCCAATTATCGGAATTAAAAATTTAGGTGAACTTTGGCGCACCCAGCTTGATGTGCTGGCGTCTGTACATAGTTAGGTAAATCGTAAAAATTTCGTCAAGGATTAAAATTATTCTACTTTTTCACTGTTGGGACTCAGGTCTCCTCCCTGTGAGAAAGAGTGGGTCGTATCATTGTAGTCCACATGCTGAGCCAACGGGACCAATTTTCGCCTGTCATTTCGTTTACAGTACCGGCGATAAATATTGCACATCGACCTTTGGAAAGAGACAATCGGCCAATTTCGGCTTCGTAGAGCGTTATCTCTGTCGCACGAAATACAAACAGTCCGGTATCTATTAGGAGCTGTTAAAACAATTATGATTTGCTTCTTTTGATAATTATTTTTATTCTTTGTAAAAAATACACCAATTTGAATTAGTCGATGTGCAATATTTATCGCCGGGTACTGTACTTTGTTTGAGTCTAGGTTCAGGCCATACTTTTACAGGTCACACAATTAATAATACGAATATTTTTTTTTATTTCGACGTAATAAAACAAATTATTTATGTTTCGAACGTACCAAGAAAAACAAATGTGGTTAAAAAAGGCATGTAAAATAGATATTTTAGATTTAAAAGAAAGATTAAAGTACACTTACATTGGTTTTTGTAAAATTCCACTAAAACACACTAGCACTAACAGGTTTTAGCACTAAAACACTTTATTTTCGTCAATAATTCATCAAACATTTCAGTTTATGTTAGAGAAATAGTAACTTTTATTGAATCGCTTATATTGACAGTTGAGCGTTTCAGTTGAACTGCTCTATGAACGTCATGGTACTAAACAACTACAAAATTGAATGAATGAAACCAAAACTAGCGACTCAGTTTGGGACAATCGCTGTCAGATGACATCGATGATGATGAATCGTTAGACTGACGCCATGGAACGAATTAGAAGAACAGTTCAGTTTAGGTCCTAAAACGGATCGCGTTAAGTGCTCGTGGTAGGCGTTAAGTGCACGTGGTAGGCCTCCAGTGCGGCCAACGCGAGAATGCGTTCTTGACCCCTGTCAGTTTCATACAAACGAGCAGGTACGTGTTTTGCGAATTTGATCGTTTTTAGCTAACTAAAATTGTCGCACTAACAGGTATCAGGAACATATTCTTTCGACGGCCGGACTGTAGATAAATCCGTATGTAAAAACGAGCATCTATTCAAACATATCGACTGCCTCATTCGACTAGTGGTCGCAAGCGCTACTGCTGAACATGAGGTCCTCGGTTCAATGCCCAGGTCACGCAAAGTGTTATTGGGTCCGCAGTCCGGGTTCCGCCTGAAATTCTCAGTCGCAGTAGGGTCACCCCCTGTTACATAGGACTTCAGAGGAAATGCGGGTGGTCGTTTCTCCATAGAAACGCTCTCGTCTGTTTTCTTTCTGGTTAATGACCATAAAGCAATGATTTTTTACAGAATAATAAATATTAACTACTTGTATGTCCCACATGTTTTTCTTTTTGGGGATACATTATTTCTATAAGCACTAGAACCATCAAAAAATTCCGATTTAAACCGCTGTCAACAGAGGCCTAGTGTACTGAAAAACATACGGACCAGTTATATTATATTTCTTGTTAAATTTATGAAATATCTTTTAAATTGGTCCAATATGCGACAGTCAAACCTCGAATTACGACTTTTTACTTAGGATTTTTCAAAAGTCCTCCGACCACATTTCCTCTTAAATATAGCTGGCCAAATGTGGGTGTACAGTACCCAGCGATAAATATTGCACATCGACCTTTTTACACAAAACCATTATATACAAAGAATAAAAATAATTATCAAAAGAAGCAAATCATAAGTGTTTTCTTAACAGCTCCTAATAGATACCGGACTGTTTGTATTTCGTGCAACAGAGATAACGCTCTACGAAGCCGAAATTAGCCGATTGTCTCTTTCCAAAGGTCGATGTGCAATATATATCGCCGGGTACTGTACTATAGTTACACCTCTGCCTAACCTTTCGGGGAATATATGCGAGATGTTATGTTATATAATGTAGGCAGGCCTGTATGTAAAAACGATCATCGTATCCTTAAGCCACTATTCAAACACAGCATAGTTCAGGAAGCTCACATCACGACTTGTAAACCTGTTTACAGTGCCACGAGTCAAGGTACACTGCGTGTCTTTCCGCTCGATGTTCTCATAGATGACAGCGCATTAGATGCTTCTTTATTTATAACTAGCTGTGCTCGCGACATCGTTCGCGTGCATGTCTGAAAACATAGATTCTACTTTTCACTAACTAGCAGCATCATCAGCCTATAATATTCCCTCTGTTGAGACACATAGTCAGACGGAGTGAACCGTAACCCGCCACGCGGGCCCAGTGCAGGTTGTCAGATGTCACATTCGAATTTTTGGTTCTATGATATGCTGGTTTCCTCAGGATGTTTTCCTTCAGCGTTTTGAGAGCAGTGGTGGTGAAATAATTTAAGCGCAAGACTGGGTTCAAACCTACGATCTACAACTTGTAAGTCGCAGCCTTTTCCAATTCTCTCAACTACCAGGAGACTTGAAAAATAGCGGGTTTGACACATTGTAAAAAAACCCAACGTGTTATTTATATCAATTCAGGCTGTATTTGTATCAGCAGTACACGGTTTATCCTATGCGTATTCCCCTTTAGCCCAAAAAAAACAACATCAAACGCACCTACATTACCGCGCACACAGCTCCCGAAAGCACGCAAAAGAAGGATGGAAATATTCGTATATTTTCGTGTATTTTCGTATATTCTTTCATTTGTTACGTGCCCAACGCCACTCAAAGGAGCTTATTACGTTTGACAGGATCCGTGTTCGGCCTGCGAGCTGTTTATTTACTTGAACTCGCATGAGATTTACACGTTTCATGTAAACGGACCTGGTTTAGTGGACTTAGAAAGGATTCGCTGTATTGGTTCGGGAATAAATTGGGTATTGACTGGGTGTGTGAGTTCTTGGCAAAAAGGTGAAAGGTGGTGTTTTGTTTAGCGTATAAGTCCCTCAAAGGATTTTCTGAATACCAATAATAATACCAGTCTGTTATTGTCTCACTGCAGGATAAGACCGCTTCTCATCTGTATGAGAAGCGATCTTTACTCTGGAGTGAGACAATAAGGCACGAAGGCACGGGCTTTGATCACCACGCTTGCTCAAGATGGGTTGGTGATGACAGACTTCTATTAATTTTAAGTCCTTACGGTGTTTTCCTTCACCGACGTTAGTGATTTCCAAGATAAACTTAGGAAGTCACATTGGTACTTACCTACTGGGTTTTGAACCACCACCCACAACCTCGTGCAACAGAGGCGATGCCTAAACCACTGACCAATCACGAAGAAATAAAATCCATTTAACAAATATAATAAGCAATGCCTGAATGGCGAGGCAGTGTGCCTTTGATGAAGTCCAGTTGGCAGAAGTCTTCCATTTCAAAAAAGAATATAAAATATATGATAAAAGTCATCATTCGTTTCATTTATTCGTCGATCATTCAGTCACGACTAAAGGCAATCTATATTGTCTTTAGATACGACTTAATTCGACCTGACGTGTCGTGAAAACGCCAATGCGTTTACGACACGCGCCACTTTTGACATTTCGAAAATGTTCTTAAATAACTTTTTAGATCTTTGTCCTGCTTATCCTGCTTATGGCACGAAGTTTCATTAGAATCGGTTCATTCATTTCTAAAAACAAGGACTTGAAAGTTTTTATGAAATGTCGTACGGCGTAAACGCTCTTAAGCGCCAAATGCCCGGGTGTCACCACTGCGAGGATCGCCCAGAGGACACGGTGGAGCATGCGGTGGAGGTCTGCTCCGCTTGGGCGGAGCACCGCCGTGTCCTCGTAGAGCCAATCGGCAGCGGCGGCAACCTCTCGCGTCCGGCCCTAGTTCAAGCCATGGTCCGAAGCGATAGGGAGTGGGAGGCAGTCGCCTCCTTCTGCGAAGCAGTCATGCTAGCGAAGGAGGTGGCGGGATGGCTGAGGGAGAGAGCCTCCCGTTCCAGCCGCCGCGGAAGACGCTCCGGGCGTCGGGAGCCGCGTGACGACTCCCGGCCACCGTAGGCGCGGGCCTACGGACGGAGAGTAATGGGTAACTCACCATCCGATCAGGACCAGGCCCGCGCCGGACGGCAGCATCATTTGAAGGGACCCGTTAGGGCCCTTGCCTGCCGGGTCAGCGGGATTGTCCGAAAAGGTTACCGCTGGCCCGGATCATAAAGGGCTAAGGAAGGAACACGGCAGAGTTTTAGTCGGTAAGAGGCTAACACTCTTTTCCGCTCCACCCAGAGCGGGAGGGGTCATTTGATGATTTCCCATCCGCAAAAAAAAGAAAGCACCAAACAACAAATCTTCAAGAATACTTCCACATTCCATTCCAAACCCCATTGATACTTCAGTAACGAAACTAAATAGCGGCCCTCGGTAAACACGCAACTACGAACCATATTGATTTCAAAACTACGAAGTTCACTTTAAACCATTCACATTCAAACTCATTGCAGAAACTCTAACATAACTTTAAAAGCATCTCATTTCACTTGAAACTTACCTTGAGAGCGAATTGCTAATCTATGCAATCTATGAAAATTCTATAGATTTTCAATATGTACCTATCCTGAAAGAACTCTTTGGTCGAACTTTAAGAAGTTATTCAGTAATATTTTAGAGTTATGAACCTGTTTGTTTGTGGATTTATGCTGTTATTGGTGTTACGTTATTGGTGGGTTATAAATGGCGCACACTATGCAACATGCGACTGAGACAGCTCTGCGACTAAATGCAACGGCATTTTTTTTTTTTGGAATGGCATCTCGCAGTTCCACCTATGAGGTTGTCATCTGCTTAACCGGGCTTGCCTATGGATGCCTTAATAAATGAAGGCCTCCCGTCAGGGCTTAAAAAACTTAAAAACTAAGCGACTACACGCTAAGGGCACCCTGTGGGGTACGGACCTCGGCTTAGGGCGTCGCTGGGAGAGGACAGCGAGGGACAGGCTGGACCGGAATTAATGCCACGGCAAGCAGCGGCGGTTAGCTTGTCTCACAACGATTCCAACGACATAATACTATTATATAACTACGATTTTTATATACAGCTCCCATACAAAAATTAAGAGATATCGTCATTTTAATCACACGCGCCGTAATCGCGCGGGACCACCCAAAAGTGCCGTCACAGATGCGCGAAGACAATATGGCCGCCACAGTTGAAGGGCATGTCCCGGAATTAACGCACACCACCAAACACCCCAATTAGAATATTATATTAAAATCATACTCTACATTTTTACTATTATACAACGTTTATATGTATATTAAATTAGATAAGTATACTGACTGAGAGAGAAAATCGTGGCCATATTACAAATCTACGCATGCACACTGTCACCCACTTCTAAGGATCTAGCGTAAGATACCTCGTCCATTTTGACTAAGCATACAGCAGTATTGCGTCTGTAACTTACGTAGTTTTAATTATTTGTGGCATAAAAAATGACAGAAATCGATTCAGTAAACGAACCTGAACAAACTACTTTCATAATGTGCTTTAATTCACTACTCATTGTATATTTTGCTAAAGCTGCTGACACTCGGCGTCAAGTTACAGAGTCGCAACGAAATGTTAGGGGGGTCGCACGCTCTCGCCACTTGTCGCAGCGACTACGTGCGTATTATCGATTATAATCTAGGGCCCGTATTAATAAACGCTCCTCAGTCCTAATGCTCGCACTTGATATCAATCTTGAGATCATGATCGTATTAATAAACATAATAATTTACGTACTCAAGTTACGGCTTGGGTTTACGTTATCAGCCGAATGATGGACTGATTAATAAACGAAACTCTACACTTAAGTATACAATAGCGTGTATGTACTCAAGATGCTTAGGCCCGTATTAATAAACGTTCCTCAACGACGTACTCAAGACTTTCCTGGTAGAAAACCACTTTATAACGTAATACAGTGCAATTCATTAAAGTTAAAACAAAATACGAGTATTTTAATAAATCTAACGACATAGCAATAACGAAATGTGCTGAATGTTATTCTAAACTTCGGTCAATGTGACGTAATCGTTCATGAGATCAAGTCATCAAGTACAGCGTCTTGAGGAGCTGATCGCAACTGAGATACTGTTTTCATTTGTTTATTAATTAGCAATGATCTTGAGATGTCGATATCATATTAATGGCGTACTCAGGTAGGTAATAGGTCATACGGGCTGGTGTCCGCAACTCCACGTCAATGCGCGTATTTTGCGTACGGTACTCAAGTGCGTAATCATTTGATGATTACGCACTTGAGTACGTCGCTGAGAAATGTTTATTAATACGAGCCATAAAAGGAGGAGTCCCTTTACAAAAACAAATGACGAATAAAGTATGTACCTGAAAATTACTTGCTAATCCATCAGAAAGTCTTTATTTATTCTTCGGCATTTTTCCTAGCTCTAGTCAATTCCTTTGTCGTAGCTCTTGAATCGTTACCTTAACCCCCTTTTAAGCTCCATTGTTTACAGGAAATACACAACCACATTTATACTTTGATACGTACCCTTTGATATATTTGAACCCTCAATAAATGCTCAAAATTGCCGCTGTCAACAGAGGCCTAGTGTACAAATTTGACAGCTATTCATGAAAAAAGAAAAACATAAGGACACAGTATATATCCTTCTTTTACTTAGGCTTTTTCAAAAAGTCTCTGACCGCATTTCCTCTTAACACAGTCAGCCTTTTTTTTTTTTTTTAGGATGGGAAATCTTCAAATGACTCCTCCCTCTCTGGGTGGAGCGGAAGGGAGTGTCAGACTCTTACTGACTAAAACCCACCCGTGTTCCTTCCTTCGCCCTTTATGTTCCGGGCCAGCGGTAACCCTTTCGGACAATCCCGCTGACCCGGCAGGCTTTGGCCCTTACGGGCCCCTCCTTTTAATGCTGACATCTCTTTGAGGCGCGCGTGGAACACGTACGCGCCGTCCGGCACGGGCCTGGTCCTGATCGGACGGTGAGCTACCCATTACTCTCCGCCCGCAGGCCCGCGCCTACGGTGGCCGGGAGTCGTCGCGCGGCTCCCGACGCCCGGAGCGTCTCCCGCGGCGGCTGGGACGGGAGGCTCTCTCCCTCAGCCGTCCCGCCGCCTCCTTCGCTAGCATGACTGCTTCGCAGAAGGAGGCGACTGCCCCCCACTCCCTCTCGCCCCGGACCATGGCTTGAACCAGGCCCGGACGCGAGAGGTCGCCGCCGCTGCCGATCGCCTCTACGAGGACACGGCGGTGCTCCGCCCAAGCGGGGCAGACCTCCACCGTATGCTCCACCGTGTCCTCTGGGCGATCCTGGCAATGGTGACACCCGGGCGTTTCCTCCCGCCTGATTATGTGCAGGAACCTCCCGAAACTTCCGTGTCCGGTGAGGACCTGCGTCAGGCGGTAGGTGAGGGCGCCATGACGCCTCTCTAGCCACTCCTCAAAGAGGGGTCTTACCGCCGCTATCGTGGCGTGCCCTAACACAGTCAGCCTGACCCAATCATTGATCACCACGGAAAACGACACCACAACTCACCTATTCATGAAATTTTAGCCGACAATTCCTAGAATTCCCCAAACACATACATTCGCTTCTCCTAAATAATGTTATAATGTCCAAACATAAATAAAATAAACGTAACACTTTTGTCGGGCGTAAAATTCCAGTTTCACACATCCAACAGAATAGGTAGTATAGGTACCTAAAGAAACCATTGGCGCTTTCAAAGAAATTGCCTTTTTTTCAACTACTCCTCACTGAGAATACAAATGAAAATTTTATCTAGTTCTTTTAACACTACACACTAGAAACTAATACTGATTGTACTATTTTTCAGTTCGATTTATTTATTTAGTGCCGTAAGCCGCGTCCTTTCTGCTCTTAATTTGGATTTGTGCGAATACGGCGCCTTTTTGGACCTTTTGAGAGGACAATTAGGGTTAATTTTGAATAAACATTGACAGAAAGTATTTTCGTCTTCAATTGAATTCTTTTATCGATTTTCGGAGTGTGATAGGGCCCAGTATACAGACTAAACTTTTTTTTTTCAGAAATCTAGTCCAAATCAGCACCCTAGAATAGAATAGAATAGAATACTCTTTATTATGTACACCATATAAATTACAGAAATAAATATAGAAACTGTACAAAGGGTGACACAATGGGCGGTCTTATCGCTAAGAGCGATTTTTTAAAGACAAACTTAGGATGGATTTAAAAAGGGGAAGGACAGACAAATACTGATCCCCCCCTGATCCCCTGATCCCTACTCGATCAACACACTATCGATCTAATTAATTTTGAAGTATATTGCCAATTCATTGCTTCATATTTATGTTCGAAAAATTTATCTGCACGACGTAAATTAATGACTGTTGTTAAACTGTCAAATGAATACCATTGCTAGTGTGTTACGCAATTACCCCGCAGTCCTTCATTTTTACAAAACATTTACCCCTCTGTCTTCAAAAAGTCTGTTAATGTGACTTCACAATTTTAGTTCAAGACTAGGTATAGTTTCCCGAACCCTATAAAATGTTATTTCGTACCGACTAAGCACAGTTTTGAACACTCTTGGATGGCTGTCCAGAATTTATGTGTCGTATTTTCGATAGAAAATATCGAGAGGCGCTGAAGTAATTGTCGTTGAGGTAAATTGTAGGATTTATGTTTTCCTGGGAAAAATAGGGACAAAAGGTCTTTCGAAATTATTTGGTCGATTGCTTTTGTCTAGTAACAAATTAAATAAAATGTATTAAGAAAGAAAACGATACAAAAAATGTCATATTTATTTAAAAGAATATATATTATATAGTAGATTGTTGCATCGAGCGCAAAATGAGTTGAATGAGAATGAGACAAAGTGCAATTTAAAATACTATTGAATAAGCTATACGAAATAGGAATACGTGGAAAAGCTCATGACTGGTTCGCATCATATTTAAAGGATAGAGAGCAATTAGTTGAGATTGAATACTACAATCAAAAAACAAAACAAGCACAGCTCATTAGATCTGATGTTAAATCAATACATGCTTCAATTCCCCAGGGAAGTGTAATAGGTTGCCTGCTTTTCCTCATATACATAAATGACCTTCCCAAAACCATAGACGGGCCATGTGTACTTTTTGCGGACGATATCTCGATCCTGACTTCATGCCAAACAAATGCTAAATTAAATGAAAAACTTACAACTATTCTTGAAAAAACTGTAAACTGGATGAGCGACCATAATCTCGAAATAAATTTTACCAAAACCAAATTAATAGCTTTTCACCCTTGGCAGAAAAAACAAATAAATATAGATTTTACTTTTAACCAACATAAATTAGAAACAGTTAACAATTTCACTCTCCTAGGTTTAACAATAGACACTCATATAAACTGGAAAACACATATACAGACAGTAAAAGCAAAAATTTCAAAGTTTTCATATGCTCTCCGCGAAATAAAAAAGACTACAAACCTACCAACCGCACTAGTCACATACTACGCGTATGCCCACGCTTGGTTTAACTATGGCATCATCTTATGGGGAAATAGCACAGACGCTCCCTCCCTATTTACCCTCCAAAAAAAGCTTATACGTATAATAACAAATATAGAACCAACAGATAGTTGCAAGCCTTACTTTCAGAAACACAAGATTCTCACCTTAGTTGGTATTTATATCTTAGAATTATGTAAACTAGTCCGTAAATATCCAGATTCTTACAGCACACGGGGAGACTTACAAACAAATTATTCGTTGCGACATCAAAATAGACTAAATTTGCCCCCCTCCCGCCTTAAGCTACATTCATCTAGTCCATATTCAATGTCAATAAAAATATATAATAAATTACCAGAAGACATAAAACAACAAAATAAAACCAGTTTATTTTTAAATAAACTAAAGCAATTCTTAATTAAAACAAGTTATTACACAGTACAAGAATATCTAACGGATAAATTCAATAACAATAATACATAAAAGATAAAAAAAAAAAACATATTATACTATAATACTTAATATTTATACATATTACATTAATAATAATGAACAATTTTTAAGCAAGTAAAGAAATAAGCAATATTAAATATAATTAAATAAATAATAAATGAATAGATAGACCTGCAGTCCTGCATATAATATATTAAATAATAAGTAAATGAATGGATATATAAATACATAGATAGTAGGATATAAAATAATTCTAATGGATAAATTCAATATTTAATAATAATACATAATTATGAATAACAGATATATTTTAATAAGTAAAACAACAAAAATCAATTATAGCATAATACTTAATAACTATAGGTATTACACTAATAAAAATGAACAAGTTAAATAAATAACAAATTAATAGATAGACCTGCATATAAAATCTAATAGAAAAGTGAATGAATGGAAATATAAAAATATAGGTAATAATAAGATATAAAATAATTCTAACTAATTAGCAAGGAAAATTAATAAAGCGCTCTTCCTCTCTCTACTTCCTTAAAAAATTTGCTGTGCCCGACAGGGTCCGTAATTGATTCTAGATTTTTTATTTACCTACCACCTGTACATTATGGATTGCAAATAAACGATTTGAGATTTGAGATTTGAGATTTGAGTTATTAATGCACGAGAGTTATGTTGGTGCCCGAGCACATGCGAGGGCACTAAATTAACACGAGTGCATTAATTACTCACTTTAGCAAGGTGCGTAATCTACTTTTCTTTCAACTACCAATCTACCTACCGTGATAAAATATGTGGTCGTCCAAATCAAAAGGGACCCTATGGCGGTAACTAGTTTCCGAGATATTAATAAATTTGTAAAATACCTCAAAAAAATCGTACTGTATTTTTAAAAAGATGATTGTATTTACTACATGTAGATGTGTAAAACTTTTCGAAAAGTCAATTTAAAAAGGTTTTGTATTCATCTAAAGTTTAGTAAAAAAGGAACCTTATCGCGGCAAGACCTAACAAATCGTTTTTCTTGTAATTCAAACCATAATATAGGTATTATATCGACATTTTAACATGTTCCCACAACAAACAAGTTTATGCAAGGATTGTAAGAATTTCCATTAGTAATAATCATAGTCAATCAAAGTATACCATCAGTTACATAACTTCACACTAAAACATATCTTTTTTTGTACGGCATACTTAAAATTGCGATTTTCTCGAAACTTATAATTTCGATCAGTGAACTTCAAAAATTCGTAAAAAAATAACGGTAGTGATGGTTAGAAGGTTGGTTCTTGGGTCTATAGTTCGGTACATTTATGTAGTTTTCAGCTCTGTAGATAACTCATTTCCGCCATAAGGTCCCTTTTGATTTGGACGACCACATATACCTACTCAAAATAAAAACTCAAGCTAATGAAAACAAAGTTTTCCTAAGCTTTTATCCCGCAACTTTTGCGGTAAAAAGTAATTAACAATTTAATTTGCAGCTGATTTTATACTTTCTGGAGGTGCATACATATCGCTATCGGTATTTCCATTTTTTATGTTTTCTTGCTAAATATGAAGTATCAATGTTTTACAATGGTACAAAGTGCGCGCCATTTGTTTTTTTTTTCACCAAGTCTGTTTTATTCAGCCGATTTTTATTTTCAGTCAGTATCTTTTTGATCTAATGCATACATTTTATATTAAACATAATAGGAGACATTAAACCTCTGTGGTAAATTTATATCTAAATAAAAAATAAAAAACAGTGCATTAATGAAAAACTGTGCAACCATGAGATTTCATACAACATTTCTGTACTGTTTTGGTTCTAAGCAAAAAATACGTCCTTTTTGATAGGTTTTGTAGTGATAAAATACTTTTCGTTCTTGAAAATAGAAGAGAGAATGTAGAAAAACAGCATAATATAAATACATCAACACAAATTCTTTTACGCGCCAACAGCGTCGACTGCGCGCCTACGTGAAAATATTCACAGAATAAACCTCTTGATGCCATTTTCTATTTTCTTTGATGGACACGGCTCAAATAAAAGAGCAAGTGATGGCTACAATATCTCAAACATCTTTAAAAAACATAAGTAATCAAAATTTTGTTCAATCTTCAAATCTATTTCAATCATCATTTTGAGCATTTTTTCATTTAAATGTGCATTATTATTATTAATAATGTGAGGCCCGTGGCTAAATAATAACAGCTGCACAGGTTGATCGATCAGGTTATGCTACGCTTGCCGCGGTTGGTCTGTGGAAGGGTGACCATCTTTACATACCGAGACCCCTCCGTGCCTCGGAAAGCACGTTAAGCCGTTGGTTCCGGCTGTCATTCGTGGATCTTTGACAGTCGTTACGGGTAGTCAGAAGCCCGAAAGTCTGACAACCAGTCTTACCAAGAGGTATCGCATTACCCAGTAACTGGGTTGTGGAGGTCAGATAGGCAGTCGCTCCATGTAAAATACTGGTATGCAGCTGCAGTTAGACTGGAAGCCGACCCCAACATAGTTGGGAAAAGGCTAGGCTGATGATGATGTGCATTAATATTATTATTATAACCCTGTGTTGTCCCTCTGCAGGGCATAGGCCTCGCTTCCCTCTTTCTTCTTTTCCCGGTCTACTGCGATTGTGGGCCAATCCTTTAAGAAGGAGTCCAGCTGATCCCGTCATCTCTTTCTGGGCTTACCGCGCGATCATTTCCTGCCCGTTGGGATCGTTGACTACTTACTGCCTAGTCTTTGGTCGCTAGCGAGACTGTTAAGCGTGAGGTCCTGGGTGCGATCCTTCCAGGTAAGGTAACATGACAGGTTATAGGTTTTTCCATTCAAAATTCTTTGTAGCACCCAAAAACCTAGATTTATGCCCGTTTGATATGACAATAGACCTGGGACTAGGACAGAAAAAAGAACATAACAAATATGATTTATTTTTTACTAGCTGCTGGTCGATTCTGCAAAAATCTCACCGTAAAAACTTAGGTGAAGCGAGTTTGTTTTTGCTAGGAATTTACACTATTGACAGCTCACTCCTCGCTCACTTCACCTAAGTTTTCACGGTGAGATGGTTACAGAATCGCACTGCTGCCCCGGCGAACTTCGTACCGCCCGGCGCCCCGCCAACCGCAGCTCTGCTTCTTTTTAAATCTCTGATATCTTCCAAGATATTCATTTTAATGATAAGCTGTTAAGGGCAATTTTGATCTACATTAAATGCACAACGTATCAAATGTATTTAATTGGATAAGGAATCATACTGTACTAGCTGCGTCCTGCGGTTTCGAATCATACTGTACTAGCTGCGTCCTGCGGTTTCGAATCATACTGTACTAGCTGCGTCCTGCGGTTTCGAATCATATACTGTACTAGCTGCGTCCCGCGGTTTCACCGGCATAAGTGTCGATCCCGTGGGAATATCGGGATAAAAAGTAGCCTATATGTTAATCCAGGGTTCCAGCTACCTTCATACAAAATTTCATCAAAATTGGTCCAGCCGTTTGAGCGTGAAGAAGTAACAAATATATAAACACACACACACTCACAAAACTTTCGCCTTTATAATATACCCATATTTTTTTGTAATATGTAAAAGATAAAAATAGTTACTGTGGGTTATCTTTAGGAGATAAATATATACCATCGCAAAACTTTTTATCAATCTTTTAAAGATATACAATTCCGTAGTACCTACATCAATTTGATCTACTTATCTCGTAAGGTTTAGCCAGCGTTTGCAATGTAAGCGCACAAAAATATGTTCTCACACCACCTGCTCGAAACTGTCAAATTATATTATGTCAAGCAACCTTAACCTAAAGTGAGTCATTAGTGGCCGGGGGCACAGCCGGTCAAAAATGTTGTACTGGATTTCATTATGACTCGCTGGTCAATAATGTGATTTGAATTTGGAATCTCACATGCTCAGCTAAATTGGCAGTATAGTACTAGTAACAAACACCCTTTGGTGCCAGAAAGAGGAAAGCTATTCTCGATACCCTTACTACGCGTGGATGATATTCTCGATTTCCTACTAAATCATAACGACTGCTTCTTCATATCGTTGCCATGTTTTCGAAGACATAATATTGTAAGAATAATTAGATAACTACGAACCATTTTTCAAAAGTAATGGAAGTGCATATAACTAACTAGTTTTAAATATGTTATTCTTACTGTTTGTTTATTTAATAAATACTTTGTTTTTCGTACTATGGCTATTATTTTCTCACAGTAGGTGTAAAAAGTAGAGTATCCTTCTCTGGGCTAAAGGTGGCTAGCCTGAATCCCTCGCTGCATTCAGGATTCTTGTATTAACTCCCTCGCTTCGCTCGTGAGTTAAACTCTTAGTTCCCTCGCCTCGCTGCGCTCGGAAGTTAAATCCTGAATACTTCATTGCGCTCGAGATTCAATATGACACCCGTGACATAAGACACAACTTTAGCCCCTCGGTGCATAATCTACTATTCTTACGATACCACATTACAAATATTTAAATGTCTCGGCTTTTCTCTAATATAATATGCATGTTCATTCAGACTTAAGGCTTTAGGTTCCCCGGGGGAAGGGAAGTGTGCGATGTAATTACCCTTAAGTCATTTGTTTAAGGATTTATTTATTAGCATATTTTGGGAAAACATGTTTACTTTTAGGAGTTGAGGATACGTCATGTAAACCTTCCTTTTGAATCACTCTATCTATTGCTGAAAACTGCATTAAAATCCGTGGCGTAGCTATAAAGATCTAAGCTAACAGGAAGCGGGAGCGACTTTGTTTTATACTATTGTTGCGCGCCGCAAATAATGCTTGATACATGGCGACATTAGTTACCACTAGCGCCATCTAGTATCGGGTAGCGGAACTAGTACCTTGGTACTAGGACCTTGACCCTACTTGCCCTTTTTCTAAGTACTAGTAATTCCGAGAACTATCGACGTCGAGTCAGTCGGGACCGGTATGTACTCGAACGTTCTAGATGTTTATGTACTAGCTCTGCGGCACTATATAAGGCCGGGTGGGCCGCGAGACACAGATAGTTTCGATTAAGCGATACGAGCGATAACATCGAAGGCGATATTCGAGTGCGACTTAAGAGTGATCAGTAAGTGCAATTGTGTTTCTTATTAGTGTGTTTGAATTGTAATTAGTGTTGTGATTAAAGTGTCAATTTTTGGTGATTAAATCGGCAGTTTTTATTGTCACGAACCCCAAGCTCGTAACACTATGTAAAGATTTATTTATTCAAAATCTGTTTAACAACTACACATATAAAATAATTTTGGCAAAACTACAACAGCTTATCGGCACCATGGTGCGTCCACCCCTGCCTTCCCCTTCGATGAATACAGGCATGATGGTATATCAAGACTAATTAAAAGGAATACAAAGTGTTGAACAAACAAAGATTCATTCATAGAGCACGTTTGAGAATCTCGTTTTCTTGTTACGGTTTTACAGCTGGCTAAAGTTTTTTAATTTAAATTCTTGTTTCCCCAGGACAAGGCAATGTTACTTTGTTGAACTGTGCAGTTGACGGCCAAGTTTTTGGGACCTTTCTACAGTCGTAAAACATTGATTCATTGTACGAAAACATAGATATAAAGTCAGGGAAATATTTTTTTTCTTATAAATGACTACCAACCTAAACTGTCCGTATATTTAAAACATAAACACGGCAAATCGCCATAGTGTGTCAATTCATTTCCTTGAACATACATAATGTACAGATGCCAGCACATCAGGCTATACGAAACTGTAAAATTTTCCCAATGAACTTTGACCCTTATACTTTAGCGATAAAGTTGAAAATCTATTAAAGAAATTTGACAGATTGTAGTAGCTTGATGTGCTGGCGTATGTACCTACGTACATATTATAATGTTATAATGTACCCCAAAGGTACATCCGGACAGTGCAAGGCATGCACCGCAAATGATTTTCAGGTAAGTTTTCTTCTCAGGCTGACGCAACCGTACAGTGCGTACCACGTAAGAAGAGACTTGACACACCACGTGGTCTCACATGCGCAGAACACGATTTTAGGTATCTTTAGCGGTATGAAGTCTGAGTGCGGGACGGGACCGGACGTCATAGGGGCGGCGGAAAGAGGCGGGGGAGGCGGGGTCAAGTCTCTTCTTACGTGGCACGTACTGTACATATAAAAAAAATCATTTGAGGCGCATGCCTCGCACTGTCTGGATGCATCCTTACAATAGTTGTAAAATTTGTTAAGGGTTTGATCATGAAAACAACTTTTAACTACGACCCAATTCTGAAATATAGAAAAAAAAAAATTGTGTTAATTTAGATCGCCGGGATAATTGCGTGACACACTAACGTTGTATAGCGTCTGTATAGTTACCCAATGCTTTATTTTCTTCATTCGAAAGTCAAATTACTGACGACTGAAAGAAAGAAATCGGTGTGTAACTATTCATCTGATATAATACGTATTAGTAAGGGGGTACCAGTAGCAATAGCTTTCATTTCGACAGTTCAACAACATTCATTGAGTTATAAGATATGAAGCAATGGATTAGCTATATCCTTGAAAATCATCCAAATTGTGAATTATAATGTGTAACGCAATTAGAGTGCAGACCATGAGTTTATGTACAGACGCCAGCACAACAAGTTACTACAATCGGTCAATTGTCTTCAATGGTTTTTCAACTTTATCGCTAAAGTATAAGGTTCAAAGTTGATTGGGATTTGACAGTTTCGGGTAGCTTGATGTGCTGGCGTCTGTACAATAGATACAAGTGACGTATGACCTTTGAATCCTTGAGGGTAATGCACTTTTGTTAGAAAAATCTAATGTTTTTTGTCAGTCTTGGTTCCACAGAAGTAAAATTTGATCATATTCACGTATCCAACCTAGGTAGGTAACTATCTAGTAACATGTCAAAATTTAAAAAAGGTGTTTTGGTTAGTCATTAGGTACACTTTGTACCCGTGCCTGCTCTTTAATCATTAAAAAGTTGGCGAGATAAAACACAGTCTGTGGACTGACTAAAAAAAGTTTAAATTGATTTAAGGCTCCTTCAAACAGGCGCGACACGACACGCGACACAAAGGCACCGCAAGTCGCGCAACGAGCGGTGCTTTTGTGTCGCGCGCGATTATATCGCGTGTCGCGCCTGTTTGTAGGAGCCTTTAGGCGTTTGAACGTTTCGCTCTCATTTGTTTTATGGTTTTAGGTTGTTATCATTTTATCTTAGCTTTTTTTTCTTTTAAAGCTTATTGATTTTTTTAAACATATTTCTTGAAGATAACAAAAAACACAACGATTTACTCTCTTCAAATGGTGGATGTTTCCATTTTATGAATTCGTTTTGCGTGCCTTAAAATGCTTGTGCTATGAAGATGATGTTAAATTATTATTATCATCTACCAAGCTTTTTCGCAGCTAACTATGTTGGGGCCAGTTTCCTGTCTTACCGAATGCATTTGAATACCAGTATTTTACATGGGGCGACTCTGAGCACCACAACCCAGTAACTGATTAATACTATAGACACGCGTTGTTAAGACTGGTTGTCAGACTTTTGGGCTTCTGACAGCCTGTGACCAAAGATCCACGAATGACAGCCGGGACCAACGGGTTAACGTGCTTTCCGAGGCACGTGATCTTGAGAGAGATGAGAGAGAGAGAGAGAGATGATCACCCGCGTAGCTTGACCTGATCGATTGACCCATAAGGCTTTTTGCTTTGCTAGAAACCCCTCTCGTGATGTTCAATTCTTATGATGAAGTAAAAGAAATAAAAAAATAATCAGTCAGATCATGTGAACCTAAAAACTGGCAACCCTAAAATATATGTAAAAAAGTTTAGCCACAGATTTTTCTGATGAACCTACCGGATTTATCCAACCGAAGCGATTGTATTAATTCAAAACAAAAGCTGGCCAGTGTTAATTCGTACAGCAAACCACAATGAAACACAAGGTAATTTTTTAATTGACCAACGCGTTGATTTTACCGATTTACTCACCGTTTACACTGGGTGAAAATTTTAAAAATAAATATTGAACTTACAAAAACAAACGTCGTTCTTGCGCTCTCGTCGAAATTAATTACATAAATTGCATAAAAACGTTTCGTGTGCTTGGCACAAAGTGTATGAATAAAATAATAAACTTAAAAATCGATTTTCGATAAATTGACGAAAATTCGACGAATTCACTGTCGTCGTATCGATTCGATATATTTTCGGGCGTGACGGATTTATGTCCTAACTAGCAACACCCCGCGGTTTTACCTGGATAAGTGTCGATCCTGTCGGAATATCGGGATATGAACTATCCTATATCCTTCTCCGGGATGCAATCTATGTCTCTGCCAAATTTTATCGAAATCCGTTCAGTGGTTTAGGCGTGAAAAGGTAACATACAGACAGACAGACATAGTTACTTTCGGATTTATAATATTAGTATCGATTTATGTAAAACTTAAACTGGATTGGGTGATAGATGAATATATAATGCGATGGGTTTCTAACCAATGAATGCAACTACAAATCGTGATGTCAACGGACAATCGCATAACGGCTCCTACACAAAGGCGCGACGCGCGACGCAAATCGCGTGCGACACAAAGGCACCGCTCGTCGCGCGACTTGCGGTGCCTTTGTGTCGCGTGTCGCGTCGCGCCAGTGTGTACGAGCCTTAATCCAGAGACGATAAACGCCTATTGACTAGCCGTAAATCGTGACTGACTCTGAAATTAAATTTATTTGCAAGAATTGTAATACATTACAGATGGTCAGTTTCTTAAACAATTCGCAAAAACTAGCATGCAAAATGATGATGTTGATGACTATACTATGATTGATGACTGATGACCTATATTATGATGTGATTCTAGATCAACTTTTCACGGTTTGTTAATTTCTAATTACAGATATTCCAATAATGATTAATAAAGGAGGTACAGCAACCATTACGTTAAAAGATCTAATTGGACTGTCAGGAATGGAAATGCCTAACTACCCAATTTGGATTTAGCAAATATCTACTGCTGTGCCAAATTATAGGCCAAGTCAGTTCGGTTGTTACTGCTTGATCTCTGAGCAATCTAAGAATTCCTATGTACAATTAAATTCAAGAAAAGACTGGAAAAAGATCCTCGGCACCTTATAATAAATTGGATACAACCATCAAACATTGATGGATTGAACTGCAAAAACTGAAATAATTATTTCATTCATGTAGTATCTCTAGATCTATTGAGACCAGTGGTGGCTCAATGGTGACGGCTCCGCGACTAACGACTTGTAGCTCGTGGGTTCGAACCCCAGCAAGCAGTTTGTGTAAATTATTTCATCACCACTGCTCTCAAAAACGGTGATGGAAAACATCGTGAGGAAACTGGCATGTCCTAGAACCAATAATTCGAAGACGATGTGAAATCCGCCAACCCGCACTGGCCCGGGTAGAGGATTTCGGCCCACTCCCTCTCCCAGAGGCCTGTCCCAGCAGTGGGAACAGTATAGGCTGATTATGCTTGATCTAGCGAGTGCAAGTGTGTCTAATGAGTTTTTTTTTTTAATGTTAAAAAAAAAAAAAGTTTAGGGTACTAGGATATAACTCCGTGTTGAGTAGTGCTATTTAGTTTTTCTATTAGGATATAATTTTCTATAGCAGCTCAGATTCCACATTAATGGGCCTAATGTGGAATCTCGTTAGAGGCGTCCAACAAATAGGAAATTATGGCAAACTCTAGGGGAGGCATTTTGCCAAAGGGCAAGCTGACACTAATGTTACCGATGTCGATGATTAACAAGAATTTAACAATAAAATCAATGAAACCATCACTTGTTTTAATCTAGATAAAAATTATGTAATTAACAAATGCATGGAATGTTAATAAAATAAGTGAATAAAGTAAAAATAAATTGGATAAAACTTGCACGTTACAGTATTAGAAATAACAAGTATTTGAATGTATGTATTTATTTATTATGACACTCCAACGATTAATTCACATAAACATTAACAGACAGATTAGTCTTTTTATATAAAGTACTACAGTGAACGAATCACATAAAGGTGTGCACACTGCACAGCACTTACATAGTATGCCTAATTGTTTTGCTAGAATTTGAAATGAATTAAATAGAGGCGTTTGCCTCTATTAGCTAAGCAGAAAAGTAAGAGATGCATGAAGAAGCCTCCTCGTGTAGCGCAGTTTGTTCCGCCAGTTACTCAATTGAACCGAGCGCTCGGCGCATCCTGGACAGTCACACCCAACACCTTATTTGACTGGCCAATCCTTCCCTTGCGGTGATAGGGCTAACGCGCGCCTGGTTTGCGACCATCCACCCACCGGAGTCCGGCGTCAAGCAGCCTGCTGTGTTTCGTCGATGCGTGGGAGTTCCAGTGTCTTAGGCATCTTCTGGGTACGCTCGTTCCATCACAGACCTCATCCATCGCTTTCCATCAGGCATGACCGAGGTGAAGAGCGGGCTCATTCTGCACTAAAAAAAATAAAAAAGTTATATAATCTAAAAGGTTAAAATAAAAAGAAACCTATTCAGTATAAATACGTAATCCCCGAACAAAACTGTCTCCCAGCCACCTAAAACTCGAAAGCCGTACCTTTCAATTAACAAATAAGGCCGGCCATAAGTAATAATTACTTGTAGTCCTATATATCACGATTTATAACGACAGCGGCGTGTAAGTGAAGGAAATACGCGAGTTTAGGCTAAAGTTTTCGGGCCTCCGAGGGTAAAAACTCACGGTACCGACCGCCAACATATCAGGGAACATCACCTACACAGAGCAGGTAGGCACAGGAAAGTCAGGTTCATACAACAAGTGAAAACGTATACAAACACGTTACACGACGATTGCCATTTCTTTGAGGATTAGAGTATCAGACTACTATCTATAAATTTTACTTATCCTACTAATATTATAAACGCGAAAGTTTGAGAGGATGGATGGATGGGTGTTTGTTCCTCTTTCACGCAAAGGTAGTTTTTGCACGGATTAGGATGAAATTTGGTATGCAGATAGTTTATAACCAGGATTATTACATAGGATACTTTTATCCCGATATTCTTACGGGGTCGGTACTGATGCGGGTGTAACCGCGGGGCGCTGCTAGTATTATATAGAAATAGTCACGAAGAATTTATGTCTTTAGGTATGTATGTAGCAAAAACGGCTCAAAGTCAAAGTCAAAGCATTTATTTCAAATAGGCACATAAAAGGCACTTTTGAACGTCAAAAATTACAACAAATAGAATTGATTCTAGTCGCCCATTCCAAAAGGTAGTTTTCGTATGGAGAAGAACGGGAAAGAAACTCCACCGTTACTCTTTTAAAATTCTTTCAATATTTTGCATAGATTTTATATAATCAATATAATATAATATAATAATATGTGAAGACGATGCACCTAATATAAAATTACTATACCACAACAGGTAAAAGAATTAAAAATGAAACCATGACATAAATTAATTATCTGATAGATACTAAAGGCTAAACGGATTTTGATGAAATTTGGCACACATATAGTTTAGGGTACTTTAAATCTTGGTAGTACGTTCTCGTGGGATATATTCTGACGTCCCCACGTGCCGAGCCGCGGGGAAAAGCTGGTCAAAGATATTAATTTTCATAGTAGTCAATTACCTTATTACTTAAACAAATGCTAGTCGCGAGTTCGTTCGCATTCGCTGTAATACTTACGGTTTTGCGTGACAAGGACAAAATAATAACTTCTAAAGTGTGTTGATAACTTCTCAATATCTCCAACGATTTCCGGATTTTTTATTCACAAAACATATTTTTATTCAATAGCATTTTTTTTTTAAACAATATCCTGTTTAATAACCTAATTGAGATCGTTTTTTTTTCGTCTATGTATGCGTGCGTCTGTTTTATTTCGTTGGCTGTCACAAAGTTGTCAAATATTCTATTGAGACAGTTATCAGTATAATGTTTCTGTGTCATTATCATCAATACCAGTATTTTGCATGGAGCGACTGCCTATCTGACTTACACAACCCAGTTACTGAGTAATACGAGTACCCCTTGGTAAGACTGGTTGTCAGAGTTTCGGGCTTCTGACTATCCGTAACGACTGTCAAAGATCCACGAATGACAGCCGGGACCAACGGCTTAACGTGCTTTCCGAGGCACGGAAAGCACGTTCTATGTTTCTGTGTATGCGCCTGTTTTCGGTAGATGTATGGAGCTCACCTTCTGTACTTCTCTGTTTTGTACATACTGGCTACACACCGTAAATAACGAAGCAGGTAATTCTTTTCTCTCTCCAACAGATCATTTTCACTTTGGGTAACTTTGCTTTTTGAGAACGTCACGGTTTTATTGTGGTTTCTAGAAAATTGTTTAGTTTTTAGGGTTCCGTAACCAAATGGTAAAAACGGGACCCTATTACTAAGACTCCACAGTCCGTCTGTCTGTCACCACGCTGTATCTCATGAACCGTGATAGCTAGACAGTTGAAATTTTCACAGATGATGTATTTCTGTTGCCGCTATAACAACAAATACTAAAAACTGAATAAAATAAATATTTACGGGGGGCTCCCATACAACAAACGTGTTTTTGAAGTGAAAACTTCTTTAGCGGCGCTGTGTACTTTTTTTGGAATGGGTAAAAACTTCTAAATTCGCGTCAGGTCACGTGACCCTGATCGAAAATTCGTAAGACGTAAAACGTAAGACAGCGCCATCTATGCACATCGGGAAGAACTACGAGGGCCTCGCGTACTAACTACGTAGTTCATCCAACAACGACGAGATGGCGCTGAACCACGGATATATAACTGACGACGAGCTCTATGCGAGCGGCTTGCTTCTCTTACCACTGCCGCGACCAACACCACGAACTGAAGTCTATCCTGTGTGCTTATTTGTAAATCTGAATAAATTCCTTTCTCTTCTCGTGAAAGGAATAAATAAACCAGTCACTTTGGTCATCATACCTGATTTGCAAAAAACCCTATAAAATAAGGAACACACCTTAACACGCGTGTTTTGTTTATAAGACGATTCACAAAATACACTCGTAATTGTTCAAGTTTTCACTTCTGTCGGCACTACCGGAGTGCCAGTTTTTTTTTCAGCGTTTTTGCCTTGTGGTACGGAACCCTTCGTGTGCGAGTCCAACTCGCACTTAGCCAGTTTTTATTTTATTTATTTTCCAACTTACATCTCTCATTACAGGGAAACCTATTGCGATAGTGTACATATCTAAACTCTTATCCTAACTTATTACTGACTCCTTAAGGCTCCTTCAAACAGGCGCAACACGACACGCGACACAAAGGCACCGCAAGTCGCGCAACGAGCGGTGCCTTTGTGTCGCGCGCGATTATATCGCGGGTCGCGCCTGTTTGTCGGAGCCTTTATTATTAATTAAATTTTGTAACAAACAATGCAGTCTTTGTGAACTCACTCAGAAAACAATAAAATAGGTTTGTGTCACTAGCTTTGAGGTTGAGAGCGTGGAGTGCACGCGTCAGTGGCGCCTTTTTTTTTTGAGGATGGGAAATCATCACATGACCCCTGCCGCTCTGGGTGGAGCGGAAGGGAGTGTCAGACTCTTACTGACTAAAACCCACCGGTGTTCCTTCCTTAGCCCTTTATGTTCCGAGCCATCGGTAACCCTTTCGGACAATCCCGCTGACCCGGCAGGCTTCGGCCCTGACGGGCCCCTCTGAATCATGCTGACATCTCTTTGAGGCGCGCGTGGAACACGACTTACTTAAAATATTGGTCCGAGTCATGTTTTACCATGATTAAGTATTACTTTATGCGAAATTATTTAATCGATTTTTGTTACTATAATTCTTTATTAGTGATCGATGTTACTATCACACTAATATTATAAAGGCGAAATTTTGTGAGTGTGTGTGTGTTAATATGTTTGTTACTTCTTCACGCTTAAACGGCTAGACCAATTTTGATAAAATTTTCTATGGAGATAGCTGACATCCTGGATTGACATATAGGTTATTTTTATCCCGATATTTCCACGGAACCGACACTCATGCGGGTGAAACCGCGGAGCGCAGCTAGTTCCAAAATAGCTCTGTTCCCCATATTATGTATTTCTGTTGCTAAGATAAATACCAAAGAAATATGAATACAGCCTTAATTCTCCTATAAAGCATAGCAGTACACTATGTTACTTATGGCGGTTTGATTGGGACTATTCAAGTAATTGGCTAGCCTGATGGACCCGACAATAGTAATTAATTAGTTACGTATTCAATACGTTGACAGACTAAGATTGAAATTCGGTTTTCTGAATGAATTTCAGGATTGTAGTACGACCTCCCATTTGCATTGGCAAATTGTCAACTTTTTATATACTTAAGTACGAGACTGCTTTGTATGTGTATCACTGACCTCTATCATACACTCGTATAATACAGGTCAGTGATGTGTATATTTCATGTCTTCTTTTATGGTAATTTGCGTTTTGTTTGTTCAGAATAAACATTTTTTCTTTCTTTCATTGTGTTGTTTTGGGCTGTACCGAAAAGTGAAAGTCATAGTGTCCGTCCAGTCTGGGGCGCGGGCGCGGGGCGGGCTGCCTGTCCGCACTGGAGCGCGGCTGCGTTCTGCGTATGTCGTGTCCAGTGTTTTTCAAAATGTGATATAAAGAAAGAAAGAAAGAAAACATGTTTATTTAGCACAAAGCCACAAGTGCACACAACAAACAATAAAATTTGTAAAAGAAACAAAAAACTAACTGAAAAAAAAAGAGTGTGTGCATATGGATGAAGAAGACTTATTTTTACTAGAAAAAAGCTCGAACTAGTTCCCGTTAGACCCACGCGGGCCACCCCAGCCCGCCACGCGCCCACGCTGCGTACCCACTGCGGCCACTTGTATGAATGAGCGCACGGGGAGCGCGCTACACGCGCTCGCGTTCCCACTATGGACACTCAAAGGAAGTTCCTATGTTTGAGTTCGCCGTACTGCGCCCGCCCCGCGCCCGCTCCCCAGTCTGGCAAAACACATAATGTTTTGTTAATACTGATTGTCAGACGGGACTTCAACGTGAAACTGGATTATTCGAACCGAACGTGACGTCCAGTGGTGTTCACTGGCCACGCGGCCAATGTATCGCTACTTCAGCATCGTCATCTCGTTGAAGAACCGTTGACGGTGCCTGTGGACAAATGACTTTCGTAAATTGTTAGTAAAGCTATGGTTTATTTGAAGTACTTCTTTCCAACTTCTTCTTATCTCCAGCATTTGTTGTAGAAAGAGCCATTTAAATAGTAACATATAGTAATGATTCTCTTTGAGAAAAAGCCCTTGATTCTAGCTTCCGCTTCCTATAAACAAGTTAATAGTAGACACTTCTAGTTAAAAAAGGCAGACTCGAGTGTAACAGTCAACATTTATCTTCCATTCCCAACATTTTTCCTAGTAACGTATATCTACACGAACAAAAATAAAAACCGTCAATTCCCGATAGGTTATCGACAAACGCTAAAGCAGATGAGTAATGGAATATTATTTTTCCATCTTCGTCGTGATAAAGACGTTTAGCATCGGGGTTGCCGTCGCTTACCGTCAAAATTCAGTATTGAAGCAGTCTTGGTTGCGTTAACGGCTTCGTAATGGTGTTTTTATGTTTTTTTTCAACCATCAACAGTGCCTAAAGCTCTATTGTTCCACACAGCGTGATTTATACCCGTCAGAGATGTATGAGGTGTTTAGAGATGCGCTAAAGTGGATTTAGACGCGTTCTCTGTGAAATGATGGCAGTTTATTACCCAGAATGATATGGGGTACGAACTTGATATTTTGACTTATGGGGTTTTGTTTATTTGAATATGTGGTCGTTGTTATTGAGGTGAGCCTCTGTTCGAAGGCCGTTTCAATGATTTAGAGCCGATGTATTTTGTAAAAATCTCAACTTAGTTGAAGTGAGCATAAAGTGAGCTGTCATCCCACCTGGTGCTTGGAATACACTATATAAGCCCCCTTCACCTAAGGTTTCATTGTGAGATTCTTACAGCTGGCTGTCTATTCTGTAAAAATCTCACCGTAAAAACTTGGAAATGAGTTTGAAGTGAGCTGTCAATAGTGTCAATCCCTAGCATTTGATGGAATGATAGCTTACTTTCGGCTCACTTCGCCTCGGTCTTCCCGGTGACATTTTTACAGAATGGACCGACAGGCAGGTTACTGTCCGTTTTTGTAAATATTATGAATAATAATATCAAATTAATATAGATGCAAAAACTTGGAAAAAATGGAACAAATCGAGTACAAGACACTTCAGGCGGGTTTAGTAATTGTGTTATGATCAGCGGTAGGACAATATTTAGAAGCTCAAAATACGACGGAATAGAAATTCAATCTGTCATGCACCACAAAGCTCCATTAAAAGCCAATTGCTGCCCTGTACCGTTCTTGTATCCACATCTGCGATCATTATCAAATCCAGATTTGCCGGAACCTAACGCTTTAACGCTACAATTGTTCCCTACGCATAAAACTCTTTTATACCAATCGTCGATAAACCGTCACAATTTATAACAATATGATTTTTACTGTCAATTCATTGTGCATACGTAAATATGTTGGCTATAAAATTTATTGCTTTTCTGCCATTCGTTGTGATTTTATTGTCCTGTTAGTTTCGGTGCTCATAAAGTCTGTAAAAGGTCTGATACTTTTTAGATCTCCTCTTATATATACGCACACATCTGCGGTTAACTCAGACACAGGCTTGTGAAAACTCATCCCACCATTTGAAGAGCAACTGGCTTTGGTAAATGTTTGCTTGGCTCGATATTGCACGCCACATGACGCTTTTTGCTTTCCACTCTCGCCACCGACGGCTGTTTGAAATCATGTCCTGTTTACAAAGATAACTTTCCTCTCGAATGGTACGGTTACATTAGTCGTTCGACTGTTTTGCGTCTGGGGGTTGGGAAACTAATTTGTGCGCGATATGCAATGTACCTACGTTGTTTTGGTTAATATATTTTAAGCTAAATATTTCTCAAAACAGCTTTTTACGGTTTGCTTCTCTAACACACTTCTCTCACTAACAATTTCTGGGTGACGCTTAAGAGGGTGCTGACTAAACGCCGACCGCCTATTTTGTTTGGTTATTTCTTTTATTTTAGAATGCAAATGCAGAAAATAAGCACGTTAAGTTGTGCTCCACAAGATTATACGTTCATATTATAATAAACGGTAGTTTTACATGGTTTAGTTGTATTATAATCACTAAAGTGGCAGTGGGCAGGGCACATTGCTCGCAGAACAGATGGCCGATGGAGCCGAAAGGTTCTGGAGTGATGACCGCGTACCGAAAGACGTAGCGTTGGAAGCCACAAGGGAGGCCTCCCTTGTGGCCTCCCGATGACCTTGTGAAGGACGTAGGAACCCATTGGATGCGAGAAGCAAAAAACCGGTCAAAGTGGAGGTGCTTGGGGGAGGCCTATGTCCAGCAGTGGACGTCTATCGCCTGAAATGACGACGTTATGAATAATTCCGAATCCGTTAATTTTATATCTTCTATATCAGTGTTGTTTATTTAGTAACTAGCGACCCGCCCCGGCTTCGCACGGCTGCAATGCTGATACTAAATACACTACAGAAAAACTGTGAACGTTGTATATAAAAACATAGCGGCCCGCTCCGGCTTCGCACCGCCGCAAACGCTACGTCCCGCAATTTTTAAATCTGTAATATCTTCGAAAATATTCATTTAAATCATACGGTGTAAAGGGCCATATAGATCTATATTAAATGAACAATGTATTCAAGGTATTTAATTGGTTAAGGATTAATGCTGTATTGGTTAAAATCGCTTCGAAAATTAGCCATTATTTGTCGTAAAAAGTAAATGACAAAAAAAAGTTATTGTGGGTTATCCATAAGAGATAGACATATACCATCACGGACTTTTCTGTAGACCTTTTCAATGTGTACAATACTTAGTACATTATTTTGATAAAACTCGTAGGGTTCAGCCTGCGTTTGCAATGTAAGCGGAAAAAATGTAATTATTTACGACATCACATTAGAAACCTCAAAAATAACAGTACTTCTCCACTATTTAATGGATGTTATTATACATATAAACCTTCCTCTTGAATCACTCTATCTATTAAAAAAAACCGCATCAAAATCCGTTGCGTAGTTTCAAAGATTTAAGCATACAAAGGGACATAGGGACATAGGGACAGAGAAAGCTACTTTGTTTTATACTATGTAGTGATGATGAAACACCATGATATGAAATATTTTTGATCATGCGCTACTATTTTATAGTTAAGAATAAAATATATCAAACGAAGCTGATAAATACACATGTTACGAGCCATAATATGGTTCATAACACATTGACGTGAATTTAAGCCATGAGAGAGTAAAGGTACATCCACACCGAAGTTACTCTCGGAGTGCTCTTCGCTTGCTCTTGCATCCTACGTCGCCTATCGACCGACCGCAACCATGCAATGTAATTAAAAATAAATTATGTAAGTAAAACCATGTAATTCCCAAAAACAAATATTTTTGTCTATACTTTTTTTTTCTTAACAAATCATATGACTAAATTTTTATTGTCTAAAGATTGTTTGCTGTAATATATCATTTGATTTGATTGTTTATTATTTTATTCTGTCAAGTAAAAATTTTGCTAAATGAAAATATGCGTACCAAAATCATTCCAAACATTGCATTGGTATAAAAAAAGGTTGCTAAAATATGAGTGAGTAGTGAAATTTTGGCAAAATCTTTTCGGCAAAACGGCAGGATCCCCATCAGGTGTGATGCGTAGTTTGCATTAGGCAATTTAGATGGCGCCACATCTTCCGCCACACTACAAAAAGTAGCTTCGGTGTGAATGCATCTTAAAATATTATAGTCTAAGGACTAATGATAATATAATTATTTTTGTACGATCAGTAAACCTCCTTGGTTATATACATAAGTTCAAAATAAAACCTTGACAGTAATATTGACAAAAAATTTATTGTACAGACGCCAGCACATCAAGCTACCCGAAACTGTCAAATTATCCCAATCAACTTTGAACCTTATACTTTAGAGATAAAGTTCAATATCTATTAAAGAAATTTGAGAGATTGTAGTAGCTTGATGTGCTGGCGTCTGTACCTACGTCAAAAGTGACACGTTTCCTGCTTGCAACGTATAGCACGCAAGGAATAACAATAAAATTTAAGCTTACCAATTTGTATAAGCGTTCAATACTGATTAAGGATGGATAGCGACGAATCTGTAGTAGACGAAAAACCTATCGAGGATGTCTGGATAGCTCCCGATTATGAATCTTCTGAATCAATAGATTCTCTAGAGGACTATATAGAACCGGAGCCTGAGGACTCCCCTAAGCTCAAGTTGTTCAAGGCGGGTCTCTATAGTCCTGGCAGCGGAGAAATATGTGCCAAGTACATAGCTACTTCAGCTAGCTCCGTGTTAAGACATCCTTACTATGATTATCCAAGTATTAAAGACCCTGGCATTGAGAAAGCGCTACTGTTTCCAGGTATGTAATAATTCACATGTTATTAAGATTCTTCAAGATATGTCGTAACAGCCCAGTATTTCAAGTCTTGCCTCTTACTCGCGAGGTTGTGGGGTCCAATCCGGGCAATCACTATTCTCAGTCGATCCGAGTGCCAAATTTTATCCAAATCTGTTCAGCCGTTAAGTCGTAAGAAAGTAACAGATAGTTATTTTCGCATATATAATATTAAGTATGGATATTTCAGAAGAACCTCAAAGCTTCTTAGGGTATTTATATTTAAAGTAGATAGTTTCAATAGTGCCCAATAGCATATAATTAAGCATTTATATATAAAAAATAACATAATGTTACGAGGTTGGGGTTCGTGACAATAAAAACTGTCGATTTAATAATCAAAAATTGACACTTTAATCACAACACTAATTACAACTCAAACACACTAATTATGCAACACAATTTCTCTATTGATCACTCTTAGTTGCACTTGAATATCGCTTCAATGTACTCGCTTATATCGCTTATTCAAAACTATGTGTCTCGCGGCTCACACCGGCCTTATATAGTGCCACAGAGCTACTATATAAACATCTAGAACGTTTGAGTACATACCGGTCCCGACTGACCCGATGTCGATAGTTCTCGGAATTTCTAGGACCTTGATCATACTAGTTCTGCAACCCGATACTAGATGGCGCTAGTGGTAACTAATGTCACCATGTACCAGGCATCAATTGTGGCGCGCAACATAAATATCATGCCCGTAATCCCCGAAAAGTTAGGCAGAGGTGACCCTGCGTGGAGGTATCACCACATTACAGAACTGTTAAAATAAGGGTGTACTATAGGTACCTACATATAGTACACCCTGATTTTACCAGTTATGTTTTAGTCCCATGTCATAGGAGGCAAACGTATTGCCATCAATCGGGCACACATCCAGGGTGCTTACTCTTCAATTTAATTCCGATAGATCGACATTGGAATTGTGACGTTTCGTACTCTTGAGTTCGATGGTAGCACCAAATAATTTTTAGATTGGGTGTCCATTTTGGAGAACTAAGTGGAATTGGGTTCGGGCTTGGCGTGGGGTAATTATTGACAATATTGTTTTCAAGAGTACCGAATCACGTGACTGTAAAATTAACATTGGAATCATATTGGCATCTCATTGGAATTGAAATTAGTTTCGAGAGTAAGCCCCCAGACTCCTCTAAAATAATCCTCCGATTATTTTTCGCTTGGCGCTACAATTATTAAATGATAAATGATTTTATTTCAGTAATTAGGTTTGTACAAACACTTTTACACGTCAATCATATTTTATAACTAGATGAGGTCGGCGTTTCCTATCTGACTACTCTGAAAAGAAAGGCCGAAACAAACTGAGAAGTCACAGTCTCTTTTAAAGTCCAGACATAATCTTGGTCAGATCATGTAAAGAACATGTAGATTGATGTCTGAAATAGTCATTTGAAGATTGAACCATACAGATTGGGTGGACCTTTCCAGTTAGTGTAGTTAAATCTTCTTTCACCCATCTAATTGAACATTGATCTATTTCAGAGATACATAGAGAATACGGTGATGATGGTCAAGAATTATACTTGGATTTGTGTAAGAAAATGAATATAATTCCGGTGAGGATTTTCTATAGAGGTTTGATAACAGAAGAAATTGATTTGAGAGTAAGTGTGTTTACGTAAATGTTGCCATATTTCAATGTCCTTTCTGCCCATCTAAAACGTAACATAACATCACATAATCCCATAAGGGTAAGGTAGGATTGTACCTATAATAAGTACACCCACATTTCACCATTTATGCTTAAGTAAAAATAACAGTAAAACGAATTGACTACCATCGTAAATTTTCCGTAATTCAAATCACAACTGACATTCCTTGACAGTTGTACGAAATTGCTATAACAGTGCAGTGCAGTAATTGATGTAAGGTGATAATTTGCTTAACAATTAATTTCCCTGACTGTACACATTGTTACCAGCAATAAAACCACCACTGCACCTAGGACATGCAGGTTTCTTCACGATGTTTTCCTTCACCGTTTATGAGAGCAGTGATGATGAAATAAAGGCTCAGGCATCAGGCTATCTTATCTTTTTCCAGTATTACGGTGTGAATCCTGTAGGAGTGAGAGCAATGTGTATGGCCTTAGCACGCAACAGGACGGTGAAACGTCTGGACTTGACGAGCAACTACCTGGACCATTTCGATGCGTGCTACCACATCGGAGAAATGCTCGGCGACAGAAACGCTTTGACGGAACTAGTGCTGAGTGGATGCAAGTAAATAGTCGCTACTCATTTTTATTAATTTTACATCCTTAGTGGGGCTTCCCTATTATGTAAAACTAGCTGACCAGGCGAACTTAATACTGCCATCAAAATCAGGCAATCCGTTCTCGAAGTAGGTATCATCAAAAAATTCGTTCCGTACAAAATGTATGAGAAAATTATGTTTTTTTTTTAAATTTCCCATGTTTTAATAGTTATTTTTCTATTCAGGGCAGAGGCAAATCCAACAAATCAATGATAATAAAAATTGGTCTAGCCGTTCTTGAGTTATAAAATAATGGCGGAACAAACCCGACTTTATTTTATAGTATATGTCACGGCTAATAGCCGAAGTGCGGCTACACCTAGTTTTAACTAAACCTAGCCTCGGTACGCTCGCTCTTGCATACTACGTCGCCACTCGAAGTACACACGAACGGCATGTGGCCGGCTGCATCTAGTTATACCCGGCTAAAACTAAGTGTAGCCGCACTTCGGCTATTAGCCGTGACATATTTATAGATTATCATGGCAGGGACATCAACGCACAAACTGTAACGATGGATTCAGTACATGATTCTAAATCGACGAAAAATAAATAGCTGTTCCATACATTTTGGCCGCGTAGGTATTGTATTTTTCTATGAAATAGCAGATATTTTTTCTGTCTGGACTTAGACTCATGTGTTTCATTCATGGTTACTTTTCGTTTACCTTTGACTTTTCAAAGTGAGGTACGTCTGTAGTTCTAAGTCGCAACTTGATAACTCGTATGATTATGAAAATCTTTCTTAATCTCCAATAATCCAGGACTTTGCAAAAACACCATCACTTTTTATTTTTATTGTCGAATGGGCCTTCTCTTGACCACGATCACGCTTGATGGATAGCGATGGATGAGGTCTACGATAACACGAGCGTGCCCAGAAGACGCATGTTCACTCTTGCTTTGAAGACTGACGTGTTGGATGTGTTTTCGCAAAGATTTTTCCATTTATCCTGCGTTTATTGCCTAGGTATAGGTATACAAGTTTTAATTTGTTGTGGTGTCATTATTTTTTGCAGCATTGGGTCTAAGCTTCTGCGCAGAGTTTTGTATCTCCTTAGAAATCGTGCCCTGGATCTGTTAGATTTATCAGAGAACAATATTACAGACGAAGGTTTCCCGTACCTCACTGAACAAATTTTACATGGGGCTGTTATTAGAAGGTCAGTACATTTCTTATCCATACAAATATTGTAGGTAAACTCACGCCATCTTCCCATAGGGGTAGGCAAAAATAGAGACCGCAACCGGTGTAATAGCAGAGTCATGGTCATGACTCACCGCTGTTCGTGGTGTGCAAACGCTCGCCTGCTCGCTTCTCTGCGGTGGCACAGTATAAAGACATACAGTATTGTATCTGGGCCGTAACCTTGAATTAAATGCCTACAGCCGCGCGGTACGTAAACATGCGATAGGGCTGCCCGCCTCCAGCATTTTAATTACATTTGCCTACTTTGTGATTCCATTTAGTTTTGTTATTGTATTTTACTGTGTGTACATAAATAATAAAATAATTCGTCATTTCGAATTAACCATTTATTTAACATTAATCTGATTACAGTTTATTTCTATGAAAACTTGTTCATGTGTATTTTTAAACAAATTATGTTAAATTATTATTATAGTTAAATCAAACGTTCAAGAACTACAAATAAAATTCAAAATTTGTATATTAATGTTTTTTTAATCTTTCCTATCATCGTCCTATCCTTAACAGAATAACACAGATTGGAAGAAGTTAAATAGCAAACATGTATAATATAAAAATTATAATTAAAATAATCTGTTCATTGAAGTAATAAACATATTTAAATTAATGAGTGCAAACAAAAGCAAATTTATCAATTAAATTGTAGATTTCATTTCACTCCTTCCTCCTTTCGTTCCTCCTTCTTTCCTCCTTCTCCTTCATTCATACAAAATATTAATAATTCAATAAAAATAATTAAATTTTATTCATAAAAGTATGCAATCATTGCATTAATGTTTATGATGTTGTCACGTTAAACTATCGTCCGTAAATCGACTTTACAGACAACCAATTTTTTTCTAGTATTATTTATACACACAGTACAATAAACAACTATTATTAATAATAAAAACCACGTCTTTACTTGGAATTATACAAACTAACAAAACACACATGCCCCGAGGTTTTAAGACAAGCGTACCTACCGTTTAATGATTCACGAACCGCCTACCTCACTCGTGTTTATCACTTTCCTTTACTCTATTCACTTCATTTATTAATCCAGACATCTTTTTTTCGGGAGATAAAATGAAATACTTATCCATTAAAAATACACACATTATGTACCTACCTACAAGTAAGTAAAATTATTTTATAGTCTTACCTTTCAGAGTTTCCAGGTAATCTAAAAAAAGTTATCTCTGGATGCGTTATTGACGAATTCATGCAACCAAAAACAGCACAATATAGCCTACTCGTCATATTAAATATGTACTTGAACTTATTTTTAGTGAAAAAATCGCGCGGTTATTGTTAAAAAAAACAACACACCGTCCGTTCGTCACTGCAGCACAGTCGCGACTGTCTGCATGCTGAGCGGATGCCGTGGTCGAGGCGCGTAGGTATAGCTCGCGTTTCGTCCGTTTGTATGAAGACGACGTACTGTATGTCTTTATTTATACTGTGGCGGTGGCGACGTAAATCCACTGGTTACATTACTCGCAGTTTTTATGGGACTACCCTCGTTATTACGAATCAATTGCTGCTGTTTTAGAGATGATGATGACTCATTACATTTTTGCATCGTTTTCTTATCACTACAAATCGGTGAGAACCCCATTGGTCCATTTTCATTCTCAAAGCTAGGTAATAAGCAGGCGCCCCTTTTGACATTAATATTCCGAGGAAAGTTGTTGACAATTGACGCCTTCTTAAGTGACTCCACTTCAGCACTAAGCTCCCTCATCTGATTCACTGTTGCGTACTCGTTAACAATACGGTTTATATCACTTTGCATTTTTACAATGTCTTTCAAAACGCGGGTCACGTCTACATGGTCAAATAAAACCGGAGGTAGTATGTGTAAATCTCTGGCAACAAAAATTGGAATTTCCTCTGGATCTAAGTTCTTCAGTATCCATACAATATCGTCAATATTTCGCAGTGTCTTTCCCTCTCTCCTTCTTGTTTTCTTGCGTTTTGAAGTAGAAACAGATTCAAACAGCAGGTTCTTCGCTTCTAGAATATCACTTTCCGTAAAAGCACTAACGCAGATATTTGCGATACTTTGCTCATCCATCACTTGTATCTTGTTACAAATAAAGGCTAGCAACTCATTTTTGTGTTTTATTTTTCATTGTTTGTAATTATTTAGTTTTTAAGTACTCTAGCTTTTTTAAATCCTATTTATTTTAACATTTGTATGCCTTCACGGCAAAGCATAGTGCTCAATTATGTTACTATAAGACCTTTATGTAAATACCTATATTTCACAAATAAAGATTCTGATTCTGATTCTGATTCATTGATAACCACATTACAATTGGAACATTTTACAACCGTTGAAGCCATTGTTTTATTGCAACGGCTCCCCGACTCGAAATTATGACAAACACGACGTATCACCGGCGCGAGCGACGACGGACTGTGATTTATATGTTTTATATCTTTTTTTATTTGTAATGTGCGTTATGTTTGTGCAGAATAAACAATTTTTCTTTCTACTTTTTCTTTGTATACTCCTTGCTTCGTTTACATTCTTACATCGGCACGCTAATTGAGTAACACAGTATCAATCTTAATCTAAATCATTTTGAAGTATATTGCTAAACCATTGCTTCATATGTTCGATAAATGTGTCTGCTTAGCAACATAAATGACGCAATGAATGTTGTTGAACTGTCAAAATGAAACCCATTGTTACTGACAGTGTGTTATAGACCGGGAGATGATGACACATTTTGGTAAGTCATTTCTTACAGTATGGCGCTTTCAGGAGGGTTCATATACGTAATAAGTGAGAGGAAAATGATGTTCTTACCGGTGGTGCGCGGGACGCAATTGCAGAATAATTAATTGAAATTGCTCAAAAATCCGGAGGTGTCAAACAATTTCTTTCACAAAATTTCTTCAATTTATCGGTATTTCAACAAAAAAAACCCGGCGGTCTCTATGTGCCATACTTCTCCGGTGGGTGTTTAGACCCGCCATACTTTTTTGAAAATGTTTTTTTTTTATTTTTTTTTTATTTATTTCTTACAGGCTGATTTTTTTTTAACAATTGCTTTTTATTAATCTTGTACGAAAATCACCATGCCATACCATTCCGACGGTCCAAAATACCCGCCATACCCCCTCAAACATGTCATTTTTTTAAATTCGAGAAACCATTTCTTTCACCTTAAAATTTGGTCTAGTAGTTGTTTTTATGATTAGAAACGTAATTGTTATAATGCCATACCTGTAGAGTGGGTGATATACGTATAATGTTATTAAATAATTGTAAAATTTTATGCAACATTTGAACAATTTCTTACAGTATGGCACCATTTTTTTTTAAAGTTGGTTATGTGAGGAACGTAAATACGAAATTTGAAAGTTGTATGTAGGGACAATCTTGTTTAATTAAATAATGTGTTATGTCGTATAATATTCTACGCTCGAACGTCTTCGAACTATCTTCCTCAATACAAATTCCAACGCAGGTAGGTATACAGCAGCTGCTGGTCAGGCGTACTGTAGCTGAAATACGTCGCTGAAAATCGGTTTTCCGGGTATGGCATCACTTTTGGACTTCATGATGAGTATGGGATAATTTTCCTGAATCATACTTTTTATAAACTTTCCAAAAATTAAAATGCCATACTGTAAGAAATCCTTTCATTTTTTTTATTTTTTTTTACACCGCAGCGTGCGTATGACGGTCTTTCGTACCATGGTCACAGTATGGCATATTTTTTTCAACTCATAATAGTATGGGAACAATCTGATTTAATTTATGCCATACTGTAAAAAATAATTTCACGGCTTCTATAGGCGTGTTTTAAAAATGGTTAAAAAATACAATTTTTCAAGTATGGCACCACTTTCATACTGCACTAGAAGTATGGCGAATATAATTTTGTCTCACTGTACCATAAACTGACTACGACTTAAGTGCCATACTGAAAGAAATGGTTTCTCGAATTTAAAAAAATGACATATTTGAGGCGGTATGGCGGGTATTTTGGACCGTCGGAATGGTATGGCATGGTGATTTTCGTACAAGATTAATAAAAAGCAATTGTTAAAAAAAAATCAGCCTGTAAGAAATAAATAAAAAAAACATTTTCAAAAAAGTATGGCTGGTCTAAACACCCACCGGAGAAGTATGGCACATAGCGACCGCCGGGTTTTTTTTGTTGAAATACCGATAAATTGAAGAAATTTTGTGAAAGAAATTGTTTGACACCTCCGGATTTTCGAGCAATTTCAATTAATTATTCTGCAATTGCGTCCCGCGCACCACCGGTAAGAACATCATTTTCCTCTCACTTATTACGTATATGAACCCCCCTGAAAGCGCCATACTGTAAGAAATGACTTACCAAAATGTGTCATCATCTCCCGGTCTATTACGCAATTACCCCGCTGGTCATACACGCACGCCGGTTGCGACTATTACACATTCGAAAATAACTTTCGCCTAAAGTACTGAACGGATTTCAATAAAATTTGGCAAGGAGGTAGATGGCATCCTGGGAAAGGATATAGGCTCTTTTTTTGGTCCCGGTAACAAGTTCAACATCCACTCGGGCGAAGCCGCAGGCAGAGGTAAGTTTTAAAATGTGTACAGCCGAGCAAGCTATATGGTAGGGGCAGCTAACTTGCATCTACTTTTAAACAATTTTTTGAGTGTACTGAGAAGTCATCATTATTTAAATATAGAACAACTTTTAGAATCAAATCTATTAAAGCCTTTTTTGAACTTGATTGTCCAGACTTTATTTACAACCTTCTAAATATGGAATCCTATTATGTTAGTGAGAATATCACAAACATTAGACGATACCTAAAACCCAACAGCGCTGAATTTTCAACGCTTAGCTCAGCGCCGAAAGTTTAAATTCCAACATTTATTTAGGTATTAATTTAGAAGTCGCCTAGAATAAGTGAAAATGGGCATTAATTTCTTATTGCTGAAGAGGAAATTGTGCTCATTAATAAAATATATTTATGGTTTTTAGATTAAACCTGAGGCGCAATAATTTGTCAAGTGAGAGCCTATCCCTGTTGGCTGAAGTGATTGAGTTCCATGACCACACAACGCATTTGGACATTTCCTGGAACATATTCTATAAGACTGCAGGTATTTTATTCTGACCTTGTTAACAAAACAGGGTCATGCATTTCACGCGTATCTATCTGTATCTTTGTATGTGGAATTCTATATACCTTCATAGCGTCCCACCGACTGGATGTATTTTAATACATGAGGTGTTTAACTTGGATTTTTATTTTGTTGTGTTTAGTTTAGTTTGTGATCTTCCTGTCCGAGTCGCAATAAATACTTTTTCTTTCTTTCTTTTTATAGACTTTTAGGACGCGCAATGATTTATAAAGGCTAGATTTTGTTTTTGTTGTTTGTAATCAAAATATCGATTTTAAACGTCGTTATTGTAACATGTTAGTACCATGACCATGTGGGATATTGCTAAGAAGAAGACTTCGTTCGTTTTGATAAATGTACTTAAAATCGGATAGCATAATCCCACCAAAAACCTATTTATTTGGCATCAACGCATGTATTTTTCTTTCTTTTTGCTATCTTTACATAAAATCCTCTCTTTCTTTTGTGATGTTTAATGTGATGAAAGTTGGCAATAAAATTGTTGATGCGGACGTGCACATGGCCGTTTAGAGACGTCCAGGGGCTCGAACTTTCAGCTGGCCACCCCATCCGCGAGGGGATCTCATAAATATTAAACAGCACGCCAGTTCAACGCAACACTTTTATTTCGAACATTTATTTGACGCGTATTTCGTGCTCATATCATCTGCATATTCAAGGATGAAAAACTGTGATGTCAATCAAACCGCTGGTATTTTGCGCTTGTCCAAATTGGATAAAAACGAAATTTGGAGGCCATAAAGCGTTGGAATATTGAAGCTTTATGCTTTATCAGGTTTTATGGAAGTTACTGGTTTTATTACGTGGCGTGGGCTAAAGCAGGAACTATGACGGAAAAATTGAACTAATAAAATTTAACGCATTTTTTTGCTAAATCTGAGACCGGGTGGGTACTTGCGTACCACGCTGACAGTCAGAATGGCTTTCATTTTCAAAGTTCAACAACATTCATTGCGTTTCTTACGTTGTTGAGCAAACAAATTTTTCAAACGTAAGAAGCAATGGATTAGCAATACCCTTAAAAATGATTCAGATTGTGATTGACAGCGTGTTACGCAATTATATGTATTTATTTATTAAAAACTTTTTGCACAAGTAAAAAACTGTACAAAGGCGGACTTAATGCCTTGGGCATTTTCTACTAGACTACCTAAAAAAAAAATTTAAAAAAAATATGTGCGGGTATTTTCTGTCAATCACGGTTGGGAAATAACTTATTAGGTAATGTCTAAAAGAAGTTAAAGTTGTAGTAGAAGGTTGAGGATAGAAGACCTTTGTGCCATTAACCGTGAAAAAAATATCAAACTGCTATTTTAAACTAGGTACAGACGCCAGCACATCAAGCTACTACAATCTGTCAAATTTCTTTAATATATTTTCAACTTTATCGCTAAAGCATAAGGTTCAAAGTTGATTGGGAGCATTCGACAGTTTCGGGTAGCTTGATGTGCTGGCGTCTATACATGATACGAATCATCATAATCAGCCTATAATGTTCCCACTGCTGGGACACAGGCTTCCTCTGAGTGAGAGGGAGTGGGCCGTAATCCACCACGCGGGTCCAGCGTGGGTTAGAGGATGTCACATGTCTTCGAATCTCTTTGTTCTAAGATATGCCGGTTTCCTCACGATGTTTTCAAAACATCGTGATGGTACGAATAATATAATATAATTTTGGGACTGAGTTTGTTTTGGCATTTCTTCTGAGGGATCAGTCAGGTAAAAAATACAAGCGCCATCTTGTTTTTAAAATATTGACGTATAAAAGTGTCTTAAAAGATCTACTTAGGTACTATAAACATTAATTATTTCAATAGTACATATTATTATCTACGCGCAGTGCAGCCTTTTAGGGAAATAACCACACGAAAAGTTTGTGAGTGTGTGTGTGTGTTTATATGTTTGTTACTTCTTCACGCTCAAACGGCTAGACCAATTTTGATAAAATTTTGTATGGAGGTAGCTGACATCCTGGATTAACATATAGACTATACTTTTATCGCGATATTCCCACAGGATCGACATTTACGCGGGTGAATCCGCGGGGCGCAGCTAGTAAACAATAAAAAGCGGTACTTCTTCTCATGGCGGAGGGGCCCGTGGCTAAATAATAACAGCCGCACAGGTCGATAGATCAGGTTAAGCTACGCTTGTCACGGTTGGTCTGTGGATGGGTGACCATCTTTACATACCGTGTCCCCTCCGTGCCTCGGAAAGCACGTTAAGCCGTTGGTCCCGGCTGTCATTCGTGGATCTTTGACAGTCATTACGGGTCGTCAGAAACCCGAAAGTCTGACAACCAGTCTTATCAAGAGGTATCGTATTACCCAGTAATTGGGTTGTGGAGGTCAGATAGGCAGTCGCTCCATGTAAAATACTGGTATTCAGCTGCATCCGGTTAGACTGAAAGCCAATCCCAACATAGTTACGAAAAGGCTAGGCAGATGATGACTTCTTCTCATGGCGCGTACCGTTAGCAGATTCCTCTCTCACGACCCTTGACCACCGGTAGCTTGGACCCTGTTCTCGATACCGGGCTACTATTTTGTATAGTTTTTAAATGTTTTTATAAAAATATTTTAGAATTTAAGTGATAAGTATGTATATAAATTAAATTATTTTTCGTTTATTCGGAACAGTTTAGGTTCACACATTGACAAAATAAACGATTATAGCTGTAAAAGTGAAATACAAAGCCTTCAGCAAACCGTTCTCACCTCATGAAATAACCTTATTTTTTCTCCATCAGGAGCAATCCAACTGATCCGTGCACTCCGTCAAAGTAAAGTTCTTGTGGAACTAAATCTGTCTTACACCGGCCTCTGCGTGGGAGTCGAAATTGGGGCCTTACTGCGCATAGAAACCTTGAAGGTGCTGGATATCAGCCATAATAGGTAATGTACCTGATAAGTATCCGATTAAGCATCAAGAAAGATTTGCTGCACGCTTTGGTGTTAACTGTAAATGCAAGTAATTGTTAAATCTACATATTATATACTAATAATTATTAAGCTGAAGAGTTTGTTTGTCTGTTTGAACGCGCTAATCTCAGGAACTGCTAGTCAAATTTGAAAAAATATTTTTGCATTTGTTAGCCCAATTTTTGAGAAAGGCTATATGCTTTTTAACATCACGCTAGGACCTTTAGGAGCTGAGTAAAAAGAACGCTATGAAAAGGCGAAGTAATAGCGCGGGCAGGCAATGCGGGTCGGGGGAACAAAAAATTTCACTCGGACGAAGTCGCGGGCAGAAGCTAGTAAATAAATAAAATAAGAAACGCTGGACATTCGCCCAAATGAAGGTGGAAGTAACTTGTGAGTTGTGTGTGTGGTGAGGTAATGTGATTCCGAAGATCGTGTTCTGCATAATGGCAACGACCACTATATGTCAGAGCCATTTAGTATTAAATTGAGGCTTTTCTTGCCTTTTTAAAAGGTTTGTCAGCTCTGTTGCAATTGATCTGTCATTCATCAAGCTCGTTGTTATTTCCAAAAGTTTCCATAAAACGATGCTTATCACCACAATTGAAAAACGTCGTTTCTACGCCTCAATCTCGAATTAAAACTGACAGTTTCATTGCTCATTTCCATCATTACATACTTTCCGTTCCTTATGATTGTACTCATCATATAAAGTTACGTTGGAAGTAGCCACAGAGTATGGAAACGCCGCGCCAGCTGCATCCAGATACGGCAGATAAAATACAGTAGGTAAAATTGGGGTATTCCTCGAAATGCACCAACTTTGAAACGCAACAAATGAAACGTCTATCTATATAATTTATTACGAATCGTTCATGCTCTTCTCTATGTTTCACCGTTGATGCATTTCGAGCAATATTTTTTTTTTCGTGGAATTCTTTTGGTGCGTTGTAAAATTGGTGCGTTTCCAGGAATACCCCGTGAAATGTTGTCGGCCGTCTGCTTCATTTTCACACCTTGTGTTACGGATTGCCATTCAAAAAAAGGAAAAGAAAGAAGATAGGTTTATTTGCGGTTAACATGACGCAGAGAAAGAATTAAACACAAAAAGGTCAAAATGGGGGAAAATATGCGTCACATCCATGCAAAATGGCCATCACTCAGCATGATGCGACGACCCAATACGAGACAGAGCCCCAGCGCTGGTTTTCAACTACAGCAGGCGTTGATGACGTCAACCGCCAAACCTATCAGTTTCTATACGTCATTTGTGTCGTAGTGCGAGTAAAGGTGAGCACACGTTTCAAATCGGAAAGGCATCGTTACCGTATCAACTCGAGTCGTTCAGTAGGTATTCTTTGTATGAAACTTCCTACTGGCACGCACACTAATCGGAATCGTAACGTAATCGCCTCGCCTCGGGACAAGCTCACGAACCGTGGTGCGGTGCGTTACGGCTCGTCGTCCCTGCGCTTACGTTTCTGCATCCACCCTTGCCCCTCTCACCCCTCCCGCGGCCTGCCTGCTGCACCATCAACCAGCGGTCGGCGAGCCGTAAGCGCGGAGTCACCTAGCCGTAGCCAAGTCGACGTATCGGAGCTTCTGATCCGCTTTGGTTACGTGCTTACATTAGGTGGACACCAGTTTGACGCCGAGGCGAAAGGCGATACGGTGACGTTCCCTTTCCGAATAGATATGTGTGTTATGACAACGCACTTTTTTGTATTGAAAGCGTTGACAATATCGCCCTAGCAGCGGCCGCCGCGAGGCCTCCGTGCTCTGTGGAAGCAACGAAGAAGCACGAGATCCGTTTCCCTATTAACTGTAAATGAGACAAAATTGTGTCTATTTCGAGAGAGACACTTACCTTAGAGGTGAATTAAGACGTTAAAAGAATGACGCGTCAAACGACGCCCGTAAATTATTGTCGCTTTGTGTCTTCTGACCTTATTTGAAGACGTTTCAGGAATGGTTTGTTTATGCGAGGTAATAATCAGGATGTCAAACCCCCGGTGCTTTCGTGACAAACAAAACGACTTTAACGTGTCGAGTTAATCTCATTATCATCTCTTTCGCTTATTTGGAGTTCTGGTCATTGGGACCATTTTGGGGTTCTGCTAGGAAGTTTGCTGTTTGTTCTTCTTCCCAGCTAAAGCACTAGAAAGTGGTGTATATCGGTGTTTTAGGGGATTGTCTCATGTAATTATAACATTCAAAAAGTGGTGCTTCTCAGACTAATTTGAATAAATGACTTTTGGTTTTGATTAAAGTATTATTTAACTTTAGTCAAGTTAGTGTAGCTTGAGATAAGTAGTTCTTCAAAATTCTCCAATCACCGACACATAGACATTGACTAGTAACTGTAGCAAAACAAGAAGACATTGGACATTAACAACATTTTTCATTGCTAATGATTTTGATTTTACTTTAACATGCTTGCTAGAAAAATTTCAATACGAACGAAGGTCTCTCGGGTCTCAATTTAATGAATTATAACTTTCAATGAACTGTTTGATTTGGAAATAAATTTTCTCGTAGATTAACTACGCGAGCGGCTAAAATAATTGCCAAAAATCTAATCTTGGCGAAGAGTCTACAGATTTTGGACCTGTCCTGCAATCCATTTGGTCCTCCAGATGCATTGCTAGTGCTCCTCAGCATGAAAGAAGAGGAAATCAAGCTTAAGGAACTTCGCATGGATTCTATTGAAGTTAACAAAGAGTTTGCTCAGGTCAGTAAATGACACAGAATTCTATACCTAGCATGTATAATCAGAATGTGGTGGTCATAGTATGGTAGCCAAAGGACCTATGATTGAGATACTACTTCTGTATGATGTAGGTAAATGTAATGCCAACAAAATTCTTTAGGCGCGTTGGGCATTTTTTGAGATGAGATAAAACCATTAAACTCGCGACACTGTTACCGTAACCGACACCGCGCTACATTTAGATATGTTCGGCTGTCCTCGGGATGTACTCGGTTTTAATGTATATCCGATATGTCAGTAAGATATGGCAAAGTATTCTGTTTATGTTTTATCTATAAAACGATTAAAAAAATACACACGTAATTGTTCAAGTTTTCACTTTTGTCGGCGCTCCCGGAGTGCCACTGTTTTTTTATTTTTTAGGGCAGTGTAGATAAACATCTCCAAATTAAACTCAACAACTAACGGTAGCTCTGTACTAGGCCAGCTGATCACGAATTCAAAGACGAAGCTCATTCGAAGCTCCTAACCTAAGACAACACCACAAATCGCAATTTCCATGAACCTTATTTTTAAAGCATTACGGTTCATATTCGAATGAAACACTTGCTCACATTTGCTTGCTTACGAATATGAACATTTATTGTCATAATTTCAGCCGAAAGACTTCCTCTTCTGGATAAAGGCCTCCCCGAAGCGCGTAATGCACTACCAATCACAATATGAATAATTTTGATGGATATTGGTAATCCATTGCTTCATTTATGTTCGAAAAATGTATCTACACAACAACGTAATAACGCAATGAATGTTGTTAAACTGTCACAATGGAAGCTATTCCTGTTAGAGTGTTAGAGGCTCCTGCATACAGGCGCGACGCGCGACGCGAATCGCGTGCGACACAAAGGCGCCGCCCGTTGCGCGACTTGCGGTGCCTTTGTGTCGCGTGTCGTGTCGCGCCTGTTTGTAGGAAGGAGCCTTTACGCAATTACCCCGCTGTTCTGTGCTTCTCGCACCTAGCAGCATGAAAATTACTTGCATAACATAAGGTTTATATTCGTATGGAACGCTTACTTACTAAATAAAAGTCAAATAAATCTTGCTTTATGTCCGTCTACGTTTCGCAAATTCGTGCTCCTGTTCAACTACACCTGTAGATGCACCTTTTTTTCAGGAACTAAAAGAGATAAGAAATTTAGACTTCAGACAAGAAACTGTGATAACCCATGGTTATATTCTCGGTAACTATACGCTGCCAGTGCAAGACATAAAGGTCATTTACTTGAAGCAACTCGTACGCCTCACGAAAAAGAAGAAGGGGGAAGGATTCGACATCTTGTTAGTTAATTTTCGTTTTTAGGGTTTCGTACTCAAAGGTTGCCAATGAAACCTGGGGGTACAGTATTTATGTACGACGCGTGCTTTACTTGTGGATACCAAGTCTACAGACACTTTTTTAATGTGTGTCTAAGCGCAGGAGCTCTCGGTACCATCCGAGACAATGGCGAAGTTGGAAGTGTGCTGACGCTACTCGTCTTCACGCACACATTAACAGCGTGTTTGTACACTTGGTTACCACAAGTAAAGCGCGCGTCGCTATTTCAGACAGAATCCATTTTTAGTAACAATTTTCTTAAGGTTACGCCGACCGCCTAGTGGCGCCTTCATCGTTTTTTTGGTTATTTATTTTATTTTAGAATGAAAATGCAAAAAACAAACACGTTAAGTTATGCTCCACAAGATTATTCGTTAATGTTATTTTAAACGGTAGTTTTACATCGTTTAGTTTTATTATAATCACTAAAATGGAAAGTAGTGGCTACTATTATCCGTTTTAGTGCAAACAAACGATGAGGGCGCCACTGCGCGGTCGGCGTTTGGTCGGCGCCCTCTTAAGATCTATGTCAGTAGGCACCTAATACCTATAGGAAGTAACATTTTCTAACCACCACTCCCAAAACGGTGAAGGAAACATCGTGAGGATACCGGCATTTCCTAGAACCGAAATTTCAAATATTGTGGCTTCAACCAACCCGACTGGTCACTCCCTCTCACAGAGGGAAGGCCTGAATCCCAGTAGTGGCAACATACACTGATTATGCTTACGCTTATAAAATGCTTCAATCCTTCCAGAGTATACATGCTGGATCAGTATAAGACTCGTGAGGTTCTTGAAATACCTGAGTTCATGCGAACTATGAAACGCAGTGCTGGAGCACAGGTTGACGAAGAGTTTGTAGCTGGGCTCTCGAGATGCTTCCCTGGACCCAAAACTGACGCTAAGATAAGACCACTCAGCCTTGAACGTGAGTAAAGACCAAATTTTATTGCTTTGTTTTATTGGAACGAAGTTCCTTGATGCGTCTTGGGTAGGAGTTGACTGGTAGAAATCGTCCCGTAAGTAAAATGCGTTAGGCTACGTACGCGAAGTCAGCGGGCGAGATGCGGCGGATACGCGTTTCAATGCATAGATTTATATGGAACAGGCCTCGAAGGCAGCGGCACGGCGAGCGGCGGCGTACGCGTGATACGCACCAGTCTAGCGGTGCCCGCGCGTCTGCATTGACTTCGAAACCGAGGCCTAAAGCCCGCATCACTAGTTGGTAGCTCACCGTCCACGCACCAACGGCTAGTTTTCAGCTTGCAGACCTGTTTGCGAACATTAGTGAGTGTGAGAATTTGCGGGTGACGGGGAGACAGCCGTGCGAACGGTGCGAAGACCCCGCGCGGGCGGCGTGGCGAGGCGAAGCATTCATACCGCTTGCAGGCGTTTCTTTGCAGGAAAGCAGGATGTGTGACACGACGTGTGACAGTCCACCATTATGTATTGTCATCGTAAAATTTACTTTAATGTAGTTGATTTTGAAATCCTAACTTGAACGATAAGTTGTTTGCTATTTCAGAGCGGTGATATTATAATGAGCGATGACCTTTAGTTTCCAATACTTCAGTCCTTTGCAATAATCCTAGTATTTTCGCGAAGATTCGATTTTTCCAATTATCCTGCGACATATTGATGCTTGGTTTTTTGAACAGTTCTGGCTGATTACATACACCGGATATACCCAGAAAAGGAACCGACTCCGACGCCAATAGTTACACCACCAGAGCCAAAAAAGAAGAAACAAAAGAAAGGAGGGAAAGCGAAAGAGAAAAAGTGATGACTTTTGGCCTTAACTTGATAGGGAAGTAAAATATCTCTGAAATTTTTAACCCTGGTCACACTAAGGCGAATTTTGCGCTGGACGCGGGACACTTCTGCGCGTGTCGATTGCTTATTCGGGCCAGTTTGAACATCTCCATTTTCTTCCCGTGCATCCCGCGCGGGATTCGCTCCAGTTTATTCAGAGCTTAACGTCCTTTTGCGCAGTAATACTTTTCATGGTATGTTTATTTATTTTATGCTTTATTACGTAACTATAAGGTACATGGCACGGTTTCTTTACGGCACGGCACATAAACCGTCTCTGTAAACAATCTTCCATAGTGATCTATACAAACTGACGACCGTGCCGACACACGGCGATGAAACCGTAGATTTTTCACGGCAAGAAAAACGTGTGTGTGCAAAGCGCCTTACACTCGAAAAGTTAGTAATATTTTAATAATAATATGCAGAATAGATATTAATATTATTTTTAAGATTTTTTTGCTGAGAATATGATTTTAATTTAAGTTTACATTGAAATATTAGCTATTTTGAGACACCTAAAGTTGTAAAAGATTTTTGCGACAATTTTACGTAAATACTTTTACATTACATAAGTACTTTCTGTCGTATGCTTGTGATATTTATTGATATAATATGCTGTCTTGCCTAACCTTTACGCTCAAAAAGCTAGTAATATTTAATTAATTATGAAGAATATAAATATTATTTTTAAAGATTTTTGTTGAGAATATGATATTAAATATTTAAGTTAATATTAAAAAAGAGCCATTTTTTTAGATAATGCTGATTTTATTTCTTTAATAAATAATAAAGGTTAATAATGCACATTTGGCCCGTCCTAAGCGAATCCATTTGTTCCGAGAGAGGTAATTTAAAAAGATAATATCGCCATAGTCTTTGTGTTGGAAGCGAAATTAGTTGTCTTTACTTAGAGGTAGGGTATACAGAACAATCCGTTGTTATCTTAAGTTTTATTGTTCGTACTGAAATATTTAATTTGTTTCTGTAAAGCAAAAAGCCCCGTTGCATAGAAAGCGTGACATTTTACGGCGACATTAAAGTAACTACCGCGACTAAGTACACACGTGCGGCACGCGTCAACGGCAGCCGTCGACACATCTACAGCTGCTGTCGACAACGTGACGCTCGTGTATTTGAGCACCGTATTCAAATAAAGCGGCACCATGTCGACGACAGCCGCCGACAGTGCAGTGTGGGGTTCTATGCACACTAAGTTATAGAGCTAGAATGTGGAGATCAATCTGACATCTCGTTTCTTTTGTGTAAAGCAAAGATATCGTATGACTACGAATGAAAGACATTTCACTAAAAGCGTAACAAGAACTTTGTTTTAGAACCGGTCAGGGTACTTACTCTTCAATTTAATTCCGATAGATCGACATTGGAATTGTGACGTTTCGTACTCTTGAGTTCGATGCTAGCGCCAAATGATTTTTAGATTGGGTGTCCATTTTGGAGAACTAAGTGGAATTGAGTTCGGGCTTAGCGTGGGGTAATTGTTGACAATATTGTTTTCAAGAGTACCGAATCACGTGACTGTTAAATTAACATTGGAATCATATTGGCATCTCATTGGAATTAAAATTAGTTTGGAGAGTAAGCCCCCAGATCGGTCATTCGGCATTTCATCACCACTCCTCTCAAAACGGTGATGGAAAACTGCATTGTGACGAAACCGGCACGTCCTAGAACCAAAAATTCGAAGACTTATGACGTCTACCAACCTGCACTGGGCCGGTGTGGTAGATTACAGCCCACACACCTCTCGAAGAGGAGGCTTGTGTCCCAGCAGTGCAAAGAATAGAATAGAATACTCTTTATTATGTACACCAAAAGGCAAAAAAAAAAAATTATAGACTGAAAATGCTGATCGATCATTTACAACAACGTAACCATTGTATCGCTAAAACATTGTTTCATTCCGCTTTCTATGCAACATAACTATAGACTAAAGTGTTATCAATTAAGCAAAAAAATTGAGTATGATATTAATTTTTCTCTATGCCTTCATTTCCGTCCATGAAACACGCCATACAGTACACCCCTAACTAGGCAAATCAACAACTCGAAACACAGATCAAGTTGCAAACAACAGTTAATTATTCCAATACGACCTACAACGCACATCTACGCTTATCAACCGCGTGTCGATAGCTAAAGCGTACAGTTTGGAAAACGCCACCGCGCCTCCGCCCTCTGGCGGAAATTGATTGCACAGGACATGACGTAACAGGCTGTGCGCTATGACGTTAGAACTACGCTTCGATATCACGTAACCGCAGCAAAGGCACTCAAATTGATATGAGCTACTTCAATTAGTATCCAATTGATACTTCGGCTAATTAGTTTATTTTGTGCATGGGCTTGTGTTTTGTCATTTTCATTATCGAGTATGATTTTAGTTACTGCTTAGTTTACTTTTGAAGGCGTAGTGACATTTTTTAATGGAGTTTTTTGATTAACATGGCTGCATGCTGCATGGCATTTTGTTTGGCATGGCTTTCATAAAATCAAGATTTGCATTGTATTTAATTGCATGGATATTACTACTTATCTAAAAAATAATTATATTCAATACATCTAATGAATCATTTTTGTGTCTATTATTTTTCTATACCTATAAGTATTTAGTTACCAAAATTTTAAAGCCATATAACATATACATCACGCCTGGAATTCATGAAGGATAAGGCAGAGTCGGTCCTATACTTAGTACAGACGCCAGCATATCAAGCTACCCGAAACTGTCAAATTTTCCCAATCAACTTTGAACCTTATTCTTTAGCCATTGAAAATCTATTAAAGAAATTTGACAGATTGTAGTAGCTTGATTTGCTGGCGTCTGTACAATCACATTTCGCCAGTTATTTTTAAGTCCCATATAATGGGACATAAAGTACGCCATAAAATGGGGTGCGACCCTATTGCCATTGAAGCCAGTAGAAGTTTCTTTAAAACAAACATTAGATTTTTATTTTTTTTTATTTAGCTTACACTGTGCCATTGCTGAGCAAAAACCAAATCCTTCCATGCATCTTTTTCCAGCGCCAGCTCGATCCAACCCTCGCAGTGCGCGTCTAAGTTGTCTCGCCACCTCTCCACCAAATTAGGATTATCTTTCTTGAAAGATGAAGAACAAAACCAACACTTGTCGTACATAATAGCAAGAGCCAGCTAAAAGAAAAACACCCCGCACAAGGAGCCGTTAGTTTTAATTTGCGACGTACTCGTACACGCTGTGGCTCTAATTACTTTCAGTACAAGTGGGCTAGGAGATGCTTCGGTGTCTGGGACGGTTTGTACAACATTATGGGATGGTTTGTGTCTTTATTTTGAGGAGGACGTTTTTTTGGGTTTTTTTTGCAAATGTTTGTCTTCCATTTTCATCTCTGGTAACGTCAAAAGTGTTTAGTAATGAACCAAAAAATACAAGTCAAATTAAATTAGCCGCCGAAACTTCAAAAACTTGATGGCTATCGATATGCTATGACGATAGAACAAAAAACTCTAAAGATTTTATAAGCTCTCATTTTAAATCACTACAATACCAGCGGCCGGTGGTGTAATCAGCTGTAGTTATTTGAAATTGTGGGTATAGAAAACCTTTTTTGGTTTTCTCGTCATTTCATTTCGATACCTATTACATGTGCGAAGTTTTTAGAGATTGTCGAGTTTCTTTTAACACATTTTTTTTTACAATCTGTGACTACAGTAACTCACACACTTGTTAAAATTCTAGAAAAATCATCTACTTTTCCAATGTTTGTAAATAATTTGTAAATACTCGGATGTGAGCACCATGTATCTATCACATAATTGATTTACCTGTTATTGCTTCATTTTTAATTCTTTTTATTTTTTTTGGGGTAGTCTTCTTGTATCCTAGGTGCATCGTCTTCACATGTAATTATATTTATGTATACAAAACCTTGTAAAACATTTTAAAAGAGTAACGGTGGAGTTTCTTGCCCATTCTTCTCCATACGAAAACTACCTTTTGGAAGGAGCGACTATAATCAATTCAATTTTACTGTAAGTTTTGACGTTCAAAAGTGCCTTTAATGTGCCTATTTGAAATAAATGATTTGACTTTGACTTTGAATTAGGATTATCTTTCAACAAAGGTGAAGAACAAAACTAACACTTGTCGTACATAATAGCTAGAGCCACTGAAAAGAAAAACACCGCGCACAAGGAGCCGTTAGTTTCAATTTGCGACGTGAGTGCATGCCGCCTTAAAAGATTGAATACTAGACGCAGTGGCTCTAATTACTTTCAGTACAAGTGGGTCAGGAGATGCTACGGTACTGTGACGGTTTGTACAACAATATGAGTTGGTTTGTGTCTTGAGTTGGAGGAGCTAGAATTTCAATTGCTTTTTGGTTTATAGATTTTTTTATCATAATCATCATCGTTGTAACGTTCATTCTCGGAACATCGGCGCTGCAACATTTAATTTTTAAATGTCGTAGCATCATGCTGAGATAGGAGCCTTTTGGCCTCGTATAGGACTTTCTGTTTCATTTTCCTTTGTTATTTTTTTTTAATATGTAACTTGGATTTTTATTTTACTGTGTTTAGTTTAGTTTGTGATCTTCCTGTACGAGTCGCAACAAATACGTTTTCTTTCTTTCTTTCTTTTACAAGACACCTGTAAGAAAAGGGAAATTATGAAAAACATGATTGCTCTACTTGTCAAATGAAATATTATCATTCTCCTGATCACACGCTTGCTTATTTGGGGTTAGCGTAGTGTCTCCTTCTTCCATAGTATTAGTCGTCATCTCAATTGTCGCCCAGTTTTGAGCCGTATCATCTTTCACAGTCGTTCCAAATTTTTGCATTGGTTACATAATAAGCGTGTTCTGCGGTGCTATTCTGTAAAAATCTCACCGTGAAAACTTAGGTGAAGTGAGCGTTGAGTGAGCTGTCAATAGTGTCAATTCCTAGCAAAAACAAACTCACTTAAGTTTTCACGGTAAGATTTTTACAGAATCGACCGGCAGTTTTTAATTCGATGTAACTGAACCAACAAACAATCGAACCAGAGCAGGACCGGGTTGGATCTGGGACCGATCTCAAAAGTTATTTTATAGTCACACAAAAAAACCTTTCTTGCAAAGTCCGAAAAAGCACTATGCCCTCTTTGTACCCTTAGCCGCATCTCTCCGCAACTGCAAGACGTATACTTCAAGGTAACAGTATGATTTTCGCTAGTTGGCTACGCGTCAATGAAGAGGTAGTTTAACAATCTGTCTCGTCTAGGCGGCAGTTGATTGGCTGGCCGCGTGTTGTAGACACTGTCAATTAAGTCCCTGCACTTAATCAACATTATGCCTGCATAGGCAATGTAAACTGTGGCCTTGTCCGATCTGGTCCCTATATCTATATAACGGAAAAGGTAAGTGTTTGTCGTTATTATCAGCCATATTTTAACTACTGTGGGCGTACCGTGGGTATGTGTTGGTTATTGCCCAATAGAAAAACCGTTTGCAGTTCAAATCAGATTATAATTTCACGAACAATTTAATCACACTAGCAAATTACACACTGTAGGTACACGTCACAGCCAGATACGGAACGCGGGACAGTTTCTGAGCACATGTTGTCCGTACGATGTCCAATGTCCAAGAGCCCTCCACATCGTTCTGTCGAGCTGTTTTCTAACCCCCACGAACTCAGGCTAGACTCTGTCAAGCGCTACCAGATGGCGCTAACGTTCCGAATAATCAAATAAATGACCGGATGCGACATATATATAATACGAGTATATAAAACAAAGTCGGGTTAGTTACACCTTTTATAACTCAAGAACAGCTGGACAGAATTTTATGATCTTTAATTTGGTGGATTTGTCTGCGCCCCGAATAGCAGAAGAGAATAAAGACGGGGGAAAAATTCACGAAATAAAAAATTATGAAGATTATTAATTTTCATATACATTCATTCTTATTGATTCTGAGGCGTACAAAGTTTGCCGGGTCAGCTAGTAATCATTATAATCCAGTGTCATAATTATATTGTAATAACGCTAAATAATAGATCATTCTCTGTTTTCTAAGGCTTCACAAAACACAGTCATATCCCACCAAAAATATTTCATGTAAAATGGTGCCAAGACGACAACATAAGGTTTGCCCTGTAAAAAATATATCAGGTTTCATGTACAGCCAAGCTTCTGAATCTACACGGCCTAACTCTACCGACCCTAACTTCACAAATTCTACATATCAGTAAAAATGTATTTTGGTTAAAAATGTGGTTTGGTTTTTACCGTAACTGATATCTGTTACGGTAAAAACCCCAAGATAAATAAACATGAAAAAACCATTACATATGATACTAAAGATATTCCACTAACATTGCACAATACATTACCTGGTTTTAACGTCATGCGAAAACCTTAAAATACATCATAGAGACACAATTATTTTGATCCTTTTTATCTTAAAAGAATATCCTGCCAGCATCATGATAACCTAGCTACAAGCATTCAAATCGTAAAGGATTTTCTTTCAGTATCATAAAGCTATTTCTTTCCCCACATTTAGCTGAAATGAGCTGTGAATGGAGCATAAACTCCCGAGATATTTTCAACAGTAAACTCTGAAACTATATTATTTTCATAAAAATGTGAGATTCACTTTAAAATTTAAATAACTGCTATAGAATTTTAACGAGTTAGTATGAGACAGTGGCCTTTGTAGTTGCTAGTGGTTGTCGCTAGGAGTAACTATGCTGAAACTTTAGGAAAAGAGAGTAAAAACTGAACATAATCCGCACACCAGTCTGCTTCAATTAACAGCTGGTACCACTTAGCTTGAGGCTTCAAAGACAGCGGAAAATATGGTCAGTGATTTTTTTTTCAATGCCATATGTCGGAGGTTTTTATTTTCTTGTTCATTTTCAATGACATCATCATCTGCCTAGCCTAAGATGACGATTAATAATAATAATAAATATCAGGTATATATAATAAACTATTTCTCTCATCGAGATATAAGTACTAACGTACTAGAGAAGCTACGTCAAATAACTGAATTCTCCTATTCTTCGTAATTTGAATCTCGGCAAAAAGGTCTTCTTCTTTTTCGTCTTCTCTAGTACGTTAGTACAAGTATATCTCGATGATTTCTCTATTTAAATTAAATGTCGATTAAAACAGCATTACCTCCTATACTGTGAGTATATATATTATTATTATGTTCATATATTTTAGCATTATGTATTTATTTCAGTATATTTGTTATTTTTTTTTATTTTTGCATTTTATGTGTTAAGGTTTATTTAATATTCTAGTTTTAGACTTCACACATTCATATTTTACTCTTCTTGTTTTCACACACTATTGTCTACATTTCTTTTTTACTTCTCCTTTCGCAGGTCTGCTGGAAGAAATTTCTTAAGAAATAAGCAGTACCTACCTTTGTACTCAAATTATAATTATGTCATATCCCTATGTATTTTACTGTGTGTACATAAATTATAAAATAAATAAATACCAGTATTTTACATGGAGCGACTGCCTGTCGGACCTCCACAACCCAGTTATTGTATAACACGATACGCCCTGGTAATACTGTTTGTCAGACTATTTGGGCTTCTGACTATCCTTAATGACTGCCAAAGATCTACAAATAACAGCCGGGACCAACGTGTGCTTTCCGAGGCACGGAGGGGTCTCGATGGTCACCCATCCATGAATCGGCCACGGCATGCGTAGCTTAACCTTCGATCGACTCGTGCGGCTGTTATTAATTAGTCGCTAATGCAGAGGCTTTAAATTCATAAATTCATGGCAATATCAGAGGCTATTGCCATGAATTTATGCCCTGAATTCAATCTTTTTTATTATCAGCGTAAACACTGCAATCATTTTCTTTACCGCTCCTCTAGAAGCCGCATACCTGTTAGCTATTTATTGTGCACAGGAAATTAAGCCCTTTGTCGTTCATTCATCTGCCTTTCAAGAATCATTTTTGCTTGCGTGCCTCGGAAACTGCCACTTCTCGGTAACATTGCTTACCTTGATAATGGACATAATTGAAATATAGACTCTATTGAAAACTAAATATGGGCTGTTTTCCTGTGTTGCATATTCTTTTCCCGTTGGTGAAGTCCAGTGCATCGCCGTGGAGATACGATCCGCTGCGCTGTTGTGCATTTAAGGTAGATATTATAGGGTTAGTACTCGGTTATGGTTAGGCGTAGTATTAAATTTTGTGTGTACCTGAGAAATCTATTGCTTTTATTTTAAACTAAAATAAAAGCTACATATGTGTTCTAAAAACATTTTTACTGTCGCGAAGGGTGAAAAAATAATTCAATGCTTGGAAAAATCATATCTTTTTCTACCATTAAACACACTAGCAACACCAGGGTTTGAAGAAAAAAAAATACATTTTTTTTTTAAATAACACTGCGGAGTCTTTCTTTTACTATACTAGAATCGATAAGCAGAGACATACGTGTATATTTTTTTTTTAATCAATGTGGTAGAATTTTGTATATTTTTTCAATCTGTCAACCCTAAGGCAGTCATGCGCTGCACGAACACAAGTGACTCGGCTCGTTTTTCAGTCCGGAGCACATTACTGCCCGCGACTGTACTACAAACAACGTTAAACTTTTTATCTCTGACTATACCTGTCTGTTTGGTAGTATAAAGTCCATCTGCAGGCTGCTGCAAGGATTTCGTCATATTTTTATTTATGCATGTACTAATAAACCGCACGGTTTATTTTTGTGTACCTACCTCACGAAACAGCATAGCGATGCCTTATACTGAAAACCTCGTAAGTGTAAAAGAAGTAACTTGTCAGGAGGAAGAAAGAACTGCGTGCTGTAAAGTTTTTGTACGGCGTCTTTTATGTTTTTTTTACCGACTTCAAAAAAATGAGGTTCTGTATTCTTATTAATTAATATGGAAATTTAACCCGCTTTAATATCGAGATCTGTTCGATACTATAAGATTATCCGAAATGCATAAAATGCTACTTACATTCCCGAGGTTTTCATTCTAAGGCGACGATAGCGCAGTGCTGTAGGACCTCCTGTACCACAGCATCATGCTGAGTGGAAGCCTTCTTGTCACAGTCATGACGTGCAGCCGTCGACTTTTTCTGTTTTGAACTCTTGATTATAGATTTAAGGCTCCTGGAAACAAAAAGAAACTATTTTTTCCCTACGACGCACCGTTTTAAAAACATTAGCGAAAAACTCGAAAGTGGAAACTTTTATCCCCGCCTCCCCTTTCCGGCTCACCTCCAAGGCGCGGGGACTTATAGTATGTTTACTCCGAAAGCACCCTGAACAACTTTCTGAAGAAATCGCATAGGGCCCAGCTCACGCACTCTACACCTCCTTGTGGGTCATTCGTTGAGTGGACTAAAAGCAAAACTAATCCAATATTCAGCCTCAGTTTAGCAGCACCATCATATAAGTTCTACCCTTCACCGGCCTATTGATACCTCTCGTTAGTCCGTGACTAACTTATATAATATTATTCATAATTCGGGTGGGGATCGAATTTTATGTAATGGTGGAAGATTGGTGTAAATTCTGAGCGCGGTCGCCGCGTGGCTATTGGAAGCACTCGTGTCACCTCGCACTACGGTGGAGTTGTGTGGATACGATAGATTTTAGACTTTATTTAGATGTGTCTAATGTATATTTTTGTAATGTTTGTTTGTTGTTTTATGTATGTTTTGAGTATTTGGCTGATCATGTTAACTTAAATTCTGTAGCTGGAACAGAGTGATCAGATAAGGTATACAATCGCAGAAGCAAGAAGATCAAACGAATTGGAAAATTCTAATGGCGCCTATACACTCTTCCGCGAGTGCTCTCGCCATGTCTCGCCGAGAGCGCTCGCGCGAGAGGTCGAGTGACGAGTGCGACCCTGTACACTCTCGCACTCGTCATGCCTCGTGGTGCCTCGACGAGAGTGATTCATCATTTCATCGAAATTGATTCAAAATGGAGCTGAAGATACCAAACAGATAATGACTTTTTTATGTGATTTTGTAGTTGGTATCTATTTGTAGGAGTCGTAAAGCTTTGGCGACACTGAGGCCAATCTAGCATGAGAAGCGACTGCGCACGTCGATTGTTTGAATGATTAGGAAGACTTGAACTTCCCATACAAGTTAGTTGAATCAATCGGCGTGAAAGAATAACGTCCCGCACCCCGCGCGGGATACATCTCAGTTTGGTCAGAGCTTAATAGGCCAGCCATCGTAGACACAAAAATCGCGTAAGGTAGTAGAAAACATGTATTTTTTTTGTGAAAATGGCCAATGTTTGAAATGCTGTATTGCGAGTTTTATTGGACCTACAGAGCTACAGCTCAAATTATATCAATTTTTTATGGAACCGGGACCACCCTTATGTGCTGATGGTGATCACCGGGGTGGTTTTAGTGAGATAAAAATCCCACACTCCCCGACCTCCTATCGGGTGCCATTTGAAGATAACCCTCCGAAAAAAAAAACTACCTATTTAAAAATTGCCATCGTTAAAATTGAAAACCTCGTCTTTAAATAGCACAATTTTAATTTGATACCTTTGCCATCTACGTTCCATATTTTGCCTGCATGTTGTCTTGCGCCACAAATTTGGCTCCTTTCAGAGCGACCTCAAACACAAATGTTGAACGTCTTCAAATAAACATGTTTTCGTGTGTGCAGACTGTCAAACATTGTTTGACAAACATGTTCCTGACGCACTTAGTATAATAAAGTAAATATTTTAATGGAAATGTGACTGCGCAATTTATGTTTCGTGAGTACTTTTCATGTCTGAAGCGCTCTAAGTTTGATGTTTTTCGAAAGAGTTTGTTTATTTTACTGTATGAATGTTTCTATGAAATTGATATGGCAGTGTTTGCTTTCGACGTTTTATTTTGTTTTTCTTTTATTAAGATTAATATTTTTTCATTCGTCAATGCCTACTGTATTCAGTACTGTAGCTAGTGCCTAGTCTATTCAAGTTTGTCAGAAGACATTGAAAACCTGTGTAAAATTAGGGTTTCTTGTTAACCAAAACTCATCATCTGCCGCTGCATCACCTTTTCCCAACTGTGTTGGGGTCTACTTCCAGTCTAACCAGATGCAGCTGAATACCAGTATTTTACATGGAGTAACTGCCTATCTGACTCCACAACCCAGTTACTGGGTAATACGATACCCCTTGGTAAGACTGCTTGTCAGACTTTCGGGCTGCTGACTACCCGTAACAACTTTCATAGATCCACGAATGACAGCCGGGACCAACGGCTTAACGTGCTTTCCGAGGCACGGAGGGGTCTCGGTATGTAAAGATGGTCACCCATCCACAGACCAACCGCGGCAAGCGTAGCTTAACCTGATCGATCGACCTGTGCCGGCTGTTATTATTTAGCCACGGGCCCCTCGTTGTTAACCAAAACTACCAACTTATATTGCCAGTATAATCAAATCACAACTGTGACGTCATTCTTTGAAAGTCATCATCTGCCTAGCCTTTTCCCAATTATGTTGGGGTTGGCTTCCAGTCTAACCGGATGCAACTGAATACCAGTATTCTTTGAAAGTAGTATCATCATAAAATTTTCCTGCCCTCAACCCAGTTCATTTGGGGTCGGCGCAACATGTCCTGACAGTGATAGTAGTATCATGAAATGGCTATACTTAAGAGGAAATGCGGTCGGAGAGACTTTTGAAAAAGCCTAACTAAAAAGTTATAATTCGAGGTTTGGCTCTCGCCTATTTCCTCCTCTTATATTAGACGAATTTAAAAGGTATTTAATAAACTGAATAAGAAAGATATAAACTGTGTCCCTATGTGTGCCAGAAAGCCTTTTATACCGTTAAAGATTATATTGAGGACAAAAAGGCTTAGGATTGAGCTGCTTCCAATTTCTGCATTTTGATTTTTTTTTTGTATAGGTACACATTGAAATTAATGATTTTTTTTATAAACAATGACATTTGCTTATTTTGTAAAGTATTATAGGTACTATTTTATTTATTGTGAATGTGAAGACGATGTGGGTCATTTTATTCATTTTATATTTTTTATTATTCTCTCTGTTCTGTTAGGTTCCTTCGTGGTTGGCAGTTTGAATAATTTATGTGGCCTACCCAAATGTCCTTTCTTTGGTATTGTTCGTCGAATCGTTGAGCTCCTTCTTAAGTCTTGAGTTGAGCTGCACGATTTCTGACAAATCCGTGTACTGACTGGACAGGTCCTCTCAATCTGTGTGGTTCTTTCCTCAAAAGACCATCTCAGACATCGATCTATGTTGTCTTCATATAACCTGACCAAGACTATGTCTGGACTTTAAAAGAGACTGTGATCTCTGAGTTTGTTTCGGCCTTTCTTCTCAGAGTAGTCAGATAGGAAACGTCGACCTCATCTAGTTTTAAAAAAACATGATTGACGTGTAAAAGTGGTTGTACAAACCTACTTACTTAAATAAAATCAGTTATCTTTTGTTTTCTTTTTTCATTAATAGTTGTCAAATTTGTACACTAGGCTTCTGTTGACAGCGGTTTAAATTGGCATTTTTTGAGGGTTCTAGTGCTTATAAAAATAATGCATCATTAAAAAGAAAAACATAGAATAATAAATATTAACTACTTGTATGTCCCTAGACATACAAGTAGTTAATATTTATTATTCTGTAAAAATCATTACTTTATGGTCAGTAACCAGAAAGAAAACAGGCGAGAGCGTTTTTGTGGATATACGACCACCCGACTTTCCTCTTAACACGACAAATTAACGTATTGTGAATTTCCTTAACAAGTATGAAAGCCATGAAAACAAAGCTCCTTAACAATCATTTATTTTATAAGTTTAAAACGTAAACCCAGGCGGTTCGGTGGTTTTTTTGCCTATATAAATCCTGAATTTACTCAGAAATACCACACCATATTACCTACAATAAAATACAACTGAGGTAACTAAGTCTGCGTTAATGAGGCCTAAAACGATACCTCGCCGACCGAGCATGTGAGTCAATTTTCCACGCCCTTAGCCATAAACAGGATCCATAATGGCGGCCAAGTCGGCTTGAACGGTAATTATATGGTTCTGAACTCTGATTAGTTGCAAGGATTCGTATTTAGGTCTGATATTATTAGATATGGTGTCAGGGAAAACGACGCGCAAACCGTTACCATGAATTCAGGACATGATTCTAGACCCAGAGCGTTGAAATTTATCGCAAGTTATTTAAAAAAAAAATCTGTTTTATACAGTTTGACCACGTAGATATGGCACGATTCTATGAAACAGCCTACACAGTTATAAAATGGAATCAGAAATGAAGAGAGCCGCAGGAGAACCAAGGTAACCCAAACTTAAGTGGGCTAGCCCACTGCCACTTAAGTAATAACTTAACTAGAACATTGCTCGCAGAACAGACAGCCGTTGGAGCCGAAAGGTTCTGGAGTGATGACCGCGTACCAAAAGACGTTACGTTGGAAGGCCTCCCACAAGGTGGACAGATGGCCCCAGGAATCCGCTGGATGCGGGAAGCACAGAACCGGTCGAAATGGAGGTGCGTGGCTCCCCCCAAGCACCTCTGTCCAGCAGTGGACATCTTTCGACTGAAATGGTGATGATGATGATTATTATAGTTAACAGAGGGAACGATGCTGCTGCCCGTACTCTTGATGATAAACCCAGGTAAGCCTGGTCATGTTCCATAAAAACTTAAAATTGCGTAAAGTCAGGAAAATGATTTGCTAAGCAAATTGTCTACCAACTTTAATTGTTCGTACCTATATTAAACTCATAACTGTTTTTGACACTTGTATGAAATGGCTCAGGCATTAAGCCCGCATTTATACAGTATTTTTTTATATGTGCATAAAGTTTTAATAATAAAACTCAAAATAAATAAATGACAGAATTATTGACGTGGGGTGGCAATTAAAAAAAACGGAGTTGTTATTACTAGCTTGCAGAGTCATGGATGGCCATGTTCTTCAAAGGACCGATGGCCGGTGGAGCAGTCGAGTCCTGGAGTGGAGACCGCGTATCGGTAAGCGTAGCGTGGGACGCTCCCAAGCTTGATAGACCTACGACCTTTTTTTTTAGCCCTTTATGATCCAGGCCAGCGGTAACCCTTTCGGAAAATCCCGCTGACCCGGCAGGCTTCGGCCCTGACGGGCCCCTTCTTTTTATGCTGACATCTCTTTGAGGCGCGCGTGGAACACGTACGCGCCGTCCGGCACGGGCCTGGTCCTGATCGGACGGTGAGCTACCCATTAGTCCCCGCCCGCAGGCCCGCGCCTACGGTGGCCGGGAGTCGTCACGCGGCTCCCGACGCCCGGAGCGTCTCCTGCGGCGGCTGGGATGGGAGGCTTTTTCCCTCAGCCATCCCGCCGCCTCTTTCGCTGGCATGACTGCTTCGCAGAAGGAGGCGACTGCCCCCCACTCCCTCTCGCCCCGGACCATGGCTTGTACCAGGCCCAAACGCGAGAGGACGCCGCTGCTGCCGATCGCCTCTACGAGGACACGGCGGTGCTCTGCCCAAGCGGGGCAGACCTCCACAGTATGCTCCACCGTGTTCTCTGGGCGATCCTGGCAATTGGACCTACGACCTTAAGAAAGTGACTGGGACAGACTAGATGCGGAAGGCGGTGGACAGGGTGTTATGGCGCAGGCTGGGACAAGCATATGTCCAGCAGTGAGCTGCGATACACTGAGTTGATGGAGGGTGTTAATTTGCTTAACAATTTTTCTGACTGTACTCACTGTTCATGCTTGCTTTGTACCTCATTTCTCCTTCCTATTCCTAATGATTTATACCTCAAGTTATAAATCATGAGGAATATTAAACCTACAACATTATATCATGTTTTGGTGTTGAAATACTATTTTATCAAAGCCTCTTACAGTAATTAGAGTGAAAATCAGTCATTAAAGTTCTTGCTATCATTAACGCTCCACAAACAATATCTTGGCTTACCTAAATTTAGTCTGGGAGATCGAAACACTGTGTCTAAGCACTTTTTATAGTGCTAACATCTGTAGGTACTCGCATGAGTTGAAAAGGGTAAGTATGTATATTATTTTGTTTTTGTCATATTTGGCGGACTTTCGGATTTCTTTTCTCGCGTCATGACTTGGCATATACTTTCCATGCCACGTCTCATGCTATCGTCATAAGACATGGCATAGGAAGTCCATGCTGTAGTGAGAATAATCTGCCAATCAACTAGGCTGGTTGTTACTGTCAAGATGGAGGGACCAAGTCTTGGATTTTAAATCAGTACAATTGCAGTGTTTCCTTATGATTTCAGGTAAGGATACGATGTCAGATTGGGTTTTATTTTAGGAATACCAGCGAGCGAAGCTTAACTTTGCTTAGCTTGGCTTGACTTGGCTTATGAAAGCAGTTTTTTGGTTAGTTTGACCTTCAAAGTTGCTAAACGCGAGCAGTCCATTCACACCAGTACCATTTCGTAGCCCAGGCACTATCAAAGTAAGTCGTGTGTCGTATCCACACTAAGTAAACGAAGACGGTACGTATATCCACAGTAACACCTCGACTTCACCCGCCGGCGGCCACCAGACATTATTTATACGCCGCTGGCGCCCTAACGTGACATATTTTAAAGCGACCGTTTTAATAAGTCGCCTTTAACCTGCCACTTTTGGTTCGTAGTTTTAATAGAAGAGACTACGTGGGTGCACGCTATTGGATAGAGATGTGGATTAAATTGGGTCAGATTGTCTTTTGTTACCGATTGAATTCGGGGAACAGCCGACCTATTCTGTAAAAATCTGACCATGAAAACTTAGGTGAAGTGAGCTTGAAGTGAGCTGTCATTCCACCTAATGCTAAGCTTGAAAGCTCACTTCATCCATGTTTTTTCAGAACAGACCGGCTGAAGAACTTTGCTTGTGTGGATTTGGCGGGACGTTGGAACCAATCTGGGTTTCTAATAAGTCTTAGTAAAAGTATGATACTTACATCAATGGGCATTGAAATCGGGGAAAGTGTTCATCGTAGTTCATTTTGCGGGCACATATTGTAATCTATACAAATCAAACTTATTATCGGTTACAAAAATCAAGCTTATTTATTTATTTATATATACTTTATTGTACACCAGAAAATACATAACAAATAAATACGATTATGAATACAAAATACACAATTGGCGGCCTTATCGCTTTCTGCGATCTCTTTCAGGCAACTTTGGAATGGACAGTGATTGCGTGGATATAAAAAATGGGGTTGTCTGTGGTGCAACATAATATACTATAATAGATACATAGATATATATAATGCTGTATAATAGATACTCACTCAGTGTATTTCGGCCATTTTCGGCGCAGCATTCAGTTTTCGAACGATATGCAGTATGCAGGCAATCGAGCAGGGTCAAAGGTCGCTGTAACTTTATAACTTCAGTCGCATATTCCGCCAGTATGCTATCTCATCGTATTCAGCCGGGTCCTGTGAAGTACGGAGTTTTACAACCGAGCCGCTGTGCCTCGTCTATCTCCTACGAATGTCGCTTCGAATCGGATCTCCCCACGGAATATTCCGTACAGATAAAATAAATTCAGATTCCAGTTTTATTCTACATCCGTGGCCGGTCCCTGGCCGGCGCCTATATAACTTGCGAGGATTACCCTCGCCACCTCCTAAAATCTAAAGCTAGTGGCATCTGCAACTAATTGATGTGTTCTGTGGGGAATAAAAACTGCACGATTACGACCCTGGTAAAGGTACCCTTGTTTATCACCCGCACTTCAAAACTTCGTTTTTGCTACGAAATTGTTTATACCCAACACGTTGCGTGCAATTTTCGGCCACCCAATAAAATATACAGAAATGTTGAGAATTTTCATCTTTCGAAACAGGTTGAATCACTTTTGTTTTCAACTTTTCCGCAAGTTCCGTGTTGAAGTTGATAATTTAGGGCGTGGGACTCTAGGTCGCTCGCTAAACCTCGTGCACACGCAACGTATAGCCGGCCCGATGATTTACAGGGCAATAAAGTTTTTAATTTCAAGTGGAAACATTCCATTATCGCAGTTTCGTTTTTAATAAGTGAGGGTCGGAGGTGGACCGGCCAATTTCGCTGTGAAATTGAAAAAGTTAAACGACAACATCTAGTACAATTGGTTTTGGCTCGATGTAACTGAAACTCATATCGGAGGGCGGCATTCTGAGTTATCTATCGGTTTATAGAGAACGAGGACGATTATGGAAATTCAACAAAACTGGGATGAATGTAATAAGTTTCGGGTACATTTAGTTATTTGGGTATTGATCCTGTAACTAAAATTGGAACGGTGTGTTTCAAACTTTCAGAACCTTTGTCTGGGATTGCGATTATCTATTTAACCCTTTACTTACATAATATATGTAGGTACTGCTTTTTTGATCCTCAACTTAATACTAAAGCTAAATTCAAAATGAATGCCAAGAGATTTCTATTATGTATTGTGAACTCATAGCGATCTCTGAAGCCCTGTTGTATTTACTGAATATAGATCAAGAGAACTTTGTCATATTTTCGGATTCAAAAAGCAGCCTCCACAGTACCCTCGACTCCTCGAGGGAGCCTGATAGCCATAATTATTTTGGACTCAATTTGTAAGAAGCAGTCTATGAATAAAACCGTCACCATTCAATGGATTCCCTCACACATTGGAATCGTAGGTAACGAAGAGCAGACTTAGCAGCCCAACAAGCATCGTATGAGGGTGTTAATTACACATGCACACCGTTATACTCAGATTGGCTTGGTCATGTCAAAGATGGCACGAATATTTTGATGAACGATCAAAGTTAAAGGGAATCTAGCATAAAACCATCCAGTCTGAACCGCTTCGTTACCCATGGTTTTCAAACCATCCCCCATCAACAACCATCAACCATCTCTTTCTATCTATCTCCCTTCCTTCAGGAAGGGAGATAGGAAACATGTAGTAGCTCTGTTGAGGATGCGTTCAGGCCACATTCCATCGAATAAGTTTAAATATTTAATGGATAAAAGTGTCTCACCAAACTGCGAAGTTTGTGGGGTGATTAAGGATATTTACCACGTGCTGATGGAATGTGACCGGAACATACACGATAGACAATATTCACTTGGTGGGAAATTCGAAGTGGGTGCATGTAACAGCATCCTAGCGTCCCCTTTGTCGGAGGAGGCTAGAATGTTGTGTCGACTGTTGTTTCTTTATCTACCAGAACGAATAGGGACAACACTATTAAGTAGGTCATAATAATAATTATTATATACTAACGGTTTTGTAAGCCACTGGCGTCACATAATTTTGAAGAAATAAGCAAAAAACGAAACGTTTCCATACATGTGCTGCCGCCACTCTGGAACTATCTTCATTAAATTTATAGCAACTTTATCGGTTTTACAACATAGGGCCCATGCTCATGAAACCATAGCATGGAATATCTGGGTCGGGGGGGACCCATCATCTTCGGACGAGACAACCACTTCGTATAATTACCGTCGAACTTCACTTACAGGTAAGTTCGTTTGACTTTTCAATTATACTCGTTGTTGTCTCGTCCTCGATGATGATAAGATGATAAGAAACAAGTGTAAATGTTCAAAGACCAGTTGTAAAAACAATAAACATTTATTGAAAGAAAATAATAATAATATAATAATAATAACTTAACATAACTAATACTATAATAATATTATAGTATTAGTTATGTTTCAGAAAAAATTCAATAGTTTAGTTATCATATCGAATAAATCAAATCAATCATTTTAATATTAAGTAAATCGCTCCCCCCACCGAATAACATGGTAATGTGGTACTACGACAGTTTTCGTTTTATTGCATATTCGGTGTCTAAAGCATTAATTATCATCTTGTAATTTTTTTTGTATTTTTTCTATGTATATTTATAAAAGTACAATAATTTCAATGGTACCGTAATGAATATAACAACATTATTCCCTTAAAATCTAAACACACTTTTTGCACGAATAATACCATAACATGTTATTACAGATCATGCAATCGTTAACTTTTTCGGTAAGCGACGATTACCATTATATTCGCGTAAGAAATGCATGCCTTTTTCCACGTAAAGTATAAAACAATTATGTTTGTGTATTATTTTTGTTTACAATATAATAGAAACGGCTTATTCGATTTAGATGCGGTTTTCACTAATATATTGTAGTAAGCTTCACTTAACATTTAGTGTTTATTTCATGTCAATCGGTTCATAAATAATAAAGTTATGTCAATTTAAAGAATCACGGCGGACATTTTTAAGGTATACTATCAGAGTACGTACATGGACGCGCACTCTCGAGGCTAACTGATGAACAGCGTTTGATATTTGATCTGGTGAGCGTTGATAGTACTTTGGAAGAAATGCTATTTGTAGATGCACCCGGTGGAACGGGTAAAACATTTCTTACGAAAGTTATTTTGGCGAAGGTACGAAGCCAAGGTAAAATCGCGCTTGCTGTCGCTTCATCAGGCATAGCAGCCACATTGTTGCCAGGTGGGAAAACTGCTCATACAATGTTCAAAATTCCGATCGATTTAGACCGCACAGAAAGCCCTGTTTGTAATATTTCAAGAAACAGCGATAAAGCTAAGGTTCTTCGTGATTGTAGCCTTATTATATGGGATGAGTCCACAATGGCCAATCGAAAAGCAGTAGAAGCAGTAGACAGAACGTTGCGTGATGTCAAGCAAAATGATCAACCCATGGATGGCATTACTATGTTTTTTTGTGGCGATTTTCGTCAGACTCTCCCTGTAATACCACGTGGAACAAGGGCTGTTGAAGTTAGAGCCTGCCTAAAGAGTTCTCGACTGTGGCATTACATTATACCTTTGCATTTGACATTAAATATGCGTGCGCAAATTAGAGGCAACGAAAATGCTCAAGAATTTTCAGATTTGCTACTTGAGATTGGTAACGGTGTGTTACCGCAGGAACAAGGAAAAGTTGTTCTTAATGAAAACCTATGCAACATAGTTTCATCAATGCGAGACCTCATATCATCTGTGTATGGAAACGCAACGCAAATACCAACTTGCGAAAATTTCTGGCTTTGCGAAAGAGCTATTTTGACGCCACGAAACGACCAAGCAGCAACAATAAACGCTGAAATTTTGAGCTATGTTCCGGGGGATTATGTTGAGTATATCTCCATTAACAGAGTCATGGAAGAAGGAAAATCTACAAGCTACCCAGTAGAATTTTTAGAATCCCTCAATGCTCCTGGACTACCAGCACATAAAATAAAATTAAAAGTAGGCGTACCGATAATGCTTCTTAGAAATTTAAGCCCCCCAAAACTTAGCAATGGCACCAGGTTAAAAGTGACCAATTTACAAAGAAATCTGATAGAAGCAGAGATTTTAACAAGGTGTGGAAAAGGTAAAAGTGTTTTCATTCCTCGGATTCCTCTCATTCCAAACAATTTTCCATTTAGTTTTAAACGAGTCCAGTTTCCAGTCAGCCTATGTTTTGCGATGACAATTAATAAAGCCAAGGTCAGACGCTGAAAGTTGTAGGTGTAGATCTAAGTATCAGCTCTTTCTCGCACGCTCAGTTGTATGTGGCTCTGTCACGGGTTAGCAATCCTAGGAGCCTGTATGCTTTCATCCCCGATGGCCATACGTCAAATATCGTATACAGAGAAGCATTACTGTAAAGTAAATTTTTAGCTACCCAAACGACGGTATATGTAATTCAAAATATGCTGCCCGAAAAGTCACTATTCCACGCTGACGAAGTCGCGGGCACAGCTAATTAATAAATAAAAGGACTGATTATGATAAATAATAAAACCTTTGTTTTATTTCATAAATTTTAATAAAACGCTATTATAAAATATTATCCAGTATTAATATCAACTTCCTCTATTATTGTTATTTTTCTGCCAAATCAAATAATAAGTACTGGATTATTTAATAAAACATGTATTTGCAACATTATATTACTGTTAATCTTTTGACACCACACATCGACGAATATTACTGTAATGTAATATTACATTATACACTATCGCTTGGATTTCACACGAATAATATCGTAATATCATATTGCCGTTAGGTTTTTTGACACTGTATTACAACGAATAATACTATAATGCATTAATATTGACTACGATATTGTTGCGTTTACACGCGAATAATATGGTAATGATGCGTTGCATACTATACTTTTGCCATTTAATTTCAGTAACATTATTTTTGTGAATAACTTAATTTTATTAAAGTATTACAAAAAAATCATAATATAAATAAGATTGTAAAAAAATTAGCTTTGTTTTGACGTTTAAATGTCTACCTTACGATCTACCCGTGCCGAGATATACGCATAAAACAGTTTTTTATTTTTCCTGTAAAATTTTGATTTATCGATTACCATATTATTCGGTGGGGGGAGCGATTAATATTCATTACCCATTGTTTAGTTTTAAGGTGTTGAATGTTTTCTGTTACGGGGGTGACATTATCACTAACAATAAGTGATAAAACCCTTTCAAATAAAGATTAAATAAAAACTGAACAATTAAAATCTTTTGAAATTATATTTTCTGCTTAAATGGACCTATAGATATTTTAGCAAAATAGGTATTACAAAGCACAAACAGATCCACCAAGCCGCATTGGGCCCGCGTGGTGAATTTCGGCCCGGAGCCTATGTCCCAGAATGGGAACATTATAGGCTGTTTTCATTATGTGTATTATAAGAAGTTCAAAGTCAAGAAGTTCTTCAACTGAATCCTTCATGGATTCATGAAAATTTTAAATCTTAAATTACAAAACACACTGGGTAACTGATTTAATAATATAACAGAGAAGCTCCTGAATTAATTCCCTCTTTCAATAATTATTTTACCATATTAACGCAAACACAAAAATTTTAAAAGACACTGAGTAACTAATTAAATTATATTATAGAGAAGCTCCTGAATTAATTTGCTCATTCATTTATTTACCATATTAACGCGAACACAAAAATTTGAAAAGACACTGGGTAAATAATTAAATTATATTATAGAGAAGCTCCTGAATTAATTCCTTCATCCATTTACTAAATTAACGCAAAAATAACACTACACTTTCACCTTCCCGTCCCCATGAAGGTAGACCCCCTTCCTATAGAACAAAAAACAAAGTAGTCGGTACCTCCATACCTAGTATCAGCTGATGATTTTCCCACGCAAGTTGTAAAACTTAAATGGCGGAAACGCTTTGCTTAATAGACGAGGGGCTGTAAACTTGTTATACCTACAAATCAAATGGGTAGATTATTACTGGCAACTTGTGTGGAATAGAATGGAATGAAATATATTTATTTGCACAGAATGTAGGTATTACAAATCTGAGGGATAATTCTTGTAATTTGATTCAAAATCTGCCGGTAAATTCTGTAACAATCTCACCGTGAAAACTTAGGTGATGTGAGTTTGTTTTTGCTAGGAATTGACACTACTGCAACTGACAGCTCACTCCACGCTCAATTCACCTGAGTTTTCACGGTGAGATGGTTACAGAATCGCACTGCTGATCTCAGTCTCAATCTGTCAAAAAAACCTCGAATTTCCCTATATTTTGACAAATTTTTGACGTTTGCCGCCGGGATGAGACTGCGACTAGAATTTCAACGTTTTAAATTACTAGAATAAAAAAAAGGCTTCTGATGTTACAAGAGTCATTGTACATTCTGCCTTTAAGGCATGCAAAACTGTTATGAGCATTATATACAACAATCTCAATTTTTATAAAAAAAAAATATTGGTTAGAAAGTCAGCTACAAAATAATAACATTATCTAATAGTAATTTTAGTAGGTATTGTAAGATTTTTTTTAAATATTCTAAATGGTTGATCTTTAATATTGTTAGGAATTTTATTATACATAGCTGGTGTGGGAACAACATTTGAATAGTATTTTTAAGTAGCCTTGCAACTTAAAATAAGCATGTGTGACTGTTAGTCTAAGATACGTAGAAGAAAGACCTTCACCGATCGAGTAACCGGACGAAATGTGTTTTTTACGGAATAACATAATGTTAACGAAAGTAACGGTGATGGGTTGCCTAATGAAATCCTGTCAAGGATATTTTTAATTAATTATGTAACAGGTAATTTTTTTTCGATAAGTATCTTCACCGATAGCGTAACCAAAAAAATTTAATGCTAATCGAAAGTATGGAGTCTATAGAATATGCAAACATAGGGTTGCCTACCTTTTTCTTGTCAAGGCTATAGGGTTGCCTAGTTTAAAAAGGTGATTCGAAAATGGTACCTTCACTGATCGAGTAACCAAATAAATTATATATCAAAACTAGATTTTGGGCGTTGCGCGAGCTGCAAGCAGCTCGCGGGGTCGTGTTTTTGAGGAGTATTTCTTACCCTTGTAAAATTTTGAGAATTGGACAGTAATCCTTAGCACTTATAGGATTTTGTAATAATAGCTATTTATTCACCAAGGGGAGTAATCTGTACTTACCCTCGAGTGATATATACTGCTTTATACTACACTTGTGGAGTTGTTGTTAATAAATTGCTATAATTGTCACTGGAATCACTTATTAGTGTTTTGATCGTATTGACCATTGTATGCTGCTAAAGAAGCTGTTTCTCGCCGGAATACACGGTGACCTGTACCGTTGGTTCTCCTCCTATATTGAGAATAGAACACAGGCTGTCGTGCTTCAGGGCTACACTTCAGGTTGGAGTTCTGTCCCTTCAGGCGTACCTCAAGGCTCCATTTTGGGTCCACTGTTATTTATATTGTTCATTGCAGATATCAAACAATGCTTTCGTCATTCGTATATTTTACTTTATGCTGATGACATGAAGATTCATAAAGTCGTGCGAGACTTGTCTGATGCATGTCAGTTGCAAGATGACCTGTATAGGTTTGAATTATATTGCATCCGTAATAAACTCCAATTAAATGTCTCAAAATGCTTCCTCCTAACATTCTCACGTTGTACTTCTTTGCTAAATTTCAATTACACCATTGACGGTCAGCTCATTAGCAGGCTAAATAGTATAAGAGATTTAGGGGTAATCATGGACAGCAAGCTTCTGTTTGATCAACATGTAGATAGCATAGTTGCAAAGGCATCCAAAGCGCTTGGATTTATACTACGCGTGACGGCCTGTTTCCGATCTCTTAAACCGCTTAAAATTTTGTATTGTTCTTTCGTGCGCAGCCATTTAGAATATGCGTCTCAGGTTTGGAACCCGCAATATGAGACTTATAAGTCCCGTATTGAAGGCGTTCAAAAAAAATTTCTGCGATATCTAGATTACAGGGCTCAGCAATACTCAGTTGACTACGAGCACCGCTGCAAACGGTACCACTTCCTTCCTTTGGAGATGAGACGTAATATTGGAGACATGAGTTTGCTGTTGGGTATCGCAAATGGCCACGTTGACTGTCCTGAACTCGTTGCTAATCTGTCATTGCGCACGAATCTTATGGGGTTACGTCAACGGCCAATATTAAATGTACCTTTTGCAATGACCAATTACAGGCGGAATGTTTTCTCAATAAGAAGTGCACTTAGTTTCAATAGGCTTCCTAGGGACCTTAATGTCGACTTGTTCTGCACCAGTGTGGCGACCTTCAGACGGCTTTTGGCACAGTCTTTTTTCAAGGATAGTTAACTTGTCTACTAATTATATTACTAATTATACTCTTACTAGTTATATTTACTTGTATGTACTTACTTTTTATCGACTATTTCGTTAAACTATATGTGGAGGCTTGTTATTAGCATTTTAATATTACATTTGTTTATTTCATGTGTTTGTTAGTCTGTAAGCCTTCTTTAAAATAAAATAAATAAATAAATAAATTTAACTTGTGATTTACACCGCTATACTTTAAACTTTACCAAGAAAATTGTTTCTACAAAATACGTCAACCAACAAAATAAGTCTTTTTTTTTTCTTATTTTAGCGCGTCAAACAGTTTTCGCGCCAAAAGACGTTAAGCCGCATGGCTCTAGTGGGGACGCGGCTTAACGTCTTTTGTGATTTGTTGTGATCAACAACACTCAACAACACCCAAAACACTCAACAACATTCAACAACACTCAACAACACTCAACAACACTCGACAACACTCAATAACACTCAACAACATTCAACAACACTCAACAACACTCAACAACACTCGACAACACTCGACAACACTCGACAAAACTCGACAACCCTCAACAACACTCAACAACACTCAACAACACTCAACAACACTCAACAACCCTCAACAACACTCAACAACACTCAACAACACTCATCAACACTGAACAATACTCAACAACACTCCACAACACTCAACAACACTCGACAACACTCAACAACACTCAACAACACTCAACAATATTCAACAACATTCAACAACGCTCAAAAACACTCAACAACACTCAACAACACTCTACAACATTCAACAACACTCAACCACACTCAACAACACTCCACAACACTCAACAACACTCAACAACACTCAACAACACTCAACAACCCTCAACAACACTCAACAACACTCAACAACACTCAACAACACTCATCAACACTCAACAACACTCAACAACACTCAGCCACACTCAACAACACTCAACAACACTCAAAACACTCAACAACACTCAACCACACTCAACAACACTCAACAACACTCAACAACACTCAACCACACTCAACATCACTCAACAACACTCAAAAGCACTCAACAACCCTCAACAACACTCAACAACACTCAACAACACTCAACAACACTCAACAACCCTCAACAACACTCAACAACACTCAACAACACTCAACAACACTCTTCAACACTCTTCAACACTCAACAACACTCAACAACACTCAGCCACACTCAACAACACTCAACAACACTCAACAACACTCAACAACACTCAACAACACTCAACAACACTCAACAACACTCAAAACACTCAACATCCCTCAACAACACTCCACAACACTCAACAACACTTATCAACAACACTCAACAACACTCAACAACACCCAACAACCCTCAACAACACTCAACAACACTCAACAACACTCATCAACACTCATCAACACTCACCAACACTCAACAACACTCGACAACACTCAACAACCCTCAACAACACTCAACAACACTCAACAACACTCAACAACACTCAACAACACTCAACAACCCTCAACAACACTCAACAACACTCAATAACACACAAAAACACTGTATAATGCTTTCTGTCTCATTTGCTCCCACGTTAAATCTTATGTCTATTACATTGACAGTGACAGCGGTGTGAAGTTATTACCCATCCAAATTAGACACTACAGGCTAGCATAATGATCCCTATGCGTTTTCGAACTTCTCAAGTTGAAAGCGTTTTATTTTATGCTACTAAATATAGATGTCACCAAAACTCGTGTTGACTAAATCTAACGACGTGACTTCGCAAATGAGTACACTTATAGCATTCGTTCATTCACTTTGAGCGAATGCTGATTGCCCGATTTAATAATCACGGTTAAAATATTCGTGGTGAGCAGTGAATACTTAACCGGCTGCATAAACGATGTTTAGGAATTCATCGGCCGATTACTCAAACATTGGTCAAATGACAGTCCGTGAACCCGGCCCTTAGGCAGTCAATACAAAAACGCTGTCCGCCATGTTGTATTCTTCCCCCCTTTGCTCCACTCGGTCTCGCAGGTTCGCTCCACTCAGGACCTACCTACCACCGGAAAGCTATCGTGACGTTATTTTTGACCTACTCTGGGCCCACGGACATGATACTGAAAAAGAAAATGTTCCAAGTCTTAACTTCCGAGATCCGCCTAAAGGGGGGAGAAGGGGGAGAGAATGGGGGGAATTTTGAAAAATGGTTTTTACTTTTCCGAGCCTCCTCTATACGAATCCGTAAAAAAACAAAACCCAGGTTTCTTAATTTCCGAGATACGATGGAGGGAGGGGCGAAGGGGGGGAGAGGGGGGAGTTTTGAAAAATGATTTTGACCAACTCTGGGCCCCTTGATATGAATCTGAAAAAAAAAATGTTCCAAGTCTCTTAACTTCCGAGATCTACCTAGAGGGGGGGGGGAGAAGGGGGGCAAGGAGGGCAACTTTGAAAAATGGATTTTACTTTTCCGAGCCTCCTCTATACGAATCCGTAAAAAAAACAAAACCCAGGTTTCTTAATTTCCGAGATACGATGGGGGGAGGGGCGAAGGGGGGGAGAGGGGGGAGCTTTGAAAAATGATTTTGACGAACTCTGGGCCCCTTGATATGAATCTGAAAAAAAAAATGTTCCAAGTCACTCAACTTCCGAGATCTACCTAGAGGGGGGGGGAGAAGGGGGGCAAGGGGGCAACTTTGAAAAATGGATTTTACTTTTCCGAGCCTCCTCTATACGAATCCGTAAAACAACAAAACACGGGACTCTTAGTTTCCGAGATACTATAGGGAGGGGGGAGAGTGGGGTGGAAAAGGGGAGGTTTGGGATTTTTCCCATACTCGTGAGAGTTACTTCTATACGAATCTGTAAAAATATACCCACCTCCCCCTTCACCATCTGGGAGAACAATTATGTCAGTCAGTCAGTGAGTGGTAATCGAGCTTTATATAGTATATATATATAATATATATAATAATAACTAGATTTTGGGCGTTGCGCGAGCTGCAAGCAGCTCGCGGGGTCGTGTTTTTGAGGAGTATTTCTTACCCTTGTAAAATTTTGAGAATTGGACAGTAATCCTTAGCACTTATAGGATTTTGTAATAATAGCTATTTATTCACCAAGGGGAGTAATCTGTACTTACCCTCGAGTGATATATAAGGTGCTATAAAAATATCTGCCACGGCTTTAATGGGAGGTAATATTGTGTTTAATGATTACAATAGTGAAGAACTTTCGTACCCCAGAATAGTTAATTCAATTTGAGAAAATAAAGTAGTTTAATAAACATTGACTCTACTCTGCATAACGTGGTTCACAAATTACGCGCGATGTGTCGCTTCGTCAATGAAAACTGCTATCTCTTTCTATCAGTTCAGAGAATGAAAGCTGAAATCAGCTGACAAGTTCGTCACTATCTAACCTACTAGGTACGCAATAATACGCAGGCAAAAAAGTGTTTTAAAAGTGCAATTACTTACCAGCTACCGCATTCTTCCAAAAACCTGACGTAAATAAGATGATAAACTTCCCATCACACTTAAAACAGGCTTTGGACTGACAAGTTAGTGTAAGAATCGCATTTTTTTTCTTATTATTTTTAAACAATAGGGGCTTAGATTAAATATCAAATAACGATAAATTACAGTAACTTGGCGTGTTTAAAAGTTAATCATCTTATTTACAATAATTGCATCGTATTTACAGTTATTTACACACTCCCTACCTACTTATCTACAAAACTGTTGCACAAGTCCGCCTTCGCGTTGCACACAAATGTAGGCACGCTTACGTACATGTCTCTTCACTTTATTTAATGTGTCCGTTTCACTTTTTACTTGCCTAAATGCACGTTTGATGCGTCTTTTTAGTTCTTCCACACTTCTAATGTCATGTCCAGTTTGGCCGTACACAAGGTCCTTTACACGACCCCACAAAAAAAAGTCTAGAGGGGTTAAATCCGGCGAGCGAGGAGGCCACGGCACTGGCCCTCCTCGGCCTATCCACCTTTCACCGCCGTACCACACACCGTTTAAAAATTCCCGTACGCTGATGGCGAAATGAGGTGGTGCTCCATCATGTTGAAAGTGCAGCCCTCTTATCTCTTCAAGAGGAATACGTTCCAACATTCTTCTTACACGGTTTCGTAGTAAGCGAAGATACGTGTCTCCGTTCAGTCTGTCCAAGAACACTGGTCCTAGAATTCTGTTGCCGAGTATCCCGGCCCACACATTAACACTAAACCGAGTCTGAAAGTGGTCAGGCCGCACAACACGAGGATTCGCCTCAGTCCAATAATGCGCATTGTGTATGTTGAACATACCAACCCGTGTGAATGTGGATTCGTCAGTCCACAGAATGTTTCGGCGTTCTTCTCGCATCCAATTACAAAACGCGAGGCGAGCCGCGTAGTCATGTGGATGCAATTCCTGTACCCTTGTGAAGTGGTAAGGATGAAGCCCTTCCCGATTTAAAAGTCGCCACACGTAGTTGTCGCTCACGTCGAAGACTCGAGCAGCATCCCTGGTGCTCGCAAGAGGATGACGCCGGAAGAAGTCCAACACTTCCTCTTCGAGTTCGGCAGAATACGGAGGCCTGCCTGCGTCAACCGGAGGCGGGTCAAAGCGGCCGTGTTCACGAAATCTGTATACGGCATCCAGAATGGTATGATGACTCACTCGAATACCAAACCTCTGCTGGTATAAGTTTACTGCATGCGCAGTTATGGAGTTACACTCGCGGTAGCACAATACCATTTCAAGATATTCTTGATTGGAATACCGTCGTCTGGGAGGCATTTTTAAAGGAAGCGCGAACGATTTTCCCGTTGCTAACCGAACTAACTTCCGAGCGGGCGGGGGGCGACTGGCGAGCGGGCGGTCGGCTCCGGCTGGCGCGTGCGACGAACGGGGTAGTGCGGGTGAGGAGGGGGCGCGCGGGGCTGCGCTTTGACGACCGACGCACGCGGCGACGAGTGGCCGGCGCGCAGCGGCATTGTTTGATATGGCAACAGTGTATGAATGAACGGCGCCGCGCCGGCGCGGCGTTTTGCGAAACGATTGAATTGTATTCGGTTACGGTGCGGTGCGGCAACGTGATGGTTTTATGCGAATAAATCAATTCAAATTTATACGTACAATTTTTTGTATGAAAAAAAATATGACAAATGATCAATAATTTATCTTTACTATTGTAATCTATAAACACAATACTGTCTCCCATTGCAGCCGTGGCAGATATTTTTATAGCACCTTATATACTGCTTTATACTACACTTGTGGAGTTGTTGTTAATAAATTGCTATAATTGTCACTGGAATCACTTATTTTGACTTGTGATTTACACCGCCAAACTTTAAACTTTACCAAGAAAATTGTTTCTACAAAATACGTCAACCAACAAAATAAGTCTTTTTTTTTTCTTATTTTAGCGCGTCAAACAGTTTTAGCGCCAAAAGACGTTAAGCCGCATGGCTCTAGTGGGGACGTGGCTTAACGTCTTTTGTGATTTGTTGTGATCAACAACACTCAACAACACCCAAAACACTCAACAACAATCAACAACACTCGACAACACTCGACAACACTTAATAACACTCAACAACATTCAACAACACTCAACAACACTCGACAACACTCGACAACACTCGACAACACTCGGCAATACTCAACAACACGCAACAACACTCAACAACACTCAACAACACTCGACAACACTCAACAACACTCAGCCACACTCAACAACACTCAACAACACTCAACAACACTCAACAACACTCATCAACACACAACAACACTCATCAACACTTAACAACACTCAACAACACTCAACCACACTCAAAACACTCAACAACACTCAACAACACTCAACAACCCTCAACAACACTCAACAACACTCAACAACACTCAACAACACTCATCAACACTCAACAACACTCAACAACCCTCAACAACACTCAACAACACTCAACAACACCCAAAACACTCAAAACACTCAACAACACTCAACCACACTCAAAACACTCAACAACACTCAACAACACTCAACAACACTCAACAACACTCAACAACACTCAACAACACTCAACAACCCTCAACAACACTCAACAACACTCAACAACACTCATCAACACTCAACAACACTCAACAACACTCAACAACCCTCAACAACACTCAACAACACTCATCACCACTCAACAACACAACAACACCCAAAACACTCAAAACACTCTACAACACTCAACAACACTCAACAACACTCAACAACACTCAACAACCCTCAACAACACTCAACAACACTCAACAACACAACAACACCCAAAACACTCAACAACACTCAACAACACTCAACAACTCTCAAAAACACTCAACAACACTCAACAACCCTCAACAACACTCAAAAACACTCAACAACACTCAACAACACTCAACAACACTAAACAACACTCATCAACACTCAACAACACTCAACAACCCTCAACAACACTCAACAACACTCAACAACACCCAAAACACTCAACAACACTCAACAACACTCAACCACACTCAACAACACTCAACAACACTCAACAACACTCAACAACACTCAACAACCCTCAACAACACTCAACAACACTCAACAACACTCATCAACACTCAACAACACAACAACACCCAAAACACTCAAAACACTCAACAACACTCAACAACACTCAACAACACTCAATAACACTCAACAACCCTCAACAACACTCAACAACACTCAACAACACCCAAAACACTCAACAACACTCAACAACACTCAACAACACTCATCAACACTCAACAACACAACAACACCCAAAACACTCAACAACACTCAACCACACTCAAAACACTCAACAACACTCAACAACACTCAATAACACTCAACAACACTCAACAACACTCAACAACACTCAACAACCCGCAACAACACTCAACAACACTCAACAACACTCAACAACACTCAACAACACTCAACAACACTCATCAACACTCAACAACACTCAACAACCCTCAACAACACTCAACAACACTCGACAACACTCATCAACACCCAAAACACTCAAAACACTCAACAACACTCATCAACACTCAACAACACTCAATAACACTCAACAACACTCAACAACACTCAACCACACTCAACATCACTCAACAACACTCAACCACACTCAAAACACTCAACAACACTCAACAACACTCAACAACACTCAACAACACTCAACAATCCTCAACAACACTCAACAACACTCAACAACCCTCAACAACCCTCAACAACACTCAACAACACTCAACAACACTCAATAACACTCAAAAACACAAAACCACTGTATAATGCTTTCTGTCTCATTTGCTCCCACATTAAATCTTATGTCTGTTACATTGACAGTGACAGCGCTGTGAAGTTATTACCCATCCAAATTAGACACTACAGGCTAGCATAATGATCCCAATGCGTTTTCGAACTTCTCAAGTTGAAAGCGTTTTATTTTATGCTACTAAATATAGATGTCACCAAAACTCGTGTTGACTAAATCTAACGACGTGACTTCGCAAATGAGTACACTTATAGCATTCGTTCATTCACTTTGAGCGAATGCTGATTGCCCGATTTAATAATCACGGTTAAAATATTCGTGGTGAGCAGTGAATACTTAACCGGCTGCATAAACGATGTTTAGGAATTCATCGGCCGATTACTCAAACATTGGTCAAATGACAGTCCGTGAACTCGGCCCTTAGGCAGTCAATACAAAAACGCTGTCCGCCATGTTGTATTCTTCCCCCCTTTGCTCCACTCGGTCTCGCAGGTTCGCTCCACTCAGGACCTACCTACCACCGGAAAGCTATCGTGACCTTATCCCTACGCTACGCTTCGCTTTACCGCTACCTAGTTTCCGAGAGACGATGGGGGAGGGGTGAAGGGGGGAAAGGGGGGAGTTTTGAAAAAAACTAATTTTGACCTACTCTGGGCCCACGGACATGAATCTGAAAAAGAAAATGTTCCAAGTCTTAACTTCCGAGATCCACCTAAAAGGGGGAGAAGGGGGAGAGAATGGGGGGAATTTTGAAAAATGGTTTTTACTTTTCCGAGCCTCCTCTATACGAATCCGTAAAAAAACAAAACCCAGGTTACTTAATTTCCGAGATACGATGGCGGGAGGGGTGAAGGGGGGGAGGGGGGAGTTTTGAAAAATGATTTTGACCAACTCTGGGCCCCTTGATATGAATCTGAAAAACAAAATGTTCCAAGTCTCTTAACTTACGAGAACTACCTAGAGGGGGGGGGAGAAGGGGGGCAAGGGGGCAACTTTGAAAAATGGATTTTACTTTTCCGAGCCTCCTCTATACGAATCCGTAAAACAACAAAACACGGGACTCTTAGTTTCCGAGATACGATAGGGAGGGGGGAGAGTGGGGTGGAAAAAGGGAGGTTTGGGATTTTTCCCATACTCGTGAGAGTTACTTCTATACGAATCTGTAAAAATATACCCACCTTCCCCTTCACCATCTGGGAGAACAATTATGTCAGTGAGTGAGTCAGTCAGTGGTAATCGAGCTTTATATAGTATAACTAGATTTTGGGCGTTGCGCGAGCTGCAAGCAGCTCGCGGGGTCGTGTTTTTGAGGAGTATTTCTTACCCTTGTAAAATTTTGAGAATTGGACAGTAATCCTTAGCACTTATAGGATTTTGTAATAATAGCTATTTATTCACCACGGGGAGTAATCTGTACTTACCCTCGAGTGATATATACTGCTTTATACTACACTTGTGGAGTTGTTGTTAATAAATTGCTATAATTGTCACTGGAATCACTTATTTTAACTTGTGATTTACACCGCCATACTTTAAACTTTACCAAGAAAATTGTTTCTACAAAATACGTCAACCAACAAAATAAGTCTTTTTTTTTCTTATTTTAGCGCGTCAAACAGTTTTCGCGCCAAAAGACGTTAAGCCGCATGGCTCTAGTGGGGACGCGGCTTAACGTCTTTTGTGATTTGTTGTGATCAACAACACTCAACAACACCCAAAACACTCAACAACATTCAACAACACTCAACAACACTCAACAACACTCAACAACACTCGACAACACTCGACAACACTCAATAACACTCAACAACATTCAAAAACATTCAACAACACTCAACAACACTCAACAACACTCAACAACACTCGACAACACTCGGCAATACTCAACAACACTCAATAACATTGAACAACACTCAACGACACTCAACAACACTCAACAACACTCGACAACACTCGACAACACTCGACAAAACTCGACAACCCTCAACAACACTCAACAACACTCAACAACACTCAACAACACTCAACAACACTCAACAACCCTCAATAACACTCAACAACACTCAACAACACTCAACAACACTCATCAACACTCATCAACACTTAACAACACTCAACAACACTCCGCAACACTCAACAACACTCGACAACACTCAACAACACTCAACAACACTCAACAATATTCAACAACACTCAAAAACACTCAACAACACTCAACAACACTCGACAACATTCAACAACACTCAACCACATTCAACAACACTCAACAACACTCAACAACACTCAACAACACTCAACAACCCTCAACAACACTCTACAACACTCAACAACACTCAACAACACTCAACAATATTCAACAACATTCAACAACACTCAACAACACTCAACAACACTCAACAACACTCAACAACACTCAACAACACTCAACAACCCGCAACAACACTCAACAACACTCATCAACACTCAACAACACTCAGCCACACTCAACAACACTCAACAACACTCAAAACACTCAATAACACTCAACAACACTCATCAACACTCAACAACACTCAACAACCCTCAACAACACTCAACAACACTCATCAACACTCAACAACACTCAACAACACTCAACAACACTCAACAACACTCAAAACACTCAACAACACTCAACAACACTCATCAACACTCAACAACATTCAACAACACTCAACCACACTCAACAACACTCAACAACACTCAACAACACTTAACAACACTCAACAACCCTCAACAACACTCTATAACACTCAACAACACTCAACAACACTCAACAATATTCAACAACATTCAACAACACTCAACAACACTCAACAACACTCAACAACACTCAACAACACTCAACAACCCGCAACAACACTCAACAACACTCATCAACACTCAACAACACTCAGCCACACTCAACAACACTCAACAACACTCAAAACACTCAATAACACTCAACAACACTCATCAACACTCAACAACACTCAACAACCCTCAACAACACTCAACAACACTCATCAACACTCAACAACACTCAACAACACTCAGCCACACTCAACAACACTCAACAACACTCAAAACACTCAACAACACTCAACAACACTCATCAACACTCAACAACACTCAACAACCCTCAACAACACTCAATAACACTCAACAACACTCGACAACACTCAACAACACTCAACAACCCTCAACAACACTCAACAACACTCAACAACACTCAACAACACTCATCAACACTCATCAACACTCACCAACACTCAACAACACTCAACAACACTCAACAACCCTCAACAACACTCAACAACACTCAACAACACTCAACAACCCTCAACAACACTCAACAACACTCAATAACACTCAAAAACACAAAAACACTGTATAATGCTTTCTGTCTCATTTGCTCCCACGTTAAATCTTATGTCTATTACATTGACAGTGACAGCGGTGTGAAGTTATTACCCATCCAAATTAGACACTACAGGCTAGCATAATGATCCCAATGCGTTTTCGAACTTCTCAAGTTGAAAGCGTTTTATTTTATGCTACTAAATATAAATGTCACCAAAACTCGTGTTGACTAAATCTAACGACGTGACTTCGCAAATGAGTACACTTATAGCATTCGTTCATTCACTTTGAGCGAATGCTGATTGCCCGATTTAATAATCACGGTTAAAATATTCGTGGTGAGCAGTGAATACTGTCTTAACCGGCTGCATAAACGATGTTTAGGAATTCATCGGCCGATAACTCAAACATTGGTCAAATGACAGTCCGTGAACTCGGCCCTTAGGCAGTCAATACAAAAACGCTGTCCGCCATGTTGTATTCTTCCCCCCTTTGCTCCACTCGGTCTCGCAGGTTCGCTCCACTCAGGACCTACCTACCACCGGAAAGCTATCGTGACCTTATCCCTACGCTACGCTACGCTTCGCTTTACCGCTACCTAGTTTCCGAGATACGATGGGGGAGGGGTGAAGGGGGGGAGAGGGGGGAGTTTTGAAAAAACTAATTTTGACCTACTCTGGGCCCACGGACATGAATCTGAAAAAGAAAATGTTCCAAGTCTTAACTTCCGAGATCCGCCTAAAGGGGGGAGAAGGGGAGAGAATGGGGGGAATTTTGAAAAATGGTTTTTACTTTTCCGAGCCTCCTCTATACGAATCCGTAAAAAAACAAAACCCTGGTTTCTTAATTTCCGAGATACGATGGGGGGAGGGGTGAAGGGGGGGAGAGGGGGAGTTTTGAAAAATGATTTTGACCAACTCTGGGCCCCTTGATATGAATCTGGAAAAAAAATGTTCCAAGTCTCTTAACTTCCGAGATCTACCTAGAGGGGGGGGAGAAGGGGGCAAAGGGGGCAACTTTGAAAAATGGATTTTACTTTTCCGAGCCTCCTCTATACGAATCCGTAAAACAACAAAACACGGGACTCTTAGTTTTCGAGATACGATAGGGATGGGGGAGAGTGGGGTGGAATGGAAAAGGGGAGGTTTGAATTTTGAAAAATGCTTTTTACTTTTCCGAGCCTCCTCTATACGAATCCGTAAAAAAACACAACCCTGGTTTCTTAATTTCCGAGATACGATGGGGGGAGGGGTGAAGGGGGGGAGAGGGGGAGTTTTGAAAAATGATTTTGACCAACTCTGGGCCCCTTGATATGAATCTGAAAAAAAAATGTTCCAAGTCTCTTAACTTCCGAGATCTACCTCTAGAGGGGGGGAGAAGGGGGGCAAGGGGGGCAACTTTGAAAAATGGATTTTACTTTTCCGAGCCTCCTCTATACGAATCCGTAAAACAACAAAACACGGGACTCTTAGTTTCCGAGATACGATAGGGATGGGGGAGAGTGGGGTGGAATGGAAAAGGGGAGGTTTGAATTTTGAAAAATGGTTTTTACTTTTCCGAGCCTCCTCTATACGATTCCGTAAAACAACAAAACACGGGACTCTTAGTTTCCGAGATACGATAGGGATGGGGTAGAGTGGGGTGGAATGGAAAAGGGGAGGTTTGAATTTTGAAAAATGGTTTTTACTTTTCCGAGCCTCCTCTATACGAATCCGTAAAAAAACAAAACCCAGGTTTCGTAATTTCCAAGATACAATGGGGGGAGGGGTGAAGGGGGGGAGAGGGGAGAGTTTTGAAAAATGATTTTGGCCAACTCTAGGCCCCTTGATATGAACCTGAAAAAAAAAATGTTCCAAGTCTCTTAACTACCGAGATCTACCTAGAGGGGGGGAGAAGGGGGGCAAGGGGGGCAACTTTGAAAAATGGATTTTACTTTTCCGAGCCTCCTCTATACTAATCCGTAAAACAACAAAACACGAGACTCTTAGTTTCCGAGATACGATAGGGAGAGTGGGGTGGAATGTAAAAGGGGAGGTTTGAATTTTGAAAAATGGTTTTTACTTTTCCGAGCCTCCTCTATACGAATCCGTAAAAAAACAAAACGCAGGTTTCTTAATTTCCGAGATACGATGGGGGGAGGGGTAAAGGGGGGGAGAGGGGGAGTTTTGAAAAATGATTTTGACCAATTCTGGGCCCCTTGATATGAATCTGAAAAAAAAAGTTCCAAGTCTCTTAACTTCCGAGATCTACCTAGAAAGGGGGGGGGGGGAGAAGGGGGGCAAGGGGGCAACTTTGAAAAATGGATTTTACTTTTCCGAGCCTCCTCTATACGAATCCGTAAAACAACAAAACACGGGACTCTTAGTTTCCGAGATACGATAGGGATGGGGGAGAGTGGGGTGGAATGGAAAAGGGGAGGTTTGAATTTTGAAAAATGGTTTTTACTTTTTCGAGCCTTCTCTATACGAATCCGTAATAAAACAAAACCCAGGTTTCTTAATTTCCGAGATACGATGGGGGGAGGGGTGAAGGGGGGGAGAGGGGGGAGTTTTGAAAAATGATTTTGACCAACTCTGGGCCCCTTGATATGAATCTGAAAAAAAAAATGTTCCAAGTCTCTTAACTTCCGAGATCTACCTAGAGGGGGGGGAGAAGGGGGGCAAGGGGGCAACTTTGAAAAATGGATTTTACTTTTCCGAGCCTCCTCTATACGAATCCGTAAAACAACAAAACACGGGACTCTTAGTTTCCGAGATACGATAGGGAGGGGGGAGAGTGGGGTGGAAAAGGGGAGGTTTGGGATTTTTCCCATACTCGTGAGAGTTACTTGTATACGTATCTGTAAAAATATACCCACCTCCCCCTTCACCATCTGGGAGAACAATTATGTCAGTCAGTGAGTGAGTGAGTGGTAATCGAGCTTTATATAGTATAATATTATATAGTATAATGTTCCAAGTCTTAACTTCCGAGATGATCCGCCTAAAGGGGGGAGAAGGGGGAGAGAATGGGGGGAATTTTGAAAAATGGTTTTTACTTTTCCGAGCCTCCTCTATACGAATCCGTAAAAAAACAAAACCCAGGTTTCTTAATTTCCGAGATACGATGGGGGGAGGGGTGAAGGGGGGAGAGGGGGGAGTTTTGAAAAATGATTTTGACCAACTCTGGGCCCCTTGATATGAATCTGAAAAAAAAAATGTTCCAAGTCTCTTAACTTTCGAGATCTACCTAGAAGGGGGGGGGAGAAGGGGGCAAGGGGGGCAACTTTGAAAAATGGATTTTACTTTTCCGAGCCTCCTCTATACGAATCCGTAAAACAACAAAACACGGGACTCTTAGTTTCCGAGATACGATAGGGAGGGGGGAGAGTGGGGTGGAAAAGGGGAGGTTTGGGATTTTTCCCATACTCGTGAGAGTTACTTCTATACGAATCTGTAAAAATATACCCACCTCCCCCTTCACCATCTGGGAGAACATTTATGTCAGTCAGTCAGTGGTAATCGAGCTTTATATAGTATAATAACTAGATTTTGGGCGTTGCGCGAGCTGCAAGCAGCTCGCGGGGTTATGTTTTTGAGGAGTATTTCTTACCCTTGTAAAATTTTGAGAATTGGACAGTAATCCTTAGCACTTATAGGATTTTTTTATAGATTTTGTAATAATAGCTATTTATTCACCAAGGGGTGTAATCTGTACTTACCCTCGAGTGATATATACTGCTTTATACTACACTTGTGGAGTTGTTGTTAATAAATTGCTATAATTGTCACTGGAATCACTTATTTTAACTTGTGATTTACACCGCCAAACTTTAAACTTTACCAAGAAAATTGTTTCTACAAAATACGTCAACCAACAAAATAAGTCTTTTTTTTTTCTTATTTTAGCGCGTCAAACAGTTTTCGCGCCAAAAGACGTTAAGCCGCATGGCTCTAGTGGGGACGCGGCATAACGTCTTTTGTGATTTGTTGTGATCAACAACACTCAACAACACCCAAAACACTCAACAACATTCAACAACACTCAACAACACTCAACAACACTCGACAACACTCAATAACACTCAACAACATTCAACAACACTCAACAACACTCAACAACACTCGACAACACTCGACAACACTCGACAAAACTCGACAACCCTCAACAACACTCAACAACACTCAACAACACTCAACAAGATTCAACAACATTCAACAACACTCGACAACACTCAATAACACTCAACAACATTCAACAACACTCAACAACACTCAACAACACTCAACAACACTCAACAACACTCGACAACACTCGGCAATACTCAACAACACTCAACAACACTCAACAAGATTCAACAAGATTCAACAACACTCAACAACACTCAACAACACTGAACAACATTCAACAACACTCAACAACACTCAAAACACTCAACAACACTCAACAACACTCAACAAGATTCAACAACATTCAACAACACTCAACAACACTCAACAACTTTCAACAACACTCAACGACACTCAACAACACTCGACAACACTCGACAACACTCGACAACACTCGACAACACTCAACAACACTCAACAACACTCAACAACACTCAACAACACTCATCAACACTTAACAACACTCAACAACACTCAACAACACTCAACCACACTCAAAACACTCAACAACACTCAACAACACTCAACAACACCCAAAACACTCAACAACCCTCAACAACACTCAACAATACCCAAAACACTCAAAACACTCAACAACACTCAACAGCACTCATCAACACTCAACAACACTCAACAACACTCAATAAGACTCAACAACAGTCAACAACACTCAACCACACTCAACAACACTCAACAACACTCAACAACACTCAACAACACTCAACCACACTAAACATCACTCAACAACACTCAACAACTCTCAACCACACTCAACATCACTCAACAACACTCAACAACACTCAACAACACTCAACAACCCTCAACAACACTCAACAACATTCAACAACACTCAACAACACCCAAAACACTCAACAACACTCAACAACACTCATCAACACTCAACAACACTCAACAACACTCAACAACACTCAACAACACCCAAAACACTCAACAACACTCAACAACATTCATCAACACTCAACAACACTCAACAACACTCAATAACACTCAACAACACTCAACAACACTCAACCACACTCAACAACACTCAACAACACTCAACAACACTCAACCACACTCAACATCACTCAACAACACTCAACAACACTCAACAACCCTCAACAACACTCAACAACACTCAACAACACCCAAAACACCCAAAACACTCAACAACACTCAACAGCACTCATCAACACTCAACAACACTCAACAACACTCAATAAGACTCAACAACAGTCAACAACACTCAACAACACTCAACAACACTCAACCACACTCAAAACACTCAACAACACTCAACAACACTCAACAACCCTCAAAAACACTCAACAACACTCAACAACACTCAACATCACTCAACAACACTCAACAACACTCAACAACACTCAACAACACCCAAAACACTCAAAACACTCAACAACACTCAACAACACTCATCAACACTCAACAACACTCAACAACACTCAACAACACTCATCAACACTCAACAACACTCAACAACACTCAACAACACTCAACAACACTCAACCACACTCAACAACACTCAACAACACTCAACAACACTCAACAACACTCAACAACACTCATCAACACTCAATAACACTCAACAACACTCAATAACACTCAACAACACTCAACAACATTCAACAACACTCAACAACCCTCAACAACACTCAACAACACTCAACAACACTCATCAACACTCACCAACACAACAACACCCAAAACACTCAAAACACTCAACAAAACTCAATAACACTCAACAACACTCAACAACACTCAACCATACTCAACAACCCTCAACAACACTCAACAACACTCAACAACACAACAACACCCAAAACACTCAACAACACTCAACAACACTCAACAACTCTCAAAAACACTCAACAACACTCAACAACCCTCAACAACACTCAACAACACTCAACCACACTCAAAACACTCAACAACACTCAACAACACTCAATAACACTCAACAACACTCAACAACCCTCAACAACACTCAACAACACTCAACAACACTCAACAACACTCAACAACACTCAACAACCCTCAACAACACTCAACAACACTCAACAACACTCAACAACACTCAACATCACTCAACAACACTCAACAACACTCATCAACACTCATCAACACTCAACAACACCCAAAACACTCAAAACACTCAACAACACTCAACAACACTCATCAACACTCAACAACACTCAACAACACTCAACAACACTCAACAACCCTCAACAACACTCAACAACACTCAACAGCACTCATCAACACTCAACAACACTCAACAACACTCAATAAGACTCAACAACAGTCAACAACACTCAACAACACTCAACAACACTCAACAACACTCAACCACACTCAAAACACTCAACAACCCTCAACAACACTCAACAACACTCAACAACACTCAACAACACTCATCAACACTCAACAACACTCAACAACCCTCAACAACACTCAACAACACTCGACAACACTCAACAACACCCAAAACACTCAAAACACTCAACAACACTCATCAACACTCAACAACACTCAATAACACTCAACAACACTCAACAACACTCAACCACACTCAACATCACTCAACAACACTCAACCACACTCAAAACACTCAACAACACTCAACAACACTCAACAATCCTCAACAACACTCAACAACACTCAACAACCCTCAACAACCCTCAACAACACTCAACAACACTCAACAACACTCAATAACACTCAAAAACACAAAACCACTGTATAATAAACGTTAAATCTTATGTCTATTACATTGACAGTGACAGCGCTGTGAAGTTATTACCCATCCAAATTAGACACTACAGGCTAGCATAATGATCCCAATGCGTTTTCGAACTTCTCAAGTTGAAAGCGTTTTATTTTATGCTACTAAATAAATAGATGTCACCAAAACTCGTGTTGACTAAATCTAACGACGTGACTTCGCAAATGAGTACACTTATAGCATTCGTTCATAGTCTCTGAGCGAATGCTGATTGCCCGATAATATAATAACTCGGTCTCGCAGGTTCGCTCCACTCAGGACCTACCTACCACCGGAAAGCTATCGTGACCTTATCCCTACGCTACGCTACGCTTCGCTTTACCGCTACCTAGTTTCCGAGATACGATGGGGGGAGGGGTGAAGGGGGGTGAGGGGGGAAGTTTTGAAAAATGATTTTGACCAACTCTGGGCCCCTTGATATGAATCTGAAAAAAAAAATGTTCCAAGTCTCTTAACTTCCGAGATCTACCTCTAGAGGGGGGAGAAGGGGGGCAAGGGGGGCAACTTTGAAAAATGGTTTTTACTTTTCCGAGCCTCCTCTACACGAATCCGTAAAAAAACAAAACCAAGGTTTCTTAATTTCCGAGATACGATGGGGGGAGGGGTGAAGGGGGGGAGAGGGGGGAGTTTTGAAAAATGATTTTGACTAACTCTGGGCCCCTTGATATGAATCTGAAAAAAAAAATGTTCCAAGTCTCTCAACTTCCGAGATCTACCTAAAGCGGGGGGGAGAAGGGGGGCAAGGGGGCAACTTTGAAAAATGGATTTTACTTTTCCGAGCCTCCTCTATACGAATCCGTAAAACAACAAAACACGGGACTCTTAGTTTCCGAGATACGATAGGGAGGGGGGAGAGTGGGGTGGAAAAGGGGAGGTTTGGGATTTTTCCCATACTCGTGAGAGTTACTTCTATACGAATCTGTAAAAATATACCCACCTTCCCCTTCACCATCTGGGAGAACAATTATGTCAGTCAGTCAGTGAGTGGTAATCGAGCTTTATACAGAGTTGATATGACAGAGGGGCATTAAATTACACTACGTATACTATACGTGTATAGTATTAATTCGATACAGTACAAAAATAGAAAGCGCCAAAAATGAGATTTTTTTTTTTTCAAACAAACTAAATAGCTTAAAGTCAGAGTGAAACGCAACCACCCTTTATAAATAAATTTGACTGACCTTAGTTAGATGCCTAGGTAACAAAGTCGCGCAGGAGCGCGTGTGCGTGTGTGTTATCTCTCTTGGCGGGGGCGCGGGGGGCGGGCGGTTTAGACCGCTCGCGCCGTCCGCGCCCGGCTGGTTGTTAAGTACGCGCACACACAAAAACACAAAATTTTTAAATTCTCGATGTGTCCTCGATTCATATTAATGCACAAATTATACCGACGGAGAATATTGTTATTTATTAAATCACTGTCCGTCGCTAAGCACTTTAATTCCCGTAATCTTTGTACTGCCAATTGTATGGTGCCGGCGCGCGGCGTTCCTAGGGCTATTGCGCCGGTCACCATACCTTTCTCGGTATGTTCGCAGAGCTAAATCTGCGTTTCCACGGCATTCACCGTAAATTAAAATCATGTAAGTGTATTCTGACGCCGTGTAAGTTACACGAGGCATTGCTGAACACTTTAATGATTACACACACACACAACCAACGTTTAATTACGTATCCTATCACAATAAAAACAGTCAAACACAAAAAAACACTAACACTAAATAATAATATTCCCAAGTTAAACTTATTTAGTGTCTATCACAATAACAAAACAAAATCACAATTATTGTCAGCGAGTTCGACAAAACATAAAGGCGCGGCGGCGGGGGGCTCCCGTATTACGTAACGTACGTCCCGAATGGATGACGCTTGCGCACTGTCCACTGAAAGAAAGTTTTTTAGCAAATTCCCAAGGATCTAGAATGCAATAGCAACATACTGACCTATTTCTATTCCTTTTACGCGCGGGAAAAAGGCGCGGGGGTTTTGCTATGATTGTCACTCTCATAGTGAAAGTGCAAGTGTGTGTGTATTTATTGCTTCGTGAAATATTTGGTTGTACTTGTGCGGCAACAATGTATCTTATACTCAGATTATCGTTTTAAGGTGCATGACCTATGCGTATGAGATAATCAGCTGTTAGGAAATATACATCGTGTTCAAACGTAGCAAAAACTTCAAAAATCATTTGTGACTAAACTACTGCTCCTATTTAATTGATTTTTGGTACAGAGCTTGAAAATGGTATCTAGTATAGGCAGTTTAAAGAAAAGCCCCTCTGTCGTATCAACTTTGTATAATATGATATGATATGATGAAGATTATTTTTTTGCGAATACGATGGTACAAGGTTGCCTACGAAAAACCTGTCAAAAATCAGGGTTGTAAGGCGTAAAAATTTGAAAATTGAAACGTATGAAAGTGTGCAAGAAAGAGAGACTCCCCATTATATCCAGTGCGATAGAAGAGGAAGCAGCATTGCAGCCGATCGCGCCACATCAGATGCTTGAAATAGTGCGAGAGAGAGAGAGCATATACGTAGTATCAAATGCGGTAGAGGAAGACGCACCATAGCAACGGGCTCCGCCCCTTCTGGCCTATGAAACGACGACACGGCTGGCGCAGTGGCTGAGCGATCGACTGCTGCGCTGCATGTCGCGGGTTCGATTCCCGCACGGAACAAATATTTGTATTGCCTACAGGTAGTTGTTTCGAGTCTGGCTGTTTGTGTATGTGAATTTAAATGTTCGTAAACGTACCCACGATACAGGAGTAATTCCTTAGGTGGGGCAAGGTTTAAAAAAAAATTTGAAAGAGAGTGCGCATGCTCTGTACGGTTGACAGATCTATCTATCTATCATGGGGTTTAGGTTTCCGCACTTAGTCCTTGAAGTGGACCATTGTGCGTGAGCCATGGTGGCCGATTACTCCAACCAGCCCACCTCCCTCCAGAAGCAGATTAGACTTCCCGGTCTCCTCAGGGCATCCGCAAGGGATGTTGGTGTTCCCAGGGTCTCCTCGCGAATCTTGGTAACGCCTGTGCACTCAAGAAGTACATGCGCCACCGTTTCCTCCGCCTCCATGCATGCTCTGCACAGGGGACTGTCAGTGATTCCCAGGGTATGGAAGTGTTTATTTAGTGAACAGTGTCCAGTGATGGTCCCCGCCACCAGGCGCAGGCTGTCTCTGTCCAGGCGCAGAAGGCGCCTGGTCAGCTTTGTATCCAGGGATGGCATAGCTTCCTTGGATTGCCTACATCCTGGTGTCGAGGTCCACCATTTTTCCGCTTGTATTCGAGTGTGATCCTTTAACCAGCTTCTTAGCTGCTTGAAAGGAATGGGCACAATGGGTTCAGGTCCGTAGGGTCTTGTGCTGGATCCTCTTCTGGCAAGTTCGTCAGCCGCATCGTTTCCAAGTGATCCACTGTGACCTTTAATCCATTGTAGCGTTATCGTGTTGCGATTTAGTACCGTGATTCGTTCTAGAGCCTTGTGGCATTCTAGTGTTAGTCTCGACGTGATCTAGAAAAGAAAAGAAAGAAAATACATTTATTTAGCACAGACTAAGAGACACACAATACACCAGGTAGTTAGATATTAGTTGTACATCAGATAAAAAATAAGATAAAAAATAAAAAGTGCAAAGTCCGATGTAAGAAATTAGCAGGAAAGTGTGCCTCACGGCTGGGCCAAAAAGGCCCAGTTCAGCAAAAATGCCAGACAACTGGTGCCTGACGCTGGTTTTCAACTGGACCTGATGTGTGAGGTGACGGATGTAAATCAGTTTTATACTGTATCGTGATGTGTGTAATGTGTATGCATAATTAGTAAATAAATAAAAATAAATTAGTGTCACATAAAAACAGTAACGAATAGGTATGTATAAAAAGCGTGATATTGAGTTACATTGCAAAACTAAACAATAAATAAATAAATACTGATAAAAAGATAAGTGACATGACCGCATGATAGACCTTCTTATGCAAATAAAGAAATTCTCCGAAACGAGTCAGAACAGAAACCTGTTTTAATTTAAAACGATGCCTCACTTCTGTGCTCCAACACATTGTCATAATAATTTATCTGATTACTCTTTAGGGATTGAAGAACTGAGGCACTGTCGGAGAGTATTCGGATATTGGTATCCGTAACCCCCCTGGCCTCTATAGCGTGTGCCGCTTGGATAATACCTACACACTCTGCTTGGTAAACGGAGTTGAGCATTCCAAGTGGTTTGGATATTTTAATGTTTAGGTCGTTGGAGAACACCCCAACGCCCGTCCCTTCGTCGGTCTTTGATCCATCAGTGTAAATTCTTAGCTCTGTTGTACCTGAGTAGTCACACAACTCCTCTATGAGCTCTATGTTGTAGTGTTTTTGGAAGCAGTGGGTCTTCAGGGTTCTGTCGATGGGTGAAGTCATCATCGGTTGTTTTTTGATTGCATCTTCTCTGATGCGTGTGTGTTTGATTCTAGAATCATTGCTTAGGGAGCCGGATACTTCGAGTCTGAAAGTCGCTATGGCCGCCTCCTCTCTTACGACGAGGTGTAGGGGAGGTAGCCCCAGCATCACCTGTAAGGCAGCAGTGGGGGAAGTCCTCATGCTGCCGGTGATTGCTACGCAGGCAAATCTTTGCAGTTTCTCGAGATCCTTTTGGGTTGTACTTAGGTTGGTCCTGGGCCACCAAACTAAAGAACCGTATGTGATAATAGGTCGGATAACTGTGGTGTATAGCCAGTAGGTGATTTTGGGGCTTGTGCCCCAATTTCTCCCGAGGAGTCTCTTACATTGCCATAGGGCTATACTGGCTTTTGTGATAATGTAATCAGTGTGTTTTGCCCAGTTCAGCTGTTTGTCCAAAAAGATACCCAGGTATTTGGTTTCAGTCGATAGGCTTAGGGTTGTCCCAAAGAAGCTTGGCAATTGTAATGTTGTCAGCTTTCTTTTCTTTGTGAAGAGGACGAGTTCGGTTTTGGTGGGGTTTACTGCTAGTTTGTATTCCTTGCACCAGTCTTCTACTATTCTTAGAGCTTGGCGCATAAGGTTGCATAGTGTGTTTTCGTGTGTGCCGTTTATTATTATGGTCAAATCATCAGCATAGCCCACCGTGTAGTAGCCTCTGCTATTTAGACGTTTGATGAGGCTGTCTACTACAAGGTTCCATAGTAGTGGCGAGAGGACTCCACCTTGGGGGCAGCCCTTCGCCACTATGGCTCTGGTGGTGTCGTTTACCGTAACTTGTACGGCTCTCAATCGGAGCATATTTGTGATCCATCCTCGCAGGGTCGAGTCCACACCGTGTTCCTCGAGGGCTGCGTTGATGCTATGGAAGATGGTTTTGTCAAAAGCGCCTTCTATGTCGATGAAGACAGCTAGTGAGGAGCATTTGTGGTCCACTGCACATTCGATCTTGGAGATCACACTATGCAGCGCAGATTCTGTTGATTTTCCTGTGGAATACGCGTGTTGCTGTTTGTGAAGTGGTCGCTCCCGAAGAGGTCCGTCCCGAATATGTCGATCACAGAGTCTCTCGAGGGTTTTCAGCAAGAAAGATGTTAGGCTTATTGGTCTGTACGCCTTGGGTTGTGTGTAATCTGGTTTGCCTGGTTTAGGTATGAAAATGACTTTCACCTCTCGCCATGCAAGTGGTATGTATTTCTGTGCTATGCAGGCTTGGTAGATGACGGTCAGCCACGGCGTTAGGACGTCTACTCCCCATTGTAGCAGGGCGGGGAAAATTTCGTCTAAGCCTGCGGATTTATAAGGTTTAAAAGTCTTTATTGCCCATTTTATTTTCTCTGTGGTTACTATGGTGCGGGCTCTGGCCCAGTCTTGGTCATTTGGTGTGTGCGTTGGCTCACTTGCCCAGGTTCTGTCCTCGGAGAGATTGCAGTCTGGGAAGTGGGTTTCCAAAAGGACTTTACTTGTTTCATGGTCCGACTTGGTGTATGTGTTGTCTGGGGTTTTTAACGACCCGAGGGTGCGATCTTGATCTGTAGATAGGATCTTTCTCACACGCGCGGCTTCGCTGTTCGATTCAATTTCTTCGCAGAATTTCAGTCTTGTTTTTTGAAGGTGTATTGTGTTTTCTTGTATGAGTCCCAGTCTTCTGGTAGTCTGGAGTTTTTGGCTCTGTTGAATTGTTTGCGCATGTTTTGCCTGAGCTTACTAAGTTCCGCATTCCACCAGGAGTTACCCTTGCTCCTGGTGTCTGGGTCTTTTAGTTTGCAGCAGGCGTGGTAGGCTTCAATTATAAATTCCGAGAGTTTTGTTACGGTGTCTTCAAGTTGTTTGTGGTCTATTAGAATTTGGGGAGTTTGGTGCTGCGTTAGTAGGGAGGCCAACAGCCGTTTATAGCCGGGTACATTGGTACGGCGTGGGTTGCGTCTAGGTTCGGGTTTTTTTATGTTAGCTATTAATGAGAAGCGAATTCTTCTATGGTCAGAGCAAGAAGGCTCGTTGGATACGTGCCAGTTAGAGATAAGTTTTGCCGCGCTTTCCGAAGCCAGCGTTAGGTCAATAATTGTTTGTCCGCGCGATGTGACCCAAGTGGGTTCCGAGCCGCGGTTTGCGATGTTAAGGTTTGTTGAGAACAAATATGTGCATAGTACCTCACCTCTAGTGTTGGCTTTGTTGCAACCCCAAAGCGGGTGGTGGGCGTTTGAGTCCGTGCAGATGACCAGGTCCAGGTTGGTGTCTTCACAATACCTTACCAGGTCGGCCATCCCTTTTGGTGGACAGTCTTCATCCTCGCCAGGCATGTATACCGAGGCCAGGACGATATCGGGTGCGTCGCCGTCGGTTTTGAGCCTGACGGCTGTTAGATCTCTGGAACATAATTGCGTGAGTGTGGTCGTGGGTACATCTTTGGGTATGTAGGCACAGGTTCGTGGTTTATCTGTGCCTTGTGTGTCGAGGATCAGCTTACCTCCAATGTTACCAAGGCCGCATATTCTGTTATTACGGATCCACGGCTCTTGAATGAGTGCAATGGTTCGGGGTTCCATCTCCAGTGCCCTGCGCAGGCAGGCGGTAGCCGTCTGGCTATGCTGGAGGTTGGTCTGGATGATGTTTATGGGACGGGATGGGGTCGGCAGTGGGGTGGAATTAGGGGGAGATGGATCCATCGGATGATTCCCCCGCCTCTTCCAGCCCATGCTGGTCTTCGCTGGGTGCCGGTGACGATGATGAGAGCAGCTGCTCCGTCCACCCTGGTGGTGAGGTTGGCATCCTCACGGCGTCGGCATCAGCCATCGCCGTTCTGGCCATCTCCTCCTCCAGTTGCGTCATCGTCACGTCAAGTTCAGTCGGAGCCGGTTTCGTCTGTTCAGTGTCGGTCTTAGTCTCGGAGGGATGGGTGTTGGGGAAGAAACGCACGTATATCGACCCAAGTAGGTATGATATCCGTCGCTCCCTCCCCAAGATCTTTTCGACCTCGTCCGGTGGGATACCCAGGGTTAGATAAGACCCATAGTTATCACCACCGACCGATGTCGCCCTGTACAGGGACCATCTACCGATGTCGTACCAGGGGTTCTGGCAGGTCAGAATCGTCTGGAGCAGCGCTATGTCCCCATTGTACCTGGGTACAAAGAGCGCCGCTCGAACCCGAGTCGGTACGTCAGACTGTTTCATTACTGTCAGTGTCTCGTCAGTGTTTGGCAGTCTTAGTTTGGGTACGTTCTGGGTCAACCAAGTCAGGGCGTTGTCGTCCTCGCACCATATGTGAACCGTGCCATCCGCTACCCTTGGGTAACCACGGAAGGCCGGGACTTTGGAGGGGTCAGTTCGACACGTGTCTACGATGAGGTCTTCAAGGCTGAGCTTGATGTGTTCGCCCTCGTCAGTAGTCATATCTCGGGAAGGAGGCGAGAGGCAGATCGCTACGGCGAGTCGCGCAGGGATATCCTTAGTGGCCCGCGCGTAGGTTCTCTGCTCCCCTTGAGCGGCCTGGGTTCTAACACGCTTGGCGTCCCCCTGGAGCGTACTTGGTGAAGCCGTATCGTCCGGGCGCTCCCTCTTCGCCGCACCCTGTCCACTTGGACCGGGTTGCGGTTCTGAGGAGCTTGGCACAATGTTTTGTGCCAGGGACACCCGGCGCAGGAACCCAGCCCGCTTGCCTCGCTTCTGTCTAGTTCGGTGTTGGTCTGTGGTCATATCGTCACGGTTCCGGTCGGTTCCTCCGGATGGTCCTGGTGCGGGCAGTGACTTCTCGCGCTGGGTTTCCCCTTCGCGTACTGTTCCCTGCCCGCTCGTTTCCGCGTCCAACTGCTTTTCGCGCTGGGTTTCCCCTTCGCGTGTCTGTAGCCGGTCGCGTACTCCCTTACAACCAACCGTTTGTGCTTCGCGCTGGCTATTGCCTTCGCGGATTTTGGGCAAACGGTTGTTGAGTTCTCTCTCTCTGTTCCGGATCTTTCCGCGCTTTGTTTTCAGCATGCGTACTTCGTCCACAGAGATGAAACCAGAACCATCAGATACCGCTTCCTTTCCCGTCCCGAGTGAGTTCAAGTCTTTTAGCCTTGCCTCGATCTTCTCGCGCTGGAGTGCCAGCGCGCGGAGTTCGCTGCTAAGACTGGAGAGTCGAGCTTTATTGCTGTCGTTGTCAGGGTTGTTTGTCACACTGTTCCGAACGATGCTCTGTTGCCAGGCCCTCGTGGAAGGTGTAACACTAGTCAGGGTCATTGGCGCAGACGGCGCAGCCGTCTCAGTGTCAGTAGGCGCAGAGGTCGCAGCCATGGTTGTGTCGGATGGCGCGTGATCCGCAGCCGAAGATTTTGGTGCCGAAGCAGCCAGCCGCGCAGAAGGCGCGGCGCTAATAGGCAGATTGGTGCCCCCCCCCAGATTACGGTGGGGGCAGACCGACGAGTCGGTGTGGGATTCCCCGGCATTGCCGGGACCCACCTGGGGAATATTATTTTTACCTTTCTGCGACATGGTTGGGTGTGTGGGCTTTTTTGGAGTTGAGGTTACCCGTCCTCAGGGACCGAAAGGAGAAAAGGGAAAAGGAGGGAGGGACTGGGCATGGGATCATGGGAGTAGGGTATGGGGTTACCCTAGGCCTGGGGTTTTGGCTTTCGGGAAAAATGCGAAAAAGCGCCTGGGGGTTTTTGTTGCGTCTATTTCTTATGGAATTAGACCAAGAACAGGGTGGCAACCTCGTGAAGGTGAATCCCCCAGACTTGCCTTGAGGATCTACACGACCGTAGCGCTCCCCCTCAAGACCTCGCCACCTTACCGCCTCTGAGGGAGGCAGTAAGGTAGGCCTGCATCTATACTACCAAGCAAAGCATGAGCAAAGCATGTCGTTGTGCAACCGCGAAAGCATAAATACAGACCCCCCCCGGTTGACAGATCTTTGTATGAATGTCAAGCGTTGTTTTGGAGCAACTTCCCGCCATTCTCATAGAAGTAATAGCTTGCTACGATCAAATAAAATCTTGCTAAAATCGTGCTGTTTGTCTGATGTGAACATAACTTAAGGCCAATTCTCGTAATTTAAAACGTTCAAAATCTAGTCGCAGTCTCATCTCGGCGACAAGCAAATGTCAAAAACTTGTCAAAATGTAGGGAAATTAAAAGTATTTTTTGACAGATTGAGACTGAGATCAGACTGTGAACGTTGTTAAAATTACGAGAATTGTCCCCTCTATATCACTCGATTTAGTTGGTTATCACTTACAGTGTAAACAAGAAAATAACTGTTTTAAAAAAAACTTTAAAAAAAAACTTACATTGAAGAATTCAATAATTTCATTGCAGAGCAAGAAATAAGTGATACTTATATATAATTTTCCAAATTATTACTGAAATAAATTTTTTATATTTTATTTGTATCAAAACAGAAATTGACAGAAACTAGACACATTTTTTTTTAGCAAATAAATTATTATAAATAGAATAAAAAATATAGGATAAAAAATTTTAACCTATAGTTATTTTAATTTTTTATACGCAATTTTTTTTTTTTTTTTAATGCTTTATCCGAAACGCCAACTTTAATTTGCAGTTTTTTAGCGTTTCATCATCAAAGTCAATTACGGACTCTTTCAAGCCACATAAAAAGCACGTTTTCGAGATTTTTAATTTGTAAGTAAAATTCACTAATGAATTCAATTAAACAAAATAATAAACAGCACGATTTTATATTCCGTAGCACGCTATTACTTCTATAAGAATGGCGGGAAGTTGCTCCAAAACAACTCTTGACATTCATACACAGATCTGTCAACTGTACAGAGCATGCGCACTCTCTTTCATACGCCAGAAGGGGCGGAGCCCGTCGCTATGGTGCGTCTTCCTCTACCGCATTTGATATTACGTATAGGCTCTCTCTCTCGCACTATTTCAAGGATCTGATGTGGCGCGAACAGCTGCAATGCTGCTTCCTCTTCTATCGCACTGGATATAATGGGGAGTCTTTCTTTCTTGCACACTTTCATACGTTTCAATTTTCAAATTTCAACGCCTTACAACCCTGATTTTTGACAGGTTTTTCGTAGGCAACCTTGTACCATCGTATTCGCAAAAAAATAATCTTCATTTTGATATATAATTTATTTGGTTACTCGATCGGTGAAGATACCATTTTCGAATCACCTTTTTCAACTAGGCAACCCTATAGCCTTGACAAGAAAAAGGTAGGCAACCCTATGTTTGCATATTCTATAGACTCCATACTTTCGATTAGCATTAAATTTTTTTGGTTACGCTATCGGTGAAGATATCGAAATAAAATTACCTGTTACATAATTAATTAAAAATATCCTTGACAGGATTTCATTAGGCAACCCATCACCGTTACTTTTGTTAACATATTGTATTCCGTAAAAAACACATTTCGTCCGGTTACTCGATCGGTGAAGGTCTTTCCTTTACGGATCCTGTACTATGTTAATGTTTGGCCCCATTAATGGCAAATAGCATATAGTCCACTGTCAAAATAAGCATTTTCTGAAGGAGCAGTTCTGAATAATATATCTTCTTTAAAAGAAAATCTTTGACCTTTGACAGTAATAGTAACTTAGCATTACTCCGGAAGGCAATCATAGGCGTTATTTGGAACGCATACATGCGTTTCAAAACTTGATACAGTATTTTTATTTCACGAAGCGTAGCGCGCTTTACTTGTGGTCAACAAGTGTACAAACACGCTGTGAATGTGTGAGTAGGGAGCTCGCGACACCGTCCGAGATGGCGAAGTCGGTAGTGTGTGTGTGCGTGCGTGTGCTGACGTTACTCGTCTTCACGCACACTTTACAGCGTGTTCGTACACATTTTTAACCACAAGTAAAGCGCGCGTTGCTTCTCGAGAGGAAAATACAATACCAAAAAGAGTTGGTCCTTGCAAGCAGACAGATGAAGTATGCAGCCGCCCCAAAATGATAATTAAAAATCCCATAAAACCACTGCTAAAACAAAAAGGCTGTTAAAATAATATCAGAAAATGTGAACATTCTCTATGAAACTACAGACTACGAATTACAAGTATTAACTTGAAACGTTGAAATAGTTCAAACAGATTGATTCAGAATATCGTCACATCTCTGGATTACGTTGTATCTAAGTGTGTCACTACTGAAAAAACCTTCTTAAACTTATCACTGTCGGAAGTCGAAATTGAACTTTATTTGGCGTGAATAAGGTTGAAGATAGAGTGTTTAGTCTAAGTGATTATTCGTTAATAATTCTGGAGTGGACCCCTAGGGTTACGGGTAAGCTGGTTATGTTACCCGGAGGGAATCGGGAGTGACTGATTTCTATCGCAACGACCCGAATTCTGATAGCTTTTGTTGCCTGCCGGATTATTTTTTTAGGTAGCTCGCTTTTAATCCAATATATTCGTAGGTAGTTCTCGCATACACTTTGAAATTGGAAAATTTGATTCGGCTGAGATGGCTCGATACGAAGGATGGCATTATTTTATTTATAACTCTCCGAAACCTTTGTACTGCTTTATTTCGTCCGTTTTTCTTGTGAATTTTAAATCTTTATTTATCAGTCGAGGCTTTTCTTGCGAATGTTGGTATCTTCAATTTGCATTCCTCTTCATCATTCTTCATCTTCATCATTTGTTTCACTTTGAAATAGTGCAGGAGTATATTTATGGGACATTTTTAGTCTAGTTTTTCTATGAACTGTAATATTAGCCTCGAATCTGATAAGGGGTCAAAAATATGCAACCATTAGCTTTATACATTGACTTATAAGTGGACTTATGTTGTCCTCGTTGATTTTCTGATACTGAGGCCATATACCTAAACAATATTATGTACAGACGCCAGCAGCTAAGCAGCAGCAGCAGCAGCTATTTGTCAAATTTATTTAATAGATTTTCAACTTTATCGCTAAAGCATAAGGTTCAAAGTTGATTGAGAAAACTTGACAGTTTCGGGTAGCTTGATGTGCTGGCGTATGTACGTAAACTAATATAGAAAAGGGGTGAGCAGCACTGCGTACCCACATGTTCTCAAAAAAAGACGAAGCAGTTTAGGATCATAATACACCTTGTCAGTAGCTCCCTTACAAAAACTTACTTGTTCCATGGAAGGGGCATTATTTCAAATTTTGCCATACTATAGTCCAAGGGTGGCCAACTTGGTTAGACGCAAGATCTACTGTTCACTGACGACACTCTGGGCGATCTACCAATTACATACTTCTTGAAATCTTAAATAAGAGCGAGGCCCCATTAGTGCGTTGCGCTGCGTTGCGTCGCGTCATCGCAACGGAACAACGCATTGTATGCCACACCTGTGTTGCGTTGACGCTGCGACAACGCAACGCAAGAGAGTATGTACGCCGTCGCAGCTGCGTCTCAGTTCAGCCTTCGCAATGGATCACTGTCCGTCGTCGCAGCGGAGCTCCGACAACGCAACGCTTCACCCTCCCTCCCGCTTCGTCTCTTGTCCGTCGATCCGTTGCAACGTCGCGCGCGTCGACGCAACGGTCTAATGGGGCATGTCATTTAAAATTTATGGAAAACGACGCAGCGTCGTCGCTGCGACGACGCAACGGAACGCAACGCACTAATGGGGCATCACCCTAAAACAGCATAGTTCAGTACACAATTACGTTGTATTTTTTATTATATTAAGAGGGAAAATATAATATAACTCGTAACCACTCGTAACTCCGCTAGTCTGTCGTCAACTGACTGACGGGTTGAAAACCGGCCGCGCCCCACTCCAGCGTCCCATGCGCTTCCTACTTATTGTTATCGCGCACCGAAAACAAAAGGGAGCTAAACTGCATAGAATCGATGAATGATTCTTACGTATTTATATTTTTAACCCTTGCCACGATCGACTGAACTAATAGTCGCGATCGACCAGTCGATCGCGATCGACCGGTTGGCCACCCCTGCTATAGTCAATTTGACGTGTCTTCCGCGTGCACTAATCTACCTCACCGATCTGCTGACGCGCGCTCTTGACACTCAACAGGGTCGCTGATAAAATTAACTTGTTTTCTGAACGAGTTTACTTTGCCGATCTCCAGGGTGTTATTTTAAAATTAAGATATATTTATGTGTTATGTTTGTTTAGTTTATGTGAATTTAATTTATAATTAATAGGCATTTAGTAACTAGAAAGTATTGAAGTTTATATGTAGACTTAATTATCGCATTAGGGCAATCTGTAAAGATATATTTTAATGTCATTGACATTTTATTTCTTTAGAATTCAAATAATATGTACGAAAACAACAACTAATACCTAATTACACTAATATTATAAAGGCGAAAATTTGTGAGTGTGTGTGTGTTTATGTTTGTTACTTCTTCACGCTTAAAAGGCTAGATCAATTTTGATGAAATTTTGTGTGGAGGTAGCTGACACCCTGGATTAACATATAGGCTACTTTTAATCCCGATATTCCCACGGGATCGACATTTACGCAGGTGAAACCGCGGGGCGCAGCTAGTAAATAAATAAAATCTAAAGCTTTAAAGATTATTTCATAAAACTGTACCCTACTAAAATCAGATAAAATTTTCGAACACCGGCGCATAACTCAATAAATCAACATTGAGAAAATCAAATAACATAACAAAGTTATAGTGAAAATAACTGGGAACAAAGACTTGTTGGATGTTAGAGAACATCCACAACATCTACGGTGTCCCGGCAAATCCCTAGGGTCGTCCCTGCAGCAACAAGTTAGGGATGATCGACGCTCCTGTTGGCACATCCCTAATTGATTGCTGATTTCGTACTCTGTGTATGGGGTTTTGTTTTTGATGTGATCTTTTGTGTCAATGAGTACTTATTATTTACCTATTTTGCGGACCAATTATTCTTCATATGTAGATTTGTTCTGGAATGTGTTGTAAAGGATTGGTATTATGTAAAAAAATGAGATATAAGCGTTTTCCTCTGCGTTGATATTATACAGCATGTATCAGAAGAGACATTTTTTTCAAAATCTGTGAATGCACATCAACATGTCTTAAAAGTTTAGGACAATATCCTAAGACCGTTTTCCTATAGCTAAAACGGTTAAGATTTACAGTCCCGTCTCAAAAATCCATCCTATGGCTATATGTATATACAGCTTGTATCAGAAATGTGTGGTCTATTTAAGAGTGTGGCACAGACCATCAAATGAACAACTTCCTCCATAGCTGTGTTTTCATTTCGTCTTCTTATAATGGTCCCTCTTTACTAAAATAATAATAATTTCATTTATTTCAGATACCACATAACCCATATCAGAACACATCTTAATATTCAATTCAATTATATTATTCAGTATTAAATACAAAAACACATACCTAGCAATAAATACAAACGAATAAATACAACATTAACACACAAATTAGATAAATCAAAAAGAAGACTGCAGTGCGATTCTGTAAGCATCTCACCGTGAAAACTTAGGTGAAGTGAGCGTGGAGTGAGCTGTCAATAGTGTCAATTCCTTATTCCTACAAACTCGTATCATCTAAGTTTTCACGGTGAGATTTTTACAGAATCGATCGGCTGCTCTTCTAGTTCTTGTCTATGATTCGGGGACTGTGGTCAGTCTTACGATAACTACCTAGTTCAAAACCCTACATGTAACTGTTACTACGCTTATGCTCTCTCAAGTATCAAAAATCTGTAAGAAGAAATACATGAACTACTCGTATAAAAAAAAAATATTCTACCTAAATATTTGGTGTTTCCGAGTCCAGAAGGCCAATTCCCGTAATTAAAATCGTACAAAATCTGGTCGCAATCCCATCTCAACGACAATCAAAGTCAAAATCTTGTCAAAAATGTAGGGATTTTAGAGGTATTTTTGACAGATAGAGACTGAGATCAGAATGAACTTTCTTAAAATTACGAGAATTGCCCCTCAGGTTTCGTATGATGTCCTAAAATCGATTAAAGTCGATTTTCAATAAGTCCTACTATAATTATATACTATACTATAATCACACTAATATTATAAAGGTGAAAGTTTGTGAGTGTGTGTGTGTGTTTATATGTTTATTACTTCTTCACGCTCAAACGGCTAGACCAATTTTGATAAAATTTTGTATGGAGGTAACCGACACCCTGGATTAACATATAGGCTACTTTTTATCCCGATATTCCCACGGGGTCGACATTTACGCGGGTGAAACCGCGAGGCACAGCTAGTAAATTATAAATTCTCTCAGAACATAACCAAGCTATATTATAAGCATCCCATCCAAGGTAAAGGTAGAAGTTTATAGCAGTTGTTGTCCCGCCGGCACATCGCTACTTTATGCGCAAGATGCTGCAGATTAGCTCGGCCCCACTAAATTGTGCGATCTAACCGAGTTACAGTTTCCCCGTATATTCTATTTAAAGTTCCGGTTAAATTAACTCGGCATTTGCGCTGTTTGAGCTATGGGCTTTGTAATTATTTTGTTAGTATCGTGGTGTAGTATTTTGTTTTTCCTGAATTATTGCAAAGGATCAATTTATTAGTAGCGCGCTGGTAAATTAGGTTGCATGTTTTCTATATTGACCTCATTGAAAATATTCAAAAAATGAATTCATTTCAATATGCAAAAAGGGGTCTGTGGCTAAATAATAACAGCCGCACAGGTCGATTGATCAGGTTAAGCTACGCTTGCCGCGGTTGGTCTGTGGATGGGTGACCATCTTTACATACCGAGACCCCTCCGTGCCTCGGAAAGCACGTAAAGCCGTTGGTCCCGGCTGTCATTCATGGATCTTTGAGTCGTTACGGGTAGTCAGAAGCCCGAAAGTCTGACAAACAGTCCTACCAAGGGGTATCGTATTACCCAGTAACTGGGTTGTAGAGGTCAGATAGGCAGTCGCTCCATGTAAAATACAGCATCCGGTTAGACTGGAAGCCGACCCCAACACAGTTAGGAAAAGGCTAGGCAGATGATGATGATGCAAAAAACTGTTACGTTTCACTAGTGTCGCTGCCACTTCTAGCAGTTGCATTGTGGTTGCGTTGTCGCTAGTAGTTCGATGTGGTTACGTAGTGGCTAGTGTTTGCAGACAGACAGATCGTTATGTTTGCGATGTGGACGGCCGCTAGTGCGCGGTGTCGCTGGTGGTTGCGTTGTTGCAGCGTCGTGGTTGCGATGTGGTCGGTATCGCCCACACGGTTGATTTTGACGACCAAATGTGGGCCTTGTGAATAAATTATTAATTTTCATATAAATTAGCGCCCGTCCTGTTGTCGCTGTGGTGTAATTGTGTTACGTGTGATCGGGCTCTGGACAAAACAACAAAACAAAAGGTGTTCTAGGTACTTCAAACCCTTATATTCTGCTTCGTTATCACGTGTTCTGTGCAAACGGAGACGAATAAAAGCGAATACAGCCACACTTCATTACGCGTTCCTACAGTTTGTTAGTTCGGGGCGAAAAGCAAAAAAAATAAAAATGTTTCATTTGTCTGTCTTCCCGGGTCGATCGTAAAATCTAAGGAATGAGGAAAAGAATTATGGCCTTGTTTACCCACTTATTTTTTTGCAAAATTTTCATCACCCAAGTATGGTGCTTAAGTTTTATTGGACCCTATTAAAAAGAGCACTTATTTTATGGTGAGGTATTCGGATTCACTTTGATATTTTTCATAAAGAAAAAAAAGTCTGACTTCATCCTTCTTTGGCGAGCTACAACACTTTGATTCGACGCAGCCGGGCGGCAAAGTAAGCATTGGATTTTTGCAGCCCAGCCCGTGCCGTCTCATGACGACTCGAACATTACCCCTTACTTAGATACGGGCAGTTTTGTGAGATGACCAGACAGACGGGCACTAATACTTTCCATGCTCTTAGTATTAACTCTTAGTTCTTTTCAATGACATTCAAAGACGTAGAAACAGCAACAAATTCTTCTACGAGATAGTAGTCTAATCTAACTAGCCTATCTTGTTCTGTCCTGTATTGATCTCGCAACCGTGCATGTGCTAACAGATGTGTGAACGAAAACTAGGCCAAAATAGTGTGTAAGTATCGTAGCAGGTAGTTCTGTAGTTTTCTGCCTAACCAGGCCTAACCCCATGGAAAGAAGGTGTGAGGTTATGTATGTGTATATTTTATTTTTTCAGATATTTGCACACCTATGTAGCCCGAAAATCTGCCAGCTAGTCTTACCAAGGGGTATCGTATTACCCAGTAACTAGGTTGTGAAATACTCCATGTGAAATACTGGTATTCAGCTGCATACGGTTAGACTGGAAGCCGACCCCGACATAGTTGAGAAAAGGCTGCCAGAAAACCGACATTTCGTCTTCCAGTCCTCGGACGCCACTCGGTCACTGCCTTACTCCACCTGTCATCATTACGCCATGCCATACGCCTGCCCAACTCCATTTGAGTTCTGTAGTAGTATCTACAAACGCCACATGCGAACTACGCGTCATACTTACATCACACAAAATCCTGCATCTCGCAAGCAGAGTTTACCGCGCAACTAGCATATATACAGCGGCCCGACATGAAACATTGGGGCAGTTGCCAGCCAGACACAACACCCGTCTGGTCGGAAAATCCTCCCTTTTCTATGAAGGATGAGTTTAACTTTACACCCTGTTCCTCATACTTCTATAGTTGCATAACTCGTTTTTCGAGTTCGTAAACCTTCCTACATCTACGGATCTCGACGTTTAAAACACGGTCTATAAGCTCTATGCCAAGCATGTAACGCACCATGACTCTCTGTGCCACTCCAACGGAATCCAATTGAACCCAGTGAATCTCTTAGCCTATTTGTCATCTGACATCCTGCAGATATGCCCAGCCCAGTCCCACTTAAGTTTAGCTTCTTTCTGGATAACATCCATGATCTTGGTTTTGGTGCGCAGTGTTTTGTGCCTTATACGGTTCGAAATTCGAACCCCCAGGATACTGCGCTCTATGCCTGGCTGGCAAAACTCGAGCTTGGACCTCTGCTGAAGTGTTAAATAACAAATTCGTAGACTAAAATATCTAAGTACCTAAAGTTATCCTACAAAATTAAATTACAGAACAGAAAGTACTACACTATACTTAGTTCGGTACAATTCTCTCCAAATTCGCGATGTTCCGATGATGTAAATACGAGCCGCGCTGCAAATTTCCAACTTTAGCCGCTATGTCCATCCGCTTTATTTATTTCGTTTCGGTGCACATTGCCGGTATTGATTCAGGGATGGTACAGCATTATGGTCCTGATAAAATCAATTTTGATTGACTGCCTCATTAGTCTACGTAGTGTTTGCAACGAGCAAAGTATCATTGTGTTTTTTCATCAGAAATTTCTCAGTTGTAGCCGGATAGATTTGTACTCGGTTCATGGCAATGGACTCACCCCCAATAGGGACCCATGTAATAACATGGGACTTAAATATTACTGGCAAAATGTGTGTATACTGTAGGTACACCCCTATCTAACCCTTCGGCAATTTTAAGCGTGACGTCACGTGGAACAAAACTTAACTTTTCTACAATCTTTTCTAATCAAGTTCTGCGGTGATTGCTTTAGGTATTTTAAATACGGTTTCTTTGATTGTGTTGGATCTCCAAGTCACTTCCATTGAAAGCTTCCTTATGAAGAAATGCGGGTGGTCGTTTCTCCATAGAAACGCTCTCGCCTGATTTCTTTCTGGTTAATGACCATAAAATAATAAATATTAACTACTATTTTTTACAGTTTTAAATGTTTTTATATTAATATTTAAAAATATAATTTATATGTATTTAGTTCAATAAAGAAAATAATAATTAACTACTTGTATGTCCCTATGTTTTCCTTTTTGATAATACATTATTTTTATAAGCACTAGAACCCTCGAAAAATGCCGATTTAATCCGCTGTCAACAGAGGCTTAGTGTACAAATTTTATAACTATGAATTAAAAAAGAAAAACATAGGGACACAGATATCCTTCGTATTCAGTTTATGAAATATCTTTTAAATCAGGTCCAATATTTGAGAAGAAAATAGGCGAGAGCCAAACCTCGAATTTTGACTTTTTACTTAGGCTTTTTCAAAGGTCTCACCGACTGCATTTACTCTTAATCCCCATACTCCTCGGTTTCCACCAGCCAAACAAAGCATTTTTTTTTCAAAACGACGCATGTCCACTTTCTCACATTTACGGGCCTCGACTCGACGAATTCAATTATCTTTGCTTGCAAGACAAAAAGATGACCTAATTGGTAGGTAGCTTTCAGCCGTTAATTTCAGTTGCGTTTCTTAACCTATGAGCATGCCGAAAGCTTAACATGACAAAGACTCGAATATCTCAACTCACCTGTATCCACCAACCCTAGTCTGTCTGGTATGTATTCGCAATAAACTTGCCGCTAACCTGTAAACCATTTAGGTAAGTGTTTTATGCAGACCGGCTTCCATTTAGATATTGAAAACTTGTCTGGACCGACGGGTTTAGATCGTTAGATGTAGATTTTCGGCTATAAATTAGCTCATTGATTAGTGGAGTTGGATTGGAAATGTATGGTAGGTATATGGAAATAATTTGTTTTTAAGGTACCTAATGTAGGACTATCTAACTAAATATTGGTTTTATCAATATTCAAATCAAATCATTTATATGCTCGAATACGGGTGGGTATACATGAGGTAATACGCAATTAATAGGTACAGACGCCAGTACATCAAGCTACTACAATCTGTCGAATTTCTTTAATAGATTTTCAACTTTATTGCCAAAGCATTAGGTTCAAGGTTGATTGGGAAAATTTGACAGTTTCGGGTAACTTGATGTGCTGGCGTCTGTACAACAAAAGAGTTTAGGTATTTTGTATTTAGTGGCAGAAAATGGGATACGGTTCTTTAAGATTCATTATGATGATCAGTCTTTGTGATAATTCATAATAATGTCAGCTTTATTAGTATACTAGCTGTTGCCCGCGACTTCGTTTGCGATCCAATATGAAAAGTAGCATATGCCCTTGCCCAGGTCATGGTGCAACTGTGTGCCAAATTTCATACAAATCCATTCAGCCGTTTCAGCGTAAAAGCGTAACAAATAGACAAACTCACTTTCGCATTTATAATAATTATTAAAGTTAGGATTGGGATTTTGCATCCATTTCTGAAACTTCTTCATCTCTTATTTTGTTTTTTAGGTTTTGTCTGAATTTATTATTTTTTACTTTTTAGTATCGGTAATTTATACTATATGTAGTACTATGTACCTGGGGACTTTCGTCAACACAGATCTTTAAGTCGCCGCTGAAGTCATCCAAATTTTCTCAAAGCTAATGCCCCAAATATATCCTCTACCGATATTACAAGGTCACCGTACATATCAAAATTTTGCAGTTCTTACGAAGTCAAAGTTTCCTTTTCCTAACTCCGGCAAATGCCGCGGTAATAGCTGATGCGTGACTTTCTTGTTTCAACTTGCTTTAGTAATTGATTTAAAAAAAGATGAATATAATTATCATAACAATTTGTGAATTAATTAGCTATGTTAAGAGTAAATACGTACGAAGTTTGGTCTAAATGTCTGAGCGAAATCAAGGCTTTTTTTTTCACTTACGAAAAATTACCTCTAAATCCAAGTAAAACAAATTTTCTTAAAGCTAACAGACCAATATCTTCTCTATCTATATAACAAGGCCATCTTTGAATATAGCAATAATCTTAAGTAAACCCAGTTCTTTCGAAGTCAAAGTTTCTCTTTTCCTAACTCCGGCAAATGCCGCGGTAATAGCTGATGCGTGACTTTTTAGTTTCAGCTTGCTTTAGAAATATTACTGATTGAAATGGGTTCTGGTGGTACGTGGCTTTTGCAGGGCTTTTTACTTTAATGTTTATTGGGCAAAGAGTTATGCTTTGTGGTCAGAATGAGCCACAATTTTTTTATTTATCGTGTTATTCTCATGGTCTTATCCAAAATAATTTGGGGTCGGCGCAGCATATAATTTCATCACCACTGCTCTCAGAACGATGAAAGAAAACGTGGGGAACCGGCATGTCCTAGAAACAAAAATTTGAAGACATGTGACATCTACCAACCCGCACTGGGCCCGCGTGGTAGCCCACAGCTCATTCCTTCTCGAAAAGAGGGGGCCTGTGTCCCAGCAGTGGGAACGTTATAGGCTGATAATGCAGCATAGTTTCTTCTTCCTACAGTACCCGGCGATAAATATTGCACATCGACATTTTTACACAAAATCATTTTATACAAAGAATAAAAATAATTATCAAAAGAAGCAAATCATAATTGCTTTAACAGCTCCTAATAGATACCGGACTGTTTGTATTTAGTGCGACAGAGATAACGCTCTACGAAGCCGAAATTAGGCGACTGTCTCTTTCCAAAGGTCGATGTGCAATATTTATCGCCGGGTACTGTACCTACTTATCTATTAGTCGCGTCATCACAATAGTCATATTTATTTATCGACAAGCGGTATGCCCGCTGGGATTTTCTATCGGAAAAAATTACGCATTTCCATACAAACTTTCATCCCTATTTAACCCCTTTAGGGCTGATTTTACCAAAGTCAGATAAATTTTATACGTGGAATAAAATTAACGTCTGACAGTCCTAGTATGGAAAAACTGTCAAAAATTCAAAATTTATTCTCAGGATAAGACTTATTCTAGGTATAAAAGTTTGGTGGAATGCGCCCTTAGCGGAAAAAAAATTAAAAATCCCTTTCGTATAAAAAACATGTGTGCAAAATTTTATGCTTCTAAACCCAGCGCTTTAGGCTGTGCGTTGTCTGTCAGTAAATGGATTTTTATTAAGTAGGTCACTTACTGGCTACTTTATTTGCTGTGTTAATGTTACCACTTACATGCATCCTCATCTTTGCCCTTTTACACTTATACAGTTAAATAGCTAAATCTGGTAGGTAATTAACTAACTACCAGATTTAGCTTACCTTACACACTGGAGTGATAACTTTAATTAAAAAGCGGTAGGCGATTATACAAAACTACAACTATTTTTTTACAAGCTTTTATTTAAAATGTTACAGGGTGGCTTGGACATCGACACGCAAACATGATTTCAGTACAGTTCTGTACAGTAAGACTCGAATCAATTCTATTTGTTGTAATTTCGGTGCCTTTTATGTGCGTATTTGAAATAAATGCTTTGACTTTTGACTTTGACAGTCTGTTCAGTTTCTGGACACCTGCGTTGAATTATCTGGTAGGTTTAAAAAAAAACCCTGTTTCATACATTTTGACCGCGTATTGCACTTTTCTATGAAACAGTAGATTTTGTTTTGATATTCTACGAAAAATTTCTCCTCTGGGGTGTTTAGAGCCATGTACTGAATTCATGGTTACAGTTTGCGGGTCTGTAAGTACACCTTAACATTTTCTTTCTTTCTTTTTTTCTTTCTTTCTTTCTTCCTTCCTTTCTTTCATTCTTTCTTTCTTTTAGTGCATTCAAAAAACATAATAAGGTAAATGAAGAGATATAGAACCCTTTTCAATGTGGATTTCTAATAATGTGTGTAAATTAAACTAATTTACAGAGTTATCAAGTCAGTCATGAATGCCGTTAACACGTGTATAGGGCACGGAGCATTTGTGCGAGTAAATTACCGACTCATGTAAGAGGAACACGTCATATTAATAGACGATGGGAGAAGCAGGTTCATTCGTTCAACCCTTCATTCTAAAAGATATCCGCACGAGAAAAAAGGTATATATATATATATTATGCTCTGTTCCAAAAGTATCTCGTAAAACTGTAAGCGAAGAAAACGTTAAATTTTGTTCAAAGAACCAAATTGTAAGTGGCACTCAATTATTTGAATGTTTGAATACTCAAACCCGAAATTCTAATTTTAAATCATCCTAAAAATGTTTTTCATTTATTCTTCATTTTCGTCGATGATTTTTCTATTACAGCTTAAAAATGTTAATAACATTTTTACCACAAAACAGTGTCTATCAGTTGTTTACCTTTTAAACACGACGTAATTATATGGACAAACCCGTAACACTGACATTAGACACTCGTTATGCTGAGTAGAGCGAGGCATCGGAGCGGAGAAACGGAGAAATATTAACCAATAGGATTGCACAAAATCTCCGCTCCTCTTTTGACCAATTTTCCTATTGGTCAGTATTTCTGTTTCTCCGCTCCTCGCTCTGCTCCGGTAAACAGGCAGCCTTAAAAAGTGTTTAAGTTTTTGTGGTAAGACCCATATTGTTGGAAGAAGTGGTGTAAATTATAATGTTCAAACCTTTTAAATACAGATAAATGTGTTACTAATGCCCTTTAGGGATTTGTTTACAAATTCTTAAGGTACTTTTGGAACAGTGGGTATATCTTCTTCGACTAAACAAACAAAAGTACTATCATCCAAAAAATTGCCACGTAAATCACAAAGTACATCAGATGTAGGTCAACAAGCTCCCGCATTGGTGGATTCAGTACTCAACCAACGAATTCAATTTCCTAGTGTGTAGCTAAATTATATAATACGCAGCCAGTTTCCCCTCGGCGGACAAATCTGCGGCCATCATGGGCCATCATCACGCAATTGTTACAACCTTCGTCCATAGTTCAATAGTAAACGTAGGGAGTGGGTTGCCAATAATAGTGATGCTTCCCTGATTTTAGGGAAAACCAAAATGAGCATTTGAAAAAAAGGGGGGCACGCTCGTTCCATCATAGACCTCATCTATCGCTTACCATTAGGCGTGGTCTGGTCAGGTCAAAAGCAGACCGATTGTTTTTTTTTAAAGTGATTGGTATTTAATACAGCAGACCCCGTTCTTGCTAGATAAAGTCCTCCCTGTTTTGTATGTATTTCACTCAGCTGTTTTCAAAAAGCACATTTTTTTTTTAATTTTCGAGTAACTGCTTCTCTTCATATTTCTTTCAAATAGTTTAAATAATTACTGCCGCTTGGGGATAAGTACACGAAAACCCAAAACCTATCGATCATCAGGATTATCGATAGGATTGACAGGTCAGACACAGGTGTCTAGACTAACTTAGGTTCTTTTTTAAATATTACATTCACTCTGTTCTTCTTAAAGTCCAAACTATATGGTCTTTCATATCAATGGAAATAGATATTTCAGATATCATATCTGAGATGGTCTTTTAAAGAAAAGTACCACACCGATTTGAGTGGACCAGTCTAGTCATTGCAAGCACTTCTCAGTAATCGTGTAGCTCCACTCAGAATTTGAGGAGCTCAATGCTGTTTCTAGTTGATGAATGTCTCATGCACAAATGGATAAATCCTGGTGCTTCTGAATTAATTTGGGATAATTTTACAACACCAACAAACGGAGACATAACCTATACAGCTCCTTCCACTGGCAACCCAAGCTAGGGTCACTAGGAAGGAACGAGGAAGCCCCTTCAATTTGCGCGTCCATAAACATACTTTACGAGTTGACCGTGATGGACATAAGAGCATTATTCGTGCGAACGGGCCGGTTACGGCACCGTATAATATATCGTCTCCATGTCGCTAATTGTTTCCGGTTTATGTCCGCGTAGTTTGTACAATTAATTTTGATTATTTTTGGGCTGTTATTTTGGTTGTATTTTATTTTACTTCGAGGTTTATTAGGCTTCTGTTCTGTCTGTTATATGATAATGAGGGTATGAATTGGTATTTATTTTACAAGAAAATGAAAATGTTCTTAAGTAACTATTTAGACTTTTGTATCCTGCTTATGCGTATGAAGTTTCATTAAAATCGATTTATCCGTTTCGAAAAACAAGGACTTGAAAGTTTGTATGAAATTCCGTACGGCGTAAACGCTCTTAAGATTGATGAAAATAGACCGCGGACTTCTTAATTCGGTTAAAAATCCCAATACTTCCCCATATTTCGTGAAGCTGAATAAGTAAGAGGCTGGGTTCGAAGGGAACGTCGATAATCATATCGTCCTTCGGCCCAATTCCCTTGATTGGGTGCTTAAGTCCTCGATATAGCGATTAAGTGTAGATCCCTATGGTATTATTTTGGGTTGTATGTTTTTTTATAGGTTTTAAGGGAACTGCAGAATGATCTTGTCGACGGCGAAGTGCCAATACCTCCTAACTGATTTTTTTTTTCAGAAATTCACTTTTTTTCGTTTTGAATTTAAAGGCGTTATTCGCATGTTTTAGTGAAATTGCAAAGTGTATTTTTATTACAACAACATTAAATTAAAATGTGGAAATACATATTACCTCCCAACTAAAACAACGTGTCTATTTTTGAACGTTTTTATCCAGTATGTGTAAATTTTTTACTTTGTCAGTTAGGAGTTATTGGCACTTCGCCGTCGTCGTGTAAACTGTAGTAACTCTGACTACAATTTCGCTCTGTATGTAATGTATTCACTAGCTGTGCCCCGCGGTTTCACCTGCGTAATTGACGATCCCGTGGGAAGATCGGGATAAAATGTAGCCTATATGTCCAGGGTGTCAGCTACCTCCATACAAAATTTTATCGAAATTGGTCCAGCCGTTTGCTGCATATAAGGCTATCAGTTGTAAGTCATTCAACTCGATTCTCAGCAACGCTCATCCAGCTGCTGCCGCCACCCTGCGAAGATCGTTGCTCCACTTAGCCGGAGGGCGTCCTACCTTACGTTAGTGGGAGGGGGATAGCATAAAAAGGGGTAGCTAAACAGCTAATTTACAACTATTTTGATCCCAATAATTTGGGGTCCGAATTGGGTTGTTTTCGAGTAATTTTTTTTTTTTTTGGAAACCGCCTATCCAATAAAAACTGTTGATTTTAAGAAATCTCCACCGCTCTACATGTTAAACTGATACTCTTCTGATAGCTTATTGTTAAAATATAGCATAATATAGCAATTTGTTAAAAATGTACTCAAGCTTCTGAAAATTAAGCGTCGTAAAGTTCATGATATGAAAATTTCTTGAGACTTATCTTGTTTATCGAGGCAGCTTACCCTAAAATAAATGTGTATGGCACTTGACGTACAAATTACAGGAAAATCTTCTTTGTTTTCATAGATACTGGCAGTGCACCACGGTTTCACCAGCATAAGTGTCAATCTCGTGGGTGTCAGTCCGCCTTTGTACAGTTTTTACTTGTGCATAAAGTTTAATAAATAAATAAATAATAATATCGGGATAAAAAGTATCCTATGGCCCTTTCCCGGGACTCAAAATATCTCTATACCAAATTTCATCTAAATCGGTTCAGCGGTTTAAGCGTGAAGAGGTAACAGACAGACAGACACACTTTCGCATTTATAATATTAGTAGGTAAGTATGGAGTATGGATACAGGGTAGCAAGGACATTGATGCAAAACCTGTTGCCTTGAATTCACTACATGATTCCGAACGTCTTGCGTAGATATTTTTCGTCGGATCTTAAAAAAAAAATTGCTTTTCCATACATTTTGGCCGCGTAGGTATTGCACTTTTCTATGAAACTGCAGATTTTTTTTTAAACTGATGATAAACATTCTACGCTAGAATCATGTGCTAAATTCAAGGTTTCAGTTTGCTTGTCAATCAATATTCCTGCCACCCTGTATAAAAAAGAACAAAAGTGATTATTTTTTCACGTCTTTTTAAGTACGGACGCCAGCACATCAACCTACCACAATCTGTCAGATTTCTTTAATAGATTTTCAACTTTATCGCTAAAGCATAAGGTTCAAAGTTGATTGGGAAAATCTGACAGATTGTGGTAGGTTGATGTGCTGGCGTCTGTACCTATTTTGATAAAAAGTTAGTAGAACACATTTTTCGATGCATGGCAATACATTACACTGTCTATCAGACAGCTTTTTCAAACATTTGAGCAACGGATTTCAATGTATTGCCAAAATCACAATCCCTTTCGGATTGTAGTTGCGAGTAAGTTACGCAAGAGGGGTCCTCCCATCTTCCAAGTTCCAAATCGCCTGGAGCATCCATCGAGGATTACCGTGCGTACATAGGTAGGTCGGAACAGGTAGGTAAACGATTCATTTGAGGGAAAATCCTTTGTAATCCTGATATGTGTTCACCGTGCAGTATGGTTCTACTGTATGGGGGTACGGTTTGCTTGTTTGGCTTAGAAGACGTATGGAGCGTTTTGATTTTGCAGAAAAAACATTCAAACATTACAACAACAGGGAAGGAACACGGGTGGGTTTTAGTCAGTAAGTCTGACACTCCCTTCCGCTCCACCCAGAGCGGGACATTTAATGATTTCCCATCTTGAAAAAAAAAAGGTTCGGGGATGAATTTGATTTGCTTAAATGTTTCATCTGATTATCCATACTAATATTATAAATTCTAAAGTAACTCTGTCTGTCTGTCTATTATGTTACCTTTTCACGCCTAAACCACTGAACGGATTTCGATAAAAATTTGGCAGAGAGATAGATTGCGTCCCGGGGAAGGACATAGGATAGTTTTCATCGACATACCTCGCGGGCGAAGCCGCGAGCCGAATCTAGTATTCTATATATATATATATACTAGCAGCGCCCCGCGGTTTCACCCGCATAAGTGTCGATCCGGTGGAACATCGGAATAAAAACTACTCTATGTCCTTCCCCGGGATGCAATTTATCTCTGCCAAATTTTATCGAAATCCGTTCAGTGGTTTAGGCGTGAAAAAGTAACATACAGACAGAGTTACTTTCGAATTTATAATATTAGCATGGATATGTTTGTTATTTTTGGATGACCACTGATTAATCCGATCCAACGTGTTCCTTGCTGCCCTCCCCCTAAGCCGAGGTCCATACCCATCACGGCATCAGGGTTTGCCCCTACAACCCCGAAAACCGTCTAGATTGACCTGCGAGATGCCATATGTAAAAAATAAGATGACCACTGAAAATCAGCGTCGTGCTGTGAGTATGGCACAGCAACTGCCCCGTTGGTCTCGTGGTTGCAAGCGCGACTGCCGAGCGTGAGGTCCTGGGTTAGATTCCCAAGTCGGACAAAGTGTTATTGGTTTTTCCATTAGGAATTTCTTAGTAACGGAGACGGACAGTCCGAAGTTTGGAAGTTGGCGGTTTAAATACCCCCGTGCCTCGAAAACCACGTAAAGCCGTTGGTCCTGGGTAGCTCACCGTCCGATCAGGACCAGGCCCGTGCCGGACGGCGCGTACGTGTTCCACGCGTGCCTCAAAGAGATGTCAGCATCAGGGGAAGGGGCCCGTCAGGGCCGAAGCCTGCCGGGTCAACGGGATTTTCCGAAAGGGTTACCGCTGGCCCGGAACATAAAGGACTAAGGAAGGAACACGAGTGGGTTTTAGTCAGTAAGAGTCTGAAACTCCCTTCCGCTCCACCCAGAGCGAGAGGGGTCATTTGGTGATTTCCCATACTGAAAAAAAAAGTCGTTGGTCCTGCGCTTGATCTCTCCCCAGTTGTGTCGGATTGCTGTCCCATCGGACTAAGAGAGTAAAGGAACACAGAATGCATGTATGTTTGCCCAGACACTTGTGCACTATAATATTATCTCCTGCAAACCTGGCTAATCTCCGTTGAGATTGGGCACCGTGACTGAAATCGGTCGGGAGGCTATTATGACACAGCATCTTGCTGAGTGTTAATTACTTGTTGTTTTGTTTTCAGTACCAAGTAGGTAGGTATTCAAGTTGTCCTTTTTATGCACGTGGTTCTGTGCCAAAATAAAAAAAAAAACCTTTCTTTCTAATTGGTACTTCATGAAAATCAGGTCCTGTTTCAGATTCCGTATAGGCTACATCGTCCTACCGGATAAATTAAGAACGGGAGTTTTCTTCGGTGGTTCGCGTGCTACAATTTTGTCACACCGGCGATAGGTATTCGCACATTGTTGTGATCGCACTATCGTAATGCACTCTTTTACAAATTCTTTATATTTCACCTTCATGAACATATCCAGTCGCGACAGAATATTATATTTTTTTTAATCATTCCTTATCAGTATAATGGGACCTTTTTTCCGGAACGCAAAAAGCAATCTCGTGTCAACACATCAATACAACAGTCCCAAATATATCCTAAAAGCCGATTCTGCTGACTAATAGCCGATACATCCTAGGTTAATAAGTCAGTGAGCTCACGTCGGGGCAATTTGCGGAGGTAGGGAGAGTCTTACAAAAGTTGCTCAGTAACGAACCGGTCTCAATAAAATTGCTTGCGTTTAAACGTTTCTACGTGATTCTTGTCTACGGCCAGGGAACGCCTAAATAGATTTTGTTAAACATTAATTTAATGAATTAGGTGTCTGGAGAGACTGTTCTGTAGGGTGCACGTGCGTGGAAGATTAAAAATAAAAGGCTATACAGGGTCAGGTATGACTGTCCGTTCTTCAAAAATTGTATGCGTTTATGTGTGAACTAACATAGTTTTAAGCATTTTTTTTGAAGTGAAAACTTCTTTAGCGGCGCTGTGTACTTTTTTTGGAATGGGTAAAAACTTCTAAATTCGCGTCAGGTCACGTGACCCTGATCGAAAATTCGTAAGACGTAAAACGTCAGACGTAAAACGTAAGACGCGCGTTGTTGAGGACAGCGCCATCTATGCACATCGGGAAGAACTACGAGGGCCTCGCGTACTAACTACGTAGTTCATCCAACAACGACGAGATGGCGCTGAACCACGGATATATAACTGACGACGAGCTCTATGCGAGCGGCTTGCTTCTCTTACCACTGCCGCGACCAACACCACGAACTGAAGTCTATCCTGTGTGCTTATTTGTAAATCTGAATAAATTCCTTTCACGAGAAGAATAAACCAGTCACTTTGGTCATCATACCTGATTTGCAAAAAACCCTATAAAATAAGGAACACACCTTAACACGCGTGTTTTGTTTATAAGACGATTCACAAAATACACTCGTAATTGTTCAAGTTTTCACTTCTGTCGGCACTACCGGAGTGCCAGTGTTTTTTTACTAACAAAATGGATCGTATTATCTGAAATGTATAAATAATAATATACAAAAGTTTAAAATTACCGAGAGAAAAATTTGCAAAAGAAACAACAAGTTATCAAGATTTAATTAACTCAGGCCTGAGTTTTCAACAGTCAGATAATTTTAATCTGAGGAATAAATATTGCAGTTTGACAGTTTTTGTATAAAAATTATGTCAGTGTCATATTTTTTCTTCAGATATAAGTTAGATAACTTATATCTAAAAATAGTGTTACAGCTAAATTAGACCGATTTTAAATTTTCCATAGAAACTGATTTTTCCAGTTATCTTTTTTTTAAATAAGACATTTCGAAAATGTTTTTTACTAACTTTTTAGACCTTTGTATCCTGCTTATGCGAATGAAGTTTCATTAAAATCAGTTCATTCGTTTCGAAAAACAAGGGCTTGAAAGTTTGTATGAAATGCCGTACGGCGTAAACGCAGCAGAATATTTGTTTGTAATGAATTAGTAAGTAACTGAATTAATAATGTCCGCTGGTGGTTCGTTCCACCAATTAAGATTTGCCACTCAAAAGCTATATCGCCACCATCTTCATTTCAGACGAAAGACGTACACTGCTGTAATTGGGCGTCCCCCAAGCACCATCGACCGGTTCTGTGTTTCACGCATCCAGCGGATTCCTGCGGCCTTCACCAGGTCGTCCACTTTGTGGGAGACCTTCCAATGCTACGTCTTCCGGTACGCGGTCGCCACTCCAGAACCTTTCGGCCCCATCGGCCATCTGTTCTGCGAGCAATGTACCCTGCCCACTGACACTTAGGTTTGGGAATTCTTCGGGCTATATTCCTTGGTTCTCCTACGGATCTCTTTATTTCTGATTCGATCACGTAGGGAAACTCTAAGCATAACCCTCTCCATTGCCCTCTGGGTGGCATTCAACCTTCTAAAGAGCACCCATTGTGCGCGACCACGTCTCAGTGCTATAGGTCATCAATGGCAACACGCACTGGTCAAAGACGAAGAAAATCGCACACAGTGCTGTAAAGCAATAGAAAAGGAGAATTGCAACATTATTTATTTATGTTGCAATTCTCATTTTATATTGTTTTATAGCACTGTGTGACCTAAACCCGCACTTAAGTCACGCTTTTCTGTGACTTAAGTAGTCCATTTATACACAGAAAAGGGTGACTTAAGTGCGGGTTTTGGTCACACGAGCTATAAAATAGTATACGAAACGTGTGTGTATTAATGGCACGGCGTTTAGCACCCTCGCATTTCACGCCGTGCAATAGTGGACGACTTGTACGTTTCCTACTTTTGTAAGAAACATGAATAAATGAGTTATCCATTCAATCCCAGTAACATGTTCTTAATGAAATGTTTCTTTATTTACAACAGTTACCAAATCCCGGCCCACGTTGACACGTGCACAAATCCGTAGAATGTTATCACTCCCGTATAATTACACGCAGGGGTGTTGTTGTGTTAAATTTTTACGAGCCACTGTGGATTACTTTCGGTTCGCGTTTGTACACTGTTATGTACGTTACGGTTAGAGGAAATTACGGTTTTAGGGAATCCTTAGGAAATTAGAATCAGATTTGCGGAACAGTATATCCGCTTAGAGTTACAACTTTTTATCTTTCCAATAAATCAGTTTCCGATTTCTTTAGGTTCTAGCAATGGTTCTTAAGGAAGGGTTTTAGACAAACCCAATTACCCGTGTAATAATTGCACATGGCATTTTTATGTCTTGCTGAGTTTTATTTTTGCCGACCAGTTCACTTTCTGCAGGCAAAGGTACAAATATTTTACCTTTTATAAAAAAGTCTCGTTGGTTCGTTCCGCCATGCTTATTTCTGTGGACAAAGCGTATTACTGTGTTCCTGTTTAAGGTATTTGCTGACAATAATATTACACGAACTGCACAACTTTGTCTCTAATATCGCTTATCAATAATCTCCTGACCAGCTAATTAAAACGTAACGTAACACATATGACGTTTGGACTTTTAAAAAGGGACCAAGATCTCTGAGTTCTTTCGGTATTTCTTCTCAGGAATCAGTCAGCTAGGAAAAATGAAGTTATCAAAAAAAACTAACGTGTCTTAAAAGATCTACTTACAGAAATAAACATGAGGGAGTGGTCGTAATGCACCATGCGTGCCCAGTGTGGGACCAACCCATAGCCCGTATAGGCTGTACAGCGATCTGAAACCTAGTATTACATACCTAGTATTGTATACAATCAAGTATTTTCTAACTGAACAAACAGCTGTACTGGTCCGAGTTTGTTGCGCCACTTCTTCTCCCAAGCGAAAGCACTAGGAAGTGGTGAAGGGCGGGCGTTTTGGGGGACTGTCTTTTGTGATTTTGACGTTCGAAAAGTACTGATTCTCACCCTAGTTTGAATAAATGACTTTTGATATTGATGTTGAAACATAAAAACAATATCGGCGTCGATTTGAGAACCTCCTCCTTTTTTTCGTTAGTTCGTTTCGCATGATCAATGAAATCATAAAATTTTCAGAAACAATATGGTACTTGTATATTGTCACGTTCGCGGAGGAAACAAACACTTTAAATTAAATGAACTAAGCTGTTTTCTTCAAGTAGTCCTAAATGCTAAACTGGGGCTACTTACCCATTATGATATTTGCTGGCTACGACCAAGGGACTAACCATTATGTCATTCAGGTCACTTTAATACTTAGTTCCAGAGTTTACTTAGCGTTTCCTCTTTTGCTGAAAGGAATCTTGGTACTATCAAAAGTTGCAGTGTAACGACAAATGGTACTGGACATTACATTTTGTTCAATTTATATATTACTAGCTTGATAGCTTCTGCCCGCAACTACGACTACGTGAAATTTGTTGTTCCCCCGACCCACCGCGTTGCAATGCATCGTTCGCCCGCGCTATTACTTCGTTTTAGCTTAGCATTCAAGAAAACTGGTGTCAATGTTCGTGTACGTAGAATATGATTTTTAAAATAAGTTAATAAACTTCTTACTTTAACTTTTAACTGTGATATTTTAGAAAATGTTGTTACATCGAAATAATCGTTAAATTATTAGGTACCCAATGGAACAACAATGAAGGGCATTCAATTTAAGAGTTTAGAGAAAAGTGATATAATTATAGTGACGAATTTTAGGAAATTTTGAAAAATTTATGAAAATTTGTTTTCTCTTGTTGAATTCCATGAATTTTCTGTGCCTCATTGTTGCAAATGGGTCACACTATCACATCCTGGATAGATGTAAAAATAAAACGATACTGTTTACCAAAGACAGGTCTTCCTAACCCAGATTAATTTGAGACCTTACCTTCATTCAGCCGCAACATGGCCACCTCTGGACAAAGGCCTCCCCCATTAATTACCACAAGACTTACTTTACCATTAATATCTTGATTGCTTACAGAGAATCGAAGGCTCCGTCTATGTGTTAAGATATGTTGACATAGTGATTAAAAACTTCCTCTTTTTTAGGTCACTTCCAAATGGTAGAGAGGTTTGTACGTATGGACTGTAGTGGACAAACGCAACATTAACATAGAAAATGATAATACCTACATAATCTGGCTTAAAAGTCATCGAAGTTTAAAACAAAGGGAAATAGAGATTTCGTCATTCATATAACCAATGAAAATAAAGTAATACATTTCAACACCCTTCATAATAAAATTAAAAAACCTGAATTATTTACCATAAACGGTTTTAAATGTACGCGTGACATTTAGACAATAAAATAAAATGATTACATTTAAATAAAACAAAAGGTGGTCGCCTATGATTTAAACACGAGTTTAATGGCGTCATAAATCAGTATGATAAATTATTTTTATCTGATGTGCCTGATGTATGGGGCTTTGATGGGATCCTTCTTTTTATGAGGCGATGTGTTGCCCATGTGTATGTTTGAAATAATGGAAACTGTAAAACAGATTTGGTTTGTTGGCAAGCGAGTTGACAAAAACTCAATTTTTGCTTAATAATAAGGTAAGGTAGGTCAATTAATCAATCAAGACTGATTAACATGGTACAATTCAATTGCCCGTTGCATACCATAAGTGTAAACAACAGAAAAAGTTGCTCCGTCAACGATGCAAGTAATTTGTTGCTTTAATTTTATTGTATGCTTCTTTTATTGTACGCTAATTTTATTCGGTACTAGCCTCTGCCCGTGACTTCGTCCACGTGATATTTCACCCTCCCCACATTCACCCTCTTAGGGGTGGAATTTCGAAAAATCCTGTGTTACCGGAGATACCTATCTCTTCACAAAGAACACACCCTCCAAATTTCATGTCTCTAGGACTAGCGTTTTAAGCTGTGCGTTTATACAGGATGTGGCGTAAGTAGTGGTCCACCGTTAAGGATTTGATATACCAGACAATTTACTATAACATATTACAATTTTAACCATTTTTATCCAATGGTTATTTTTTTTGTTTTTTATTTATGAAATTTCTACCTTTTGTTACAAATTTGGTTGTAGTTTCAACAAAAACCATTATATTTTCATTTTGATTTCTGCTATTTACTGCTGAAATACTAGAGCTGTCGTGTAAAATTATGGTTTTTATGTAAATTTAGAGCTTTTGAAGAAAATGTTAGTTTTTCTCTGTTTTAACCATAATTTTTCACATAATCATGGAAATTCAAGAGGGATTTTTGTATAAAAAAATTACTACTAAAATGGTTAAAATTGTAGTATGTTATAGTAAATTATCTGGTAGGTATATCGAATTCCTAGCGGTGGACCACTACTTACGCCACACCCTGTATATCAGTCAGTCAGGACTTTGAATTTTATATACACCGTGTTCTTCACGTTATGCATAAACTTTCTCAAACGCTTCTACAGCTTTTATAAATTAAATCTAACAAAGGAAATAGTACTTAAAAAGGCTTCGTTACAAAGATATTTGTAATTTCATTTAGTGGAATTTAATTGAACTATGCAGTAAGAAAGGGTCTTAACTTATTTTTGACAAGTTTCAGCCCGCCAAATCTTATGAATGTAAATATGTCGTTGCCAATTCGGATAAAGAGGCATGCATATCAGGTGTTTACGTCAAGATATTTGAAAGCAAGCTTGCATGAAAATTAACAAACAAAAAAATACGCAAGCTTGTATGAAAATTAACAAACAAAAAAATAAGAATTCATTACACATTAATGAATTAAAAATGCTCCATAATGAAAAATTCTTATTTCCATGGTCTGAACTTCTGGTCGAAGTTTATGTCTATCGTCCGGAACACGGTGTATATAAAGATGTATTTAACGCGGCGACAAATTAATCTGAATCTGGGATTAAAAAATAAAGTCGGTAGCAAAAATAGTAGGTTGGCAGCTACAGCGAAGGATAATTTTTAAGTAGAAAGTAGCAAATTAATACGTAATCAGTTGTTAGCTTTGTTTTAATTTAAACCGGCATCGAGTTTTTGTTTTGGTAACTGAATTTATTGTTAAGCGAACACTTTACGGCGGATAAAAAGTAGAAAATGGGCATTCTTAAATTATACAATGAGGTTGTATATAAAGTTAACTACTTAACTACTTGTCGTTAATAATAATAAGACTTAGGGCTGATTTTTCAACCGACTGATAAATTTTATTCGTGGAATAAAATTGACGTCTGACAATTTTTTTATGGAAGAACTGTCAAAATTTCATAATTATTCCTCCGATAATCCGGTTATCTGGCGTTGGAAAAATCAGCCCTTAGTCGACGAAGCGGTAAATAAAAAATGTGTTTTCACGATGAAACGAGATAGACAGCAGTATCGTTAGAAGATCCAAAAAGTGTTATCTCAAAGGTCGAAATGATCCAGGAACAAGTTATTTATAAGCCACTTAGCGCCTGCAAAAACATTGTTAGCCATTATTCTGAGAAGAAACGACGTAAATAATTAATGTACAGGCGTTTTAATGGCTTCTATTAATAACTTTTTATAGGAGCTTCTTAACTTCTTAAGCTCCGCTAATGAGACAATTGATTTTATATTGATTCGTGACCGGTAAAGCTCCGCGCGTGACCTATGGGGTCACGCGCGGAGCTTTACCGGTTAAAGTTGTGTAAAAAATATATGTTAAGGCAAAAACAGGTAGTAAATATTTACATACAACAACGCGATTAATACAACGGTAGCTAAAACTATGAGAACTTGGAAGTGGTCAGCCAACCTTGCGTCAGAATGACTGACCACTTTATTTCTTTGATATATATCTTAACGCAAAGGTAATAAATATTTCATTATATGTAGTAAATAGTAGCAAATAGGCATTAAACAGAGCATTATGGTCTCATGTACATATTGCCCGTCAGGATGGCTGGACCACTAATGACTTTAAGCTCACTTGGCCCAAGTTATCACGGTGAGATTTTTACAGAATAGCAGAAGAGATTTCTACAGAAGCTCCGTTTATACTAGTGTTGCCCAAATGCAAGACCAAGACAAGACCTTAGCCAGTCTTGGTCTTGGTCTTGCGTCAATACACCTGGTCTTGGTCTTGGTCTTGGTATTGCGCTCTCAGTCTTGGTCTTGGTCTTGGTCTTGCAGCAAGAGTCTCGCAAGTCTTGCGAGACTCTACTACTTAGACTAGACTACATTCAAATACCTATTAGCCTATTGCTCGTGGTGGCAGGGACATCGACGCGCAACCGCTTACCATGGATTCAGTACATGATTCCGAACCCCCTGCGTTGAAATTTTTGTCGGCTTTTTCTTAATTTTTTACGTTTTTTTCTGCAATTTTTTTTACTGTAAATTGTATAAAATCATTATTTCTATCTGACCCAATGAGATTTTTAATTAAAAAATAGTAAATTCACTTGTTTCACTTAAAACAGCAAGGTAAATAAAACTCGAAAGGGCTACCTGATCAGCTGTATTGCTAAAGTTCATTTGCGAGGTCAACACTGTCTTTGTACCTACGCTATTCGCTTTCAAATGCCGCGATAAAGGGACCGCAGTGCCAAGCGGTCTCCTCGTATTATTAACGCACTTGAAAATAAACTTTAAAATTATTACAATAAAGTGCATAAATGCTTGAACCTGACAAAAAATGCGGAAGATTGCGGGAATCCCCGCGCGGCGTCGAGTCGGCCATGAATCCCAATGAATCTAACAGACGCGTCACATGAGGCATTTTAATCATCTACATAATTGAATGACCCATTTACTACTTTTTTGAAACATAAATACCTACATAATTTTAACCAACCTACTAACATTAGACTTATACAAGTATAATATAATACTCTAAGTATGAAATGAACTTGCTAGAAAGTCATGCTAGGTACTTACATTTTTATCACATATGGGAACAAATTTGTAAGTAACACGCTACCTACCTACTTAATAAATAGTCGAAACATATAATAATCAATACAATATCTTTTAGTGTTATGACGATACGGTTTTGATACTGGGGAACGTCTATCAAAATCGGGATTGAAAACAAATACCTACTATAACGCCCAAATCTCAGTTTGACTTAACTGCGAGACGCAAGAGTCTTGCAAGCTTAGTCTTGTTCTTGCTCAAGTCTTGCAGGGTTCAGTCTTGGTCTTGGTCTTGCTATAATAAGCCGGTCTTGGTCTTGGTCTTGGTCTTGCAAAAATGCAAGAACAAGACCAAGACTGCAAGACCAAAACCGATTTTGGGCAACACTAGTTTATACAAAGCATACTTCCCCTTCCACAGAGCCACAAATTCATTTTGAAACCTCGAATAAACAGAGCACTTAAATTCGACCTACTAGCATATTCCTTTTTAATTTGAGCTCACTAGCCGACGAAGCAAAAGTAGTTAGCCAATAGTTTTGGCAAGGGCCGAGAGGAAGCCATTCATATTGACTAATGTTTCCTCACTGCCCCTTTATTACGCACTGCCATCCTACTGGAAGATATTTGTAACTAAAGTAGCTTCGGTTCGACGCTCGACTATAAGAATTATCTTTGAGCGCCATTTTTTGCCAGAGACACATTTTTGTGTTGGTAAATAAAGTGCGGTGAGGGGTTGAGGCGGTGAGAGGTTTATTTTAGGAGTATCTATAAAAAAGGAACGATTGAAACGTGACCGAAACGAGTGTAAACAAAATGTTTCGATGAATTTATTTTATCAATGGCTGAGTATTCCTAAATTGGTGACGTTAAAACGATTATACTACACGTTCTCAATTTAATTTTCGATTTTAGATTCGGCAGGTCGAATGAAAACGAAATGAAATCGTCGCCCTCGCATCGAGCGTACCTTGACCGTGCACTAATAGGGCCGCGCGCGTACCCACTGTTTCAAATAATGACAGACATCGCTCCAATGGGATAAACGCCTACTTATTGCAAGGCTGTGACGACGATCCAGGCAGTCCTGCGGGCTACGGGCCACTCTCCCGCCGTGAGCCGACACTATGCCCGGCCAATTGCCTCTAATGACACCACTCGAAAGCGTATCCGTCCAATCAACTCTTAAGACAAGAGGATCCTTCAGTCTGCTCGGCGGCCCGACACTATCGCACCGTTAGTGGATTGCTCTGGACGGACCAGAACCAGTGAATACCGAGTGATTCTTATGTAGTGATGTGTAATATGTAAACAATGAACGCAGTGCTATTCGTATGCGCTAATAACATACATACCTCGTGGCAACCTCGATATCCCAGTCAAAGCATAGCAGTAACGATGATTGATTGAATTTTAAAGTGAAGTAACAAATTGGACATCATGAATGGGATAAGCGCAGCGGCTGAGAAGCCGGTGACTGCAGTAGAGACACCGGCAAAGGATGAACCCAAACCCAAGAGAACGGGGGTTAGGGAGAAGTTCAGGCAAATCCGGTCGAACATAACCGTAGAACCTATCATAGCTTGTTACATAATGTCCAATGTATTCTCAGGACTTGCAGTGCAAAATCTGTATTTGGAAAAAGCGTGTAGAGTTAATTTAGGGTACGATGACGAAGTGTGTTCCGCGTTAAATAGGCGGCAAACTGAGAACTATACTGTACAGGAATCAGAAGTTCAGAAGTTGACCGCGTCAGTTCAGGCGTGGAAAAATGTCGCCCAAACAGCGTTTCCGTGTATTTTAGTTTTGTTTGTCGGTTCGTGGAGCGATAAAACTGGGAAGAGGAAGGCGTGCATACTATTGCCTATAGTAGGGGAAGTGTTGTGCTGCACGAGTTGCATGTTAAACACATATTTCTTCAACGAGTTACCTGTGGAGATAATGGCCCTCTCTGATCTGTTCCCGTCACTGACCGGAGGATGGATAACAGTGTGCGTCGGTGTATTCAGCTACATTGGTGATGTAACGACAAAAGAAATGAGAACATTCAGAGTAGGAGTTGCCAATTTATGTATGTCACTCGGAATACCTATAGGCATGGCCCTCAGTGGTATTCTACTAAAACAGATCGGTTACTACGGCATATTTCTAATATCGAATTGTCTGTATCTGACGAGTTTGATATATGGATACATACGATTGAAGGATCCAATCATATCTTTGGATAGACAAAGAGTGAGTATTCCATGATCTGAATTCCTACTGCATCTTTCTTAGTCCATTTAGGTGGGAATATTTATGGAGGTTTTTTCTGCATTTGTACTTTATGGTGATATATTGAAAAAAATGTGGTTTTTCTATTTCGTGTAACTTGTTAAGTATGTGGAATAGGGATTTCACATTTTGGTACATGTTTTTTGACTCTTTGGTCTAGTATCATGTAAAAGTAATACACGATTCCATGATTTTTTCTCGATACAAAAAATTGCAAAATCATATCTATATTTTTACTTTTTTCAACATCACGGCGTAACGCTTAAGAGTTATTCAATGGAATTTACTTTAAAACATATCTTATCAAAGTTTACTCAAAGTAGTTTCAAATGTAATTTATTTATTTTGTTAAAAAAGGAGTAAATTCGTTTTGGCACATACGTCGTTTTATTCCAAGCGCGCGCACATTATAGCCATCTCTCTTCTTTTGCGTTTCAAAAGTAATTGCATCACTTTCGCTCGCGTAGTAGATCAGTCGCTGTGATTTATTTTCGAGGCAGCGCTTTAAAAAATTTACCAAAGTCTAGGGCTAAATGTAGTATCGGTATGTGTCTCGATAAGACGCGTTGAGGTCATACATCATTGGCCGAGTAGCACGACAGCCCGGTTAGTCCTATGGCTAAGTGATAAATTGCTGCGCGCGCACTACGCAAATTCGAACCAAGGGGGGATCGTAACGCAATCAGCGATTTTACGCGAGGCTCGCAGAGGTGTCGACTTGGATTTATATCCCTCCGATTCTTTGACATTGTCACTAGTAAAGCGCCCACGTGATACATTGTTACATTTTCCAACACGTTTTTAATAGTTTTTTCCACAGTGATGGATGATAGCAGTTGTGTGGGATGGAACTTTATGAAAAACATATTTCTCGTTTTTTGTTGTGCTTAGATAAAAATTTGATAGGCTTTGCCAAACATTATTTTTATTCTTTTATCCGGCAAAGTTTTGATTGTATCTTTTTCTTATTGGAAATTATTTTTCGCAAATCTCTCCCCTGGGTAGTCGCTCATAAAAAGCATGGTTAATACAATCTGTATGCATTTCGTATGCTAAGGGGAACACGAAAACAAAGTGGGGATTATTGCGGGATTTCGTTTGAAACCCGAAATTGCACTTATTCGCTCGTTCGTCCCAGCCAGGGGTAAATTAAATTCACATCGCTTTATAATGAGTTAATGTCAAATTAAATTTTATCTTTGTACTATGAACGTCCAGGACCGACTGCGCCGTGAATCCCTTTGTTTAGTTGAGCTTAACTAAAACCAATTAAATGTTCATATTTTTGTTTATAGCGAGTTATTAAATAAGTTATTTGATCTTGGTGGAATGCGGAGCATTTGTCTGAAGATCTTGTCTCTTGTTTCATATCAACATTTGTCTTAGTTTATACTGATTTAGCCCTGATTTCTATTCAAGGAAGAAATAAACTTGTCGCCAACTGATTATCTTCCTACACACAATTTGCTACTGTTGCTGCTAGCTGCAGTCACTTTGTGATATTCATAGCAGTTATATAACTATGCGTAGGTGCAGTCTCTGTTAAGGGGCTTACATGACCTAAAGCGCGGTCACTGTCGGACTGCATAGAAAACAAACAGAAGCGCGATGACACAACGCTGGTAATTTATTGCAAAATATGTAACAATTGTTTAATTATAAAAAATCTACTCTTTGGACTAAAAAATTAAAACACTAGTATTTTGCTATGTTGCTTTTAGAATAATCTGACGAAAAATCAGAATGATTGTATGTATATTAGTATGGTTTTTATTGCAATAAGAATTCTTTTTGAGGTATCTTCATGATTTTTTTCTATCGTATCAAGTTGTATTATGTTTTCAACACACTATCTACCTAGCATATATCCTGAAGAATATCATATATTTTTCAAAATTTGTTTACTGTAGTCGATCATATACTTTTATTGTTTCTAAAACTTGCGTTTTTTGTGTTTAGGTCCTGTAAGCCCCTTAAGTTGGTATTGTTGTTGTCGTGAATGTAGTGTACTTAAATAAACAGTTAAAGAAGAGAGACGAGAGCAGAGAGTAAGAGATAAATGTTTAGCAGAAGACATGGCTATACAACCTGCTAATTACAATGAAAATATGAATAACATAGCATGACCAGCCTACAATGTACCCAATGCTGGGACACTAACCTCTCGGTGAGAGGTAGTGGGCCGTAATCCACAACGCAGGCCTAGTGCGGGTTGGTCTGAGAACATGAATGACTACCACAAAAGGAATCTTAACGTGTGCTTCTTTATAGAGTTCCGTACCGGAAGGGTGCCAATGGAACCCTATTATTAAGCCTTCGCTGTCCGTCCGTCTGTCTGTCAGCGGGCTGTATCTCATGAACCGTAATAGGTAGACAGTTTAAATATTCACAGAATGTATAATTTATATTACCGCTTTACAGTACCAGGCGATAAATATTGCACATCGACCTTTGGAGACAATCGGCTAATTTCGGCTTCGTAGAACGTTATCTCTGTCGCACGAAATACAAACAGTCCGGTATCTATTAGGAGCTGTTAAAACAATTATGATTAGCTTCTTTTGATAATTATTTTTATTCTTTGTATAAAATACACCAATCGTCGATGGTCGATGTGCAATATTTATCGCCGGGTACTGTAACAACAAATAATAAAAATAAAAGGGGGTGTCCATACAATAAATCTGTTGTTTTCAGCGTTTTTTGTCTTGTGGCACGGAATCCTTTGTGTGTAAACCAAACCGCACTTAGGCGGTTTTTTATTGGTAAAATTTATAAGTAAAATTAACGTAATTTTAATAAGTCTGAAGGCCAGTAAATCTTTCTTGTGTTACTTTCCCAAAAGTCAAAAACAAAAGGCTGTAAATGTGACGTTCAATTTTCCTAGTATTTAAAGACTTGAGGCTCCTACAAAAAAGAGCATCCTTGAGGATTCTCTTACAATTTGTGTAGTTCACAGAATAAATGTTTGCTTTCGAGTTTAGTCTATTATAGTAAGGCAGTTATGGCCTTCTATAACTCCTTACTTTCATAATATATTTTATTCCTGTCATAATTAAAGTTATTGTATATTTCATGAACCATTTGACAACATAGGTCTCATTAGTGAGGGGACCGCGAATGCGCATTGTCCTTTCATCCAAATCCATGCAGTAGTTTTTGCGTAAAAGAGTAACAAACATCCATCCATCCATCCATCCATCCTCACAAACTTTCGCGTTTATAATAGTAAGGATTAATAATTATCGAATTGTCTAGCTTTAACGTCCTATCGCGCTTTAGACATACCCCTTAGTAATAAACGTTGTGTAGCGTCTGTATAGTTACACAACGTTTTGTCTTCTACTTTCAAAAGTCAAATTACTGACGACTGAAAGAGAGAAATCGGTGTGTAACTATTTATCTGATATATAATACGTTTATTAGTAAGGGGTAAAAGGCTTTTTCAAACAGGCGCGACACGACACGCTACACAAAGGCACCGCAAGTCGCGCAACGAGCGGTGCCTTTGTGCCATTACTTTCTATTTTTTTTTTAGTAACGAAGTAGGTTTATTTAATGTGACTGATAGATTCCACATCACCGCTAGCACGATACATCATGGGGTTAGTAGTTGGCGATAACACGATTTTGTCTCTTTACTTACCTATTTATTTATTTAATACTTCAAGCACATAAATGTACAGAGGCGGACTTAATGCCATAGACATTTTCTACCAGTCAACCTTTATCCTCTTTCGCAAATAAGAAAGAATTAAGCGCAACCGGGCTGCGCTCTTAAGGCCCATTTACACGATGCAATTTTCTTGCCTGTGGCATACAATATTTTTTTTGCATTAAATGACTCGCATCGTCTAAACACCGTTTAGACAGTGACATTTTTTTGTTGCGTTCAACTTTTGGCTTACCTCAGGCAAATAAATTGCATCGTGTAAATCAGCCTTTAAGGTTAGTTGACTCAACCGCTTATGTAAATACATCAGAATTCAATAAAAAAGACAAACTCATGATAATATATATAACACTAGCAGCGCCCCGCGGTTTCACCCGCATAAGTGTCGTTCCCGTGGGAATATCAGGCTAAAAACTATCCTATGTCCTTCCCCGGGATGCAATCTATCTTTCAACCAAAATTTATCGAAATCCGTTCAGTGGTTTAGGCGTGAACAGGTAACATACAGACAGACAGACAAGAGTTACTTTTGAATTTATAATATTAGTAAGAATAAAATTAAAATATACTTAGTAATTGTAAAAAATATATATATACTAATAGTAATTATACTCCCATTATGTTTTTCACTCTCATAATAATTTTATTTTTTACTCTTTTAATTTTACTCACATAATTGTTTAATAGATTTGCCATGTTTCTTTTATTTTTGGTTAATATTAGCATTTTACTTATTCATTCAATGTAATTATAAGATCGAAGTGCTTCTTCCATTCACCCCTTTACTATTTCAAGTCCACCTTAGCTATCACATTTTTAAGACGCTCATTATAACATTTTTTTAATATTATTTGTCTCGTCTAATGTATGCTGTGGAATCTTGTAAAGTCAAAGCATTGCATTTATTTCAAATAGGCACATAAAAGGCACTTTTGAACGTCAAAAATTACAAAAAAATAGAATTGATTCTAGTCGCCCATTCCAAAAGGTAGTTTTCGTATGGAGAAGAATGGGCAAGAAACTCCACCGTTACTCTTTTAAAACATGCTCCTAATTCTTTACAATACTTTGATGTTGTAATTCGACAAAATGATGCTCTCCAACATCTTACTCTTCACCTGCACAACTTTTAAACGCTAAGAAATAATAGGTAGGTATAATTTTTTTGTTTTCCCTTATTTTATTAAGAGGGCGTCGACCAAACGCCGGCCGCGCAGTGGCGCCCTCATTGTTTGTTTAGTTATTTCTTTTATTTTAGAATGAAAATGCAGAAAATAAGCACTTTAAGTTGTGCTCCACAAGATTATACGTTAATATTATTATAAACGGTAGTTTTACATTGTTTCGTTTTATTATAATCAATTAATCACTAAGGCGGATAATAGTGGGGCCACTATAACTTGCTTATTTTCTGCATATTCATTCTAAAATAAAAGGAATAACCGAACAAGCGATGAGGGTGCCACTAAGCGGTCGGCGTAGCCTTAAGGTTTTGATCTAAAATGTTTGAGTACAGACGCCAGCACATCAAGCTACCCGAAACTGTCAAATTTTCCCAATCAACTTTGAACCTTATGCTTCAGCGATAAAGTTGAAAATCTAATAAATAAATTTGACAGATTGTAGTAAGTTGATGTGCTGGCGTCTGTACAAGTCAATCAAGTCAGATAGGTTATTTGCATAGTTTTGTAACATACAGAAATCTGTGCAACAAATATCCACACGATCTAAATCTAGATCGCTACCTCCACAACGCCACTGCCGCCTACACAATATATTGTATACAAACGAAATTAAGCATGGGCCACAACTGCATACTATAAATTGACTTCTATTTACAGGAACAGCCCGTGGGATGCTGCGGGTGGGTGTGTTCGTTCTTCGACGCGCGTCATGTCCGTGAGACGTTGACGGTCGCCTTCAGAACAGGTCCGAGGCGGCGGAGACTCAGGGTCTCTTTGCTGATCGTAGTTGTGTGCGTGATTTTTGGACCCTTGCATGGTAAGTTTACAGTTTACACTAAGTATTTACTAGATTTTGCCTGCAACTTTGCTGGCGTAAAGATCGAAAAATTACCCCACGGACACGTACTACAGAGATTAAAAACTATACCTTGTCCTAACCCAGTAGGGTTTACCCATGGTCTAACTATGTCCAAATTTCATAGAAATCCGTTCAGCCGTAATGGCATGAAACGTAACAGATAGACACACAGACAGAGTTTCTTTAAGTATGGATTAGCACGTAGTGACACAGTAGGGCAAAGCCCCCTTACCTCCTTCCACTTATACCCATTTACAACAGACAAACTTTCTACTAATGTTATTTAGTATTAATGTTCTAATTAATATGAGCGTAGAGTCTAAACGTGGTTGACGCCATGCAGAAATGTGAGAAAATTATTTGCTCCATGCGCAGTGGCGACTTGTACTTATTCTGCAAAGGGACAAATCATCATGAAAAAATATCAACATGAAATGTTTACTTTAAAGGAGAAACTATGTTAAAAAATACTTGTTGGAATTATTACATTCTTGAATGTAAAACATAATTCCAACATACATTTTTAAATTTAATACATAATTCCAACAAGTATTTTTCGTGAAAAAAAAAATCGTTTACACACCAACCTTATGTTGTAGATTCCATAAAACAATTATTGCTACTTACTAATAATATTTGTCCATTCCTTTACATCATACTTCAAAATATGTTTGTACATTCTGCTACGATAAAATTTTCAGCAGTGTTTTGTATCTTCTTGATACATAAGTAGTTAATAGGTGTGTTGCTATTTTAGCTTAGATAAGTTCATCTTTATATAACGTCGTGTCTGTCACCCATACCTGCAGTGCGATTCTGTAATCATCTCACCGTGAAAACTTAGGTGAAGTGAGCGTGGAGTGAGCTGTCAATAGTGTCAATTCCTAGCAAAAACAAACTCACTTCACCTAAGCTTTCACGGTGAGATTTTTACAGAATCGACCAGCTGCTTGTACCTGCTTGTTTATATTCTGTGGTAATAGTCGGTTTTTATAGCTCGATGTGTAAGTACTGTAAACGATGTATTCATTGACAAACTTGTGTGGTTCTTGCAGGTGAAATGAACGTGCTATACCTATTCATGAGGTACAGGTTCAACTGGGACGAGGTGCAGTTCAGTATGTTCTGTACTTACAGTATCATCACTAACTTAGTGGGTGAGTACACGTAATATAAAACGTTGCAACAACCCAAAGGCGTTTAAATTCAACCACATATACTCTAGGGTGCATGGCGTTAACTTGGAACTATTAAAAAAAGTTTCGGAAAAAAAATGAGAAAATACTTTTTCGAATAAATAAAATAGCTTAGTAATCGAATTAAAATGTAGAAATTTCCACTGACCTGCGTAACAAAACGGCAACGTGCGTCGCGTCGTCGTCGGCAAGCGCGTGCGGCGCCTAGAAGTCGGACAAAGCGGGGCGGCTGGGTTTGAAGTAGGTAGGTAGACAACATGTGGTGTAGTGTAGGTAACGTTTGAAGATACGAGCACAATAAAATAAAATTCTGTCGTTTTAAGGTGTATGACCCCAGATAACTATGCGTAGGTACTTAGTCAGCTGTTAGGGCAGATACATCGTGTTTTAACAAAGAAAAAACTAAAAAATAATCCTGTGACTAAACTATTGCTTCTATTTATCTGATTTTTAATGTAGAGGCTGAAAATGATACAAAGTATATGTGGTTTGATTTAATGCCTCTCGCTCATATCAACCTTGTATATCAAATAGATAGGTAGATAGATAGATAAAACATTAATATATAATAAAAGACAATACAGGTATTGAATATATCAAAAAAGGTGAAAAAAAGAATAACAAAGATTAAAAAAATAAATTGACCCATAGACACCTAGCTCATATACATCTATAACGGTCGACCACTACTGGGCGGCAAATAGATTTAAGATACTAGAGAGGGCCAGAACAGAAGATGTCATGGAAAAACTGTGATCTCATGTGTCAGTAACGCCATCTAGCGTATATAATATAGTACAATTACATAATTTCCAAGTTTACACGTTACCCTAGCTTTTACCGACACCAACCTTTGATTACTAGCTTTCAGTTAATTTAAGACATCTAAGATTTTTTTTTTATAGATACTGGGTAAATTATAAAAAATAACTAACGAAAACGAACCGTAGTGAAAATCACAATGAGATTTGCAAAACCAAAATGAGCAATTGGGAATATTTCCTTAAAAAAAAATATATATTTTACGACACAACACGTCCTGTCATATAAGATGTTTGTTAAAGCAAGTAGATTACGGTTTTGTTCACTTTTTCCGGCTTATCCTAAGCATATTTAATTTAGTAGCTGCGCCCAGCGGTTTCTCCCGCACAAGATTCGATTCCGTGGTAATATCGGGATAAAAAGTAGCCTATATGTTAATCCAGGGTGTCAGCTACCTCCATAAGAAATTTTATCAAAATTGGTCCAGCCGTTTGAGCGTGAAGAAGTAACAAACATATAAACACACACACACACACACTCACAAACTTTCGCCTTTATAATATTAGTGTGATTTTCATAAATACCTACATTATTTTTTATTATTATTATCAGCCATTTCTGTCCCACTGCAGGGAAAAAGGCCTCTTCCCTCCTTCCACTTATACCTATCCAGTGCTGTTAAACGCCAATCCTTGTCGAAAGAGTCGAGTTCGTCCCCATCATAGGAGTCATAGGACTTTCTGTTTCATTTTCCTTTTGATTTTGATGGCGTTTTTCATCGCCTCGTTGGATTTGAAATGTTACCCTGTAAAAAGTTATTGAAATTCTGAATAAAAATGGAAATTATTTGAAACAAGGTCTGATGACTCCTATAGTTTGGAGACAGTCCGTTGTGCGGTGTTTCGGTGCGATTTTGTTGTGTTGTTCAGTGAGTTCATACGGTTCCCACTTTCCGAGCTTTTTTATCTTTCCAGTTTGATGTAAATGAATCAGTATCGATTTATCACTTACTTTGAAAGGCTTACGTTTACGTTGCTGCAAGTTACAACGTGGTTTGAGATGAATCTGCTTCCACTATGGCTTTCAATTCATCGTTACCGACTTTCGGCCCGGTCGGGTACGGGGCTCATTTGTAGAGATCAAAATTTTCAGAACAAAAGTGATGAAACCAAAAACGGACCGTTCGCTCACATGCGGTACCATGCCCATACACGTCATTAATATTGCGTGCTGTCTGTACTGCGTTAAGGCTCCTACAAACAGGCGCGACACGCGATATAATCGCGCGCGACACAAAGTCACCGCTCGTTATGCGACTTGTGGTGCCTTTGTGTCGCATGTCGTGTCGCGCCTGTTGGAACTTTTATTATGGGACCTAACCAGAAATCGCGAAAAAAAATGAGGTCAAAATGTAGGGAATACCTGAATTTTTGATCGCGATTTCGCGAGAGGTTTGGTCCCATAGTAAAAGTTGTTCATAATGATGAGTACAATGATCTCTTAAGAGGTTGTTAATGTTTTACCAATAACCCTGTATAAGATAGATTTGAATTTGGAATTCTAAGTAGAATGATATCGATCTTCACAATAGCCAGTATCAAAAATCGGCAATTTCATAGGTAAGTTAGGTCCTTACCTATGAAATTGCCGATTATAAAAGACTTGACTCTATTTGATTGAAACTCGGAAAATCGTTAAAATTTTCTTAAACAACAAACAAACATTATTTTAGAATAATTCCGAAAAGAAAATATTTTTCCTTTTTGAGTAAATTCTTACTATTTGGAGTCACAAAAAGAAAAGATATCGGTTTCGATACATGACAATTTCTTTCTATATTTTCCCATTACCTACTTTCCTAGCCTGCTCTTCTATGTTTTGCGAGCCCTCCCTCCTTCCATTAACTACCTACTGATCGGGAGTAATATCTAAGAGTTTATTAATTTCTCAGAAATCTTCAACAGGTAAACATTTCGAGCCTACTTGTAGAAATCAATGATCTATTGATAGATGTGAGAATGAAGTAGAATATTGTTTATGATCGTTTCAATGCGAATTTATATTACAACAATAGAATAATCACTTCGAGATTGAATTGAATTTTCCGAAATCAACTCAATGACTCTGGCAACCCTTTATAATTTTCCTTTCCTTTATATTAATATTTCGTGGAAATGTCGTTGAATGGGATATTATTACGTAACAATTCTATAAATAGATGATAATAAATCGGACTGTAAATCGTAAACCGTTGATTTTGACAGTAGTTATGGGTACTCAGAAACCCAAAAGTTTGACAACCAGACTTACGAAGGGGTATCGTTTTACCCAGTTACTGGGTTATGGAGGTCCGATAGGCAATCACTTCATGTAAAATTCTGGTATTCAGCTACATTCCATTAGACTGGAAGCCGACCCCAACATAGTTGATAGTTGGAAAAAGCTAGGCAGATTATTATGATGAAAAGGGGCAGAAAAAAATAAAATAAAATTTAGGTAGATACCTACTTCAAAATAACATGAAGCTTTCACATTTTGAATACACTAACTTAACCAGCTGCTTGTTAAAGATTTTGGCTAACACATATTAAATCAGTGGAAATGCAGCAGGTTGCATTTTTTTTTATTATAGACCAGTAAAAAGGATTATAGGCCTATTATAAACACTTGGAGCCGGAAGGTTCTGGAGTGGCGACCGAGTACCGGAAGACGTAACTTTGAAAGGCCTCCCACTAGGTCGACCGAGGATCTAAGAAAAAAGGACCAGGGGGCCTAAAAAGGCCACTTTGGCAGAATCATAAAAGGATAACATTATGAATCATAATATGGCGAAGACAGTCCGTGTCTTTCTTTTTTTCGCTGCACTACGTAGGTATAATCAAAGAGATTGGGATTGGATTTGGATTGGATTAATTGGTATTTTAGCACAGACAAAAAAAAAACTGAAAATCTTCACTAATAGGATTTGATACGATTAACTTAACAGTTAACTGTCCATTCATTATCTATACTAATATTATAAAGCTGAAGAGTTTGTTTGTTTGTTTGTTTGGTTGAACGCGCTAATCTCTGAAACTACCAGCCGGATTTGAAAAATTCTTTTTGCATTTGATAGCCCAATTCTTGAGGAAGGCTATAGGCTATATAACATCACACTATGACATTTAGGAGCCGAGCAAAACGGAAAAAAGTCAGAAAGAACGCTAAGCAAAAACGAAGTAATAGCGCGGGCAGGCGATGCGATACGACGGGGTGGGTCGGAGTAACAAGAAATTTCACGCGGACGAAGTCGCGGGCAGAAGCTAGTAATTCATAATGTTATCCTTTTATGATTCTGCCAAAGTGGCTTTTTAGGCCCCTAACACAGAATCCCCTGACGTGGCGGTGGGGGTGGTGTGTTTCGGCTCAAATGATGATGATGATAAACACTTGTCATATTATATCTATCTTCCATTTTTTCCGCGATCGGTGGTTTTAACGCAAAAGTCGGAATTATCTCTGTGTATTGTTTTGATGTTATTCCATTATGAAAACCATTGGTATGAAAGATGCAAATAAATGCTTTTGTTTGTTAAGTACAAACAAAAGCACACATACACACACATTACACACACACATACACACACACACATACATACACACACACACGAACATACACACGCACACGTACATTTATTTCAGGTGGAGGAGGTCAGATAGGCAATTGCTGCATGTAAAATACTGGTTTCCAGCTGCATTCGGTTATATTGGAAGCTGACCCCAACATAGTTGGATAAAAGCTAGGCAGATCGATTAATAGTAAATAAATGAATAGTAATAAGTCGTAGTTGACTTGAAAGAGCATGGCAGTTGAGAACATGTCATGCTCACTTAAATGTCTCATCGATGGTGGCGCGTGTGTTGTTGGATCATTCGGTTCCCTACAAAATGGTTGAGCTAGATGGTGCTGATCCACGCGTCATGTTCATGAACGGGCGCCGTCGGTTGAGACTGGTCATCTCTTAACTGCCAAGGCTTATTTTTAATCATATATTTTTAAATGTTTCTTCATTTGTGTTTTTTTTTTTAAATTGTTCTCACATATAGAAGCAACAATAATAATGTACCCACGATTTGTAATATCTTGATTTAAAAGAGTGTCCATGGAGTTTCTTGCCCGTTCTTCTCCATAGAGATCTACGTTTTGGAATGGGCAACTACTAGCTTCAACTTTCTGACTAACTGACGGACTATTTTAATTTTGACAATTCAAAAGTGCCTGTACAAGGTTTAATTGAAATAAATGCTTTGAGTTTGAGAGTGGCGCATAAAACCAGAAAAAAAAATCAAGTCGTGAAAATCTTGCAAAGCAGAGGCGGGTCGCTAGTTCTCATAATTATAATTTTGTCAGTGTCGTGTGAACGTGGAATCAAACAAAAATGAACCTTCACTCAAGTGAAGCGTATAATATCGGCTTAACGTTTTCCCCTCAGGAACGCTGTTCTCCATCAGCATATTCAGCGACTTCATGAAGCTGGACGACACCGTGGTGGGCATCATCTCCTGCACCAGCAAGATTCTTGCTTCCTTCATCTTCGCCTTCGCTACTACCACCACTGAGATTTACATCGGTAAGGAGTTAAAGAGACCTTTCTCCACAGATATAGATAGACCTAGATAACGCAAGTATCACGATTTGTATGAAAACCAAGCGTGCCATTATTTGACTGCCTACTGACGTCACAAGCACTATTTAGTCATAGGCAATTCAAATCGATTCAAAGACGCCGCTGCGTGCAGCACCCGTCTCGCTCCACCCCCGGGGCCTAGCGCCAGCGCTCACGCTCACCCAGCCAGCAGTACACAGAACTGAACGCGAAAGTGGCGGCTTACGATTTTTGTACGTAAGCTGGTGCGACTTTTGGCACGCGAAGTAGTTGCTCTATCTAGGTATATCTATATCTGTGCCTTTCTCTAAAGCTTAAACAACATCGTTCTTATTACAAAACAGGGTTATTCTTTTAAGATGCTTTAAAATGTAAGTCACATGTCATAGAACCCAAAAAAACCTAAGACATAATGATGTGACATCAACTAACCCGCACGGGGCCCGCGTGGTAGATTACAGCCCACTTCCTGTCGAAGAAAGGAGGACTGTGTTCCAGCAGTGGGAACATTGTAGGCTGATCATACTATGCTTTAAAACATCGAGTCAGTGTTTGTAATATGAACGTAACTGTGATTAAAAATTCAAAACTGACAACTTAAAGGCTCCTTCAAACAGGCGCGACACGACACGCGACATAAAGGCACCGCAAGTCGCGCAACGAGCTGTGCCTTTGTGTTGCACGCGATTATATCGCGTGTCGCGCCTGTTTGTAGGAGCCTTAATTCGGTATTGATTTGTCAGTTTCGAATTCAAAATGAAGTTCGAAATTCAAAAATGGCCCCGTGGTTTAACCGTGGGTCTGAACGTAAATCTTGTTCTGTAATAAGGGCGCAGAAGTTTAAAATTGCTGTTGAAAAGCATGGTGACATATCACAATATAAGACTTCTCATTTTGTAGATATTTAAAAGGTTGTCTTCATGGTTTTGTCGCATCATGAAGATCACTACACAATGAAATAACAATGCCCTTTGAAAAGTTCAGTCAGCAGATTTAGATACTTACTTGAATATTTTATTCCCTTCAAGGACGTTAAGAGACGCCCTTGAAACTACTTTTGAGATTTAAGTCATTAAGAGCCTATACTACCTCATCTAAAATTCACTCTTTATCTCGCTCGCACGATACTGCTCGCGGACTGATAGAGAGCGAGATAGAGTGCGGTGCTGGGCGGAAGGCAGCGGCAATAGGTATTTGCTTTTTACGGTGAAAATAAAGGCAATCCAATTTGTTGGTTTATTGTTTGGGTTGGAGGTAACATAGAATTTTTTTTCTATCGAAATTTTTTTATGGAATCGTGTTTTCGTCAAACTAGTACTTAACATTACCTTCACAATGTTATCCATAAACTAATTTATTTGTTACAGCGCCTTTAGTAGAAATCTTCAACGGGACATCATTCATCGCGATGCGTTCTATTGCCTCCAAACTAGTGAACAGTGAGGAATTGGGTAAGTTCCACTTGTCTAAACTATTTTTTTTTCTTCTACATGTTTCCCTTACTGCATATAACGACCTCTTAATTGCTAAGGTAACCCCTAAGGTTGAATGTCACTTTCACGTCATAACAAAGTATATTTTTGCTTACAAGAATAATTTGACAGTTACTAGTCTAAGTTAAGTGTCGAACATTTTATACCTAAATATTAATATAGTGCCGGCGAGAAAAAGAAGTAGGTACTGTTTGCTTCTAGGAAATAACATCTTGAGCATTTTTTACTTGTGCAGTGGTGGCCAGCGTCACAGTATAAAGACATACAGTATTGTATCTCGGCCGTAACCTTGAAATTGTATGAAGTCGACATACTGTATGATATTATTACCGTGCCAGCGTGTAGTAGTGGCCCAGGCGTAACGGCTCCGCCTTACGAGTTGTAGGTCGTGGGTTCGAACCCCGTTAGGCGCTTTTCTTTGTGTGAATTATTTCATTACCACTGCTCAAAAAACGGTGAAGGAAAACATCGAAGGAAACCGGCATGTCATAGAACCTAAAATTCGAAAACATAAGACATCTACCAACCCGCACTGGGCCCGCGTGGTGGATTACGGTCGATTCCCTCTCACAGAGCGGAGGCCTCCTAGCTGTGGGAACGTTACAGACTGGTTATGCTATCCTTACGCAGTGATTTTTGAAATACTTTATTTTCTCGCAACCGGCGTGCGTGAATACTGAAAAAAAAAGAATTGTTGAATGTACTAAAGTAGCGTAGGTTGAGTAATGAACTGCCATAGTCAACCCTTTTCATAGTTAATTTTACTATAACAAGAGTGAATTTAACAAAATCCACTTTGTTGATTTTCATAATCAACTAGTTCTATTTGGTAAAATCAACAATTTCGTGTGTAGGACCTATATAACCCGCGGATTTGATAAAATTTACGCGGAATTTAGTAAAATCAATCATTCTTTTTTTCAGTGAATGACCAGATATATCCGTATTAGTTTCTGCCCGCAAGTTCGTCCGTGTGAAATTTCACCCTCCCCCTTTCACCCTCTCAGGGGTGGAATTTCAAAAAACCTTTTCTTATGGATACCTAGTCTTCACAAAGAACACACCATCCAAATTTCATGTCTCTAGGAGCAGCGGTTTGGGCTGTACGTTGATATATCAGTCAGTCAGGACTTTGAATTTTATATATATAGAAGACTAATTGCGCCCCGCGGTTTCACACGCATAAGTTTCGATCCCGTGGGAATATCGAAATAAAAAGTAGCCTATATGTTAATCCAGGGTGTTAGCTACCTCCATACAAAATTTTATCAAAATTGGTCCAACTGTTTGAGCGTGAAGAAGTAACAAACATATAAACACACACATACACTCACAAACTTTCGCCTTTATAATATTAGTGTATTAAATTACCAATACCACTAAAAGGAACATGTAAGAATCGTAAAGGTTTTCTGTACTTTCTACATGAGGGTTCATGGAAAGAATACGTAAGTTTTATACATGTATATGCTATTCATGCGATTTTACCGAAACAACACAGATATGTTTTTTGGATAGTTTGTAACAACCTCAGGTAGCAGTTAAATTTTCCTTGTCATAGTAATAGTAATAGTTCATTTGCCAGACTAACCAATACCACTATTACCAATATTGATAATAATAATTTTACTACGTGCAAATTAACATGAACCAACGTGCTCGTAAGGAAACAGTTAACAAAAGGTTGAGGAAAAGTTCATAAATAAGTACTGGGATTACAGTGGTTATTTTTATAATTTTATTGAGTAACAGGAGATCCCGTCTAAAATGGGTTACTGAAAACCACAGCACCTTTTAATGAAACGTACCCACGTAAACACAACGTTAGTAATTGATGAGTGAGTAACTTACGTCCGTATTTGAGCCCAATGATGCGTTTGATATTCGTTTTCATGCCCATTTTGGTTTATAAGCAAGGATGCAGACGACATAATGTTAGTTGTTTATTTTGTTGCCGACCTGTCAGAACAAGTATTTCATTTTTCGTTCAGAACTAGATGAAGTAAGTTAGCTTATATAATCTAAATTGATCCTTATTTATACACGCATACGTTATTAAGTTATGTAACCAAGTCGTTTGCGATAGTGCGTGCTGCATTTGTTTTAACATCTGAAGGCAAATTCCCGTAATTAAAAAAGTTCAAAATCTAGTAGCAATCTTATCTCAGCGACAATCAATGTCAAAAACTTGTCAAAAATGTAGGGATTTTCGAGGTATTTTTGACAGATTGAGACTGAGATCTGAGGGGCAATTCTACTAATTTTAACAACGTTCACAGTCTGAGGGGCAATTCTACTAATTTTAACAACGTTCACAGTCTGATCTCAGTCTCAATCTGTCAAAAAATACTTCAAATTTCCCTACATTTTGACAAGTTTTTGACATTTCTTTGTCGCCGAGATGAGACTGCGACTAGATTTTGAACGTTTTAAATTAGTAGAATTGGCCTTCAGACTGTGAACGTTCTTAAAATTACGAGAATTGCCCCTCAGTTTTGTTTAGTGCAGTTACTTAAACACTGGCTAGATCTTACTATACTTCATAAAACATAGCTTGATCTATGCGACAGCTGTCAGTAAAATCACGCCTATGAAGTCCTGAATTTCATAATAGTACAGACAGTACCTGTCAATGTCATACTTTATGGGCATGCCGACCTAATTAGTGATGGGCGATGAATCATCGTGACCACAGACTATAAACTATCAATGTTTTAAATAAAACTTAATTTAAAATTAATTAATCTTTTAATTTTATTGTATATTTTAATATCATAACATTATTTACATTTGTACATATTTGATCTAAAATAATAGTGACTAAATAAAATCCAATTTCTCACCTATTCATGTAACATTTCATCCGTCAACGTCCCATCCTTGGGTTTCGGAAGAAGACACGCCGCGTTTGGCTCAAAGGCCGTGTTACCAGCTAATTTAGTAACGTTTGTAATTAAATTAAACCCAATTATATGTTACATTAGCATCGATAATAGTAAGAAACGTCAATAATTTCTATCGACATTTTTTTATATCCCGAGTTCCTGACAACCCTAGGAATGTCAGTTTGACAGGTGTCGCAGAGATCAAGCTATCTTTTATCTAGTATAGGCACACTTGTGTAACGTCATCTAGGCACTAGCCATCTCTAATTCCGTCATTCGCTCTTTGGCATCCCAAAAAAAAAAGGAAACTTTACCCAATTAAACTTAACGCGATGGAACTTAAACATTGGATATAGGAGCCTTGGGAGAAACCCAAAGCGCGTCATTAAACACGGTCCCTCTTGACCTTAACTTAACCTCAACTTAAAACGGAACATTTCACGACAGATTTGGGAAAAGATATACGGAACTTAAAAGTTCAAGTAATTAGGAAGTTATAATAGGAAACATTATCAAATAACATGTAATTGGTATTCGAAACTAAACCTGCATGCATAGGTCAATTTGGCAGAGGTTTGCGGGGTGAGCCACAGATTATCGATTTCAAAACTGTCATAGAACATACGGTCTCTTCTGTAAAAATCTCGGCGTGAAAACTTAGGTGATATGAGTTTGAAATGAGCAGTAATACTATTCTGTAAAAATATCACCGTAATAACTTAGGAGAAGTGAGGTTAAACTGAGCTGTCAATAGTGTTAATCCTAAATATCAGTAGTGGTATTCTTTAAAAATATCACCGTGCTAACATGGGTGAAGTGAGCTTAAACTGAGCTGTCAATATTGTTAATACTTTGTTTTTATATTTTGTAAATGTGACTTTGTGGGCCTTGTAGAATTTAGATCTGTGGACCATTATTTAATTTAATAAGTACCTAGTACTTGTTGACAGGCCTACGCTGTCCTCCCATACCTACTTTAATTTGAAAACATTGTAAAAGCCAATTTATTTTTGAAAGAGTAACCGTGGAGTTTCTTGCCGGCTCTTCTCCATAGGAAGCGATCAATTGGCCTCTAACGTTTCATAAGTGCCCGGGTAGGCTTATGTGTAGTAAAATATTTTAATTTGACTTTATTGGTTGTAAGAGACTCGTTACCTTAGTCGCAAGGACGACCATTGAGCGTAGAGTTCATGGTTCTATTCCAGGATAAGGCAGTGTTATTGTGATTTTCTATTAGGAATTCTCAGTCACTGCCCAGAGTATTTATTTGTACTAATCTACTAACACGTCATTTTCTTTCTAGGTAAAGTGAACTCCCTCTTCGGTCTGGCTGAGGCGATGATGCCCCTGGTCTACGGTCCACTATACTCCAGAGTGTACATGGCAACGCTGACTGTACTGCCCGGCGCTGTTTTTTTGCTTGGTGCGGCTATGACTGTACCTGCTGTGGCTATATTTGGGTAACGTTTTTTATTCCTCTTTATTTAGCATTTCTGGTAAATCAAATCGATTTGAAAAGAGATTTAGAACCCTAAGTCCAGCAGTGAAGGTTTTTGGTAATAAACATAACAACAATCAGACTCTTTGTGTGCTTCCTATGATCATTTATTCGAGATTTATGGGAGAGTACAACTTTACAATGGCTGTTGCATGCCAAACGAAGCACGAAACGAGTATCCCTTTAGCTCGGTTGTTATTTTTCTATGGGAATATAATAATATATATTAACTGAACGTCTAAAAAGACGATTGACGAAAGAAGAAAGAAGATTGACATTCTAATAATGGCCACTTTTTTTAAAATTAAATAACGTCTATAAACTTTTTTCTATTCGAAGGTTAGTTATTTATAAAAGTGTGCATCATTAGCACATTTTAATAAATAACTAACTTCCGCCCGCAGCTTCGCCCGCAAGGTATGTCGATAAAAACTATCCTATGTCCTTCCCCAGGATGCAATCTATCTCTCTGCCAAATTTTATCGAAATCCTTCAGTGGTTTAAGCGTGAAAAGGTAACGTACAGACAGAGTTACTTTCGAATTTATAATATTAGTATGGATTGAGGGGTTTTTTTTAACTTCCGGGCACCCCGACCAAATTTGTAAGGTTAGGTTAAAACTGTGACACCGCGCGGTAGACGAGCGGGCGCTAACATCCAAGTTGGTAGTTAGGTAATAGAAAATAGAAAGGTACTTGGCTATTTAGTATTTTGGGGCCCCAAAATAGGAACTATTTGAGGCTCACAAAAGAGACGCGAGAGATATTAGTGTTTAACAATACTTTTAACAGCGCAAATGGGAATTATTGGAGGTTCGATGAAATATATGCCTGTAACTATAGTTGTGCGATGTAAAATGTATGTATAGCTTTATTATTATGGTCTCATTGACCATTAATTGCGATGACATTTATTTTAAGATAAAAAAACCATAATCATTCTATTCTAAAAATAAATGATGATATCATTTATTTTTAGAATAGTCAGAAATAGTCAATAAGCAAAATCAATATTTGGTTACTTTTGTGTGTTAGGAAAAACTCCGAAGAGTGCCGAGTCCTGGATTACCATTAACACTTTGGTTGCAAACATTATACCATGTACAGACAGCAAATAAATCCGTTATCAGCAAAGAAATCTTTTTACTACATAGGAAAATTTATTTTAAAATGTGATGAGACCATTGTCAGTATAGGTGCGATAAATTAAATACCTATTATTGCAGCTGGTTAAAAAATTTCTCAACAAAGGTACGAGTAAATTATAATCTATGTAGAACTCGTGGAACGGAAAATATATATTACAGACATATATTTTGCTTTCGTTTTATTGTTGTTCGGCCTAGCTAAACTACATTATGGTATAGCTTATATTATAATATATTAATATGCAATAATATAAATTACAGTATAGGTTGGTGACGTCATAGAAATATAATATATTATAAAGATATATATTATAGCTGCATATGCGGTCTACTCAAAGATAATATTGAAAATATGTCATAAGCTTAGCTATGATTTATATTACATAATAAGTTATATACCTATTAAGTTTTTAAGCTTAACTGTCCATTTTATAGAAGTCGAGTTGTAGTTGGCTGCCTGATTGCTTACCTTGTTTGTTGACTGTACGTATACTTTTAAGGAAAAACAGTGATGCAAGGTGCGAGTTTGAAGAAATCATTGAAAACCTGTTTGTGTATCGTTGCAAGGTTTTAACGACTTCCCTATTAGGTTACTTAGACCATCCTTACATAGTATAAAACAAATTCGCCGAACTGCCTGTACGCGCATAGCTACCAAACGACTGCACGGAATTGGATAACTCATTTTTGTTGTGTTCGGTATTACCAGGACAAGGTTTGTATGAAAGAAAATTAGGGAAATCGACGCTAGTTAATTATAATTTATTTATTTATTTAATACTTCAAGCACATAAATGTACAGAGGCGGATTTAATGCCATAGGCATTTTCTACCAGTCAACCTTTGGGTGATGCAGAGACAAACAGTGGTAGGTACAGACGCCAGCACATCAAGCTACCCGAAACTGTCAAATTTTCCCAGTCAACTTTGAACATTATGGTTTAGCGATAAAGTTGAAAATCTATTAAAGGTAGTAGCTTGATGTGCTGGCGTCTGTACAATCATGAAAATTGAGGAATAAATATTTTACATACAAAGATACGCATAAACCTATTAAAACTGAATATAATATATACCTAATTACATATAAATATAAGTACAAATAAATATACATAAATAAACTTAATAAAAAAAAATAAGACATACAATGAGAAAATATTACCGTTATTGGACAAAATTAAGACTCTTGTATCTTTACCAATAACTAGCTCCTGCCCGCGACTTCGTCCGCGTGATATTTCTTGTTCCCCCGACCCACCCCGTCGCATCTCATCGCCTGCCCGTGCTAATACTTCGTTTTTGCTTAGCGTTTTTTCTGCCCTATTTCATTATGCTTGGCCCATGAGGGTCATAGCGTGATGTTAAATAGCCTATAGCCTTCCTCAAGAATGGGGCTATCAAATATAAAAAGATTTTTTCAAATCCGACTGGTAGTTCCAGAGATTACCCTTTACATACAAACTTTACCTCTTTATAATATTAGTATAGATAAAACAAAGACCACATAACTGTGCATAGTGGAACCCTCCCATAAGTTGTCACTGGTAAAATTGGCTTACGAATCTATACTATATGCCCAGTTTGGCAATAAAAAATGCTACCATTGGTCGCAGACCAAATAAAAACAGTGGCACTCCGGGAGTGCCGACAGATGTGAAAACTTGAACAATTACGTGTGTATTTTGTGAATCGTCTTATAAACAAAAAACGCGCGGTACCGGCTACGGCCATCCGTCTTACGAATTTTCGATCAGGTCACGTGTCCTGACGCGAGTTTAACATTTTTTACCCAATACAAAAAAGTGTACAACGCCGCTAAAGAAGTTTTCACTTCAAAAATCAAGACATAGCGCTGCGAACAATACAGTGAAGCATGCAAAAACTACACCACTGCTCTGTGCATACACGCTTACACGCACACATTTACAATCAAACTACACCTTAGGTACTATGTGCACAAATGTTTACGAAACCGGTTTCACTTTACTGTTGACAGTTCTCTGTATTGGGTTTTTGTTTGGTCTGAGCCATTGGTAAGCAAAACGATTCGTTTTTGTTTATAGGAACCGAGCAATCGGTAAACGTTTTTATTGGATTTGTTCCCAACGAGTAACACCCTCAACTGTCACACTGTTACTTGATGGGAAATTTTTGAGAAAAAGTTCCCATCCAGTCACACTGCCAGTCACACTGCCAGTCACACTGTTACTCGATTGGAACTTCTTATTAGTAATTTCCCAACCAGTCACACTGTTACAGGTTTTAATGAAAATCACAATTCACAATAAATTACGGTATAATGCAATTACTTACTTAGCTCCGATGATACATTGACTAGGTAGGTTATCCACACGTGATCAGTTGAGTTAGTTCATTCATTTATTTAATTTACGGTTGAAGTCGTCCATAAATTCAATAATAAACATAATAGCTAGTTACGTTGAATGGGTAATAACCATTTCTCCATTTCTATAACCGAAGCAACTTATGACATGTACAGACGCCAGCACATCAAGTTACTACAATCTGTCAAATTTCTTTAATAGATTTTCAACTTTATCGCTAAAGTATAAGGTTCAAAATTGATTGAGATAATTTTACAGTTTCGGGTAACTTGATGTGCTGGCGTCTGTACAAATAATTATGTTGCACTGAAAAATAAAAAAACTTTTTAGTTCAATGCTGTTTCGTGTTACAACTTGTTCTAACTGAATGCCTATTTGTTTATTTATTTCCTTAAATTGATCAATGAATTATTATAAGAGTTTAGACTAGTTTTCCTATGTCATCGTCTGCCTAGCTTTTTCCTCAACTGTGTAGGGTTCGGCTTCCAGTCTATCTGATGCAGCTGAATACCATTATTTTACATGGAGCAACTGCCTATCGGACCTCCACAACCCAGTTACTGGGTAACACGATACCCCTTGGTAATACTGGTTGTCAGACTTTCTGGCTTCTGACGACCCGTAACGACTGTCAAAGATTCACGAATGACGGCCGGGACCAACGGCTTAACGTGCTTTCCGATCCACGGAGGGCTTTGGTATGTAAAGATGGTCACCCATCCACGGACCAACCGGTAGCTTAACCTGATCGATCGACCCGTGCGACTGCTATTACTTAGCCATAGCTAGTTATTACAATTAGAAACAATTGAATAAAGGCTCCTGCAAACAGGCGCGACGCGCGACGCGAACCGCGCGCGACACAAAGGCACCGCTCGTTGCGCGACTTGCGGTGCCTTTGTGTCGCGTGTCGTGTCGCGCCTGTTTGAAGGAGCCTTAAATTGTTTTAAGAATAGGTAAACCTGTTTATGGAAATCAAGATATTGAAGAGAAAAAAAGAAGATTATAGAATTATACGCCGATTGTGTGCTCTGACTAACCTTTCGGAGAAAAACAGTCGTTATGTTACGTAATAATAGATATAACTGTTCGTATTTCAGCAAATAACCTTGCTATGATGTGATCATAATCGTCTGGAATGACCTTACAGCATAATAGTTTTGAATGCAATACAATACAATGTCATTTTTAATTCTATTGTGAACTTTATAATGAACTATATGTGTTTACCTAACGGGCGTAAAAAGACAATTAAAACGAAGTCGAGAGTCACTTGTTTTCCCCCGTATTTGTATTTTTTTTTTTTTGTAAACCTGAGGGCCAATTGGACGTTCAAAATCTAGTCGCAGTCTCATCTCGGCGACAAACAAATGTCAAAAACTTGTCAAAAATGTAGGGAAATTAGAGGTATTTTTGACAGATTGAGACTGAGGTGAGACAGTGAATGTTATTAAAATTACGAGAATTGCCCCTTTTTTTTTGAGGATGGGAAATCATCAAATGACCCCTCCCGCTCTGGGTGGAGCGGAAGTGAGTGTCAGACTCTTACTGACTAAAACCCACCCGTGTTCCTTCCTTAGCCCTTTATGTTCCGGGACAGCGGTAATCTGTTCGGACAATCCCGCTGACCCGCCAGGGAGAATTGCTCCTCAGGTCTTCTAATCTTCTGGTTACAAAGATGTTGAAATTCCAACTTTTAGTGACGTAAACAAGTTTATAATGTTATAACACAACTTTAAATACCAACGCGACCCCTGTGCCGTTGCATGTACTCATAAGCAAAAAAGCAAAATGTTTTGCGTGTGTTACATTGCGCACTACCGCAAACAGCAAATTTTCACACCAAAAATAAAACTTGTTTCCCAGCAATTATTTTTATGCAATGTTGCTTTGACGTCCCCGAAGCCCGAAAGTCTTACAACCAGTCTTACCAAGGGGTATCGTATTAACCAGTAACTGGGTTGTCGAGGTCAGATAGGCAGTTGCTCCATGTAAAATACTGGTATTCAGCTGCATCCGGTTAGACTGGAAGCTGACCCCAACATAGTTGGGAAAAGGCAGGTAGATAATGATGACTTAGACTGACGTACAGAATGCGTAGTTCACAGCTATGTGATGGGTCTTTTTACCCCCTGCCTGGTTTATGTAGCTTATACTTGCTTCGATCACGAGAAAGACTGAAGACGTGGCGAGCCGGTGATTCCTTACCCAAACCATGCGTTCCACCCGCTGAGGACCCTGGATTCAAGACATGAGTCATCTTGGGTAACCTGAAAGTCAACAGACTCCGGACCCAGGATGGCCGAAGCAAAGAAAACCTGTTCAGGTGGAGATTCATAGACGACTCCGCCTTGGAGCGTAAATGTGGGGCTGTTCCACAAACGATGGGACACTTAATATCGTGGCCTGCGTGTCCTGTCAGTTGCACGTTACAGGAACTGATGGACGTTGGTGATGGCGCCAAAGAAGTATCCGAATTCTGGGCCGAACTCATTTAGATAGCTATCGACACGCTCAGAAGAAGAAGAAGCTTTGAGTAGGTTAAATATATATTTATATATAATTATTTACATCTATATTATAAATAAACGTCGCTTTTCGTGTCTTTCTGTGTGACCGCGTCGTTCTTCTAAACTGCGCAATGGATATAAATGCGGTTTATGTGTATAAGATACGTTAATATTATAGGCTATTTAACATCACACTACGCTACGGAGTACACTAGGATCCGACAAAAAGGAAAAATGTCAGAAAGATCGCTATGCGAAAACGAAGTACAGTACCCGGCGATAAATATTGCACATCGACCTATTCGATCCTATCGATTTTATACAAAGAATAAAAATAATAGGGATGTTGCCTGGGTAAAAATAAATCGATTCGATTTAGTCCCTCAGTAAGATTATTAAAAAATATTGAACACGTATTTTTTGTTTTATCAATTAGATAAAAAATTACAAAGATATATCACATCAAAGTTCAGGAGTGGGGGGCTTTGACGTAATAACGTGCTAAAATTTGTAGCACGGCGTGACGTCATACGAAATTTCCAAGCGCTGTATCTTCGTAATTTTTTGTTTGCCAGACAAAAGAAAAAATACGTATACAATATTTTTTAGTAATCTAACTGATGGACTAAATATATTTTCTTAGTCAACTACCCTATTATCAAAAGAAGCAAATCATAATTGTTTTAACAGCTCCTAATAGATACCGGACTGTTTGTATTTCGTGCGACAGAGATAACGCTCTACGAAGCCGAAATTAGCCGATTGTCTCTTTCCAAAGGACGATGTGCAATATTTATCGCCGGGTACTGTAGTAGCACGGGCGAGCGATCCGATGCGACGCGATGGGTCGTGGGACTAAATTTCACGCGTACGAAGTCGCGGGCATAAGCTAGTAAGAAATAATTAGGAAAGAAGTGCCTAAAACATTTTTTCTGCTGTCTGATAGTTTTGTGTATTCTGAAAGAGTTCTTATTAATTTACTCTAGATTTTAATTGTTTTAGTTTTTTTATTCTACAGTTATGTAAGGTTCTTTGAAAAAAAAATTGTACCTACACCGTATCGTATCTAACATTAATTAGTTCCAAAAGTAAATTTAGATAATAAATCCTCTTCACACAATAACCTCATCGTTAATAATCCAATTAACTATCTATACTAAGAACTGTAAAAGTACGATAATCCCTTTGTTGGATTCGTACATTTTTGTTTAACTTTTGATATGGAGGAACAAATATTAGTCATGCTTACAACTAGTAGGTAAACATAGCCTCGATCCAATTTGTAACCAAACCGTAGGATTTACTGTCGCATGAATTAAATCTACCGGGACAAAAAGTAGCCTATGTTACTCTTTGTAACATCATCTATCTGTCCATGAAAAGCCAAAACCGGTCCAGCCGTTTCGGAGATTAGCCGGAACAAACAGACAGACACAAATTTTTTAAATTGTTTTTATTTTGTTGTAAGTAGGTACTTACTTTGTTTTTTTTTTTTGTTATAAGTACCGTATATTACATAATTATATATTTATAGTCCGCGCGGAACTAGTTGGCCGCGCCTTGGGTTTGTGAGCGGTGGGACGGAGGGGCGGGGGCGCTTTGTCATTACTCAGTACAATGCGTGCCACGTAAGAAGAGACTTAACACACCACGTGGTTTGACATGCGCAGTACACGATTTTAGGTATCTTTAGCGGTGTGAGGTCTGAGTGCGGGACGGGACCGGACGTCATAGGGGCGGCGGAAAGAGGTGGGGGAGGCGGGGTCAAGTCTCTTCTTACGTGGCACGCATTGTACGTGCGCTGCGAACACAAGGCAACTCCGCCGCCCTCACCCCCGCCCCCACCTAAGGCGCGGCCAACTAGTTTCGCGCGGACTATAGTGAAAAGCTGTTATTTTGACATTACAAACCAAACAAACAGACAATTCTATTTATTTGTATGTATGTATCCGACTATATTGCATGGAGCGTCTGCCACCGGATCTCCGAAGCCACAAAGAGAGTCTCTGTTCCCGATACCGGGTGTATTTTTTTTTATATTCTGATATTTAAAAATTCAATTTATGTACTTAAATGTAATTTCATTAAATAAAAAAAAACTCTCTATACCTAATAACGATGAAAAAAAACATAACCCTCCTGGCGCAGTCGGGTAAAAACAACTGAAAAGTTAATTCATTTTTGTCTCTGACTGTACCTACTTTGATAATCTATACGTAGAACAATAATAGATAAACAATAATGACTAATAAGTTTAGAACTTGTCTATGATTCTTGTGGGACATGAATGGACAATTATTGTCAAGTGGTGAATAAGGAGCACGTGTTGATTGAAGGAATACTACAGTATTCCTTTCCTCACTTTCACACACAAAACTTTCTTCACGACTGTACCCGTACTACAGTACGGGTACAGTCGTGAAGAAAGTTTTATAATGGTTGATTTTTAACTGTACTGTACCGTGTGAAATATCAAATGAAAGGGCTTACAGTGAGGATCTCAAATATATTTTTTTCATAATTTTAAAGTAAATTTTAATTTTAAAAATTTGTATTAAAATTATTTAAGAAAACGAAAATTGCCCATCCCCCCTTATCTCCGAAACTACTGAGCCTAAAAAATACAGAAAATAATTCTATACCTATAAATTACATGAAAACTTATAAGAAGTCTGTAGTCTTAAAACAACATGGTAAATATCTCAATATTGTGCGTACAAACTTACAGTTTCAGTTGGAAGGTATGGGAGAACATGATTTTCAACTACAATGTTATTGATTTCATTCCCTCAAATGTGGGCTGGTGTAACAGCATTTTGTCCTTCCCTTTGTCAAGGGAGGCCAGACTTCTGTACCGGCTCGCTCAAGTGGGCATTAAAAATAGAATAGCCTAAGTGAATCTACTGTATGATTATGTTTTGAAATATGTTTTGTAATTTGTATTACAGGGGCGACATCTTCAAATTGAACAAGCCCCTTTAAATAAATAGAAAAAAAAAACTACAATGTTAAGTTTGTTCTTGGGATAAATTCATTCCAACTACGAAACCCTTCATTGTGCGTGGTCCGACACGCACTTGGCCGTTTTTTAACTCACCAAGGTTACCTAAGTAGGTACTAGCTGGATACATCCAATTAAATCATTAGATATTACTTTGTTAACGATTGTTTTTCTCTCTTTGAATCTTAAAAAGTTTGCCGTAGCTAATACTATAAATTCAATGTTTTAATTACAGTGGCCTCAAAAAGTTACTTGACATAATATTTCCACTTTAGCTGTGACACACCACATTATGATTAACAATCCTAGTGATCCAAATGTTTGAACTGCTATAACGTTGTTATTAACCTAATTCATCAAATCAAATAATCAAATCAAAAATGTTTATTTCTTAGAATAAGGTACAGACGCCAGCACATCAAGCTACTACAATCTGTCAAATTTCTTTAATAGATTTTCAACTTTATCGCTAAAGCATAAAGTTCGAAGTTGATTGGGAAAATTTTACAGTTTCGGTAGCTTGATGTGCTGGCATCTGTACACTAGATGCTCAATATGGTTCCAGTATATCCTGCCATAATATGGTGTAGGTACAAATATTTACCCCCTTATTCTTTTTCTACCTTTGATTTATCATAAAAAAGAATCAAGTAATCCCTTAGGAACATTTAATTATTTTTTAATAATTAATTTTAAATCACAATGTGGCATCACAGCTGAAGTGGAAAAATGACAATTTACTTTTGGTGTCTACTGTAAGTAACTTAGTTTACAAGTATGTCGTAATCTATTATAATATTTTATACAGGTATGTATTTGTGAGTTTGTATGCAGGGGGTAATCTTCGGAACTACTGATCCGATTCCGAAAATTCTTTCACTTATGGGAAGCTACAGTATTGCCGAGTGCCATAAGATATCATCATCATCATATCTGCCGAAAAACGTCCACTGTTGGACAAAGGGCCTCCCCCCGTATCACATGCAGCGGATTCCTGCGGCCTTCACTAGGTAATTGGTCCTCCTTGTAAGCGGCATTCCAACGCTACGTCTAAAATATATTTTATATTAAAATAAGAAACACGTGGACAAAGTCGCGGGCAGAAGGTAGTTTTCTATTAAATAATACAACATTGACCAGTAGCCTAATTGCGTAACACACTTTCTAATCGCTAATCCATTGCGTGGCCTGTTCTAAAAATGCGTCTGCGCAACAACGTAAATAACGCAATGAATGTTGTTGAACTGTTAAAATAAAAGCCATTTTTGTTGTTAGTGTGTTAAAAATAAAAGCCATTTTTGTTGTTAGTGTGTTAAAAATAAAAGCCATTTTTGTTGTTAATGTGTTAAAAATAAAAGCCATTTTTGTTGTTAGTGTGTTAAAAATAAAAGCCATTTTTGTTGTTAATGTGTTAAAAATAAAAGCCATTTTTGTTGTTAGTGTGTTAAAAATAAAAACCATTTTTGCTGTTAGTGTGTTAAAAATACAAGCCATTTTTGCTGTTAGTGCGTTACGAAATTACCCCGCTGATATGCATGGATCATTGATGTTCAGTAACTGACACACTTTTTTCCGATAAATTTATAGGAAACAATGACTAGTCGGAGGCTGGCACAGTCAGTCAAGCAAAACTAAGCTGGTTCAACAATCACTACAAAGCACTTACCTAATCATGACCTACTCGTAATGGCAAATCTGCTAATGTTAGGGCGCGTTCCCACTATGTCGTGACGATAAATTTATCGTTGGACGACGGGTGTCTCTGGCTGTTCCCCTTATATCGACTGTTTATCGTCAGTACCCATTTAATCGTGACGACATTTTTACTGTTCACGGCAGTCGCCTTGTCGTCGGCACATTAGTCACGTCTACGTTCTTTTAAATATCAGTAGTGGTATGAACGTGTGCTGTGTATATATGTATGATACGTGGCTACGATAGATACTTACAATAACGACACTTGTTTTTTCGTCACCATAAGTCGTGACTTTTTTATCGTTTTACGACTGTCGTGCCCGTAGCCCTTCCCATTGACTTGACAATCTGTCGTCACTGCAAAAAAAAGTCGTGGACGTCAGTTAATCGTGAACACCTCCATTTAAATACACAAGTTATGACGCTTCAAACGACACGATAATCTGTCGTCACGACATAGTGGGAACGGGGCCTTTAATGAATTAACAGTGAACAGGCATTTGGGTACGCTCATTTCATCGCTTTCAATCAGGCGAGATCGAGGTCAAAAGCAGGCCCGTTTACCAATAAAAAATAAAGTTTTTGAGAAAATTTTTATTTAGTAAAATAGTGTTACAGATATTCTAGATTGTTGTTGTTTGTTTTCTGTTTAAATTAATATTATTTAACACGTAGTTGACATCTTCTTTGTTTAAAGCGCTATTCTTTATGGTTTTGAGTATTTTTACCGTTAGAAAATTGCATTTAATCATTATCCTTGTCAATATCAAGTAGATAAAGCGGATACAGCGTAATTTTATTGATATGGTTAGTGTGGTTTGTTCCAAAAGTGTCAAATGAAACTGTGCGTAGTGTGTTTAACACACAACAAATAGATCAGAAATTTTTGTAGATGAATCTTTCAATTATTTATTTAGTATACTATTATATTATTTACTTAATAAAAAGTACCTACCTAGTGAGATGAGATATAAAGTTGAAATCCTCTAAATACTTACAGATGAAAGTCTAAATGATTACTTTTAGTGAGTGATTGCGTAAGAATGTATCCTGAATAGGGTCTGTTTACACTTTCATCTGTTACTTTTCGAACAGACTATAGGTACCTGTTTTATGAGAAAATACATTCTAGATACCAATACCTTCATAAATTTGGGTCTATAAGAGGGGGTGTCGGCTATAAACTATATACCCTTACATTATTAATAGGCATCTGCGGCCAATGCAGGGCTAATAATGCCAAAGTTAGTGCGAAAGTTTTACGAAATGACTATCTGTATAGTTGAGAGCCTAACCTTGTATTTGTCAATATCGATTTAAGTAATAAAACTGGAACTTGGAGGGCACGTCTGGGCCCTAAACTTGTTTTGAAATGTTCAGAATATTCTTTACTTTAATATTTATATAGGTACTAAAACGACAGCAACAGTGTGATATTAATTGCTTTATTGTCTAACTAGTTTCAGCCCGCCCTTTGAAAGGACATCACAAGTGTAAAAAAAATTATACCCAAAAATTAAAGTACGGGCCAGAAAAAAAAAAGTACTATTTTCATAAGGGAAATAAGATCTTGAGCATTTTTACTATTACAACGAAAGTCTACAATTAAGGCCTCCGGCTGCTATTTGCGATTGAAAATGCCAAAAAGAAAGTGTTATAAACATAAAATTTTAAAAAAATACCAGCTTTTAATAGAATATAACATCCCGAATATGCTTTAAGGCTCCTTCAAACAGGCGCGACACGACACACGACACAAAGGCACCGCAAGTCGCGCAACGAGCGGTGCCTTTGTGTCGCGTGTCGTGCCTGTTTGCAGGAGCCTTTAACTATTACAACATAGATCTATCAAATCCATCCAGCAAAGGCTTCCCCCAAATCCTTCCAGGAACTCTTTTCACGCGTCCCGCGTCACCTCGAACCAGCGGGGTAGTTACGTAACACACTATCAGTAGCAATGGGTTCCATTTTGACAGTTCAACAACATTCATTGCGTTATGTACGTTGTTGAACAGACACATTTTTCGAACATATGGAGCAATGGATTAGCAATATCCTTCAAAATGATTCAGATTAAGATTGATAGTGTGTTACGCGATTATTGTGCAATGTTTTCAAATAAAGTAGGTATAATAATCCTATATTACTAATAATAATCCTATATTACAAATAATAATCCTATTTTACTAATAATAATCCTATATTACTAATAATAATCCTATATTACTAATAATAATCCTATATTACTAATAATTCTATATTACTCGGCAATAGGTACTGTAGCTTTCCGTTAGTGAAAGAATTTTCGGAATCAGATCAGTAGTTCCGAAGATTACCCCCTACATACAAACTCGCAAATTATACCTCTTTATAACATTAGTAGGTATAGATTTTAATTGCGTCTCGATTTAAAAGATTCGTGATAATTAAACGCATGATAATGACAGCCAACTACAAAATACATATGAGGCAAAAATAAAATGTTTGGGTTAATGACCTTCGCTTGTCCCACTCTCTTCTTTATATAAACAAGTAAAAATAAAAATATATATATTAAAATTATATAGACAAGTATAATTGAGACATAAATAAAAAAAGTCACAGTTGGAAAATATCAATTCATCACAACACAAAAAATTGTTTAATTTATTTATGTTCTTAAGCGGTCAGAAATTATGCATCACAATTAAATCGCAGTACCAAAAAAAAACAACTTTTTATGATCATCGAAGCCTAGTCTTTTTTGTCGCTTCGCTAAAAACGCAAAGTAAAAAACATCAAGCAGACGCAAACTGGTCTCAGTACAAAACCTTCTGACCGCGAATGTACACGATAGTATCACGACTATAAATTATTACGCGTTTGAAAACTGTCCATTACATCATTTTACAATCGATCTTTCCACTCGACACGAGTATACTATTCACATTTTCCTCTTCAAACGATAATAGTCACATTCATTCGTTTCAGATGGATGTATTTCGAACAGAGAGAGGACACCAAGCAAGTCGAGGAGATGGAGAACGTGAGTAAAGACGTGTAGCAGCAGTGACTATTGAACTCAAAGCATTTATTATAAATGAAAGTGTTATTGGACATTGTAGTAGAGTGTTTTGAATAAAGTGTGAATGTTTAATAAAATCGTGTCGAGTTTTTACGTTCTTTTTATTCAATTTTACGCGAAAACAATCGGATGTTTAATATAATATCAGAGTGATACTGCGCATGGATAGCAGACTTGTTTGAGTTTAACGACGTGTTAAGTTTATTTTCGATTTCACCGAGTGTGTTTGTGGACGCATTAAAGACTGATATGGCAACATAAGAGTGTTTGCTAACATACACCAGTACAATAGGGCGATAGCGACGTTCCTCCGACGCCGGCTTACCAGTAATTCAATATTATACTGTATTTATCTTGGTGCTGTGAGGATCTGCTCTCCAATATAACAACAATGTGACCCAACTTTGAAGATTTACTCGGATCTCAGGCGAAGTACATGTCTTCTGTTCCATATTTCAATCTCCAGTGAGTATTGATTTTATATTTGAAATTTTATAGAAATTTGGGAAAAGAATTTCTAAAATGGATAAAACTGATAAATCCGACGGGAAAACGACTCGCGACGAGACGACAGAGGAACTGCCGCTAAAAACTGAAGCAAAAAATGACTTAAAGACGATGACCTTTATTGAAAAAATTAAATTCCTCAAATCAAATATTACGGTAGAACCGGTTTTGGCTCTATTTGTGATGCCGAGCGTGCTAGCAATGTTGGCGACACAGAATTTGAATTTAGAGAAAGCATGCAGGGTCAACCTTGGGTTTGGCGACGAAGCGTGTACCGCTCTGAGGTTAAGAAAACGTGCTAACTACACATTTGAAGAAGATGAAGTACAGAAACTGATCGCGTCAGTGCAAGCATGGAAGAGTGTCGTACACACAGCAGTGCCAACGTTGCTCATGCTCTTCATAGGGGCATGGAGCGACAAAACGGGAAAGCGCAAGATATGCATGCTAATGCCAATCTTCGGGGAATTCATGACGTGCTTATTAAACATGATAAACACGTATTTTTTCTATGAGGTCCCGGTAGAATGGACGGTGTTCATGGAGGTCATATTCCCGTCACTGACAGGAGGCTGGTACACGATGTTCCTCGGCACTTTTAGTTATTTAGGAGATATAACTTCTAAGGACACAAGAACGTTCCGAATGGGGATACTGAACTTGTGCATGACAATAGGATTTCCCATAGGAATGGGTTTGAGCGGTATCCTGCTGCGGGTTATCGGATACTACGGGGTGTTTTCAATATCTGCTGCGTTGCAGTTTATAAATTTCTGTTACGTATTGTTCCGTATTGATGACCACACTTGGCTCGCGAATAAAGACAAGGTTTGTATTATGCATGTATTTACTTATTCTATCTACGAGCTTATGTAATGTTCACCAATCAGATTAGTTATTGTTTTATTTTATTCACACAAGGTCAAATTAAATTACCTAGCGAAACTCCGCAAACGTGACGGGTATTGATACCTAAACAATATAAAATATTTGATGTTTTTATTTTTGGAGATCAACGACCGCTATGAGTGTTGTTACTTGTAGTATGAGTTGAGAAAATGTGTTTTATCGCTTTTAGATATCACGTCTGTAAAGTTTACCCAAAAAAAAATTTTTTCAAGAAAATACACTAAAAGCGGTCGATGACCACACAAAAAAAAACATCAAATTAATTTCTGTTTTTTTATCATACCTAATTATTTACATATCGATACGCATCACGTATACGGAGTTTTGCTAGCGGAATAATTTTGAACCTGTAGATCGCTTAATTCTCGCCTTTTAATTCCACGCTAATTTATTCTTGTCAATACTTCCTTTTCTGTTTTTATCTCGAATCTGATTTTAAGATTATAAAAAATTATGCAATTTGTAAATAAACATAACATTTTCTAGGTCAAAAGAACCGGCTGTACGGGTTTCCTGTTAGAGTTTTTCGACTTCCAGAGTCTCAAACAGACTGTAGAAATAGCTTTCAAGAAAGGACCGAATAACAGGCGACTAAGAATATGTCTAATATTGAGTGTGGTCTGTTTGACTTTCGGACCGATGTGGGGTATGTATACGATGTTTTATATAAATATACAATATTAAATATAAACAAATGTAGGTACAGTGCGTGCCACGTAAGAAGAGACTTGACACACCACGTGGTCTGACATGCGCAGAACACGATTTTAGGTATCTTTAGCGGTATGAGGTCTGAGTGCGGGACGGGACCGGACGTCATAGGGGCGGCGGAAAGAGGCGGGGGAGGCGGGGTCAAGTCTCTTCTTACGTGGCACGCACTGTACATATGAGCATAGTGCTGTTTACTTAAACAAGCAAAGATGCGAAATTACAAAAAGTTGGGAAGTTTCCACTGAGCATACTGCATGAAAAAATCTAGACGATCATTGTTAATAGCCAGAAAAGGATTATTTAAATATATTAGATAAATAGCGGCCCGCCCTAGCTTCGCACGGGTGCAGTTTTTTTTTCGACTTTCCGAAATTTTCTTTCATACAAACCTTGTCCTGGCAATACCGAACACAGCAGAAAAAAGAATTATCCAATTTGGTGCAGTCATTAGGAAGTTATGCTCGTACAGACATTTCGGCGACTTTGTTTTTTCTATGTATGTATAAAGGCTCCTTCAAACAGGCGCGACATGCGATGCGCGACGCAATGGCACCGCAAGTCGCGCAACGAGCGGTGCCATTGTGTCGCGCGCGATGATATCGCATGTCGCGACTGTTTGTAGGAGCCTTAAGGATACAGGGTCAAATAAAATTATGTAGAGAAACTCCGCAGATGTGATAGTTAGCAATATCTAAATATGATAAAACAAAAAAATAAGTGTGGGTATTTATTTATTTCTAAGTCACCTAACCTGTTTTACAATTTTACACTAAAATATATATTATATACAAGTATATAACAAAAGAAAGGAAAAAAAGCAAGAGCTTATTGGGCATCAAAAAAGTAGTCCGCATCGAAATAAACTAATTCATTAGATGATGTTTTTTGTGGGATCATCGACCGCATTTGGAGTACCTAGTCAGTCACTTGAAATATCATTTTATTTTTTTTTTCTAATAGGTATCTAGTATCGACATCTCAACATGTTAAAACGAAATAAAACAGATTTTCTCAACTCATGCTTCTAGTAACAAGTCTACAAGCAGGCATTTGACCCCTCCAAAAAAACTCCAAACCTTTTTTATGTTTATTTTATAGTGTTTAGATATCAATACTGATCACGTCTACAGAGTTTTGCTAGCTAATTTTATTTGACCCTGTATATAATGTCGCAGCCAACTGGTTTAATAAGCCGTTTAGTTAACCGCTTAGCCTTTTGGCTAAACAACGGCCGGTCAACTAGCGGCCTGAATGATAGGTATTCAATTATAGTTTAGGTTGAAACTGTAACCAATTGGTCGCAATAACTAAGCCAGGGTACCCCGACAACATGGGTTAGGTTAAGTTAGAACTGTGATCAGCCGCGTGCGAGCCGAGAGAGCGAAGCGAAGCGAGCACTACTTCCAAACCAAAGGCCGGGTGGTTAACTAAACGGCTAATTTAACCAGTTGGCTGCGACATACTCGTATACACTGAATAAACTATTTACACATAACTAACTAACAAACTACTTAGGTATTCAAATAAAAATATGATAATCTCTAACTCAATTAGATAATTAATTTTTTTGCTGCCTGCATCAGAGCGTACCTACACAAATACAAAAGGAACTGACATATCACATTTTACACATTAATATTTGCAAGTATTTTGGCACAATTCACAAGGTTTCTCTGTTTAAAGTTAATGGTGATTATAGTTTATGGTCGAGTTAGTTGGGTTATTAAACAGTAGCAATTGAACTTCCTGCGTTTACCAGGCGTTAATTAGCATAAATCATATATATTTAAAAGCGGATTACAAAAACCAATGTTTTTCTTCTATTATTTCATCGCTACGAAGCGATGATTTAATACAAAACACCTGTTTAATTCATAGGCTTCTTATGCGTCTGAACTTGTTTCTTAAATGAGGAACTAGCTGTGTCCGCGATTCGTTCGCGCGGATGTCGGGTATCAATCATGTGTAGCTTAGAGAAAGTATAGGAACCACTCGTCCATTGAAAAGGAAGAATCTTTTTCTCTTTTTAGTTTTTGTTTTTTTGCGCGAAACCCTAAAACTTTTAAAATAAAAATAGTCTATGTTACTACTTATAATATCAGCTATCTGTCAGTAAAAGTCGCGTCAAAATCGGTTCAGCCGTTTCAGAGATTAGCCAGGACAGACAGACAGAAAAATATTTAAAAAAATGGTTTTTTTTAATGCATTTATGCACTTTCATACGCATTTAGTAAAAAGCTGTTTTTTTTGACATTACAAAAAGACACTTTAATTTTAGTTATTTGTATAAATAGAAACATATAGGCAGAAATTACTGAACGGCACCTGCTACGCTTCTTACTTAAAGGTGCATCCACACCGCAGTTCCTTTTTCTGGAGCCACACGATAACATTAGGTAACAATCTTCAACTTTACAAACAACTTTCTGCTATCGGATGTTGCCCACTAACACTTGGAAACGTTGCTCCACAAAAAGTAACTGCGGTGTGGATGCACCTTAATACACCTTTTGTATAAGGAATGATATTAATGTTTGTTATAATTCAGGATGTTTATGAACGTGACAGTGGCCTGAAACACGGTAACATGGTATTCCCTGCGGCTATATTTGTCAACATCATTCAAACGTTTATTGATTTTAATATTCATAAATATTTCCGTAGTTCTCAATACGTGTTAATGATATTGACAAAAGAGGTTTTGAAATACTTTATATGTGTGGGTAAACTTTATAATAAAATTAACACTTTATCGCATGGGTTTCCCCCAAAGAACTCAGAAATTGCCGGTTTTTGCGATCCTAGAACAACATTTTCTGAAGTAGGTGCTGTTGAGGACAACAAAAAAAATAGACAACTGTAGGGATTCGTGACCGCGTGGGCGAGTAATACACAGAAGTGAGTTGTAAATAAGTAACGATTAATTTATTACGATATCAAGTAACTAAAGCTAGCAGTTACACTTGACACGAAAAAGTAAAATTAAATAAGGTTACATGAATGGTAAAACTACTAGAAACACGAAGCTCGCCGTAAACTATTACGGCGAGCTTCGGTGAGTAAAATATGATCGGGGGTCAGAGAGGACCTCGCACGATCGTAGTTCAGCACAGACTGAAGCTCAGAACCAAAAACTCTACCACATCACTAAACAAAGGACGCGGCAAATCCACATCTGCCTTTTAAAAGTATAATAAAACACGAGAAATGCAGATGGGTACAATACAAGACAACTGAAAATAACAGAACAATGAACCTTAACTATAAATAGCAAATGGGTACAATACAAGATAACTAAACATAATAGAACAATGAACCTTAAAAGTAAAGAATCATGAAAGACAATAGTACCTATAACTTAAATCGCTTGCAGATGTTCAACGTGGGAAAAACACAAAAATGAAACTTTCTAAAAATTATTACAATAAGTTCCTCTATAAAAATATTACATTCTTAAAACTATGCAAGGGATGGGTACGTAAGACACAGTCCCTACAGTACCAAACGGTCCAGAGAACGGCAACGTGTCGTGTTGTAAGCTGTCGACATTCACACCAGACTGTCCAGATTTATGGTTTGTAATAGCAGAAAGGTCAATGGCGGAGTCTGGGGTAACAAACCCTGCAAACATGTTAACATGCTGTTTACGCAGCATAGACTACCGTGTATTGAAAGACATACGAGACATTGTGCTGGAACAAACACCTGTCGGGCGAGACGAATATCAATATTTTAAAGAAAGAATCATCAAACGCTTCACCGACACGAAAAAGTAAAATTAAATAAGGTTACATGAATGGTAAAACTACTAGAAACACGAAGCTCGCCGTAAACTATTACGGCGAGCTTCGGTGAGTAAAATATGATCGGGGGTCAGAGAGGACCTCGCACGATCGTAGTTCAGCACAGACTGAAGCTCAGAACCAAAAACTCTACCACATCACTAAACAAAGGACGCGGCAAATCCACATCTGCCTTTTAAAAGTATAATAAAACACGAGAAATGCAGATGGGTACAATACAAGACAACTGAAAATAACAGAACAATGAACCTTAACTATAAATAGCAAATGGGTACAATACAAGATATCTAAACATAATAGAACAATGAACCTTAAAAGTAAAGAATCATGAAAGACAATAGTACCTATAACTTAAATCGCTTGCAGATGTTCAACGTGGGAAAAACACAAAAATGAAACTTTCTAAAAATTATTACAATAAGTTCCTCTATAAAAATATTACATTCTTAAAACTATGCAAGGGATGGGTACGTAAGACACAGTCCCTACAGTACCCCCCTACCAGTGATAAAGATCACGAAACACCTGCCTGATAGTAATCAGGAAATTTAAGTCGCCTACCAGAACGGCGAGGAATATGCTTGCCAGGCCAACTTAGGTTCCAGTGAGTCGGAACCGGTTGCCGCATAGTTCACGGTGAGTCGGAACTGTCTGCGAAGATGTCCCCAGTGAGTCGGGGTGGCGCGGGCGCTGCGTTATGGTTCCAGTGAGTCGGAACCGGTTGCCGCATAGTTCACGGTGAGTCGGAACTGTCTGCGGAGATGTCCCCAGTGAGTCGGGGTGGTGCGGGCGCTGCGTTATGCTCCAGTGCGTCGGATGGGGTACAGCGCCGGGTTGAGGCTGGATGCTGCGTCGACCAGGAGAGGAATTGAGCTCTGCTTGTTGACCGGCCGAAAGTGCAGTGTGCTGTGCCGAGGTTGCTGATGAGGCTGAGGGTGATGACCAGGTATGCGCGGTCGCTGCATGCTGGTGGTCAGGATACCCGTTGAAGCCGTGGGAGCTGGCTGGCTGGGAATGCGCGTCATCCGCCGCTAGTGACTCCCGCTGGATCGCTCGCCATTTTAACACGTACTTTGATTTAGCACTCGCGAAACTCTTTACGCACTGTCACGAACTCACGCTATTGATAGTTTTGATCACGTCGGGGTCACCACTGTAGGGATTCGTGACCGCGTGGGCGAGTAATACACAGAAGTGAGTTGTAAATAAGTAACGATTAATTTATTACGATATCAAGTAACTAAAGCTAGCAGTTACACTTGACACGAAAAAGTAAAATTAAATAAGGTTACATGAATGGTAAAACTACTAGAAACACGAAGCTCGCCGTAAACTATTACGGCGAGCTTCGGTGAGTAAAATATGATCGGGGGTCAGAGAGGACCTCGCACGATCGTAGTTCAGCACAGACTGAAGCTCAGAACCAAAAACTCTACCACATCACTAAACAAAGGACGCGGCAAATCCACATCTGCCTTTTAAAAGTATAATAAAACACGAGAAATGCAGATGGGTACAATACAAGACAACTGAAAATAACAGAACAATGAACCTTAACTATAAATAGCAAATGGGTACAATACAAGATAACTAAACATAATAGAACAATGAACCTTAAAAGTAAAGAATCATGAAAGACAATAGTACCTATAACTTAAATCGCTTGCAGATGTTCAACGTGGGAAAAACACAAAAATGAAACTTTCTAAAAATTATTACAATAAGTTCCTCTATAAAAATATTACATTCTTAAAACTATGCAAGGGATGGGTACGTAAGACACAGTCCCTACACAACTAATGCTCGGTTCCTATAAACAAAAACGATGGTTTTGCTTACCAATAGTAGCATTTTCTTGTTGCCAAACTGGGAATATAAATAGATCCGTTAGCAAATTGTACCTGTGACAGCTGCTTCCATAGTTATGGGTCTACTATGCAAAGTTCTGAGGTCTTTGCTTCATTATTGGTAAAGATAAAAGAGTCTTAATTTTAACCTTTAACAGTCCGTAAGTTATAGGAATCGGCCATAAGCTGTGGAGGTCAGATAGACAGTCGCTCTATGTAAAATACTGGTATTCAACTGCATCTGACCCCAACATAGTCGGGCATAAAGGGTAAGCAGATGATGATACTCGTAGGTACTATTAACATAATATAACGATTGCTGCAACCCATCAAGGGTTTGGCAAAGATGAACAGTAACAGTAAATACTCCCGTAGACATGCGCAACTCGACGGTGTGACGCGATTCTGCTCAAACAATTTCAATTAAGTCTTCGTAGAAGTTGTTCTACTACTATCGTCTGTTTTTTAATCTCGTAGACTAAATTGACACATGCAAATGTCAAATTTACAAATAATGTTGCCAGCTCTTTTGTGCAGTGTTGTACCTACGATACCGGTTTGTTGAATCGTAACTTTTTATCTATAATAGGCGAATTTAAATTTCATTCAAAGTTTTATATTTAAAATTCACGTACGTACACACGGCTGCACGACGTGCTACAAACTGCCAGGGAAATCTGACCACGCAACGCCATGCGTAATCCGAATCCATTTAAAAAAATCCAAGATTGGCTAAAATCAAAAAATATTTCATATGACGAGACAATGTTAAAGCCCGAATTAAATGAAATTGCCTGAAAGCACAAAAACGCCCAGGAAAGGTATGTCGTCGACGAGATGGCTGCTGAACGGGGTGTCACTATTTTGTGACTGCCCCATTACCACTGCGAGCTATACCCGATTGAGTTGGTCTGGGCTCAAGTAAAGGGGCATGTCGCTAAAAATAGTAAAACATTCAAAATGAATGAAGTACGAAGCCTTTTTGAAGAAGGGCTTCGTCAAGTGACCCCGCAGCGGTGGAAAGACTGTGTAGTCCATGTAATTAAAATTGAAGATCAAATGTGTCATCTGGGCCATATAACCGACGACATTACTGATAGGTTTATCACAGAAGTAGGTGGCGATTCTGATGATTCAGAATATTCCTCAGACATGGAGTCATTATCTGAATCAGATTAACGCGAATACCTGTAATTAAGTTATGTAATTAAAAATATATGTTTTACATTATTAATTTTATATTATTACGTTTTAAATAAGTACCAGTACACATTATTTCAGGATAACTTATTGTAAAAAACGATACTTGATTTTATTAACGCTAAGTTTCGGTTGTGCCACATCACTATTTAAGAATTGCAATAAACTGACAACACTCGTAATGTCAGTTTAGTCTACGAGATTAAAAACAGGATTTAGAGTCCCGTCGCGCCTGTCTGCGGGAGTCTTAAGACCACATTTCATCAGCTATGTTTATATCTCATATTATAGTGGGCGAGCCTATGGCCCTCAAACACAAAAAAGCACAAACCCTGCTTCCGAAAATTTCCTAATAGAATATTCAATAACACTTTGCCTGACCCGGCGATCAAACCTAGAACCCCGTGGATAGCAGTCGCGCTTACTATTACTAAGTATAGGATCTTGCTAGCATAATCAGCCCATAACGTTCCCACTGCTGGGAAACAGGCCTCCTCTCTATGAGACGGAGTGGGCCATTATCCACCACGCGGGCCCAGGGCAAGTTGATAGATGTCACACGTCTTCGAACTTTTGGTTCTAGGCCGATTCTTCACGATGTTTTCCTTTACTCCATCACTGCTCCATCACTGCTCCATCACTGCTTCATCACTGCTCCATCACTGCTCCATCACTGCTCCATCACTGCTCCATCACTGCTCCATCACTACTCCATCACTGTTCCATCACTATTCCATCACTGCTCCATCACTGCTCCATCACTGCTCTATCACTGCTTCATCACTGCTCTATCACTGCTTCATCACTGCTCTATCACTGCTCCATCACTGATCCATCATTGCTCCATCACTGCTCCATCACTGCTCCACCACTGCTCCATCACTGCTCTATCACTGCTCCATCACTGTTCCATCACTGCTCCATCATTGCTCCATCACTGCTCTATCACTGCTTCATCACTGCTCTATCACTGCTCCATCACTGATCCATCACTGCTCCATCACTACTCCATCACTGCTCCATCACTGCTCCATCAGTTCTCCATCACTGCTCCATCACTGCTCCATCACTGCTCCATCACTGCTCCATCAATGCTCCATCACTTTTCCATCACTGCTCCATTACTGATCTTGCTTGAGATAAAAGTTTAAACTTGTCTGTAGTCAGAATAAATAAAAACATTTTATCGGAGGTCGAGGACCGGAGGTCGATAGTGGGCTGAGTCTTGTATCTTGCGATGCTTGCCAGGCCAGCTGAGGTTCCAGCGAGTCGGAACCGGATGCCGCATAGTTCACGGTGAGTCGGAACTGTCTGCGAAGATGTCCCCAGTGAGTCGGGGTGGCGTTGCGTTATGCTCCAGTGCGTCGGATGTGGTACAGCGCCGAGTTGAGGCTGGCTGCTGCGTCGACCAGGAGAGGGATTGAGCTCTTCTTGTTGACCGGCCGAAAGTGCAGTGTGCTTGCCGAGGTTGCTGATGAGGCTGAGGGTGATGACCAGGTATGCGCGGTCGCTGCATGCTGGTGGTCAGGATACCCGTTGAAGCCGTGGGAGCTGGCTGGCTGGGAATGCGCGTCATCCGCCGCTAGTGACTCCCGCTGGATCGCTCGCCATTTTAACACGTACTTTGATTTAGCACTCGCGAAACTCTTTACGCACTGTCACGAACTCACGCTATTGATAGTTTTGATCACGTCGGGGTCACCACTGTAGGGATTCGTGACCGCGTGGGCGAGTAATACACAGAAGTGAGTTGTAAATAAGTAACGATTAATTTATTACGATATCAAGTAACTAAAGCTAGCAGTTACACTTGACACGAAAAAGTAAAATTAAATAAGGTTACATGAATGGTAAAACTACTAGAAACACGAAGCTCGCCGTAAACTATTACGGCGAGCTTCGGTGAGTAAAATATGATCGGGGGTCAGAGAGGACCTCGCACGATCGTAGTTCAGCACAGACTGAAGCTCAGAACCAAAAACTCTACCACATCACTAAACAAAGGACGCGGCAAATCCACATCTGCCTTTTAAAAGTATAATAAAACACGAGAAATGCAGATGGGTACAATACAAGACAACTGAAAATAACAGAACAATGAACCTTAACTATAAATAGCAAATGGGTACAATACAAGATAACTAAACATAATAGAACAATGAACCTTAAAAGTAAAGAATCATGAAAGACAATAGTACCTATAACTTAAATCGCTTGCAGATGTTCAACGTGGGAAAAACACAAAAATGAAACTTTCTAAAAATTATTACAATAAGTTCCTCTATAAAAATATTACATTCTTAAAACTATGCAAGGGATGGGTACGTAAGACACAGTCCCTACAGTACCAAACGGTCCAGAGAACGGCAACGTGTCGTGTTGTAAGCTGTCGACATTCACACCAGACTGTCCAGATTTATGGTTTGTAATAGCAGAAAGGTCAATGGCGGAGTCTGGGGTAACAAACCCTGCAAACATGTTAACATGCTGTTTACGCAGCATAGACTACCGTGTATTGAAAGACATACGAGACATTGTGCTGGAACAAACACCTGTCGGGCGAGACGAATATCAATATTTTAAAGAAAGAATCATCAAACGCTTCACCGACACGAAAAAGTAAAATTAAATAAGGTTACATGAATGGTAAAACTACTAGAAACACGAAGCTCGCCGTAAACTATTACGGCGAGCTTCGGTGAGTAAAATATGATCGGGGGTCAGAGAGGACCTCGCACGATCGTAGTTCAGCACAGACTGAAGCTCAGAACCAAAAACTCTACCACATCACTAAACAAAGGACGCGGCAAATCCACATCTGCCTTTTAAAAGTATAATAAAACACGAGAAATGCAGATGGGTACAATACAAGACAACTGAAAATAACAGAACAATGAACCTTAACTATAAATAGCAAATGGGTACAATACAAGATATCTAAACATAATAGAACAATGAACCTTAAAAGTAAAGAATCATGAAAGACAATAGTACCTATAACTTAAATCGCTTGCAGATGTTCAACGTGGGAAAAACACAAAAATGAAACTTTCTAAAAATTATTACAATAAGTTCCTCTATAAAAATATTACATTCTTAAAACTATGCAAGGGATGGGTACGTAAGACACAGTCCCTACAGTACCCCCCTACCAGTGATAAAGATCACGAAACACCTGCCTGATAGTAATCAGGAAATTTAAGTCGCCTACCAGAACGGCGAGGAATATGCTTGCCAGGCCAACTTAGGTTCCAGTGAGTCGGAACCGGTTGCCGCATAGTTCACGGTGAGTCGGAACTGTCTGCGAAGATGTCCCCAGTGAGTCGGGGTGGCGCGGGCGCTGCGTTATGGTTCCAGTGAGTCGGAACCGGTTGCCGCATAGTTCACGGTGAGTCGGAACTGTCTGCGGAGATGTCCCCAGTGAGTCGGGGTGGTGCGGGCGCTGCGTTATGCTCCAGTGCGTCGGATGGGGTACAGCGCCGGGTTGAGGCTGGATGCTGCGTCGACCAGGAGAGGAATTGAGCTCTGCTTGTTGACCGGCCGAAAGTGCAGTGTGCTGTGCCGAGGTTGCTGATGAGGCTGAGGGTGATGACCAGGTATGCGCGGTCGCTGCATGCTGGTGGTCAGGATACCCGTTGAAGCCGTGGGAGCTGGCTGGCTGGGTGACTCGCCGCTAACGCTTGCGGGAGTGATGATGATGACGTCACGCTGAAGTATTTGCACGAAGGCTGCGCTGACGTTCATGTTCGGGGTCACCAGTATAGAGGTAATGAGGAACAGGGTGTAAAGTTCATTCAACCTCCATAGAAAAGGGAGGATCCTCCGACCAGACGGGTGTTGTGTCTGGCGGGCAACTGCCCGTTGATTCATGTCGGGCCGTTGTATCTATGCTAGTTGCGCGGTAAACTCTGCTTGCGCGATGCAGGATTTGCGTGACGACAGTATGACGCGTTGTTTGCATGTGGCGTTGTAGATACCGCTACAACCTAATGGGTTCTGATATGTTTCTCGTGTGGCACAATTATTTACTGCGCTCTGTGTTGACCAAGCAAATAATACTGTGTCAATTGCATATTGTTAATAATAATATTAACTTGGTACTAATTGGTATTAATATTAACGTGGAACTTCGTTTACGTAACATTGCCTTTTGATATTCCTAAAATAAAAGTGCCTTAGTTACTCCTTACATACTCAGCTATCTGCCAGTGAAAGTCTTGTTATTTGTTATTTACTAACAACGGATCAGTTCATACTAACACTATAAGAATGGATGCACTGGTCTGAAATAAAAAGTTTGAATTTGAATTAAACATAGGCAAAGATATATATTACACCCACACTTTGGCAAAGTGTGGGTGTAATATATATCTCTGCTTACCCTTTCAAAGAAGTTATGCGTCAAATTATCTACAAACCTGAAATAATACCATCATCAAACATAGAAAGGCAATTTTAAATGTACATCCATCATCATTATTTACATAAAAAACCTTTCACATATCAGATATACCTTTTATGAAATTTACCTAGGTACCTACGTGCCTACTTATTGGAGAACTCAATACAGTCAAATAATAGATAAGTAGGTATATTTCAATAATATTTCATATATTATATTGGACATAGTATACAAATTTTTCCTATTAAGTGGCTTACGGGACCTAAACACAAAAAACGCAAGTTTTAGAAACAATAATAGTATATGATCGACTACAGTAAACAAAATCAGAAAAATATATGATATTCCTCAGGATATATGCTAGGTAGATAGTGTGTTGAAAACATAATACAACTAATTTGATACGATAGAAAAAATCATGAAAATACCTCTAAAAACTTTCTTTTTACAAAAAACCATACCAATGTACATACAATCATTCTGATTTTTTGTCAGATTATTCTACAAGCAACATACTAAAATACTAGTGTTTTAATTTTTTAGTCCAAGCAATAGATTTTTTGTAATTAAATAATTGCTTCATATTTTACAATACATTACCAGCGGCGTTGTGTCATCGCGTTTCTCTTTCTTTTGTAAGCAGTCCAACAGTGACCGCGCTTTAGGTCATGTAAGCCCCTTAAATATCAGAGGTTAAATTCTCGTAACTTTAAGAACGTTCACAGTCTGCCGGTCGATTCTGTAAAAATCTCACCGTGAAAACTTAAGTGAAGTGAGTTTGTTTTTGCTAGGAATGGACACTATTGACAGCTCACACCACGCTCACTTCATCTAAGTTTTCACGGTGATATTTTTACAGAATTGCACCGAATATGAAGCAATTATTTAATTACAAAAAATCTATTGTTTGGACCAAAAAATTAAAACACCTAGTGTTTTAATTTTTTGGTCCAAACAATAGATTTTTTGTAATTAAATAATTGCTTCATATTTTGCTATAAATTACCAGCGTTGTGTCATCGCGCTTTTCTTTCTTTTCTATGCAGTCTGACAGTGACCTCGCTTTAGGTCATGTAAGCCCCTTAATAGTTAGGTACTATTTCAGTGTCATTTGTTGATTTTCTTCTTTTTCGAAACATGAAGCATATCGTTCATTAAATTATGAACTAATTATGTATATAGGTATATTATGTATGTAGGTACTTACCTATATTTGGTTTTTCTTTTCGAATAACTGAAATAGCTGTTGAGGTAATATGCGGTAAAACATATGGAATAATTTCATTCGGTTGTGGTGACATAGGTAGACATTGTGGTTGCGCTAGTAATTTATTTTTTAAGTATTATTAATTCATCTAAAGTTTGATTTATGCAGACGAAATGTTTTTATTTTAGACTTCCAAAAATCTGCTACCTATCTACGTAAGGCAATTCTAATGTTTCAAAAGCGACCTTTGAATAACATGTCTCAATTGTTGTGTAGCAATATGGAACAAAGGGATAATTGAATTAAAATCACCATTCATTTGTTTCTACTGGCAAGTATCATAAGTTTGTACGACCTTTTTGGTTTGAGTCGAAAATCGAATGAAATGATTTATTTTGCCGCCAATTTATCTACCAAGGATTGTATTTTAACACACTAAAAATTATATAACACGTAACATAAACAGTAGTTTTACAAAAATGATCGTCGTTCACAAACGCAGTGGTGCATGGGCTGTTGACACACGAGCGAACGAATAAATCACAGATACACATTGTTGTATGTACAGATATACAAATGTCGACCATTCATATGTTTGAATTAAATAATTGACTAGAAGCCATTTGAATTTCGATGAATGAATACTGACACTTGATGTTGCAATTGGATGTCTGGCCTGTTATGAACTAGGACGGGTGAATATTTTTATTTAAACATTAGCTTCTGCCCGCAAATTGTTTTCTTGTTTCAACTTAAAATAATGTGACACTTGGAAATACTACAGTTTATCATTAGTGTATGAATCTTCGGAATCGGATCAGTAGTTCCGAAGATTAGCCCCTACATACAAACTCGCAAATTTTACCTCTTTATTATATAAAGTATAGATATTTTATTTGTTTGTTGAACTGAAAATTTCAAACTCAGTCGCACGGGTTATAAATGAAGCCTTATCAATGGCGTTTATATCTCTCTAGGTATTTATTACTTACATGCCTTATTCAAAGGTTAATTGTCAATGAAGTGCTCGTATATTTGTTTTGTTTTTATGGACTTCTGACCGAATCATCAAAATTAAATCATCTACTGAGCGTACTTGTGTTACAGTTCCCGGCACGTAACTTGGCAAGAATCGTTAGATGTGTTTTTCCTTTCTTTGACTTTCTTGTAAACAGACATGTTTAAAAATAATCTATGGCAATAACCATAGTATAATGACAAACAATAAAAGTGACCATTTTCTTGTTGCACTAAGTGAACATGCGCTAACTTACTCCCACTATGTGAAAACCTTGCCAAGTTACGTGCCGGCGACTGTACAAATTATCTTTTGATAGTTTATTCATTCATTGAGTTGGGAAGATTCAGTCATTGTATTTTCCTAATGAACACCGACCTCAATGTGTCATGTGCATTTTATGAGATAATCCCCATTATTTATAAAATGTTATAATGTTTTCCTAACTTTGCATCCGATTAAATTTACATATAATTTAACAAGTGTTTTTCAAAATTATCTTTAAAGTGCTTTGCAGTTAAATCATAATAATATTATGATGACGAATTCCCTTATGACATCTTTTTCGTTGACAATGACTGATTTCCTGTGATAATGGCAACACTTCTTGTTAAATCCTTAAGTTTTCATAGAACTATTAAAGTAATAGGTGTCGATGAGAGTCCTACCAAGGAGTATCGTATTACCAAGTAACTGGGTTGTCAAGATCAGATAGGCAGTCGCTTCATGTAAAATACTGGTATTCAGCTGCATCCATTTAGACTGTCATAACAGTCTAACCGAATGCAGCTGAATACCAGTATTTTTACCAGTTTTTTTTTTAATAATTATAAATACATGTAGTATACACATCATAATGTGTATACTACATGTATTTATATTTATTTTATAAACAATAGAAATGAGTAAATAGAATGCAGTATTTGTACTGTTTAGATACTCGTAACGTTTAGGTAGTAATAAAGATTATAACTAGCGCTGATTAAAATAGCATCATTATGTTAGCAGATTACATTGGTTAAGTTACATTGTTTGCACCTTGGGAGTAAATAAACTTATTATATTATTATTAAAAGAGATAAGAAATGCTCACTCTTTGTCTCGTAGACAATGTGTCAAAAACACAACGAGGAAAATATCAAATACCTACGCCATTTCTAATTAGCGTAGCATATATCAGTTTACCTAGCCTTCCTAACAATGTTGGGGTTTCCTTCCAGTCTAACCGGATGCAGCTGAATACTAGTATTTACATGGAGTTACTGCCTATCTGACCTTCACAACCCAGTCACTGGGTATCACGATTCCCCTTGGTAAGACTGGTTGTCAGACTTTTGGGATGATTTGAGGAGAGAGGCGGTCCAAACAAGTCTTATTTTAGCCGAAGATTACCGGGTCAGCGGGATTGTCCGAAAGGGTTACCGCTGGCCCGGAACCTAAAGGGCTAAGGAAGGAACACGGGTGGGTTTTAGTCAGTAAGAGTCTGACACTCCCTTTCGCTCCACCCAGAGCGGGAGGGGTCATTATTTTGATGTTTGCCCATCCTCAAAATAAAAAAGGGGGAAAGGGGAGAGGGGTCCAAACAAGTCTCATTTTTTCTTACGTGGGGGTGGGAGGTCGTCTAGATTATTCTTACATAAGATCATAAAAGTAAGCAATAATTATTATTAGTTTTTTTTATTTTTTTTTTGCTACTTTTTCTTTGCAATTTTGATAGATAGATACTGATCTTACGTAAGATTGAAAGGAGAGGTGTTCATCCGTCTTATTTTTTCTTACGTCGAGGGAAGGTGGGTCAGAAAGTGGTCAAAATTGTCTTTCGTAATAAATGAACAGCCCCTAGTCGACTCATCACTACCTACTATTTAGTTTATTTGAAAAATAAATACTTTTTTAATTTCGATGCTAGGATTTATTTGATAGTTCCAAAATACTCATGCATTAATACTGCCAGTGATTTCATTGATCGTATTGTTGTCTTCGTATTGTATACATGAAAAAAATCATGTAAATATAACGCAGTCACCTCAAGATCGCAATCATGTACTCGCAAATATAACGCAGTCACCTCAAGATCGTTAGTCATCGCGTAAAGTGTATTTTTGCTGTTGTTTTTGTATGTGCTTAATAGGTATACCAAATCGCATGTAGGTAGCGTACTTATTAAGATAGATTATTGCTATTCTGGTCAACGAGTCAAAAACAGCTAATCTATTCTGTCAAAATTTCACCGTGAAAACTTAAGTGTAGTGGACTGTCAATCCCTAGCATCAGGTGAAATGACAGAGTGGCAAATCCCTTTTTTTTAATCTCGGTCTCCATCTGTCAAAAATATATCTATAGGCCGGCCGCTTAACTTAGAAGTTGCCTGAGGTAGCTGCGTGGTGCGGGAGGGGTGATAATTGTCACAAGTTGACGAATCACTGAGTTCGCGCATCACGTCACCACACCCCTCCCGCACCGCGCTGCTACCTCAGGCAACGTCTCAGTTAAGCAGTGGGCCTATATATTACCTAATTTTTTGACAAATTTTTAATCCTGTCGCACTGACAGGTGTCAGGAACGCATTTTCTTGAAGCGACGGACTGTGATAAAATGAATTTTGAACGTTTTTAAAATCAAATATTGGCCGTCAATTCGCTTCAAGCTCATTTAACCTAAGTTTTCACGGTGTGATATTTACAGAATCTGTAAAACTAACAGGTAATATGAGATTTGACAGCAGAACGCCTACCAAAAAAAATTTGGTCGGGTTTCCAAAATCCGCGGAAAAACTCAAATAAAACTGGGGGAAAAAGTATCAAATCTTGGAAGTAGTAAGTCGTCATACATACAGAAGGTAGTTCCTAGTCCTCGTGGGAAATTACTAGCTAGCCGTCCTAGGCAGTGATTGCTTTACTGAAGTTCACCTTCACATCGTACGCTACAAGTCGTTATTTACATTTCATAACTTCTTGTTCTTTGTGGATGTGGTGGAGTGAAAGATTGTTGCGTCAGTTCTTAATTGGTTTTACAGGGTATATAATAAGTCATTAAAGTTATGAACTCAGAATAGATCCTTTCCACAGATACAAATGCCAAAATACTGCTTGATTGGAAACTGTTTTATAAAATATAAACAAAATAATTATTTCTAATAACTCATAGAATCGCTCGGCAGAAGGTAAATTGCTATGGGTATGTGATTATAGTTTATCAAGATGTATTTATTACTAGCTGCGCCCCGCGGTTTCCCCCCATAGGTTTCACACAGCACACACACACACAAATACACACACACTCACACAGTCACAAACTTTCGCCTTTATAATATTAGTGTGATTATACAATACTTATAACTAATTTTTCTGCAGGTGAGCTGAGTGTGATGTACATATTTACTCGATACCAGTTTAACTGGGATGAAGTGAAGTATAGCATCTACTCAACATACAGCCTGGTTACGCACTCCATCGGTAAGTACTAATAGCATTTACAGTTTTTGAAGCATTAGAGTGGAAAAAAATATTCGATGGTAAAGGATTATTTTTTTTGCCTACTTTCGGCAACAGTTTCTATCATTATACTGCTGCGAGTACACACAACCTACTTAACGAAAAAACATAAAAATATTTTTAAAAAACCCGTCAATCAAGTGTGAAGCGTGAAAACATTGTAGCTTGCGAAAAAATTTATTAATTAAATTATTTTTTTTTAATGATTCGTTACACCCATGAGGGGGACCCTATTGAAAATGGTTTTTTTATTCAAAGTAGTTTAATTATAATTAATAAAAAACTAACTAATATAATATCTATATGTTGTGCAAACCATCTGCTAGCTTTCGTATATTATTCTCGTATATTCTAGCAGTAAGTATTTGTCATATAATATGATTTAATTCTAATTTATGTACAACTCGCTCCCGAGAGGTCGAGTTTGGATAAACGACTCTCTTGACGCTAATATAACTACCGCGTTGGTATAGAACTGTCAGAAGTGCAACTTTCAACTTTCTTTCCCCTATATCCCTAGTACTTTCCCTAGGTCGATGAAAGTATTATTGGTTATTTAATTTGGTGATTCTCAGTAGTAGTCTCGAATCTGAATTTATGCAAGAGGCTCGTAAATATTACATAATCTCGAACTTAGAACTTGATAACGAAATGAAAAGAAACGAATCAAAGAAATATCGTTTAAACTGCTCAAATAAGACGCACATTTTAAAATAGACATAAAATACGGAAGACGCAGCGTCGGAAGGCCTCCTACAAGGTGGACCGATGACCTTGTGAAAGCCTTGATGCGGGAAGCACAGAATCGAAGTGGCGGTGCTTGGGGAACGTCTATGTCCAGTAGTGAGCGTCTTTCGGCTAAAATGAATGAATACACTAATACAACGTAAGTAAGTATCGTATTTAACAAATAAGACAAAAAGAAAAGCACCCCCCCCCCCCATGTGGCCTCGGGTAGCACCGTGGGCACTGCGCCAGATCTCTCCGGTCGTATTGCCGTCCCATCGGACAATGAGACTAAACAAAGAGAGAGAGCACTTGTGTCTGCGAACACATACTTGTGCACTATAATGTCTCCCGCGCCGATGGCTTTGGTTAGTGGCTTCGATTGGTCGCCGTGGCCGAAACTCGATCTGGAGGACTTTATTTATTTATTTAGTGCCTACACAAGCTTGATGTATATTTTTTTTTTATTCAGGTACCTTATTCTCCATCAGCGTGTTCAGCAGGAAGCTGAAGGCGGATGATGCTGTGCTCGGCTTGATATCGACCAGCAGTAAGATCTGTGGGGCATTAGTCTTGGCGTTCGCTAGGAACGACTACGAAGTGTACTTATGTGAGTTTACTTGTATATTTTTATCATAATAGGTATCTCTATTGAGTTCAGAAATTCGGGAGTGGAATAAAAATATTTCTGGCGATTAAATCACCGCTGCTCTCAAAACGGTAAAGGAAAACATTGTGAGGATACCGGCGTTTCCTAGAACCAAAAAATTTGAAAACATGTGATATCCACAAACCCGCACTGGGCCGCCTGGTGGGTATCCTCTCCCATAGAGGACCCCTTGACCCGCAGTGAAAACGATGTAATAACTCAAGTAACAAATGTAATAACTCAACAACAAAAATAATAACTCAACGATGTAATAAATCAAGAATATACAGTGCGTGCCACGTAAGAAGAGTCTTGACACACCACGTGGTCTGACATGTTCAGAACACGATTTTAGGTATCTTTAGCGGTATGAGATCTGAGTGCGGGACGGGACCGGACGTCATAGGGACGGTGGAAAGAGGCGGGGGAGGCGGGGTCAAGTCTCTTCTTACGTGGCACGCACTGTACTTACTTTACAGTCTCGCTAGCTAAATATATAAAACTCAAAGTCCTGACTGACTGATATATCAACGCACAGCCTAAACCGCTGGTCCTAGAGACATGAAATTTGGAAGGTATGTTCTTTGTAAAGAAGACTAGGTATCCACTAAGAAAGGGTTTTTCGAAATTCCACCCCTAAGAGGGTGAATGGGGGAGGTTGAAATTTCACGCGGACGAAGTCGCGGGCAGAAGCTAGTATAGTATAATCAGCCTATAACGTTCCCACTACTGAGACATATACCTTCCTCTTTGTGATTGGGATTGGGCCGTAATCCACCACGCGGGTCCAGTGCGGGTTGGTTAATGTCACATGTCTTCGTTTTTTTTTCTAGGACGATATTTTCCTTTACCGGTTTTGAGAGTAGTGGTGATGAATTAATTATACAAAGTAAATCGCCTGTCTGGGTTCAAACCCATATAACTCGTAAGTCGGAGCCGTAACTCATGGGCCACCCCTGCTCTCATTATATAACTTGTAAATATTGTCTATAATTACATGTTTTTTTTTTTCTTTTTTCCAGCACCCCTATTAGAAATCTTAAACGGTACCTCAGCGATCGCTCTACGGTCGATCGCATCAAAACTAGTCTCGTATCAAGAATTAGGTAAGAAAACTCTCATCACAAAAATATTATATAATTACCCCAGAACAAATTCTGGTCGTCTTAAATTAAATAGCAGACTGTCGCCGTTTTCTGTTGCTCAAATTTCTTAAATTTTATAGACCTGACAGGCAGCAAAAAACGTCCATTAATTCTGTTACTTTAACATGCCATTGTAAAATGATACAAAATTTATTTAAGGTAATAATAACAAACTTATATTTACAGTTTGCACCACACTTACAAGTTATCGGTCAATACTAGTAATTATTCAATATATTCCTTTTCAGGATGTCCTTTAGTATCTGAGTGTTACTAGAATAATAAAAAAAATATCAGCTCAGATTTTTTATGGATATTTTGCTCAATAATTAAGACCTAAGGCTCCTACAAACAGGCGCGACACGCGATATAATCGCGCGCGACACAAAGGCACCGCCCGTTGCGCGGCTTGCGGTGCCTTTGTGTCGCGTGTCGTGTCGCGCCTGTTTGAAGGAGCCTTTTACAAACTGTATCGTAAATCGACTTCTGTTGAAAGAAAGAAATTACGTTTATTTTCTTTCTTTGTTTCTTGCTGTTGCTGACGGTACCTACATAAGCTAGCCCTATTTCTACCTCATGTTTTTATCATTAAGCTTTGTAAATAAACTTCTCCCCATTCTCCCGATGATGCATCCTCATCTCTGGAACCTCGAAATAACTCGCTCAAACTGTATTACTTTAATTTTTCAGGTAAAGTGTACTCTCTCTTCGGTGTGGCTGAGACCATGATGCCGATAATCTTCGCGCCCCTCTACTCCAGGGTATACATAGCCACGCTCACTGTGCTGCCGGGGGCTGTGTTCCTCATGAGTGTCGCTGCTACTATACCAGCTCTTTGTATATTTGGGTAAGACTTTATGGATCAACTAGGTGCACCCTTAAAAGTTCTTGCCCCGACCCCGACGCATCGCATCGCCTGCCCGTACTATTACATCGTTTCGTTCTTTCTGAGTTTTATTATTTTTGCTTGGCTCTTAAAAGTCCTAGAGTGAAGTTAAGTAGGTTAGGCCTTCTTCATGAAAAAGATTTTTTCAAATCTGACTGCTAGTTCCAGAGATTAACGCGTTCAAACAAACTCTTCAGTTTTAGATATAGATAAACATGCCGAGAATTTGATAATTCTGTTTAAGTTACTATCGTACTAAAAGAAAGAGCGAAGTGTTTAATTCTACCAGTTTTTTAACACGCGACTACTGTAGTTTATGCACGCTAGGTGCAACGGTGAAAGTTTATGAATTACTAAACTAATAATGAGATGAGAGTTATTTATCACAGACATTCACAGTGACATTTAGTTGACACAAAACAATGGGAAATCGACAACAAAATAGCGTCTTACTAAGAAAGTAATACACTATTTTATTATTTATCACCCATTGTTTTGTGTTGTTTCTATTAGCTAAATGGGAAATAGAATAGGCAATTCATTAGAAGTTAGTTTAGTAGTAGTTCTTATTTTCATATCAATAAAGACTGTACTGGAAATTATTACAGCTCGATTCAAACTTTATGGCACCTCTCGCTGCGCAGTACCTCGCCCCTCAACTCCGCTGAAACGTGAATTTGTTACCGCGCAGTAACTCACCTCATTTACTGAGCTGCCATAAAGTTTGATTTGGGCTGTACTGGAATTTCTGCACATACAAAGGTGAAGTTTGTGAATTCTCAAAACTAATAGAGTTAACAGTTATCGCAGACATTCTTTGTAAGTAATACACTATTCTGTTATTTATGTCCCATTGTTTTGTGATTTTTCTATCAGCTAAATGGGGAATAGTCACGTCATTATCAGTTAGTTTAGTAAGTAGTACCTAGTGGTCATTCTCATTTCAATAAAGTCAGTGGACTATAATAGGTACTATATACTGATCATGATTCAAATTTTATGGCCGCTCTGAAGTGCAGTACTCGCTGCGCAGTACCTCACCTCTCACCCCTACTGACACGTGAATTTGTTACTGAGCAGCGACTCACCTCATATTCCGAGACGTTATAAAGTTTGAATCGGGCTGTCCTAATCAGACAACGATAAGAAGTAAAAGGAAACATACACGTCATAATGTTTTAATAGAACGTTCTATTTACTGATTAAATGTTAATTTCGTTTAAGAAAAATAAAATTTATAAAGATTTCCTATTTTATGATTATTGATTACGGTGGTAAATGATAAATGATTTTATTTTTGTATGTTGGTTTGCACAAACACTTTTACACGTCAATCATATATTTTTTAAACTAGATGAGGTCGGCGTTTCCTATCTGACTACTCCTGACCTGCTGACCTGTCTGACCTGACTGACCTGTCCAGCCAGATAACAGTGTTTCAAATGCATTACCTAAACATATGAAGTTTCAACATGGACGTTAGTCTAGGCACCATGGTCGCATGTGCTACTGCTAAACATGCGGTCCTAGGTCGATTCCCGGGTCGGGTAAAAGTGTTGTAGGATTTCTCCGTCTGAAATTTCTTAATAGCAGCTTGGAATCTGGATTTGTGGCCGGTTAATGGAAATAGGCTCGCCCCCTGTTAAATGGAATTTAAATTGGCGAAATGTGTTACTAAATAGGTACACTTGTGCCTAACACTTCAGTGAATACAGGCGTGATGTTATGTTATGCTTCAACTATAGCAAAATACACTATCCAAAACAGTATATAAGTAGCTCCAGGATGACCCTGACAGGATAACTAGATTGATTGATAGGTAGCTTTCACGCCTGAATTTAATTACTTCACGTTGCTTCGGTAGCCCGTAGTTACTACTGTTGGAATATGATTGACAGATTCAAAACCAACCCAACATTTGTTCTGTTCTAAGCCAAATAATCTGAAGGCCATTGTCGTAATTTAAAACGTTTAAAATCTAGTTGCAGTCTCATCTCGGCGACAAAAAAAATGTCAAAAACTTGTTAAAAAATGTAGGGAACATTAAGAGGTATTTGACAGAATGAGACTGGGATCAGCGGTGCTATTCTGTAAAAATCTCACCGTGAAAACTTAGATGAAGTGAGCGTGGAGTGAGCTGTCAATAGCGTCAATTCCTAGCAAAAACAAACTCACTTCACCTAAGTTTTCATGGTGAGATTTTTACAGAATCGACCGGTAGACTGTGAACGTTGTTAAAATTACGAGAATTTAACCTCTGATATTTAAGGGGCCTACATGACCTAAAGCGCGGTCACTGTCGGACTGCTTACAAAAGAAAGAGAAACGCGATGACACAACGCTGGTAATGTATTGCAAAATATGAAGCAATTATTTAATTACAAAAAATCTATTGTTTGGACAAAAAAAATTTAAACACAAGTGTTTTAGTATGTTGCTTGTAGAATAATCTGACAAAAAATCAGGATGATTGTATGTATATTAGTATGGTTTTTATTGTAAAAAGAAAGTTTTTACAAGTATCTTCATGATTTTTTTCTATCGTATCAAATTAGTTGTACTATATTTTCAACACACTATCACCCTAGCATATATCCTGAAGAATATCATATATTTTTCTGATTTTGTTTACTGTAGTCAATCATATACTTTTATTGTTTCTAAAACTTGCGTTTTTTCCATTTAGGTCCTATAAGCCCCTTAAGAACTAAACTTCAGTTTCTATATGAACAACGGGTCGTTTTTGTTCTAAATTTTGGTATTTCTAGGGCACATTCTAGGGCCTAGCTGGTAGACTCGAACGCTGCTTAGCCTTTTTCGAACTATGTCGTGAGGAAAGTTTTAAGTATGAATGTCTATGGCTATAAGAGTAGGGGAAGACCAAAGAAACGATGGATGGACTGTGACTATGTGGTTAAAAAGGGAGTGACTACAGAGATGACAACTAATAGAGAATTATGGCAGTTTGAGTAATTTAAGGCTCGTACACACAGGCGCGACGCGACACGCGACATAAAGGCACCGCAAGTCGCGCAACGAGCGGTACCTTTGTGTCGCGTATCGCGTCGCGCCTGTGTACGAGCCTTTATGTGGCCTACCCAAATGTCCTTTCTTTGGTATTGTTCGTCGAAACGTTGAGCTCCTTAAGTCTTGAGTTGAGCTGCACGATTTTTGACAAATGAGTGCACTGACTGGACAGGTCCTCTCAATCTGTGTGGTTCTTTCCTCAAAAGACCATCTCAAAAATCTATCTACTTGGTCTTCATATAACCTGACCAAGATTACGTCTAGACTTCAAAAGAGACTGTGACCTCTGAGTTTGTTTCGGCCTTTCTTCTCAGAGTAGTCAGATAGGAAACGCCGATCTCATCTAGTTTAAAAAATATATGATTTACGTGTAAAAGTGTTTGTGCAAATCTACCTACTTATAAAAATAAAATCATTTATCATTTATGGAAGAAAAAAACATTTTGTGCTGAGCCCAAATAAATTTGGATAGGGGCAGGAGAATGATGGTGATGATAATGAAGCTGAGGTCAGCTTCTAGTCTAACCGGATGTAGCTGAATACAAGTATTTTAAATAGTATTTTCTACCATTCAGGGTCGGTGAACGAAATAGAAATCAGGCATGAGCCTACAAAATGGTAGAAAACAAAATTGCAGACAGAAAACTCTAGAATTCTCAACCACTTATTTATTCGGCGACAACTCATAATGCGTTATTCGTGGCCAGCTGTCGAAGGGACCTGTTCTCTCAGAGCTGAGGTATTGAGCTAACATCTGCGGTATATTTTTACATTTATTTATCAAAGAAAATTACATAAAAAGTTTTTATGATATTGAAGATCGGGCTTGACTTAAAATAAGTAGTAAGAAGTATTTTTATCTCATGAAGCGACGCCCTCTTTACTTGTGGTCAACAAGTGTAGGTACTTAACACGCTGTATAAGCGCAGCTCTCGTTACCATCCGAGACAATGGCGAAGTCGGAAGTGTGTGTGTGTGCGTGTGTGTGTGTTACGTGTACACGCTACTAGTAGCGTGTACACGCCATTGTCTCTACGCACACATTCACAGCGTGGTTGTACAGTTGGTTAACACAAGTAAAACGCGAATGTGAGTTAAAAATAAGTTCAGTTGTAACATCAAATAAAAATAGGTAAAACTTGGATATGCATTAAAGTGTTTGGGAAGGCTTATTTAAAAGCACAAGTAGATACATAAGTACTACAAAGTAACCATAGTCCGCGCGGAACTAGTTGGCCGCGCCTTAGGTATGTGAGCGGTGGGACGGAGGGGCGGGGGCGCTTTGTCATTACTCAGTAAGTGCGTTGCGAGCAATAGGCAACCCCGCCGCCTTCACCCCCGTCCCCACCCAAGGCGCGGCCAACTATAGCCGAACTTTTAATTAGCTGCAGTAAAATGACAGCTTATGTGTTACTTAAGTGACAGAAATTGGTGTCTTTATGTTTTTTCGCGGCCATCAACCAAATCTTGTTTTTCTAGTACAGAATAGTGTAACAAACGAAACTTATTTGACATGCATATCTCTAAACTCAGTCCGAAATGAGTTATTATTAAGTATCATTTTACTGCAGCTAGTTAAAAGTCGGACTATAGTAGGCCGCGCCTTGGGTGGGGACGGGGGTGAAGGCGGCGGGGTTGCCTATTGTTCCCAATGCACGTACTGAGTAATAACAAAATGCCCCCGCCCCTCCGTCCCACCGCTCACGTACCTAAGGCGCGGCCAACTAGTTCCGCGCGGACTATAAACACTTGCACGTGATCACAAATAGACAATAACGTGAAATACATATAATCAGCCGTCCCATACCTTTGGGTCGAGTAGGTATTGAAGTTTCGTAAGGGACAGTTGATACTTTTTCTCGCGATTACGACGTTGGTTCCATAGAGAAAGTTGTTCAGTTGTATGGTCTGTACCACTCCCTTTAATCTGACCACACCTTTCTAATACATGCAGTATAATGATTATATTATGATGCTGAACCGTTCTCTAGAAAAAAAACCGGCCAAGTGCGGTCGGACTCGCACACGGAGGGTTCCGTACCACAAGACATGAACCGCCGAAAAATACGTTTCTTTTATACGTTAAACTACGCTTGCCGCGGTTGGTCTGTGGATGGGTGACCATCTTTACTTACCGTGACTCGGAAAGCACGTTAAGCCGTTGGTCCCGGCTGTCATTCGTGGATTTTGACAATCGTTACGGGAAGTCGAAGCCTGAAAGTCTGTCAACCGCTTACCAAGGGGTATCGTATTACCCAGTAACTGGGTTGTGGAGGTCAGATAGGCAGTCGCCCCATGTAAAATCCGGTTAGACTGAAAGCCGACCCCAACATATTTGGGAAAAGGCTAGGCAGATGATGATATTTGGTAAGACACACTAGCAGCTAATTAGCTGATGCGTGTGTATCGTATAGCTTGGAAATATTTAGTCTGTCCAATCGATTCTTGAAGCACTTCAGTTAAATGAACTGATCAAATATTTTCTTCCTCCACCGGCACACACTAACATAATATTCTTACTTCAAGCGTAATCCAAACATGTTTCTTTCTTTTCAGTTGGTTCTACCACCAGCACAAAAAAGATGATAAAGAGAAAAGACTGAACGTGCCCAATACTCCGCCCCTGCCCGGAGACATCCCGGTTGTTCCTGCGTAGCCTGAATCATACTCTCCTTTAAGGTCATAGCACATATATCAACTCGGAAAGGGATCGTCACCGTATCACTTTTCGCCTCGCCGTCAAACAGGCGTCAACCTAACGTAAGCACGTAACCAAAGCGGATCAGCAGCTCTGATACGTTGACTCGGCTACGGCTAGGCGACGACGCCGCGCTTGCGGCTCGCTGACCGCTGGTTGATGGTGCTGCAGGCAGGCCGCTGGAGGGGTGAGAGGGGCAAGGGTAGACGAAGAAACGTAAGCTCGGGTACGACGAGCCGTAAGCGCGGGAACTGCAAGTTGCCATGCACCGCACCGCGGTTCGTGAGCTTGTCCCGAGACGATGCGATTAGTGTGCGTTGCAATAGGAAGTTTCATACAACGAATACTGAATGGCTCGAGCTGATACGGTGACGATCCCTTTCCGAGTTGATATGTGTGCTATACCTTTATTGTGCATCACGAGCAGCACGCATCAACTGCAGAAGTAACTGTAGCCGTCGACAACGTGCCGCTTGTTATTTGAGTTCGGTGCTCAAATATACGAGCGGCATGTTCTCGACGTCAGCCCACACGCATTGACGGCTGCAGTTGACTGCCGTTGACGCGTCACTCCCGTGTTCATATGACCATTCACTGGAACTGAAAAGTAAAATAATATTTTGTTATAGACCCTAACTTTAGAGTAGCAGTATTTTATAATATTATATTTTGAATAATTTATAATTATTTTGTTGTGATAATATTGATGATTAAATATGTTGATAAAGATTTTGTTCGTTGCTCTTTTATCCTAATCCTAATGCGAAAGTAAATTTGTTTCTTTGTTACCTTTTCACCTAAGCCACTGAACGGTACATCCTGAAATTTTGCATATACGTTGTCAGGTGTATAGAAACGCACATAGGGAAAAAAGTGCCGAAAAAAGGTGCTGTTCCCGAGGAAAACAACAATAACCTTATTATGATAATAGATGGCGCCACGTGTCTTTCGAATCATGATTGAATTATATTAGAAATCACGGGATCGAGATTCATGCCGGTGAAACCGTGTGGCGCAGCTGGTTTATTATAATTATTGGTCGGTCTTATCTCACTTGGCAAATCCCGCAATTTCTACACATGGCTTTTATGGGCTTTTTACGCAGGAAGAATACCTCGGGATTTTAATAGGTACGAGTCCGACACAACATATACAGCCTATAGTATTCCCACTGTGGGACACCGGCTTCCTCTCTGTGAGAGGGACTGGGCCGTAATCCACCACGCGGGCCCAGTGCGGGCTGGTAGATGTCACGAGTTACTCGGGTCAGCCGGTCGATTCTGTAAAAATCT